>WWNC01000042.1:3472500-4072500 GCA_011125475.1 Melanerpes aurifrons | reverse complement strand
GCCTTTGCCACAAGTCCCTCCCCAGCTCTCCTGAAGGGGACTTCAGGTGCTGGAAGGCTGCTCTGAGGTCTCCATGGAGCCTTCTCTCCTCCAGGCTGAACAGCCTGGGTTGGAAGGGATCTCAAGGCTCAGCCAGCTCCAACCCCCCTGCCATGGGCAGGGACACCTCACACTGCAGCAGGTTGCTCACAGCCACCTCCAGCCTGGCTGCAAACACCTCCAGGCAGGAGGCTTCCACCACCTCCCTGGGCAGCCTGTGCCAGACCCTCACTACCCTCCTGGGCAACAACTTCTTCCTCACAGCCAATCTCAATCTCCCCATCTCTAGTTTTGCTCCATCTCCCCCAGTCCTATCCCTCCCTTACACCCTCACAAGTCTCTCCCCAGCTTTCTTGGAGCCCCCTTTGGATCCTGGAAGGCCACAATGAGGTCTCCCTGGAGCCTTCTCTTCTCCAAGCTGAACCACCCCAGCTCCCTCAGCCTGTCCCCACAGGGGAGGTTCTCCAGCCCCCTGCCCATCATCATGCTCTCCTCTGGACCTGCTCTAGCCCTTCCAAGCCCTCCTCCAAATGGACACAGTCAGCAAACCAAGGCTGAGCAAAGCCAAGGCAGAGCCCCAGCAGGCAGGCAGGTCCTGCCCAGTGCTTGGAGACACAGAGAGCTGTCCCTCTGTAGGGCTGGGGCTGAGCTGTGGCCAGGGACATGCCAGCCAAGTGACTCACAGAAGTTTCCTAGGAGCCCAGGGGAGGGAGCAGGGTGTGGGGGGGTGGGGGGTGCCTTTTGTGTGTTGACTCTAACAAATCAACTCCAAGGCAACACCCTGGAGCTTGGTGTCCTCTGAAGTGGAACTCCCAAGCACACTGGAGCACTTGTCAGACACAGAGTGCAGAATCAACCAGGTTGGAAAAGACCTCAGAGATCAGCAAGTCTAAACTATCACTCAGCACCATCTGATCAACCAAACCATGGCTCCAAGGGCCTCATCCAGTCTCTTCCTAAACACCTCCAGGGATGGGGACTCCACCACCTCCCTGGGCAGCACATTCCCATGGCCAATCTCTCTTGGGAAGAATTTCTTCCTAACATCCAGCCTGAACCTCCCCTGGCACAGCTTGAGGCTGTGGCCTCTTGTTCTGGGGCTGGCTGCCTGCCTGGCAGAAGAGCCCAACCCCCACCTGGCTACAACCTCCCTTCAGGGAGTTGCACAGAGCTAGAAGGTCTCCCCTGAGCCTCCTCTTCTCCAGGCTAAGCAACCCCAGCTCCCTCAGCCTCTCCTCCCAGGGCTGTGCCCCAGACCCCTCCCCAGCTTTCTTGCCCTTCTCTGGACACCTTCCAGCAGCTCAACCTCTTTCCTAACCTCAGGAGCCCAGAACTGGACACAGGACTCCAGGTGTGGCCTCAGCAGTGCTGAGCACAGGGCACAAGGACTTCCCTGCTCCTGCTGGCCACACTCTTCCTGCTGCAGGCCAGGATGCCCTTGGCCTTCTTGACCACCTGGGCACACTGCTGGCTCCTGTTCAGCCAATTATAGAGCCACACAGCCAGGCTCTAGAGCCCATTACAGAGCCCCACAGCCAGGCCCTAGAACCCAACTCCATAGCTCCACAGCCAAGCCCTAGAACCCAATTCCAGAACCCCACAGCCAGCCCTAGTCCTAAAGTCAGCCCTGAGTCCTACAATCTGCCCCTGCAGCATAGCCCTGGCCCCACAGCCAGGCTCTGACCCTATAACCCAGCCCCACAGCCAGGCCCTTGCCCCACATCTAGGTCTTGGGCCCTATAACCCAACTCCATAGCCCCCTGGCCAGCCCCACCGCCAGGTACAGGTCCAAATCCCAGCTCCCAGATCCAGGTCCCAGGTCCAAGTCCAGGTCTCAGGTTCCAGGTCCCAGTTCCCAGGTCCCAGGTCCCAGGTCCCAGGTCCCAGGTTCTGGGTCCCAGGTCCCAGGTCCCAGGTCCCAGGTCCCAGGTCCAAGTCCAGGGCCCAGGTCCCAGGTCCCAGGTCCCAGGTCCAAGTCCAGGTCTCAGGTTCCAGGTCCCAGTTCCCAGGTCCTAGGTCCCAGGTCCAAGTCCAGGTCCCAGTTCCCAGTTCCCAGGTCCTAGGTCCCAGGTCCAAGTCCAGGTCCCAGTTCCCAGTTCCCAGGTCCCAGGTCCCGGGTGCAGGGTGCAGGGTGCAGGGTCCCAGTTCCCGGGTCCCAGTTCCCAGTTCCCAGTTCCCAGTTCCCAGGTCCTAGGTCCCAGGTCCAAGTCCAGGTCCCAGTTCCCAGTTCCCAGGTCCCGGGTGCAGGGTGCAGGGTCCCAGTTCCCAGTTCCCAGTTCCCAGGTCCTAGGTCCCAGGTCCAAGTCCAGGTCCCAGTTCCCAGTTCCCAGTTCCCAGGTCCCAGGTCCCGGGTGCAGGGTGCAGGGTGCCAGTTCCCAGTTCCCAGTTCCCAGGTCCCAGGTCCCAGGTCCCGGGTGCAGGGTGCCAGTTCCCAGTTCCCAGGTCCCAGGTCCCAGGTCCCGGGTGCAGGGTGCAGGGTCCCAGTTCCCAGGTCCCAGGTCCCAGGTCCCAGGTCCCAGGTCCCGGGTGCAGGGTGCAGGGTCCCAGTTCCCAGGTCCCAGGTCCCAGGTCCCAGGTCCCAGGTCCCGGGTGCAGGGTGCAGGGTCCCAGTTCCCAGTTTCCAGGTCCCATGTCCCGGGTCCCGGGTGCCGCGTGCAGGGTCCCGGGTGCCGGGTGCCGCGTGCAGGGTCCCGGGTGCCGGGTGCCGCGTGCAGGGTCCCACCCCCCGCCCCTCACCTGCCGCCGGGGGCCGCCTGGGGCCTCGCGCGCGCGCCCGCCGCCGAACGCCGGCGGCGTTGCCAGGGCGACGGAAGCCGCTTCGGGTCGCGCGCCGGGCAGGCCCCGCCCCGCAACCCCGAGACGAGGCGGCCGGAGCGGCGCCGCGCGCGGCCCTGCGGAGCCGGCAGCCGCGAGCCGGGGAAGCCCTCCGGGGCTGGGGACTCCGCCAGCGCCCCGCGCAGCGCATCCCAGCGGCCAGCTCCTCTGTCCCTGGGGCTGTGCCGGAGGGGCTGGGCTGGGGCACCTCACAGCCGCAAGCTGCGCCCGGCGAGGTTCAGACTCGAGGCGAGGAGGAAGTTCTTCACCGAGCGAGTCGTTGGTCATGGGGATGTGCTGCCCGGGGAGGTGGTGGAGTCCAGAGAAGGGCAACAGAGCTGGGGAGGGGTCTGGAGCACAGCCCTGGGAGGAGAGGCTGAGGGAGCTGGGGTTGCTTAGCCTGCAGAAGAGGAGGCTCAGGGGAGACCTTCTTGCTCTCTCCAACTCCCTGAAGGGAGCTTGGAGCTAGCTGGGGGTTGGTCTCTTCTGCCAGGCAGGCAGCCAGCCCCAGAACAAGAGGCCACAGTCTCAAGCTGTGCCAGGGGAGGTTCAGGCTGGCGGTGAGGAGAAAGTTCTTCCCAGAGAGAGTCATAGAATCACAGAATCAGCCAGGTTGGCAAAGACCTCAGAGCTCAGCAAGTAAAAGCTGGCACCCAACACCTCCTGACAGCTACACCAGGGCTCCAAGTGCCACATCCAATCCCCTCTTGAACACCTCCAGGGATGGGGACTCCACCACCTCCCTGGGCAGCACATTCTAATAGCCAATTACTCTGTCCCTGTTTAGGCTGGAGGTGAGGAGAAAGTTCTTCCCAGAGAGAGAGATTGGCCATTGGGATGTGCTGCCCAGGGAAGGTGGTGGAGTACCCCAGCCCTGGAGGCGTTCAAGAGGGGATTGAATGTGGCACTTGGTGCCATGGTCTAGTCACGAGGTCTGTGTTGATAGGATGGACTCCATGATCCTCGATGTCTCTTCCAACCTTGGTGATACTGTGACACTTGGAGCCATGGTTGAGCTGTCAGGAGGTGCTGGGTGCCAGCCTGGACTCGCTGAGCTCTGAGGTCTTTCCCAACCTTACTGATTCCATGACTCCATGGTGAGTGTGGTCCTGGTGTGACTGCACAGCTTCCACCCCTGAGCAGCCGCTGACCTCACCGATGTCTCTGACAGCCCTTCAAGACAAGCTACACGTCATGCCCAAGGTCATCCAGGGACCTAACAAAGCTGCTCTGGAGGACTTCCTAAGCCCGTGTCGGGGAAGAGCTGCAGCTGACAGGGAGCCTCCCTGATCCCACCCCAGGCTATAAAGGATCCCCCAGCGAGTTTTCCTGCTGGGAACACACCACCCAACTGCTGACATTTCCATCCCTCCCTCCCAATCCCCTTTTAAAGCCACTCTTCTTTAACCCGATGCTTCTCCCGCTGCCAGCTGCCTCCCAGAGGCAATGAATGACTGCAGATAAAGGATCTGCCCCGCAGCTGGGAGAAGATCAAGGCCCTACCCCTGACTAAAGAGGGAGGAAGATCGTTGCCTGTCAGCTGCTCCCATCCACGGGGTGTTCAGCAAAGTCACACCCGAGGCACCATTTGCAGATCAAAGCCCTGGGCACATTTGCACTTCAAGAGGGCCCCCAACAAACAGCTGTTTGAGTGGATCCTTCTCTTTGCTCCACTGGAAGGCTGGGAAAAAAAATCCCTAGTTCCATGGCTCCTGACTTCCAGGGCTGGTTTGCAAGCCCCTGGGCTTGGTGGCAAGAGAGTTTAGCTCTGTGGGGTTGCTCTCCCGAGATCCCCTGCAGAAAGGGGGGCTTAAAATGAAGGGGATTTGGTTAAAGCCACCTGGGGAAGGGGAAGGGAAGGGAAGGGAAGGGAAGGGAAGGGAAGGGAAGGGAAGGGAAGGGAAGGGAAGGGAAGGGAAGGGAAAAGGAGAAAAGAGAGAGGGAAGGAGGAGAGGAGAGGAGAGGAGAGGAGAGGAGAGGAGAGGAGAGGAGAGGAGAGGAGAGGAGAGGAGAGGAGAGGAGAGGAGAGGAGAGGAGAGGAGAGGAGAGGAGAGGAGAGGAGAGGAGAGGAGAGGAGAGGAGAGGAGAGGAGAGGAGAGGAGAGAGAGGAGAGGGGAGGGGAGGGGGAGGGGAGGGAGGAGGGAGGGAGGGAGAGAGAGAAGAGAAGAGAAGAGAAGAGAAGAGAAGAGAAGAGAAGAGAAGAGAAGAGAAGAGAAGAGAAGAGAAGAGAAGAGAAGAGAAGAGAAGAGAAGAGAAGAGAAGAGAAGAGAAGAGAAGAGAAGAGGCAAAAGCATGGGGTGACAGGGTGAGAGGTGATGCCTTCAAAGTGGAAGAAGTTGGATTTAGATCAGACAGGAGGAAGAAATTCCTCCCCATGAGGGTGGGGAGGCACTGGAAGAGGTTGCCCAGAGAAGTTGTGCTGGCTGCAAGGCTGAGAGTGCTGAAAGCCAGGTTGGCTGAGGCCTTGGCTGGGGGCTAGCAGGAGGTGTCCCTGCCTGTGGCAGGGGGGTTACAGAAGACAGAATGAACCAGGCTGGGACAGAGCTTTGAGCTCAGCAAGTCCAAGCTGTCACCCAGCACCTCCTGACAGCTCAACCATGGCTCCAAGGGCCTCACCCAGGGATGAGGACTCCACCACCTCCCTGGGCAGCACATCCCAATGGCCAACCTCTCTTGCTGGGAAGAATTTCTTCCTAACATCCAGCCTGAACCTCCCCTGGCACAGCTTGAGACTGTGGCCTCATTCTGGTGCTGGGTGCCTGGGAGAAGAGTCCAACCCCCACCTGGCTCCAACCTCCCTGCAGGGAGTTGCAGAGAGCAAGAAGGTCTCCCCTGAGCCTCCTCTTCTGCAGGCTAAGCAACCCCAGCTCCCTCAGCCTCTCCTCCCAGGGCTGTGCTCCAGACCCCTCCCCAGCCTCCTTGCCCTTCTCTGGACAGCAGCTTGGATCCCCAGGCTTGCAGCCCTTGAGTCTTCCTTTGGAGCCCCAGACTGTGTCTTTCACGCAGGTTGAGCCAAACTCCCCAGCGCTGCAGTGGGTTCAGCCTCCCCAGAGCTCAGTTCCCTTACCACCTCCTCCCTCGTCCCCTGCTGCATTCCCTTTCCCAGCAGCCTGGGTCGCCGCTGATCCCCTTCCAGGGGGCTGATAGAGCTCCTTTGTCCTCCTGCTTGCCCTCCGCCCTGCGCTATCGCCAGGCAGATAACAGCTTTTGTTCCTTATCTCCCCTGCTGCTCTGCCTCCCTCGGGTCTCTCTATCAACCCCTCAGCCCTGCTGATTTAATAAACTCTGCTCCCCGAAGCAATTCCAAGTCGGGAAAGGCTGATGGGGGGTGGGGGGAAAGTGATCTCACCACCCCTGTTCCCCACCTGCCCCTGGAGGCTCCTGAGACCCCCCCAAAATCCAACCTTTGCCTCCCCCTTGCAGCTTGGAGTGGGCAGGTGGGGTGCAGAGGTGGATTTGGGGAGGGGGAGGGAGGGGAGACGAGGGGAAGGGAAGGGAAGGGAAGGGAAGGGAAGGGAAGGGAAGGGAAGGGAAGGAAGGGAAGGGAAGGGAAGGGAAGGGAAGGGAAGGGAAGGGAAGGGAAGGGAAGGGAAGGGAAGGGAAGGGGAAGGGAAGGGAAGGGAAGGGAAGGGAAGGGAAGGGAAGGGAAGGGAAGGGAAGGGAAGGGAGGGAATAGTGCAGGGAAATCCCCAAGGGAAACCACCTCTGAGGGACCCACTCAAGCCCCAAGTGCCACCTCTGTGGTGCCCAAGTGTCACCTCTGTGGTGCCCAAGTACCACTCTGTGGTGCCCAAGTACCACTCTGTGGGGCCCAAGTGCCACTCTGTGATGCCCAAGTGCCACCTCTGTGGTGCCCAAGTGCCACTCTGTGGGGCCCAAGTGCCACTCTATGGGGCCCAAGTGCCACCTCTGTGGTGCCCAAGTGCCACCTCTGTGGTGCCCAAGTGCCACTCTGTGATGCCCAAGTGCCACTCTGTGGGGCCCAAGTGCCACCTCTGTGGGGCCCAAGTGCCATTCTGTGATGCCCAAGTGCCACTCTGTGGTGCCCAAGTGCCACCTCTGTGGCTGCAACAAGGATCCAACAACCTCTGCAGTGCCAGCTGGGCACCTGCTGCCCACAGATCTCTTTGGTCATGACCTTTCAGCCACCAAATTCAGGGCAAGACCTTGTCTGGCATCATCCAGAAGCTTCATTACCCCCAGGTGCTGCCAGCTTCATGCCAGGGCAAGGAGCAGGAGGGGCATGAAGGAGGGAACTGCAGGTGCTGAGGAGGAGCAGGATGGAGCCCTGGGCTGAGGAGCAGGAGGGGGATGGAGAAGGGAACTCCAGGTGCTGAGGAGGAGGAAGATGGAGCCCTGGGCTGAGGAGCAGGAGGGGGATGGAGAAGGGAACTGCAGGTGCTGAGGAGGAGCAGGATGGAGCCCTGGGCTGAGGAGCAGGAGGGGGATGGAGGAGGGAACTCCAGGTGCTGAGGAGGAGGAAGATGGAGCCCTGGGCTGAGGATCAGGAGGGAGATGGAGAAGGGAACTCCAGGTGCTGAGGAGGAGGAGGATGGAGCCCTGGGCTCAGGAGCAGGAGGGGGATGGAGGAGGGAACTCCAGGTGCTGAGGAGGAGGAGGATGGAGCCCTGGGCTGAGGAGCAGGAGCTGCTGGCTGACAAATTGCACCATCAGGCTGGGTAGGGAGGGTTGGACCTCCCCCAACACATAAAGCCACCCCACTCAGCCAGTGGTCTGGGAGCTGCCAGGTCCATCTGGGGTAAGGAGAGGAGGGACTGCTGCTGCCCTCTGCTTCCAGCAACTGGCTCCAGGGGTGCTGGGGGCACGCAGCAGTGGGAGAGCTTCTCCATCAGCCTCCCTCTGACCTCCCTGCCGAGCCCTGGATCCCCCAGCCCCAGCCTGAAGCCCCCACCAGGAGTCACCTGTGTGCCCTCCACGCTGCTGGGCACCCCCAGGGACACTGATGCCTCTCCCTCTGCTGCTGGCTGGGCACAGGAGCAGCCTCGGCCGTGGCCCCGGGGCGCTGCTGCTGGCACATCACTCTGCTTTCCTCCTCCAGGAGCAGCCTGAGGATGAGGAATCTCCTCTTTGCCGTGCTCTTGGCTTGTGGTAAGTGCCCCAGGTTCACTGGGCTGGCTTGGGAGCTCCTCTGTGTGGCAGGGGGAGAAAGGACCTCACACCACACCCCCACCCCCCCACCCCCCGAGTCTTTGTGCGCAGTCTGGGGGCTTGGTTTCGACCTGGCTGCCTCTCTCTGGTGTTTCAGGGGGCAGTGCTCTGCATGCCAGGGAAGCTCTGGGGCTGCTCAGACCCAGGGCTTTGAAGCCCAGAGGCCCTGCAGCCTGTTGGGAAGCTGCTTTCCTGGGGCTGAGCCTGGCAAGATGGCATTGCCAGCAAGCAGTGACATCAGCTGCCAGGCTGGGGCAGGCTGCCCAGAGAGCCTCTGGAGGCATTCCAGCCCCCAGCTGGCTGTGCTCCTGGGTGACCTGCTCCTGGTGCTCCTGCTCTGGCAGGGGGGGTGGACTGGATGAGGGTTTTTTCTGGGGGTTCCCTTCCTCATGGGGAAAAAACTTCTTCCTAGCATCCAATCTGATGGGAGATGGGATGTGGGATGTGGGATAGGGGATGTGGGATATGCTCTGGTTTGTGCCTGCAGTCACCTGGCTTTGGAATAGGGGATAGGGAATATGGGATAGGGGAGATGGGATATGGGGTAGGGGATATAGGGTAGGGGATAAGGGTAGGGAATATGGGGTAGGGGATATAGGGTAGGGGATAGGGGATATGGGGAATATGGGGTAGGGGATAGGGGATATGGGGTAGGGGATAGAGGATAGGGGAGATGGGGTAGGGGATAAGGGATAGGGGGATAGGGGATATGTGGGGATAGGGGAGATGGGGGGGATATGGGATATGGGATAGGGGATATGGGGTAGGGGATATGGGAGATGGGGTAGGGGATAGAGGAGGGGATATGGGATATGGGATAGGGGATAGGGGATATGGGGTAGGGGATAGGGGATAGGGGATAGGGGATAGGGATATGGGATAGGGGATAGGGGATATGGGGTAGGGGATATGGGGTAAAGGATATGGGATATGGGATAGGGGATAGGGGATAGGGGTTAGGGGGTAGGGGATAAGGAATATGGGGTAGGGGATATGGGGTAGGGGATAGGGGATAGGGGATATGAGACATGGGATATGCAATATGCCCTAGCTTGTGCTTGCAGGCACCTGGCTCTGGGAACAATCCCTGCTGGAGTTGTTTCAGCAGGAGCTGCAGCCTGCCTCTCCATACCCATGTGGGCTGGAGAAGAGAAGGCTCCCAGGAGACCTCATTGTGGCCTTCCAGGATCTGCAGGGGGCTCCAAGCAAGCTGGGGAGGGACTTTTGAGGGTGTCAGGGAGGGATAGGACTGGGGGGGATGGAACAGAACTAGAAATGGGAGATTGAGATTGGCTGTGAGGAAGAAGTTGTTCCCCAGGAGGGTGGTGAGAGCCTGGCACAGGTTGCCCAGGGAGGTGGTGGAAGCCTCCTGCCTGGAGGTGTTTGCAGCCAGGCTGGAGGTGGCTGTGAGCAACCTGCTGCAGTGTGAGGTGTCCCTGCCCATGGCAGGGGGTTGGAGCTGGCTGAGCCTTGAGCTCCCTTCCAGCCCTGACAGCTCTGTGGTTCTGTGGCTGTGGTGCTGTGAGCTGGGAGGCTGCACACAGCACACCGCAGCCTGGGGAGGGGTTTGGGGGTTGGGGTTTGGAGCTTCTCAGGGCAGGATCTGCTTCCAGCAAGCCCCAGACTGATTTAACGCAGGGCACCGCAGTCAGCCTGGCCCTCTGTCCTTCTGTCCCTCCTGTCCCTCTGTCCCTCGTCGTTCAGGGCTGCTGGCCGCTCGCAGCAGCGTTCTGGAGCTGGAGCGGATGATCCGGGCGAGCACCGGGCGAAGCGCCCTCTGGTCCTACAGCTGGTACGGCTGCTTCTGCGGCATCGGGGGCAGAGGCACCCCGCTGGACCCCACCGACCGGTGAGGACCTGAAGAACATCTCCCCCCCCGCCCCACCCCCTAAAACCTCCTCACCAGCAGCCTCTGGGGGGGTTGGGGCCGTGCCCCCAGCCGCATCTCGCCGCTGCCTGATCACCCCCTGCAATCGGAGGCTTCCTTCAGAGGAAGAGCCAAGGGTGGCCTACAGGGCAGCACTTTGATGTGGTCCTTCCCCCAGCTGCTGCCAGGCACACGACTGCTGCTACAGGAGGCTGAGGGAGGGCAGCTGCAGCCCCCTGATCACCCCCTACCACTTCAGCACCACCGACGGAGACATCACCTGCAGTGAGTACTGGGAGAGCAGAGCGGGTTGGGCTTGGAAGGGACCTTCAAGATCAGCCAGCTCCAACCCCCTGCCAGGGGCAGGCACACCTCCCACCAGCCCAGGCTGCTCAAGGCCTCAGCCAGCCTGGCCCTGAACACCTCCAGGGAGGGACAGCCACAACCCCCCTGGGCAGCTTGTGCCAGTGTCTGCCCACACTCACTCCGTAAAGCTTTCCTGCCCAAACTCCAGTCTCAGCCTCCCCAGTCTCCAGTCACAATCTCTCCAGACTCCAACCTCAGTCTCCCCAATCTCCAGTCTCAGTCTCTGCCCAATCTCCAGTCTCAGTCTCCCCAGTCTCCAGTCTCAACCTCCCCAGTCTCCAGTCACAATCTCTCCAGACTCCAACCTCAGTCTCCCCAATCTCCAGTCTCAGTCTCTCCAATCTCCAGTTTCAGTCTCCCAAATCTCCAACCTCAGTCTCCCCAGTCTCCAATCTCAACCTCCCCGATCTCCAGTCTCAATCTCTCCAGTCTCCAGTCTCAGTCTCCCCAATCTCCAGTCTCAGTCTCCCCAATCTCCAGTCTCAGTCTCCCCAGTCTCCAGTCTCCATCTCTCTCAATCTCCCCAATCTCCAGTCTCAGCCTCCCCAGACTCCAGTCTCAGTCTCCCCAATCTCCAGTCTCAATCTCTCCAGTCTCAGTCTCCCCAATCTCCAGTCTCAGTCTCCCCAGTCTCCAGTCTCAATCTCCCCAGACTCAGCCTCCCCAGACTTCTCAGTCTCCCCAATCTCCCAGCTCCAATCCATCTCAGCCTTCTCCAGTCTCAATGTCCCCAGATTCCAACCTCAAAGTCCTTTCAGCCTCCCCAGACTCCAGAAGATTCCCTCCCTCCCCAAGCCCTTGTGAAGAGTCCCTCCCCAGCTTCCTCCTAAGCCCCTTTCAGGCACCAGGTCCCAGAGAGGTGGGAAACCAGCCCTGCTGCCCCACAGCAGCCCAGCCCCAGAGCAAGGCACAGAGGAGGGCATCCCCCTGGGGACAAACCCAGCCTGCTGCTCAGCCTGGGGGGCACACAGGGCATGGTAAACCAGTGGGCACTGTGAGGGGCACGGGCAGCCTGGAGCCTCCCTGTCCACTTCCCCTGGGCATTGGGGTGCCCTGAGGGGACTCCATCAGCCCTGGCAGCCAGCAGGGCCACCAGGGAGTGTTGTGTTTGCCCCTCACACACAGGTAAAGAGCAGAGCTGGTGCAGGAGAGAGACCTGCCTGTGTGACAAGGAGGTGGCATCCTGCTTTGCCAGCACCCTGGGGTCCTACAACAGCTCCTACCGCTTCTACTTCAAGCTGAGGTGCAGAGGAAGCAAACTCCAGTGCTGAGGGAGGCAAAGCTGAGCCCAGCTTCCCAGGTTGGGACTGGTTTTACCCCTGGCTACAGCCTGCTGGGGGGGCTGAAGGGACCTGGAGCCACCGAGGCTCCCTTGGAGGTGCCTGGGGGGAGGAGAGGCCAGGGATGGACTTCCCCCCCCGGCGCCCACAGAGGCACAGCAGCTGCCCCTCTGCTGTCCTTCCTCCTCTCTCTTTCTCTTCTCATTTCGTTTCCCAGCAAAGATGACTCAATAAAAGGTGTCCAGGAGGATTCTCTGGGGTGATTTGTCTGTAATGGTGGCATCTGTGGGCAGCTTTCTGGAGAGCAGCCCCCAAGGAAGAGCCTTGGGGGTGCTGGGTGCTGAGCAGCTCCCCAGCAGCCAGCAGTGCCCTCCTGCAGCCCAGCAGGCAGCTGTGTGCTGGCTGCAGCCAGAGCAGGGTGGGCAGCAGGGCAGCAGAGGGGATTCTGCCCCTGGGCTCTGCTCTGCTCACACCTCACCTCCAATCCTGCCTCCAGCTCTGCTGTCCCCAGCAGCAGAAGGACACAGAGCTGCTGGAGGGAGGCCAGAGGAGGCCACAGAGAGGATCCACAGTGTGCTCAGGGCCACATCTGGTTTGACCTTGGATGTCTTCAGGGGTGAGGCTGCCAGCACCTCTCTGGGCAACCTGTGCCAGTGTTTCACTGCCCTCAGTGTGAGGAAGTACCCCCGAAGGAACCCAGAACTGACCTTGAGTCACCTTCCCAGCATGGCCAAGGGACATCTCCCAGCCCCTGCAGGCCCTTGAAAAGCTCCAATCTGCCTCACTCACACAAGCAGAGAATGGCTGGGGCTGGAAGGGACCTCCAAAGGGCATCCAGCCCACCCCCCTGCAGTCAGCAGGGACATCCTCCCCTGGACCAGGTTGCCCAGAGCTCTGTTGAGCCTCACCTTGAGTATCTCCAGGGATGGGACCTCAGCTCCCTCCCTGGGCAGCCTGTTGCAGTGTTCCAGCAGCCTCCTGGTGCAGAACTTGTTCCTCACATCCAATCTCAATCTGCTCTGCCCTCATGTCAAACCACTGCTCCTCATCCTGTCCCTGCAGGCCTTTGCAGACAGTCTCCCTGCAGCCTTCCTGCAGCCCCCTTCAGGTCCTGGCAGGCTGCTGCTGGGATGCAGAAGCTGACTCAGGGCTTTGTTTGAGTCCTGTGTCCAGATCTGGGTTTCTCAGGTTAGGAAAGAGGTTGAGCTGCTGGAAGGTGTCCAGAGAAGGGCAAGAAAGCTGGGGAGGGGTCTGGAGCACAGCCCTGGGAGGAGAGGCTGAGGGAGCTGGGGTTGCTTAGCCTGGAGAAGAGGAGGCTCAGGGGAGACCTTCTTGCTCTCTCCAACTCCCTGAAGGGAGGTTGGAGCCAGGTGGGGGTTGGTCTCTTCTCCCAGGCAGGCAGCCAGCCCCAGAACAAGAGGCCACAGTCTCAAGCTGTGCCAGGGGAGGTTTAGGCTGGAGCTGAGGAAGAAATTCTTCCCAGCAAGAGAGATTGGCCATGGGAATGTGCTGCCCAGGTGGAGTCCCCATCCCTGGAGGTGTTCAAGAGGGGCTTGGATGTGGCCCTTGGAGCCATGGTTTAGTTGATCAGATGGTGCTGGGTGCCAGCTTGGCCTTGCTGAGCTCTGAGCTCTTTCCCAACCTGATTGATTCTGTGATTCCACCTCCCCCAGGGCACCACTCTGGCCCTGAGGCTTCTCAGCTGGGGGCAGAGTGTGAGCTTCCTCCTCGGGGTGGAAATGCTGCTGCCTGCCCAGCTCACCCCACCCAGCCCCAGCCCCCAGGCCTGGGGCACGGTGCCAGGGTGCTGGGGGTATTTCTTGCCTTCCTGTGAAGAGGAAGGATGGCACTTGGACTTCTGCAGAAGAGCCCAGTCAGCAGCCTGTGGGTGAAACACACCTCCCCCAGCAGGCAGCAGACCCTATATAAAGCAAGTCCTGCTGGCTGCAGGCTCCTGAGAGCAGGGGGAGGCTTTCCTGAGGTGAGCAGGGATGGAGGAGAAGCTTCTCCTCCCTTTCCTCCTGCACCCAGAAGCTGTGGGGAGAGGAGATCCCTGCTGGGAAGCAGGAGGAGGAGGCAGGCTGACTGGGATGCCAGCCCAGAGGCAGAGCCCCTCAGGGGCTGCTCCTTCCTCCAGCTGTTCTTCCTTTCCCTCCACCTTGCTTTTCCTCCTCCCTTCTGCCACCTGATGCCTTTCACTCCCCACCCCTCAGCACACTTTGCTCCTCTCCATCCTGCCCCAGCCCCTGGAGTTGGGGAGCAGCTCTGCCCCCAGGCCTGGGAGGCACAGCAGGAAGGGGTGGGTGGAAGGGGTAAATGGTTTGGTTTCCTCCCCCCCAGGGCTGCCAGAAGGATGAACTCTCTCCTGGCCTTCACTCTGCTGCTTGCTCTGGGTAAGTGTCCTCACCCACACCCTTCCCAGGCCCTCCTGCAGGGTGCATCCCTGGCCAGCAGGACTGGGCTGGGGGTTGCTTCACCCTTCCCCATCACCACCTCCCCCTGCCCTCAGCTGGCAGGAGCTCTGCATCTGCTCGCTCCCAAGGCTCACAGGCAGCTGCCTGGTGCCCATCCGGGGGCTGGAGGGGTGTGGGGATGCCAGTGGGGAGCTGGGCAGCCTCTGGGCTGGCATCCCAGCCAGCCTGCCTTCCCCTCCTGCTTCCCAGCAGGGATCCCCTCTCCCCTCTCTTCTGGGTACGGGAGGAAAGGGAGGAGAAGCTTCCCCTCCATCCCTGCTGGCCTCAGGAAAGCCTCCCCCTGCTCCCAGGAGCCTGCAGCCAGCAGGCCTTGCTTTATCTGCCTGCTTTTCCCTGCAGGCTTGGCCCCAGCTGATGGAGGAGTCCTGCAGCTGTACAAGATGATCAAAAAAGCCACAGGGAAGAATGCTCTGCTGCATTACTCCTCCTATGGCTGCTACTGTGGCCTGGGGGGCAGGGGGACACCCCTGGATGCCACAGACAGGTAAGTGCCCACCTCACAACCCCAGAATGGTTGGGTGCAGTGGGCTGAAATCTCCTCCCCAGCACACAGGGGTTGGAAGGGACCCCTGGAGACCACCAGGGCAGCTCACACAGGAATGCATCCACGTGGCTCTTGAGTGCCTCCACACCAGGAGACTCCACAACCTCCCTGGGCAGCCTGCTGCAGGGCTCAGCACCCTCACACCAAACAACTTTCTCCTCCTGTTCAGATGGAACCTCCTGGCTTCCAGTTTGTGCTCCTTGAGCTGCCCCTGGGCACCACTGAGCAGAGTCTGGCCCCAGCCCCTTGCCCCCCAGCCTTTAGCTCTTGCTGAGCATTGCTCAGCTCCCCTCTGGGGCTGCTCTGCTCCAGGCTCAGCAGCCCCAGGGGCTCTCAGCCCCTCTCAGTTTCTCCTTGTGTTGAGATGGAACTTCCTGGGCTCCCCTTTGGGTCTGGTTCCCTTCATCTTCTCACAGGAGACCCCTGGGAAGAACAGCCTGGCCCCTTCCTCTTGACACCCACCCTCCAGATGCCCATCCACCTTCCCCAGACCTCCTCTCAGACTTCTCTTCTCCAGGCTAAACAGCTCCAGGGCTCTCTGCCTGCACACTCCCTTCATACAATCACAGAATCAGCCAGGTTGGAAAAGACCTCAGAGCTCAGCAAGCCCAACCTGGCACCCAGCACCTCCTGACAGCTAAACCATGGCTCCAAGTGCCACATCCAAGCCCCTCTTGAACACCTTCAGGGCTGGGGACTCCACCACCTCCCCGGGCAGCACATTCCAATGGCCAAAAGAACTTTCTCCTCCCCTCCAGCCTAAACCTCCCCTGGCACAGCTTGAGACTGTGTCCTCTTGTTCTGCTTGCCTGGGAGAAGAGCCCAACCCCCAGCTGGCTCCAACCTCCCTGCAGGGAGTTGGAGAGAGCAATGAGGTCTCCCCTGAGCCTCCTCTTCTCCAGGCTAAGCAACCCCAGCTCCCTCAGCCTCTCCTCCCAGGGCTGTGCTCCAGACCCCTCCCCAGCTTTCTTGCCCTTCTCTGGACACCTTCCAGCAGCTCAACCTCTTTCCTAGCTGATTCTGTGATTCTATGACTCTCTCTGGGAAGAACTTTCTCCTCCCCTCCAGCCTGAACCTCCCCTGGCACAGCTTGAGACTGTGTCCTTTTGTTCTGGGGCTGCCTGCCTGGCAGAAGAGACCAACCCCCACCTGGCTCCAACCTCCCTTCAGGGAGCTGCAGAGAGCAAGAAGGTCTCCCCTGAGCCTCCTCTTCTCCAGGCTCTCCAAATATGGGGGGGGAGGGAGAGGGGTTAAAACCAAACCCAACCCCCCCCAACCTCTCTCTCTGCCCCTCAGGTGCTGCCAGCTGCATGATCAGTGCTACAGCAGCCTCCTGCAGAGGTACCACTGCAATGCCATGGCACAGACCTACAGCTTCAGCTGGCTTGGGGGCCACCCCACCTGCAGTAAGTGAGACCTGGGGGAGTTTTTGGGCTGTGCCTTTAACATGTGTGTGTGTGTGTCCCCCAGATCCTGGGGGTGGTAGGATGTGAGTCAAATCCCCACTGGGTGTAAACCAAACACATAAAGAGAGGGGAAAATGAGGATGAGCTCTAAGCAATCCCTCTGGAGAGATCACAGGCATGGAGTTAGGTGTCAGGATCTGCAGGGGATCCTGGGAGGGACTTCTGAGGGTGTCAGGGAGGGATAGGACTGGGGGGGATGGAGCAAAACTAGAAGTGGGGAGATTGAGATTGGCTGTGAGGAAGAAGTTGTTCCCCAGGAGGGTGGTGAGAGCCTGGCACAGGTTGCCCAGGGAGGTGGTGGAAGCCTCCTGCCTGGAGGTGTTTGCAGCCAGGCTGGAGGTGGCTGTGAGCAACCTGCTGGAGTGTGAGGTGTCCCTGCCCATGGCAGGGGGGTTGGAGCTGGCTGAGCCTTGAGCTCCCTTCCAGCCCTGACAGCTCTGTGAGTCTGTGATGTGTACACTAACTTTTTTCTCCTTTGTTGCTGCTTCCTCACTCTGGGGGGCACTAACTTTGTGCTTCTACTGGCTCTTTTCTGACCTTGGCTGCATTGCTTTGCTTTGGCTAAGTCTAACAGCACAGCAGAGGGCTGGAGCTGCTCTGCTGTGAGGACAGACTGAAAGAGTTGGGGTTGTGCAGCCTGGAGAGGAGAAGGCTCCCAGGAGACCTCATTGTGGCCTTCCAGGATCTGAAGGGGCTCCAAGAAAGCTGGGGAGGGACTTTTGAGGGTGTCAGGGAGTGATAGAACTGGAGGGGATGGAGCAAAACTAGAAGTGGAGAGATTGAGATTGGCTGTGGGGAAGAAGTTGTTCCCCAGGAGGGTGGTGAGAGCCTGGCACAGGTTGCCCAGGGAGGTGGTGGAAGCCTCCTGCCTGGAGGTGTTTGCAGCCAGGCTGGAGGTGGCTGTGAGCAACCTGCTGCAGTGTGAGGTGTCCCTGCCCATGGCAGGGGGGTTGGAGCTGGCTGAGCCTTGAGCTCCCTTCCAGCCCTGGCAGCTCTGTGACTGTAATCAGGAGCCTGGCCCAGGAGCTGTGCTCTGTCTGACCCCTACCCTCCCCAAAGCCAAAGCTGACCCTGGGCTGCCTTCTGCCTGCAGATGAAGAGTCCTGGTGCAGCCACCACTCCTGTGAGTGTGACCTCAGCCTGGCACTCTGCCTGAAGGGGACCAGCAGGAGCTACAAGTGGAGGCACCTCTTCCACAACAGGAACAAGTGCTACTGATGGGAGCTGGGCTGTGTGGCTGGGGCTTGGAGCAGCCCTGCAGCCTCCTCCTGCAGCCTCCTCCTGCATGGGGCAGCCCTGCAGCCTCCTCCTGCAGCCTCCTCCTGCATGGAACAGCCCTGCAGCCTCCTCCTGCATGGAACAGCCCTGCAGCCTCCTCCTGCATGGGGCAGCCCTGCAGCCTCCTCCTGCAGCCTCCTCCTGCATGGGGCAGCCCTGCAGCCTCCTCCTGCAGCCTCCTCCTGCATGGGGCAGCCCTGCAGCCTCCTCCTGCAGCCTCCTCCTGCATGGGGCAGCCCTGCAGCTTCCTCCACCTCAGTGCTGGTGGAAATGTAATCAGTGTGAAAATAAACCAGCTGCTCAAACCAGCCCAGGCCTCTGTGAGCTGCTGCTGGCCAGAGGGAGAGCTCCTCATCAGTTAAGGGGTTCATAGAATGGTTTGGCATGGAAGGGACCTTAAAGTCCATCCAGTTCCCACCCCCTGCCATGGGCAGGGACACCTCCCACCAGCCCAGATTGCTGAAGGCCTCATCCAGCCTGGCCTGGAACACCTCCAGGGAGGAGGCAGCCACAGCCTCCCTGGGCAGCCTGTGCCAGAGTCTCCCCACACTCACCCTAAGGAATTTCTTCCTCATCTCCGCTCTCAGTCTCCCCTCCCCAGGCTTCACTCCATTCCCTCTCATCCTACCCCTGCAAGCCCTTAGGAAGAGTCTCTCCCCAGCTCTCCTGCAGCCTCCTTCAGGTGCTGGAAGGCTGCTGTGAGGCTCTCCCTGGAGCCTTCTCTCCTCCAGGCTGCACAGCTCCAACTGTTTCAGTGCTCTGGTAAAAGCCTCATCTCCACTCTCAGTCTCCCCTCCCCAGCTTCTTCTCATCCTCCCCTGCATTCAAAGTCCTCCCATCCTCCTGCACCCCTTCAGGTGCTGCTGCTCCAAGCCCTTATCAAAGTCCCTCCCCAGCTCTCCTGCAGCCTCCTTCAGGTGCTGGAAGGCTGCTGTGAGGCTCTCCCTGGAGCCTTCTCTCCTCCAGGCTGCACAGCCCCGACTTGTTTCGCTGCTCTGCTTCAAGCCTGGCCTGCACACGCTCGAAGTCCTCCTCCCCCAAAGCACAGAAGAGCTCCGGCTCGGCCCCTGCGTCACTCGGGGCCCGGGGGGAGAGGGCTGGGAGGGGGCTGTGGCCTTGGCCAGGGAGGGAAGGGGCGTAGCACCGAGTGGGTTTGGGACAGAGGAATCGGTTCAGTGCTTCCACTTCGGAGCCTGCAGAGGCTGGACACAGAGGGCAGCCTCTCCCCTGGCAGCAAGGAAGCAGAGCTGGAGCAAATCCCCCCACGGTGAGCAGCTCCCACCCTGGTCCCACTGCAGGGGGAGGAGGGAGCAGGAGGGCTGCTTGCTGCTTGCTTCCCGTGCCAGGAGAGAAAGAGGCAGATCCATCAGCCTGGAGCAAGCCAAAGAAAGCCCAAAAGCAGCTGGGAAGTGGCAGCTCTGCTGCTGGGAAGTGCCAAAAGTGGTGGGGTGGGAGGTGGGAGATGCTGGGAGGGTGGGATGGGAGGTGGGAGATGCTGGGAGGGTGGGATGGGATGGGAGGCTGGGAGATGCTGGGGATGCTGAAGGGATGGGAGGTGGGAGATGCTGGGAGGTGGGAGATGGGATGGGAGGTGGGAGATGCTGGTGGGAGGGATGGGAGGTGGGAGATGCTGGGAGGGGTGGGATGGGATGGGAGATGCTGGGGGAGATGGGAGGTGAGATGCTGGGAGGGGTGGGATGGGAGGTGGGAGATGCTGGAGGAAGGGATGGGATGGGAGATGTGGGATGATGCTGGTGGGGGATGGGAGGTGGGAGATGCTGGGATGGGAGGTGGGATGGGAGGTGGGAGATGCTGAAGGGGTGGGATGGGAGGTGGGAGATGCTGGGAGGGGTGGGATGGGAGGTGGGAGATGCTGGGAGGGAGGGATGGGAGGTGGGAGATGCTGGGAGGGGTGGGATGGGAGGTGGGAGATGCTGGTGGGAGGGATGGGAGGTGGGAGATGCTGGGAGGAGGGGGGACAGCTTCAGGAAGGGTTTGCTTCTGGCCAGGAGGCAGCAGCATTTGTCAGCAGGAGGAGAGGAGATGGCCTCAGGCTGTGCCAGGAGAGGTTTAGCTTGGCCATGAGGGATGATCTCCTCCCCTCAAGGCCTGGCCCAGGCTGCCCAGGGCAGTGGTGCAGCCCCCATCCCTGGAGGGGTGTCAGAGCTGGATGTGGTGCTGAGGGGCACTGCTCAGTGGTGCCCTGGCAGGGCTGGGCTGAAGGGTTGGCTCTGATGGTCTTAAAGGTCCCTTCCAACCACAGATGCAAGAGGCCTTTGGCTGCCTTCCTCCCTCCAGCTTTTGGGGTGCCCTGACTTGTTTTCAGAGGGAGGAGGCTTGCATGGCAGCCCCTGTCAGCCAGCCCTGCTGTGGGGCTCAGCCTGGCCTCTCCTCCTCCTCCCAGGCTCTGCTGAGAGGAAGATGAAGGTGCTGCTGGTGCTGGGGATGCTGTTTGCCTGCAGTAAGTACAACCAATCCCCATCCCCACGGCCTGGGGGCCAAGCTGTGGTCCCCATAGGGAGCACCCCAGACCCCTCTGAGCATCCCCCTGGGAGCCAAGCTGTGGCCCCCACACCAATGTAGGGAGCACCCCAGACCCCTCTGAGCATCCCCCTGGGAGCCAAGCTGTGGCCCCACATAGGGAGCACCCCCAAACCCCTCTGAGCATCCCCAGCTCCCCCAGCAAAGCCTGTTTCTCCCTGCTGGTTGCCCAGGCCTCATTATAAGCAGAACCTGCCCCCCACAAAGCCTTTTTCTGGTCACCCCAGGTGTGCTCTCAGCTCGTGGGAAGCACCCAAGTGCCATTGCCCCGGGACTGGAGGGAAGCACTGTAGGAAACCTGACAGCCCAGAGCTGCTACTCAGGACGGGGCAGAGGCACAGCCAGGGCTTCCTGGACAGGTACAGCCAACACCAACCCCCGGGAGGGCTAATGCTGGCCCTGGGAGGGCTAATGCTAGCCCTGGGGGGGATAAGCTCATGGCTTTGAGCAGCCCCAGCAGCACCCTCTGAAGCTCTGCACAGATGCAGGACAAGGCAAAGGGCAGCAGCAGGAAGGGAACAGGTTTTAGGGAAGGGGTAGGGGTGGTGGGGGGAAAGCAAGGGGGTGTTCCCCCCGCCCTAATCGCAGCCCTGGGGTCAGGAGGGTTGTGCCGGTGAGGAGCGGCTGAAGCCAGCGGGGTGGCGCCGGAGGATGGGGACAGCTCCCAGCCCGAAGCCAGGACCGGCGCAGGGGCTCCAGGACGTGGGCAGGGGCTCCAGGACGTGGGCAGGGGCTATGTGGGGAGACAAAGCAGCAGCTGGGTATGGGGAGGGGGCTGGCAAGAGCAGCTCCCGGGGGGCTCGGAGCAGCAGGAGGGATGCAGCCGGCGGTGGCTTTTCTCTCCCCGCACGCAGAACCTGTTTCAGGTAGGTTAGAAGCAGCCGGGGCCCCCCCGGGGGATGAGGCCAGGCTCTCCCTCTCACCACAGGTGCTGCCTGCTCCGCTCCTGCTGCTACGCCAGGCTGGCTGCTCGGCGCTGCCCTGTGGGACCCATCCAGCCCCTCTCAGCCTCCCCGCCCGGGATCCCCAGCTGCAGTGAGTTGCCTGCGGCCTCGGCTCGGGATGGCTCTCCCCACACCGCCTCCCTCCTTTGCACTGCCCTCTTGTTTTGGGGGGGCAGCACCCTGGGGACCTTGACGAGAAGGTCTGAGGGATGCTTTGTCTGCGCTCCCCGCAGGATCGGGGTCCTGGTGCCAGCGGGCAGCCTGCAGATGCGAGCGGGCGGCTCGGCTCTGCCGCCTGCGCGGCCGGGGGCTGCCGCAGCCTCGCCGCAAGTGCCGGGGCCGGGCCGGGCGGTGCTGAATCCACCTCCGGGGCTGATAAGCGAAGGGGCGGCCGGAGGCCCGGAGCGTTTCCCAACCCCTGGCGGGGGCTCCTCCTTGGGGCCCTGGTGGGTTTTTTTGGCTTGGGGCGGGAGGAGAGCAACCCTCCGGGGAGGGTGAGTCAGCGGCCACCGGCTGCGGGGAGGGCGAGCGGCGCAGATGCAACCTTTCAGCCGAGAAAAACAAGGGAGGGAGGGGAGGAGAGGGAAGGGAAGGGAAGGGAAGGGAAGGGAAGGGAAGGGAAGGGAAGGGAAGGGAAGGGAAGGGAAGGGAAGGGAAGGGGGAAGGGAAGGGAAGGGAAGGGAAGGAAGGGAAGGGGAAGGGGGAAGGGAAGGGAAGGGAAGACACCTGGCTGCCGAGGGCGCAATGGAAACCAGCGGCTCGGCTTCCCGCGCAGCCTCCCGGCTCCCCCCGAGCAGTTTTTCTAACTGTTATTAATTTTTAGGGGGTGTTTGGGTTTTTTTTTTGTTTGGCTTCACCGCAGCTTCTGCTGCTGCTGCCGCCGGGAAATAAAAGCAGAGGGTTGCGAAACTTCGCTCCTCGGTGTGATGGTCTGAGCCCAGCCGCCGCCAGCCATCCCCCGCCGCAGGCAGCAGGGGGAGGATGACCTCTTAGCTCCCGAGGAAACCAGCGAATCTCAGCGTGGTAGGAGGTGGAAGGGACCTCCGGAGCTCAGCCAGTCCAACCCCCTGCTCCAGCAGGGCAGCCACAGCAGCTCACCCAGCAGCACAATGCCCCAGGGGGGGTTGGAAGCTCTCCAGAGAAAGAGACTCCACAACCTCTCTGGGCAGCCTGCTCCAGGGCTCAGCACCCTCACACCAAACAGCTTTCTCCTCCTGTTCAGATGAAACCTCCTAGGTTCCAGTTTGTGCACACTGCCCCTTGGCCTGTCCCTGGGCACCACTGACAAGAGTCAGGCCCCAGCCTCTTGCTCCCCACAGCTCCATTGCTCAGCTCCCCTCTGGGGCTGCTCTTCTCCAGGCTCTCAGCCCCAGGGGCTCTCAGCCTTTGCTTCTCACAGAGCTGCTCCAGGCCCCTCAGCATCTTTCTACCCTCTGCTGGACTCTCTCCAGCAGTTCCCTGTCTCTCCTGAACCAGAGAGTCCACAGCTACACCCACACCTCCAGATGAGGCCTCACTAGGGCAGAGGAGAAGGGGGAAAAGAACCTCCCTCATCCTGCTGGCCACCCTCTTCCTGATGCACCCCAGGACACCACTGCACTTCTTGGCCCTGAGCTCAAACTGTGGGCTCAGGGTGACCTTATTGTCCATCAGCACCCTGAGAAGAGGAGCAGCAGAGAGCAAAGCAGCTGCCAGGGAATGCTGACTGCAACCCAGCTAGCAGGAGTTTCCTGAGTGCCACAGGTCCCTGGGAAAGGTTTGCATGGGGGAGGCCACAGCTGTGGCAGCAATGCAGCAGCACTGCACTCCCTCACAGTATCACTAAGGTTGGAAGAGACTTCCAAGATCATCAAGACCAACCTGGCACCACAGACCTCATGACTAGACCATGGCTCCAAGTGCCATGTCCAATCCCCTCTGGAACACCTCCAGGGATGGGGACTCCACCACCTCCCCAAGCAGCACATTCCAATGGTGAATGACTCTCTGTGAAGAGCTTTCTCCTCACCTCCAGCCTCAACTTCCCCTGGCACAACTTGACACTGTGTCCTCTTGTTCTGGTGCTGCTTGCTAGAGAAAAGAGACCAACCCCTTCCTGGCTACAACCTCCCTTCAGGGAGTTGGAGAGAGCAAGAAGGTCTCCCCTGAGCTGCTGCTTCTTCTCCAGGCTAAGCAACCACAGCTCCCTCAGCCTCTCCTCCCAGGGCTGTGCTCCAGACCCCTCCCCAGCTTTCTTGCCCTTCTCTGGACACCTTCCAGCAGCTCAACCTCTTTCCTAACCTGAAGAGCCTAGAACTGGACACAGGACTCCAGGTGTGGCCTAAGCAGTGCTGAGCACAGGGCACAAGGACTTCCCTGCTCCTGCTGGCCACACTCTTCCTGCTGCAGGCCAGGATGCCCTTGGCCTTCTTGGCCCCCTGGGCACACTGCTGCCTCCTGTTCAGGCAGCTGTCAATCAGCACCCCCAGGTCCCTCTCTGTTTGGCAGCTCTCAGCCACTCTGCCCCCAGCCTGTAGCTCTGCCTGGGGTTGCTGTGGCCAAAGTGCAGCCCCCTCAGCAGCTCCCTGTCTCTCCTGAGCTGCTGAGCCCGAAGCTGGGCTCAGCACTCCAGCTGTGGCCTCAGCCCCGAGGAGCAGAGGGGGTCCCCACCAGAAGATGACACCTGAGAGGTGATGCACCTCCCCCCAAGAAGCCTCTGCCCCTCTGCTCCAGCCCTGCAACCTCCAGGCTCTGAGCACTTGTGGCTCGGGGCAGGACAGAGCCCTGAGAGGCCAGAGGCGGTGCAGGGGGCAGGCGAGGAGCTGCGGCAGGGCCGGGCGCTGGCAACCTCTGCTGCGGTGGGGTGGCCACGGCTGGCCTCACCCCCAGGGCAGAGCCAAACATCACTCTCACCAGACAAGAATGTTCTGGCCCAATTCTGCACCAGCCCCCTAGGAGCAGGCAGCTCAGGCGGTGGCTGCTCCCCCCCTGCCCGCTGCAACATCCCCACAGCTGCAACATCCCCACAGCTGCAACATCCCCACAGCGGTGGTGCTCTGTCCTGCAGCGCAGCTCAGCAGGGCTGAGCCCAGGGAGGTCTCACTGCTGCTGACCCCTGGGGAGATGTCACTGCTGCTGACCCCTGGGGAGATGTCACTGCTGCTGAGCCCTGGGAGATGTCACTGCTGCTGACCCTGGGAGATGTCACTGCTGCTGAGCCCTGGGGAGATGTCACTGCTGCTGAGCCCTGGGGGATGTCACTGCTGCTGACCCCTGGGAGATGTCACTGCTGCTGAGCCCTGGGGGATGTCACTGCTGCTGACCCCAGGGAGATGTCACTGCTGCTGACCCTGGGGAGATGTCACTGCTGCTGACCCCTGGGGAGATGTCACTGCTGCTGAGCCCTGGGAGATGTCACTGCTGCTGAGCCCTGGGAGGTGTCACTGCTGCTGAGCCCTGGGGAGATGTCACTGCTGCTGACCCCTGGGGAGATGTCACTGCTGCTGACCCCTGGGAGATGTCACTGCTGCTGAGCCCTGGGAGGTGTCACTGCTGCTGACCCCTGGGGAGATGTCACTGCTGCTGACCCCTGGGAGATGTCACTGCTGCTGACCCCTGGGAGGTGTCAGTGCTGCTGACCCCAGGGAGATGTCACTGCTGCTGAGCCCTGGGGGATGTCACTGCTGCTGACCCCTGGGGAGATGTCACTGCTGCTGACCCCTGGGAGATGTCACTGCTGCAATCCCCCTATCCTGTGGGGCTGAGCAAGGGAATCTGGCCATAGCAGCAGCCAGGAGACACTTTCTTTCCAAGAGGACTGGTGCTCTGGGCACTGGCACTGCAATTCCAACCTTGGTTTGCCCCAAAGCCGAAGCCAGCAGCACCAGGAAATCTGCCTTCAACCAGGCAGAAACCTTTGCCACACTCCTCAGCTAGCAGCAATCAGTCCTGGGGCCGACCAGGAACAAAGAGCTGCTGTTTGCAAGGCATAAATCATGGCTCAGACTCTCCCTGAGGTGGGAGAGGGTTGATCACACAGGCAGGTTGCAGGCCAGGATGAGCTGAAACCTGCTCTTCCTGTTCCAGGTCTCCCTGTTCAGGTCTCCCTTTTGGATTCAGGCCTCCCTGTTCCAGACCTCCCTCTTTCAGGTCTCCCTGTTTCAGATGCTCCTCCTCAGGTTAGGAAAGAGGTTGAGCTGCTGGAAGGTGTCCAGAGAAGGGCAAGAAAGCTGGGGAGGGGTCTGGAGCACAGCCCTGGGAGGAGAGGCTGAGGGAGCTGGGGTTGCTTAGCCTGGAGAAGAGGAGGCTCAGGGGAGACCTTCTTGCTCTCTCCAACTCCCTGCAGGCAGGTTGGAGCCAGGTGGGGGTTGGTCTCTTCTCCCAGGCAGGCACTCAGCCCCAGAACAAGAGGACACAGTCTCAAGCTGTGCCAGGGCAGGTTCAGGCTGGAGGTGAGGAGAAATTCTTCCCAGCAAGAGAGATTGGCCATAGGAATGTGCTGCCCAGGGAGGTGGTGGAGTCCCCATCCCTGGAGGTGTTTAGGAAGAGCCTGGCTGAGGCACTGGATGCCTTGGTTGAGTTGATCAGATGGTGCTGGGTGAGAGGTTGGACTTGGTGAGCTCAAAGATCTCTTCCAACCTGGCTAATTCTATTCTATTCTATTCTATTCTATTCTATTCTATTCTATTCTATTCTATTCTATTCTATTCTATTCTATTCTATTCTATTCTACTCTACTCTACTCTACTCTACTCTACTCTACTCTACTCTACCCCAAGAATGCTCCCAGCTGAGGGGGAGACAGAATCAGGGATCACAGAATAGTTTGGGTTGGAAAAGACCTTTAAGCTCATCCACTCCAACCATTCTCTGACTCTGCCAAGCCCAGGGCTAAACCCTGGCCCTCAGCACCACAGCTCTGGGGCTCTGAAACCCCTCCAGGGATGGGCATTCAACCAAGCCCAGGGCTAAACCCTGGCCCTCAGCACAACACATCTGGGGCTTTGAAGGCCCTCCAGGGATGAGGACTCCACCACCTCCCCAGGCAGCCTTTGTCAGTCTTTGAGAACCTTCTCAGTGAAGAAGTTTCTTCCAATACCCAACTTAAACCTCTCCTGGTTCAGGCTGAGGCCATTTCCTCTTGTCTTATTGCTTAGCAGTAGGGAGAAGGGAGCAACCCCCACCTGCCTCCAACTTCCTTACAGCACAGAGCCAGCAGCTCTCCCCTCTGCCTCCTCTTCCCCAGGCTCAACACCCCCAGCTCCCTCAGCTGCTCCTCCCCAGCCCTCTTCTCCAGACCCTTCCCCAGCTTTTTGGCCCTCTCTGGACCTGCTCCAACCTCTCCATGTCCTTCCTGGAGTGAGGAGCCCAAACCTGACCCCAGCAGCAGGTCACCCTTCCCCCTGTGACCCCAGAGGGCTCCAAGGCTCTCGCTTAGGGTCCTGAGATGGTTGTCTTGGGTCAGTGTTTTTCCATTTTGGCCCCAACTCTCTGTCAGGAGGTTCTGGTCCTTTCCAGGGCAGGCTCTGCTCCAGGCAGCAGGAGTTGCAGCTCAGGGAGTGCCTAATTGTCCCAGCTCCCTGCCCTCTGGTAACCAAGACAAGAAAGAGGCAGATTGGAAGGCAGATAAGAAGGTGCCAGCTCGTCCCAGCCCGCTGCCCTTGTAACCAAGACAAGAGGACAATGCTGGCTCCTCCTGGCATTGCAACAGGGGCCAGGCAGGGGGTCTGCACCACCAGGCTGCCCCCAGGTGCAGGGCATCCCTCGGGCAGGGCCTCCTTCCGTGCCCACAGCGCAGCAGCTCCGGGCAGGACTGTCAATATTTGCCCACTTTGGGCTCTGCACAGGAGGGGCCCCGGCAGGCAGGCAGGCAGGGAGAGCCTTAAAAAGGGGTGAGCAGCAGCACCCGGGGCTCACCTCAGCACTGCAGCTGCCACCACCAGCAGCAGCCATGAAGATCTTCTTGCTGCTCCTCTTGTGTGAGTACCGTTCCCTGCCCCCGGGGGCAGCTCTCACCCTTGCTGCCAGGAGGCTGAGCAGAGGGCTGGAGCTGCCCTCCTGTGGGGACAGCCTGAAGGAGCTGGGGTTGTGCAGGCTGGAGAGGAGAAGGCTCCCAGGAGACCTCATTGTGGCCTTCCAGGATCTGCAGGGGGCTCCAAGAAAGCTGGGGAGGGACTTAGAGGTTGGACTTGCTGAGCTCTGAGGTCTTTGCCAACCTGATTGGTTCTCTGATTCTAGGATTCTGTGACTCTGGAGGGTGTCAGAGAGAGAGAGAATCAGAGAGTCAGTAAGGCTGGAAAAGACCTCAGAGCTCAGCAAGTCCAAGCTGGCACCCAGCACCTCCTGACAGGTGAACCATGGCTCCAAGTGCCACATCCAAGCCTCTCTTGAACACCTCCAGGGATGGGGACTCCACCACCTCCCTGGGACTGGGGGGATGGAGCAGAACTAGAGATGGGGAGATTGAGATTGGATGTGAGGAAGAAGTTGTTCCCCAGGAGGGTGGTGAGAGCCTGGCACAGGTTGCCCAGGGAGGTGGTGGAAGCCTCCTGCCTGGAGGTGTTTGCAGCCAGGCTGGAGGTGGCTGTGAGCAACCTGCTGTGGTGTGAGGTGTCCCTGCCCATGGCAGGGGGGTTGGAGCTGGCTGAGCCTTGAGCTCTCTTCCAGCCCTGACCATTCCATGAGGCAGTGGGGGGAAGCCCAATGCTTGCAATGTCCTCTCCACAAACATCATCTGCCCAGGGAGGTGGTGGAGTCCCCATCCCTGGAGGTGTTTAGGAAGAGCCTGGATGGGGTGCTTGGTGCCATGGTTTAGTTGATCAGATGGTGTTGGGTGAGAGGTTGGACTTGATGATCTCAAAGGTCTTTTCCAGCCTGGTCTGGTCTATTCTATTCCATTCCATTCCATTCCACTCTACATTATTCCTATTCCATTCAAATTCCATTCCATTCCAATTCCATTCCATCCTATCCTGTCCTACCCTACCCTATCCTATCCTACCCTACCCTATCCTACCCTATCCTATTCCATTCCAATTCCATTCCATCCTACCCTACCTTACCCTATCCTATCCTCTCCTATCCTCTCCTACCCTATCCTACCCCCAAATCCATTCCAATTCTATTCCATCCTCTCCTATCCTCTCCTATGCTATCCTACCCCCATTCCATTCCAATTCCATTCCATCCTATCCTATCCTATCCTCTCCTATGCTATCCTACCCTATCCTACCCCCATTCCATTCCAATTCTATTCCATCCTCTCCTATCCTATCCTACCCTATCCTACCCCCATTCCAATTCCATTCCATCCTATCCTATCCTATCCTCTCCTATCCTACCCCCATTCCATTCCAATTCCATTCCATCCTATCCTATCCTACCCTACCCTCTCCTATGCTATCCTACCCCCATTCCATTCCAATTCCATTCCATCCTATCCTATCCTACCCTACCCTATCCTCTCCTCTCCTATCCTACCCTATCCTATTCCCATTCCATTCCAATTCCATTCCATCATACCCTACCCTATCCTATGCTATTCCTATTCCATTCCATTCCAATTCCATTCCATCCTACCCTACCCTACCCTACCCTACCCTACCCTACCCTACCCTACCCTATCCTACCCTATCCTATCCTACCCTTCTGGGGGGAAGGGGCAGATGCTCCTTTTTGCCCCAGCAGGGTGGGATGGGCACCTGCCCTGTCCCTAAGCCCTCCCCATCCGCCCCTGCAGTCACAGGGCTGGTCCTGACCAGCTGCAACGTGATCCAGTTTGGCTCCATGATCAAGCACCTGACAGGGAAGTCGCCGCTGGCCTACAACGGCTACGGCTGCTACTGCGGCCTGGGGGGGTCCAAGCAGCCAGTGGACAAGACTGACTGGTAAGTGAGGGCCTGGAGAAGGCCCAGAGGGTGCCCCCCCAGCCCTTCTCACATCCCCCACTCCCCCTGGGTGCAGCTCCTGGGAGCTGAGGTAGCAATAGGTGCGGTTGGGGGGAAGTAAAACTCCTTGCTGATCCTCATCCCTTGAGTTAAGGAGCTGCTGAGTGGCAGGAGGTGAGGGGAACAGTGCTTGGGCACCCCAGCAGCACTTGGGCTGGGGCCAGCCAGCTCCTGGGCTGACAAAGCAGCCATGAGGTGTCCTGTAAAGCTGCAGCACCAGCACCAGAACAAGGGGACACAGTCTCAAGCTGTGCCAGGGGAGGTCTAGACTCGGGGTGAGGAGGAAGTTCTTCACCAAGCGAGTCGCTCATCATTGGGATGTGCTGCCCAGGGAGGTGGTGGAGTCCCCATCCCTGGAGGTGTTCAAGAGGGGATTGGATGTGGCACTTGGTGCCATGGTCTGGTCATGGGGTCTGTGTTGATAGGTTGGACTCGATGATCCTCGAGGTCCTTTCCAACCTAAGTTATACTGTGAGACTGTGAGACTGTGGTACTGTGAGCAGCAGCAGCAGGGTGCAGGGAGAGCGCTCAGAGGGCTGTGCTGTGAGTCCCCCTCCCTGCCTCCTGCAGCGTGGGCAACACCGAGGAGAGCAGCCCAGCCCCTACACCCAGCACCCAGCCCCTACACCCAGCACCCATGGGAGAGGCTCCTCAGCAGGGCTGGGGCCCCACTGGATGTTCACCACCCTGCCATGGGCCCCAGTGCTCCCCCTCCTGTCCTTGTGGTGTGAAGGGGAGAGCTCCTTGCTCTCTGCAGCTCCCTGAGGGACCTTGGAGCCAGGTGGGGGTTGTGCTCTTCTCCCAGGCAGGCACCCAGCAGCAGAACAAGAGGACACAGTCTCAAGCTGTGCCAGGGGAGGTTTAGGCTGGAGGTTAGGAAGGTGCTTTGCTGGTTGATAGTAGGCTGAACATGAGCCAGCAGTGTGCCCAGGGGGCCAAGAAGGCCAAGGGCATCCTGGCCTGCATCAGGAAGAGTGTGGCCAGCAGGAGCAGGGAAGTCCTTGTGCCCTGTGCTCAGCACTGCTCAGGCCATGCCTGGAGTCCTGTGTCCAGTTCTGGGCTCCTGAGGTTAGGAAAGAGGTTGAGCTGCTGGAAGGTGTCCAGAGAAGGGCAAGAAAGCTGGGGAGGGGTCTGGAGCACAGCCCTGGGAGGAGAGGCTGAGGGAGCTGGGGTTGCTTAGCCTGGAGAAGAGGAGGCTCAGGGGAGACCTTCTTGCTCTCTCCAACTCCCTGCAGGGAAGTTGGAGCCAGGTGGGGGTTGGTCTCTTCTCCCAGGCAGGCACCCAGCCCCAGAACAAGAGGACACAGCCTCAAGCTGTGCCAGGGGAGGTTTAGACTGGAGGTTAGGAAGAAATTCTTCCCAGCAAGAGAGATTGGCCATGGGAATGTGCTGCCCAGGGAGGTGGTGGAATCCCCATCCTTGGAGGTGTTTAGGAAGAGCCTGGCTGAGGCACTTGGTGCCATGGTTTAGTTGATCAGATGGTGTTGGGGGATAGGTTGGACTCCATCTCAGAGGTCTCTTTCAACCTGGTTAATTCTCTTCTCTTCCCTCTCCTCCTCTCCTCTCCCCTCCTCTCCTCCCCTCTCCTCTCCTCCCCTCCTCTCCTCCCCTCTCCTCTCCTTGCCTCCCCTCTCCCCAGGTGCTGCCATGCCCACGACTGCTGCTACAGGAAGCTCTCTGCCTCTCGCTGCAACGCCAAGCTGGCCACCTACAACTACTCCATCAGCGGCAGGAAGATAACCTGCAGTAAGGGACAGTGTGGCCTCGGGGAGGGCTTCCTCTCCTCAGCCGCCCTGCAGGCCAGCCCGGCTCGGACCCCACCGCCTGGGGCAGGGGTGGAGAGGAGCAGAAGCGGCAGGAAGAGGGGAGGGGGAGGGCGGCTGGAGCAGGCTGCTCGGGGGGGGGGTGGTGGTGGAGTCACCATCCCTGCAGGGGGCCAGGGAAAGTGTGGCTGTGGCATTTGGGGCCATGGGCTAGTGGCCAGGGGGTGATGGTTGGACTGGGTGAGCTCAGAGGGCTCTGCCAAGCCAAGCAGCTCAATGGCTCCGTGGTGAGGGCAGGCACTTAGTAGCCAGCAGCGGGGGGGAGCTCAGAGCCTGGAGAGCTGCCCAAGGAGGAGCCCTGCCCCTCGGCGCTGAAGGCCTGAGGGGACCCTCCCCACCTTGGATGGGCACCTGGCACTGCTCCCCTGGCTTCCACAGAGCAGGCACTGCCCCTGCAGGGTGAGTGCATCACAGCAAAGCCCTGCCCTGCAGAGATCCACAGATAGCCATCTGGGCACTCACGGGGGCAGGGAGCAAGGTAAAGCAGGGGAGAGGAGGGCCAGGGGCAAGAGGAGAGCAGAGGAGGGGCAGGGGCAAGAGGAGAGCAGAGGAGGGCAGAGGAGGGCCAGGGGCAAGAGGAGAGCAGAGGAGGGCCAGGGGCAAGAGGAGGGCAGAGGAGGGCCAGGGGCAAGAGGAGGGCAGAGGAGGGCCAGGGGCAAGAGGAGGGCAGAGGAGGGCAGAGGAGGGCCACCCAAGACACCTCCAAATCCACCTGTGGGCTGTGTACACCGCGGGGATGGCCCTAGAGCCCCCAACCCAGCCCCTCCCACCCTTCACCTGACCCCTCCTCCCCCAATTTCCTTCCAGAACCCGGGAACTGGTGCCAAAGGCAGAGCTGTGAGTGCGACAAGAGGGCAGCAGAGTGCTTCCAGAGGGTAGTCAGCACCTACCGCACCTCCTACAAGCACTACCCCAACTCCCGCTGCAAGGGCAAGGCTCCGCGCTGCTAGGCGCCACACCGGCCCGAGGGGGTGGGAATTGGAGCGGGGGGGAAGGGGATTTTGCCTTCTCCTTGGTCAAATGAGGGCACAGCCTAACCCTGTCGCACCCAAAAGACCTCCCCCCTGCAGCTGGTGCCCAAGGGAAAGCTACTCCCCAGGATGCAACCCCGGGGAATCCCTGCAAGCAAATAAAGATCCTTCCCAAGGCACCTCCTGGAGGTGTTGGTGGTTTGGGGATGGGTAAGAAGCAGCCTGGGGGAGGGGGTCACAGCTGGGGGAATCACAGCTGGGGGGGTCCTGAAGTTTACACCCAGCCAGTTTTGCCTTTTTTTGTGGCTCATGTCCTCCAAAAAGGTTTGCCAGGAGGTCTTAGCAGCCAGGTGGTGAACCTCAGGGGGTCAAAGCGAGCAACAGAAGCAGCAAGAGGCTGCTCAACCCCAGCCCTAACTCCAACCCCAACCCAACCCCAACCCCAGCTCCAAACCAAACCCCAACCCTGATCTCAACCCCAGCTACAACTTCAATCCCAACCTCAACTCCACCTCCAACCCCAACCCAAATCCCAGCCCTGCTCTCAACTCCACCTCCAACCCCAACCCAAATCCCAGCCCTGCTCTCAACTCCACCTCCAACCCCAACCCAAATCCCAGCCCTGCTCTCAACTCCAGTTCCAATCCCAACCCAAATCCCAGCCCTGCTCTCAACTCCACCTCCAACCCCAACCCAAATCCCAGCCCTGCTCTCAACTCCACCTCCAACCCCAACCCAAATCCCAGCCTTGCTCTCAACTCCAGTTCCAATCCCAACCCAAATCCCAGCCCTGCTCTCAACTCCAGCTCCAACCCCAACCCAAATCCCAGCCCTGCTCTCAACTCCAGCTCCAACCCCAACCCAAATCCCAGCCCTGCTCTCAACTCCAGCTCCAACCCCAACCCAAATCCCAGCCCTGCTCTCAACTCCAGCTCCAACCCCAACCCAAATCCCAGCCCTGCTCTCAACTCCACCTCCAACCCCAACCCAAATCCCAGCCTTGCTCTCAACTCCAGCTCCAACCCCAACCCAAATCCCAGCCCTGCTCTCAACTCCAGCTCCAACCCCAACCCAAATCCCAGCCCTGCTCTCAACTCCACCTCCAACCCCAACCCAAATCCCAGCCCTGCTCTCAACTCCACCTCCAACCCCAACCCAAATCCCAGCCTTGCTCTCAACTCCAGCTCCAACCCCAACCCAAATCCCAGCCCTGCTCTCAACTCCAGCTCCAACCCCAACCCAAATCCCAGCCCTGCTCTCAACTCCAGCTCCAACCCCAACCCAAATCCCAGCCTTGCTCTCAACTCCAGCTCCAACCCCAACCCAAATCCCAGCCCTGCTCTCAACTCCAGCTCCAATCCCAACCCAAATCCCAGCCCTGCTCTCAACTCACCTCCAACCCCAACCCAAATCCCAGCCCTGCTCTCAACTCCAGCTCCAATCCCAACCCAAATCCCAGCCTTGCTCTCAACTCCAGCTCCAATCCCAACCCAACCCCAACTCCAAACCAAACCCCAGCTCCAACTCCAGCTCCAAACCCCAGTCTCAACCCCAGCTCCAACCTAAACCCAACCCCAGCTCCAACCTAAACCCAACCCCAATCCCAATCTCAACCCCAAACCAAACCCCCATCTCAACCCCAACTCCAAACCAAACCCAGCCCCAGGTCCAATTCCAACCCAATCTCAACCCCAGCTCCAATCCCAAACCAAACCCAACCCCCGCTCCAAACCAAACCCCAGTCTCAACCCCAGCTCCAACCCAACCCCAATCCCAGTCTCAACCCCAGATCCAATCCCAATCTCAACCCCAACCCCCAAACCAAACCCAACCCCAATCTCAACCCCAGCTCCACCTGCAGCCCCACCCAACCCAAATCATACCCAACCCCAGCTCCAACCCCCCCACCCCAAATCCCAACCCAGCTCCAACCCCAGCCCCACAACCCAAATCATACCCAACCCCAGCTCCAACCCAGCCCCACCCCCAAATCATACCCAACCCAGCCCCAAACCCAAATCATACCCAACCCCAGCTCCAACCCCAGCCCCACCCAACCCAAATCATACCCAACCCCAGCTCCAACCCCAGCCCCACCCAACCCAAATCATACCCAACCCCAGCTCCAACAGCCCCACCCAACCCAAATCATACCCAACCCCAGCCCCACCCAACCCAAATCATACCCAACCCCAGCTCCAACCCCAGCCCCACCCAACCCAAATCATACCCAACCCCAGCTCCAACCCAGCCCCACCCAACCCAAATCATACCCAACCCCAGCTCCAACCCCAGCCCCACCCAACCCAAATCATACCCAACCCCAGCTCCAACCCCAGCTCCAAACCCAACCCAATCTCAACCCCAGCCCCAACCCCAGCTCCAACCCCAACTCCAACCCCAAACCCAAACCCAACTCCAAACCCATCTCCAACCCCAAACCCAACTCCAAACCCAGCTCCAACCCCAAACCCATCTCCAAACCCAACCCCAACCCCAACTCCAAACCCATCTCCAACCCCAAACCCAACTCCAAACCCAGCTCCAACCCCAAACCCATCTCCAAACCCAACCCCAAACCCAACTCCAAACCCATCTCCAACCCCAAACCCAACTCCAAACCCAGCTCCAACCCCAAACCCATCTCCAAACCCAACCCCAACCCCAACTCCAAACCCATCTCCAACCCCAAACCCAACTCCAAACCCAGCTCCAACCCCAAACCCATCTCCAAACCCAACCCCAAACCCAACTCCAAACCCATCTCCAACCCCAAACCCAACTCCAAACCCAGCTCCAACCCCAAACCCATCTCCAAACCCAACCCCAACCCCAAACCCATCTCCAAACCCAACCCCAATCCCAACACCATTTCCAACCCTAAACCCAATCTCAACCCCAAACCCAACCCCAGCTCCAAACCCAACCCCAGCTCCAACCCCTAACCCAGCTCCAACCCCTAACCCAGCTCCAACCCCTAACCCAGCTCCAACCCAACCCCAACCCTCAAACCAAGCTCCAACCCCAGTTCCCCTCAGGTAGCTTGGCCACATCCCAGCCCCATCCTGCTCCTAATGAACCTTTGAGCAATTAACAGCACAGCTGTGGTGGTGTTTCACTTTGACCAACATCTCCAGCCCCTCCTCAGGCTTCCCAGAGGTGTCTTTGTGGCTCCCCAACACTCCCTTTGTCCTCTTACTCATCTTCTGGGCTTCGGGATGAGGGAGGAGAGAGCAGGGACAGAGCTGAGGAAGCCAATGCTGCCCTCTTAAGGTCTGTGCCTGCAAAGAGGCTCCCCACAGGCACAAACCATTCCTGCTTCACACAGCCAGGGGCAGTGACTCTGATTCCCTCCCCTCAGGCACAGAGCCACAGAATCCTTGTGGATGGAAAAGACCTTGAAGCTCACCCAGTCCAACCATCCTCTGGCTCTGCCAAGCCCAGGGCTAAACCCTGGCCCTCAGCACCACACCTCTGGGGCTCTGAAGCCCCTCCAGGGATGGGCATTCAACCAAGCCCAGGGCTAAACCCTCACCCTCAGCACCACAGCTCTGGGGCTCTGAGACCCCTCCAGGGATGGGGATTCAACCAAGCCCAGGGCTAAACCCTGGCCCTCAGCACCACAGCTCTGGGGCTCTGAAGCCCCTCCAGGGATGGGGATTCAACCAAGCCCAGGGCTAAACCCTGGCCCTCAGCACCACAGCTCTGGGGCTCTGAAGCCCCTCCAGGCATGGGGATTCAACCACCTCCCTGGGCAGCCTGGGCCAGGCTTGGAGAAGCCTTTCAGGCAAGAATTTTCCTCTAATGTCCAACCTAAACCTCCCCTGGGGCAACTTGAGGCCATTTGCCCTTGTTCCCTGGGAGAAGAGACCAACCCCCACCTGCCTCCAGCCTCCTCTCAGGGAGCTGTAGAGAGCCAGCAGCTCTCCCCTCAGCCTCCTCTCCTCCAGGCTGATCAACCCCAGCTCCCTCAGCTGCTCCTCCCCAGCCCTCTTCTCCAGACCCTTCCCCAGCTCTGTTGCCCTTCTCTGGCCCTGCCCCAGCCTCTCAAGGTCCTTCTTGGAGTGAGGAGCCCAAAACTGAACCCAGTGCTCAAGCTGTGGCCTCCCCAGTGCCCAGCCCAGGGGGACCATCACTTCCCTGCTCCTGCTGGCCACACTGGTGCTGATCCAAGCCAGGCTGCTGGTGGCCACCTGGGCACCCCCTGGCTCATCTTCAGCTGCCTGTTGACCAACACCCTCAGGGGCTTTCCCTGCTGGGCAGTCTCCAGCCACTCTGCCTCAAGGCCTGGAGCATTCATGGGGCTGAAATCCCAGGCAGGTGCCCTGCTCCTTGCCCTGCAACCACAGATCACTGAGCACAGGGAGCTCCACTGGAGAGCAAACAGGAGCTGTAACCATGCTCCCTCTGCTCTTGTTTCCTGCTCTCCTGCCTCCCCCAGGGACAAACCTCCCTGACCTGCACAGAAAGCAAACTCTTTGCACAAAGCTGAGTTCCCTGAAGAATGTTGCATAAGGATTCCCTAGAAGAAACAAAAGTGCACAGAGAATCCCAGAACCCCCCCCAGGATGTTAGGGCTTGGGAGGGACCTCTGGAGATCATTTGAGTCCATTCCCCCCCCCTCCCTCTGCCAGAGCAGGATCACCCAGGGGCAGGTCACACAGGAACACAGCCAGGTGGGGCTTGAAAGTCTCCAGAGAAGAAGCTGCACAACCTCTCTGGGCAGCCTGCTCCAGCAGGCCTCCAGCACCTTCAAGGTGGAGAACTTTGCCCTCAAGCTGAAGTGAAACACCTCCACTTACAGCTCCTTCCCTTTTACCCTTGGGAAGCAGCAGTGTGAAGAAGCTTTAACTCAGACCTGGGCAGCTCAGTCAGTCACAAAAAGGCCTTTTTATTTCCATGCTGCTTGGGGAACTTCCCAGAACACACAGAGTTTGTTCCAAGGCAGCCTCCATTCCCCTCAACCAAGCCACCTCACCCCTGCCCTGGCTGAGGAGGTGCCTCCTGATCTCTGCTGTGCAAGTGCACCCAAGCTAAGTGCTTCAGGCCAAATCCAAACCCCTGAGTGAAGCTGAATCCCTGAGGGCCCTAATCCCAGAGTCCTTAGCCCAGGCCTGTGGTGGGAAGCATCCCAGGACTCAAGCTGTGGATTTTGGTGACCTTGAGGGAGAGGAATTTGAGATGAGCAAACCCTGCCCTGCAAAAGCCCTTGTCTGCTGGAGTGGAGCAGGCAAGCTTTCCACTCATCACCACTGCTTGGAAGCTTGGTTCCAGGGACTCCTCAGCCCTTGGCCACACCAATTTCACTGAGGCTAACAGCTGTCAAGTTCCTGGCTTGGATGAAAGCTCTGGAGAAGCCCAAAAGCCCCAGGGCATGGCAAAGGAGGTGAGATTCCAGCTGTTCACATCACAGCCCTCAGTGGAAGTCTCCTGGCTGCTCCTGTCATGTTTTACAAGCTCATTAGGCTGCACCAGGTTGGATTAATCAGCCCTCTGGTCCCAGGAGTCCACTGGGATGATTTCTTCCCCTTAACAGCCAGCAAAGGAGCTGGCTCTCAATCTAAGTCAGAATCAAGCACAGACAAGGCAATCCCCTTCTCCCTTCTCCCTCCTGGAACAGCACCACTGGGCAAATCTAGGCTGAGCCCAGCATTCCTACATGGACAGGAAGGAGGAATATTCCTCTGGACACAGAGCTGGCTGAGACCCTGGGCTTTGGAAAGGACTCTGGGATCCTGTTCATTTATTGACAGGAGAGAGGAGGAGAGAGAGGAAGAAGGAGGAGAGAGAGGAAGAAGGAGGAGAGAGAGGAAGAAGGAGGAGAGAGAGGAAGAAGGAGGAGAGAGAGGAAGAAGGAGGAGAGAGAGGAAGAAGGAGGAGAGAGAGGAAGAAGGAGGAGAGAGAGGAAGAAGGAGGAGAGAGAGGAAGAAGGAGGAGAGAGAGGAAGAAGGAGGAGAGAGAGGAAGAAGGAGGAGAGAGAGGAAGAAGGAGGAGAGAGGACACAGCACATTCCTGAGGTAAGAATTGGTCAGCAGGGTAAACCCCAGCTCCTCCAAGCCCAGCCCAGCCCCAGGTTGATGTAACCCCTACCATAACCTGAGCCCATCAAGAGAGGCCAAAGCAAATCTCTCACCTTCCCCTAACTCCAAAGCCAGAGATCCAAGGCTCTACTTTCTGTGGAGTTCAAACACCCCTCCTGCCACAGAGGTCAAAGCAGGATCACAGAGCAATTGTTCTCCCCTCCCTACACACCCCCTCCCAAGTGAAGAAGCAGGAAGGTCCCCCTGAGCTCAGAGGGGATCAGCAGGTACCAAAGGGTGCCTGGCAATGTGCTCCAGGGCAGCTCTGGCTCCACCAGGTTTATTTGCTGCTCTCACCAGGGCCACCCAGAGCACACTCAGTCAGATGTTTAGGGCTGCCATGGCCTTCACCAGGGTGACATGGCTGGTGGGGTCTGCCTCCCTCCTGCTGCTGTCTGCACAGTTGCTCTTGGTGGCCAGGACCTTCTGTCTGTGCCTCTCCTCCTGGCGTTTCTTCTTCTCCAGCCGCTGCTGCTCCTTCCTCTGCTTCTTGGACACCTGAGAGATGAAAACACAGAGCTGGAAGCACATCTCCAGTCCAGATGGGGAAACCAATACAGAACCCTGGAATCCCAGCAGGGTGGGGACCTCTGGAGCTCAGCCAGCCCAAGCCTCCTGCTAAAGCAGGGGACCCACAGCAGCTCACCCAGCAGCACAATGCCCCAGGGGGGGTTGGAAGCTCTCCACACCAGGAGACTCCACAACCTCTCTGGGCAGCCTGCTCCAGGGCTCAGCACCCTCACACCAAACAACTTTCTCCTCCTGTTCAGATGCAACCTCCTGGGTTCCAGTTTGTGCACACTTGGCCTGTCCAACCCCCACCTGGCTACAGCCTCCCTGCAGGGAGTTGGAGAGAGCAAGAAGGTCTCCCCTGAGCCTCCTCTTCTCCAGGCTAAGCAACCCCAGCTCCCTCAGCCTCTCCTCCCAGGGCTGTGCCCCAGACCCCTCCCCAGCTTTCTTGCCCTTCTCTGGACACTTTCAAGTCTCTCAATGTCCTTCTTGTACCATGTCCAGTTCTGGGCTCCTCAGTGCAAGACAGTTGTTGGTTGAGCAATCCCTGCTGCAGGGTGTGGAAGCCACCCTCACACACCTTTGGGTTCCTGCCAGCTCGCTCCTCTTCCTCAGGTCCAGGCTGTCCTTTGTTGCCTTCAGCTTCCCCTGGGTGCAGGCTCTGCCTTCCAAGGCCTCTGGCCCCGCTGCCGGCCTCCCTCCGCGGCGCTCTGCCACCCCACTCCTCAGCTCTGCTCTGGCCAGCAGGCTGCTCCTCGGCACCTACCAACAGCAGAGGCTTCTCTCAGACACAAGCTGCCTCACCCCATCAGCCACTTCCTTCCTCCAGAACCTCTGGTGGGTTTTTGGAAGCTGGATGGAATCTGCCCTCACTCCCCTGAGCGGGGCAGGGCTGAGGCAGCAGCACTGCCGACAGCAAGCCTCAGGCTCCGCTGTCCTTGCTGAGCTGCTGCCTGCAGCTAACCCTTCACACCAGGAAACCTCCTGAGGTGCCACAGCCTCCATCTACTCACCCATTCTGTCCACCTCCTTCACTTGCAAGATGGCAAAGACTGCAGATTCCACATTGTAGTCTTCCTCTTCCAGGACCCGGCTTACTAACTCCACGTCCTGCCCGCAACAGGAGAGGGAGAGAGAGGCCTCTCAGGAGCACCCACAGGACCACAGCCAAAGGAGAAGAGCCCAACCCCCACCTAGCTCCAACCTCCTTTCAGGGAGCTGTAGACAGCCAGAAAGTCATAGTATCATAGCATCATAGTGTCATAGTATCAGTCAGGGTTGGAAGGGACCACAAGGATCAGCTAGTTCCAACCCCCCTGCCATGGGCAGGGACACCCCACACTAGAGCAGCCTGCCCAGAGCCTCAGCCAGCCTGGGCTTAAACACCTCCAGGGACAGGGCCCCAACCACCTCCCTGGACAACCCATTCCAGGGCTTCACCACTCTCATGGGGAAGAGCCTCCTCCTCACCTCCAGCCTCAATCTCCCCACCTCCAGCTTCATTCCATTCCCCCTAGTCCTATCACTGTCTGAGATCCTGAGCAGTCCCTCCCCAGCCTTCCTGTAGCCCCCTTCAGATCCTGGAAGGCCACAATGAGGTCACCTGGGAGCCTTCTCTTCTCCAGACTGAACAGCCCCAACTCCTTCAGTCTGTCCTCACAGCAGAGCAGCTCCAGCCCTCTGCTCATCCTCCTGGCCCTTCTCTGGACACCTTCCAGCACCTCCAGATCCCTCTTGCCATAGGGGCTCCAGAACTGGAGGCAGGACTCCAGGTGGGGTCTCCCCAGAGCTGAGCAGAGGGGGAGAATCACCTCCCTTGCCCTGCTGGCCACACTTCTCCTGCTGCAGCCCAGGCTCTGGTTGCCTTTCTGGGCTGCAAGTGCACACTGAGAGCTCCTGGTGAGCTTCTCCTCCCCCAGCACCCCCAAGGCTCTCTCCTCAGGGCTGCTTTCCAGCCAGTCCCTGCCCAGCCTGCATTTGTGCCTGGGATTGCCTCCAGCCAGCTGCAGGACCCTGCCCTTGCTCTTGTTGAACCTCCTGAGGTTGGCTTGTGCCCACCTCTCCAGCCTGCCCAGCTCCCTCTGGATGGATCCCTTCCCTCCAGCTGTCTGCTGCACCACACAGCTTGGTGTCATCAGCAACCCTGCTGAGGCTGCACTCAGTGCCACTGTCCATGGCACCCACAGGGATGTTGAACAAGCCTGGGCCCAGGACTGATCCCTGAGGGACTCTGCTTGTCCCTGGGCTCCACTGGGACATGGAGCCATGGACAGCCACTCTCTGGGTGCAGCCATGAAGCCAGTTCCTTATCCATCTAGTGGTCCACCCATCACACCCATGTGTCACCAGCCTGGAGACCAGGCTGTGGTGTGGGACAGTGTCGAAGGCTGTGCTCAGCTCCAGGCAAACGACATCAGCTGCTCTCCCCCCAGCTATTGATGCTGTCACCTGCTCACAGAAGGCCACCAGGTTGGTCAGGCAGGATTTGCCCTTGGCAAAGCCATGCTGACTGTTCCCAATCACCTCTTCACTATTCTTCTGAGCCAGTAGTGCCTCCAGGAGGATCTGCTCCATGATCTTTCCAGGCTGAACACCCCCAGTCCCCTCAGCTGCTCCCCACCAGCCCTCCCCCAGCCTCGTCGCTCTTCTCTGCACCCACTCCAATGTCCCCCTTGGAGGGGAGGGTCTCTGAAAGAGCCACTTGGGGTCTTCAGATCATTTCAAATGCTGCAGAATTCCTCTCAAACTGGATGTGCAGAGAGGCTGCCACACAAATCTTGCCAAATTCTTAGGAGCCCTGGTTTGATCTGGCTCGAAGGCTGGGGCCTGGGATGAAAGCCATCCTGGCTTGTGCTCCTGGTGCTGGAAGGCTCCAGGATTGGGATTGTTTAGAACCCTTCCCCCCACCCTTGTCCCAAGGAGGTTTTGAGCCCAACCAGGCTTCCTCAACACTTACTGCACACCCTGTTGCATTGCAGACTTTTTGCACTGCATCTTCCAGTTCACCTTCAGTCTCCTCTTCAGAGTCACCCCTCGGGACCTTCACTTCCTCCTCCTTGTCAGAGTCATTCTTAGGAAGCATCTGCAGGCAAAGCCAAGCCCAGCAGCTCACACAATCATGCCACAACTTCAGCCTCTGCATCAAAAACCCCCACTCCACATCAGCCTCAGGTGAGTGATGGCTGAATGGGACACAGAACCATAGAATTGGCAGGGTTGGAAAGGACCTCAAGGCTCAGCCAGTCCCACCCCCCCTGCCATGGGCAGGGACACCTCACACTCCAGCAGGTTGCTCACAGCCACACTCCAAGCCACACCTCACTGCAACCTCCTTCCAGGGAGCTGCAGAGAGCCAGCAGCTCTCCCCTCTGCCTCCTCTTCCCCAGGCTCAACACCCCCAGCTCCCTCTGCTGCTCCTCCCCAGCCCTCTTCTCCAGACCCTTCCCCAGCCTCTTTGCCTTGCTCATTCCAGGTCCCACACAGAACTGAGGCAGCTTCATCCCAACACACTGCAGGCACAACCCTGCTGCAGCTTCCCTTCCAGACTCCTCAGCTCACCACACAGGTTTCCTTAAGCCTGGCTCAAATCCCTAGCAGCCAATCACCCAGGTGTAGTCTGACCTTCAGGAGAGACATATCCTAGAGTGGGTTGGGGTTGGAAGGGACCTTCAAGATCAGCCAGTTCCAACCCCCCTGCCCTGGGCAGGGACACCTCCCACCAGCCCAGGCTGCTCAAGGCCTCATCCAGCCTGGCCTTGAACAGCTCCAGGGAGGGGACAGCCACAGCCTCCCTGGGCAGCCTGGAAACATGGACTGACATGGATTGACATGGACTGACATGGACTGACATGGAAACAGGGACTGACATGGACTGACATGGACTGACATGGACTGACATGGAAACAGGACTGACATGGATTGACATGGATTGACATGGACTGACATGGAAACAGGACTGACAAGGACTGACATGGACTGACATGGAAACAGGACTGACAAGTGAGGTATGGAGAGGACTGCTGCACCCAGCTGCTGCTTTTCCAGCTCCTTCCTCCCTCCCCTTTGTTTCTGACCTCAGAGTGCATGAGTATGAGGCTACTGCATGACATGCACAGCCTCAGCTTTGATGTTCAGGGAGTTAGACACTTCCCAGCCTGTCTCCAGAAGGGCAAACAGCACTAATTATGAAGGCCTTGGGGCTCCCCTGGCCTCAGCATGACACAGGGACCAAACTCCCCTCAAGCTCGGCAGGAGGCAATCACCTGGCAGCGCTCATCTGTTTGATCTCTCACCCAGAGGGTGACTCAGGACCATCCTGTCACAACCAACCTCCATCTGCAGATTTGCTGGAGCTTCAGAGTCATCATTGATCCTCCTCACACTGTCATAGTGCTCTCCATCACGGTAGGCAATGTGCAGCTCCCTCACGCTGCTCTGCTCCGTGCCCCGGATCTACAGGGAAGGAAGCAAACTGCAGCTGAGGAGCTGGGACTCAGCTTCAGCACTGCTCTGTCACCACAGAATCAGTAAGGCTGGAAGAGACCTCAGAGATCACAAGTCCAAGCTGGCACCCAACACCTCCTGACAACTAAACCATGGCTCCAAGTGCCACATCCAAGCCCCTCTGGAACACCTCCAGGGATGGGGACTCCACCACCTCCCTGGGCAGCACATTCCCATGGCCAATCTCTCTTTCCATGAAGAATTTCTTCCTCACCTCCAGCCTGAACCTCCCCTGACACAGCTTGAGACTGTGTCCTCTTGTTCTGGGGCTGGCTGCCTGCCTGGGAGAAGAGACCAACCCCCAGCTGGCTCCAACCTCCCTGCAGGGAGTTGGAGAGAGCAAGAAGGTCTCCCCTCAGCCTCCTCTTCTCCAGGCTAAGCAACCCCAGCTCCCTCAGCCTCTCCTCCCAGGGCTGTGCCCCAGACCCCTCCCCAGCTTTCTTGCCCTTCTCTGGACACCTTCCAGCAGCTCAACCTCTTTCCTAACCTCAGGAGCCCAGAACTGGACACAGGACTCCAGGTGTGACCTGAGCAGTGCTGAGCACAGGGCACAAGGACTTCCCTGCTCCTGCTGGCCACACTCTTCCTGCTGCAGGCCAGGATGCCCTTGGCCTTCTTGGCCCCCTGGGCACACTGCTGCCTCCTGTTCAGCTCCTGTCAGCCACTCCCCCAGGTCCCTTTCTGCCTGGCTGCTCTCAGCCACTCTGCCCCCAGCCTGTAGCACTGCCTGGGGTTGTTGTGGCCAGCAGACCTCTCCCCAGCCTCATTGCCCTTCTCTGGACACATTCAAGTGTCTCAATGTCCTTCATAAACTGAGGGGCCCAGAACTGCACACAGTACATTGCTGAAGCACTGAGCAACTCTGGGCTGGGAAGCAAAGCACTGAAGAGCATCCTGAAACAGAAAGTGTTGAGCAGATGCAGCTGCAGCAGTGGCAGAGCTCCTGCCTCCAAGATAAAGCAGAGCCACAAGGTTGGGTCTGTTGCATCAGAGCAAACAGAGCATGGAATGAAGAGGTCTGAGTGGGAAGCTCAGAGCTGGCTTCACCCTTTCCACAGGAGCTGCTGGGTTTCAGTGGCTCTGAGCTGACAATGTTTTGGTTTTGCTTTCAAACATGAAGGGGAGAAAAAAGAATCTCCTCTTTTACTCAGAGGAGGTTTTGCTCTGCAGCTGGGACAAGAGGCTGACCCCAGCTTCTCTGGGCAATCTGCTCCAGTGCCTCAGCACCCTCATGGGGAAGAGTTTCCTCCTCATGGCTCATCTAAATCCAGCTTCTTCCATCACTTCTCAGTCCTGTCACTCCATGCCCTTGGAAAAAGTCCCCCCCCCACCCCCCTCCAGCTCTCCTGCAGCCCCCTTCAAGTCCTGGCATGCAGCTCTAAGGTCTCCCTGGAGCCTTCTCTTCTCCAGGCTGAACAACCCCAACTCTCTCAGCCTGGCCTCACAGCAGAGGGCTTCCAGCCCTGCCAGCATTGCTGCTGTCTCCTCTGGCCCTGCTCCACCAGGTCCCTGTCTGTGCTGTGCTGAGGACTCCAGAGCTGCCCCAGCACTGCAGGGAGGTCTCAGCAGGGCACAGCAAAGGGGCAGAATCCCCTCCCTGCCCCTGCTGCCCACACTGCTGGGGCTCAGCCCAGGCCAGGGCTGTGTCTGGGCTGCGAGAGCACATCGCCAGCTCATGTGGAGCTTCTCACCCCCCAGCACCCCCCAAGTCCTCCTCCTCCACAGAAGCAAAGCCAAGCCATGAGAATGCATGCACTCCACTCTTCAGGAGCCCTGCTACCAGCCAACCCCTGCCTTTGCTTTGTCAGCACTGAGCACAGCAGCTTCCACAGGCAGCTCCTGCTCGGGGTCTTACCCCAGCTTATGCAAGAAGAATTCTGTCCCCGCTCACCCCTGCCTCAACCTGCTGGCTGCAAGCCTGCAGCACCCCAGCTTTGCAAGGAATGCAGTAAAACCAGCCTGCAGGGGCAGAGCCCCTCTGTTCCCCTGCTGAGGCAGAGGTCAAAGAGCTGAGATCTCTGCTGGGGAAGACGTCAGCGAAGCCAAGGGCAAGAAGCCCTGGCGGCAGGGCCCCAGGCTTGCCCAATCCCTCTTACGTCTTGGACTCAGCTCATCCCCAGCTCACAGAACACACACCCAGGCACCTCTCCACCACCTCTGTGGCATGGGAGCCACTGATGGCCTGCAGGGTTCACAACAAGAGAGTTTCCACTCATCTCTTCCACACTTAGGACGCCTGGAGCCACTGAATCGTTTGGGCTGGAAAAGGTCCTCAGGGCCAGGCAGTCCGAGCGGCCTCTGACTCTGCCGGGCCCAGGGCTAAACCCTGGCCCTCAGCACCACAGCTCTGGGGCTCTGAAACACCCCCAGGGATGGGCATTCAACCAAGCCCAGGGCTAAACCCTGGCCCTCAGCACCACAGCTCTGGGGCTCTGAAACACCCCCAGGGATGGGCATTCAACCAAGCCCAGGGCTAAACCCTGGCCCTCAGCACCACAGCTCTGGGGCTCTGAAACACCTCCAGGGATGGGCATTCAACCACCTCTCTAGGCAGCCTGGGCCAGGCTTTCAGAACCCTCTCAGTGAAGAGATTGCTTCTAATACCCAACCTAAACCCCCCCGGCACAATTTCAGGCCATTTGCTTGCAGTTTATCTCCTGACACTAGGAGAAAGCAAACCAAGCCCCACCTCACTGCAACCTCCTTCCAGGGAGCTGCAGAGAGCCAGCAGCTCTCCCCTCAGCCTCCTTTGCTCCACTCTAAACACCCCCAGCTCCCTCAGCTGCTCCTCCCCAGCCCTCTTCTCCAGACCCTTCCCCAGCCTCTTTGCCTTGCTCATTCCAGGTCCCACACAGAACTGAGGCAGCTTCATCCCAACACACTGCAGGCACAACCCTGCTGCAGCTTCCCTTCCAGACTCCTCAGCTCACCACACAGGTTTCCTTTAAGCCTGGCTCAAATTCCTAGCAGCAAATCACCCAGGTGTAGTCTGACCTTCAGGAGAGACATATCCTAGAATGGGTTGGGTTGGAAGGGACCTTCAAGATCAGCCAGTTCCAACCCCTGCCCTGGGCAGGGACACCTCCCACCAGCTCAGGCTGCTCAAGGCCTCATCCAGCCTGGCCTTGAACAGCTCCAGGGAGGGGACAGCCACAGCTTCCCTGGGCAGACTGTGTCTCCCCACCCTCACAGCAATGTAAAATCATTCAAAGCACACAAATGCTGTAATCTCAGCAGCCTGAACCTAACCCAAACTGCACATTGGCCACAGCAACCTCAGCCAGTGCTACAGGCTGGGGGCAGAGTGGCTGAGAGCAGCCAGGTAGAGAGGGACCTAGGGGTGCTGGTTGATAGCAGGCAGAACATGAGCCAGCAGTGTGCCCAGGGGGCCAAGAAGGCCAAGGGCATCCTGGCCTGCAGCAGGAAGAGTGTGGCCAGCAGGAGCAGGGAAGTCCTTGTGCCCTGTGCTCAGCACTGCTTAGGCCACACCTGCAGTCCTGTGTCCAGTTCTGGGCTCCTCAGGTTAGGAAAGAGGTTGAGCTGCTGGAAGGTGTCCAGAGAAGGGCAAGAAAGCTGGGGAGGGGTCTGGAGCACAGCCCTGGGAGGAGAGGCTGAGGGAGCTGGGGTTGCTTAGCCTGGAGAAGAGGAGGCTCAGGGGAGACCTTCTTGCTCTCTCCAACTCCCTGAAGGGAGGTTGCAGCCAGGTGGGGGTTGGTCTCTTCTCCCAGGCAGGCAGCCAGCCCCAGAACAAGAGGCCACAGTCTCAAGCTGTGCCAGGGGAGGTTTAGACTGGATGTTAGGAAGAAGTTCTTCCCAGCAAGAGAGATTGGCCATGGGATGTGCTGCCCAGGGAGGTGGTGGAGTCCCCATCCCTGGAGGTGTTTAGGAAGAGATTGGATGGGGTGCTTGGTGCCATGGTTGAGTTGATCAGATGGTGCTGGGTGATAGGTTGGACTGGATGATCTCAGAGGTCTTTTCCAACCTGGTTAATCCTATTCTATTCCATTCCATTCCTATTCCAATTCCAATTCCATTCCAATTCCATTCTAATTCATTCTCTTCTAATTCTATTCCATTCACACCATGCTGCTCTGCCTCCACATGCTCACCTCTCAAGGCATTCCAGGTTTTCTTTCACTCCCTCCCCTCCTGGCTGAAACCTGGAGCATTTCACCCCAAGACTCAAAGAGCAAACACATCTCTACCCTGTGCCCAGCCAGCCAGAGCTGCTGCCTGCCCTCTTTGACAGATCAGGAACCACCCCCTCCATGGCAGGGGGGGCTTGGACCTGGCTGATCCTTGAGGTCCCTTCCAACCCTGCCCATTCTATGATCGATTCTGAGTTCCAGCAGCTGCAACTTGAGGCCAAAATGTGCAAGGTTGGGTTCTCACCTGCCAGAGTGGAGCATTAAGCTGATGAATAACCACATTCAGCTGATGGTTCCTTGCAAAGGCCACAATAGCATCGTTGCCAGCAAAGGTGCCAGGCTTTGCCAGGTTGGTAACTGAAGGGGGGGGAAAGAGAAAACATTCACAAGGGGTTGGAAGCCTTCCTGACACTTGCCAAAAGGAGAAGGGGGGAGGGGGGAGGGGAGGGAAAACTGTCAGCCCAAGCCCAAGAAAGGAAAAGCCCAGCTGTGAAACAGGCTGCTGAGGCAAGGGTTTGGCAGCAGCAGGGGTTAATGAGCCTGGAATGACCACAGACCCCTCTGAAACACCCAGCACAGCCTGAAGAGGGAGTGAGGCTGTGAGCTCTGGGTTAGCTCAGAAGGTAGAGTGCCAAGCAAGCACTGAGTGAGCCAACAGCTTTCAGGTGTCACACAGTAAGGTCATAGAATCACAGAATGGTTTGGGCTGGAAGGGACCTTGAAGGTGGGGAGGGAGCCCTCCACTACAGCAGGGTGCTCAAGGCTTCATCCAGCCTGGCCTTGAACACCTCCAGGGAGGAGGACCCAAACTGTTCCTGTATTTCACCCCTCTCACTCTGCAGAACTACCTCCTGATGTCCAAGCTAAACCTCCCATGCTCCACTTTCAAACCACTGCCCCTTCTCCTCCCCCCACAGCCCCTTCTGAGCAAGTCCCTCCCCAGCCTGCCTGGAGTTCCCCTTCAGGTATTGAAATGCAGCTCTGAGCTCTCCCTGGAGCCTTCTCTTCCCCAGGTATCTCAGCCTGTCCCCACAGCAGAGGTTCTTCAGCTCTCTCATCATCTTTGTGGCCTCCTTTGGACTTCCTCCAGTAGGTCCTTGTGTTGGGGGCTCCAGACACAGCCCTGCAGGTGAGGTCTACCCAGAGCAGAGCAGAGGGGGCAGGATCCTCTCTCTCCATCTCTAGCAATGGGCCCTGGCAGCCCAGAAGGCCAATGGCAGCCAAGCTGCCATTGGCCTTCTGGGCTGCCAGGGCCCATTGCAGGCTCCTGGCCAGCACCCCCAAGCCCTTTCCTGTTCTCTCTTGCCCCCCAGCAAGCCCTCTCACAGTGCCCTACAGAGCCCATACCATGCTTGTCAAAGGGCACATCATCCTCCACAAAGGGCTCAAAATCCTCCCTCTGCTTGATCATGTAATCCACTGTCTCCTGGCGGTGCCTGAGGTGGTTCCTTGAGTGCCCTTCCAGCTGGTCGCCCAGGGCTCGGAACAAACAGTTGCTAGAGGGAGAGAAAGCACAAAGGGAATGGCTCTGAAGCAGAGCTAACAGCCAGGGGCATGGAGTCAGTGAGCTGGGAAGGAGACCACACTAATGGGAGAAAGGGAAAGAGTTAACCTGTGCCTGCTGTGGGGAGGAGGATGGCTGGTGTGAGCAGTCAGGGCTGGAGCAAATGTCATCAGCTCCCACAGGGAGGTTAAGGGCAGGCCCCAGGCCTGGCTTAAGCTGACACCAAGACAAATGACATAATGCAACAAAGGACAACAGGATGACCTGCTGAGCAGCTCCTCAGCAGACATCTTCCACCCCAAACTTATGGACCTTCCTCTGCTCTGCTCAGTGGAGCCTTCAGCCCCTCTGGGGATCAGGACCAGGACTAGCACATCCCTGAGATCAGGAAGGGACAAGCCAAGGGAGCCCTAATTCCCCCTGGGGATCAGGACCAGGACTAGCAGAGCCCTCAGATCAGGGACAAGCCAAGGGAACCCTAATTCCCCCTGGGGATCAGGACCAGGACTAGCAGAGCCCTCAGATCAGGAAGGGACAAGCCAAGGGAACCCTAATTCCCCCTGGGGATCAGGACCAGGACTAGCACATCCCTGAGATCAGGAAGGGACAAGCCAAGGGAACCCTAATTCCCCCTGGGGATCAGGACCAGGACTAGCACATCCCTGAGATCAGGAAGGGACAAGCCAAGGGAGCCCTAATTTCCCTTGGGGATCAGGACCAGGACTAGCAGATCCCTGAGATCAGGAAGGGACAAGCCAAGGGAGCCCTAATTTCCCTTGGGGATCAGGACCAGGACCCTCAGCCCAGCATCCCTGCCTGGGGATCAGGAAGCTGACACCCCAGCCCAGCAGGTGAGAGACCAAGGGAATTTCCCACCTGGGGATCAGGTCTGGGACTAGCAGAGCCCTCAGCCCAGCAGATGACAGACCAAGGGATCCTGCCTGGGGATCAAGTCCAGGACCAGCTGAGACCCCAGCCCAGCAGGTGAGAGACCAAGGGAGCATTCATCCCACCTGGGGATCAAGTCTGGGACTAGCAGAGCCCTCAGCCCAGCAGGTGAGAGACCAAGGGAGCACTCATCCCACCTGGGGTTCAAGCCCAGGACTAGCAGAGCCCTCAGCCCAGCAGATGAGAGGCCAAGGGAGCACTCATCCCACCTGGGGATCAAGTCTGGGACTAGCAGAGCCCTCAGCCCAGCAGATGAGAGGCCAAGGGAGCACTCATCCCACCTGGGGTTCAAGTCTGGGACTAGCAGAGCCCTCAGCCCAGCAGGTGAGAGGCCAAGGGAGCACTCATCCCACCTGGGGATCAAGTCCAGGACTAGCAGAGCCCTCAGCCCAGCAGATGACAGGCCAAGGGAGCACTCATCCCACCTGGGGTTCAAGCCCAGGACTAGCAGAGCCCCCAGCCCAGCAGGTGAGCAGCCAAGGACCCGCAGCCCCATGGAGCAGGGGCTTTGCGCAATCGCAGAGCAGGGCCGCCCTGGTCCCGACGGGGAGAAGCTCTCACTCTCGCGGAGCACTGGTCCCGCTCACCCCCCACCCCCGGGGGGCCGCAGGCTCCTCACCACCCCGAGGAGCAGGACCCTCCCCCCCCGAGAACAGAAGGCGCAGGGAAGGGCAGGGGGTCCCGGTGGCGGCGCTCACCCATCGCCCGGCACCTCCCGCAGCTTGAGGCCCAGGGCCCGCAGCTGCCTGGCGAGGCCCCCGCCGCCCGCCGCGGGGCCGGGAGCCTGCCCGGCCGGGGGCTGCCGGGGCCGCCGCGCTCTGCGGGCTGCGGCGGGCCGGGCCCTGGCCGCCGGCTTGCGGGACATCCCCGGCGGCAGCCAGCGCGCATGCGCCGCCGCCCGCGTCACTACCCGGCGGCGCCTGCTGCCCCGGGAGCGGCCGCGGCACGGGCAGGGGGGGAGGGCTGCTGGGGGAGGCAGGGTGAGCCGCGGGCACGGTGAGCCGCGGGCACGGTGCCGGGGGAGGCAGGGTGAGCCGCGGGGACGGTGCCGGGGGAGGCAGGGTGAGCGGCGGGGACGGTGCTGGGGGAGGCAGGGTGAGCCGCGGGGACGGTGCCGGGGGAGGCAGGGTGAGCCGCGGGGACGGTGCCGGGGGAGGCAGGGTGAGCGGCGGGCAGGGTGCCGGGGAAGCAGGATGAGCCGCGGGCACGGTGCCGGGGGAGGCAGGGTGAGCCGCGGGCACGGTGCCGGGGGAAGCGGGCTGAACCGCGGGCACGGTGCCGGGGAGCCTGCCGAGCACCGCCAGGGGCGGGTGCTGAGCCGAAATGCTTCGTCCCAGCTGTCAGGTTCCGCACCGCCGGCCTGAGCTCCTCCCCGGCCGCAGAGACGGAGCTGGAGCCCCGCCGCTGCCCCGGCACGGCTGCCCGGGGACGAATGCCCTGAGGAGCTGGACGCTGCCCTCCTTCTCCACTGAACTCCAGCATGTGCCTGTTCGGCACCCTGCAACCAAGGAAACGAGCTGGAACCAAGAGCGTGGGGAACCGGATCACGTACCCGCGAGGTGGCACCACGGGAACACGGCTGATGGCAGGGCAGACCCCAGAGCGACAACTAACTAGCTGTGTAATGAAGGGAACCTTCGTGTCTGAGTTCCCTGAGGGAAACGCTGGGATTCCAAAGGGACAGACAGCACGGTGGTGGTAGGGGCTGATGTCCTGCTGTCCTTGGGATAGGATAGGATAGGATAGTATAGAGTAGAGTAGAAGTAGAGTGGAACAGGACAGGAGTAGGAGAGGAGAGGACTAGGACAGGGGAGTAGGGGAGGAGAGGAGTGGAGTAGGAGAGGAGAGGAGTAGAATAGGATAGAGTAAAATAGAGAATAAAATAGAATGAACCAGGTTGGAAAAGCCCTTTGGGATCATCGAGACCAACCTATCACCCAACACCATCTGATCCATGGCCCAGAACTGGACACAGGACTCCAGGTGTGGCCTAACCAGTGCTGAGTACAGGGCAGAATGACCTCCCTGCTCCTGCTGGCCACACTGTTCCTGATGCAGGCCAGGATGCCATTGGCCCTCCTGGCCGCCTGGGCACACTGCAGGCTCATGTTCAGCCTACCATCAACCAGCACCCCCAGGTCCCTCTCTGCCTGGCTGCTCTCAGCCACTCTGCCCCCAGCCTGTAGCACTGCCTGGGGTTGCTGTGGCCAATGTGCAGAACCTGGCACTTGGATGTGTTCAATCTCCTGCCCTTGGCCTCTGCCCATCTGTCCAGCCTGTCGAGGTCCCTCTGCAGAGCCTCTCTGCCCTCCAGCAGATCAACTCCTGCCCCCAGCTTGGTGTCCTCAGCAAATTTACTGATTATGACTCAGTCCCCTCATCCAGATCATCAATGAAGATGTTAAAGAGGATGGGGCCCAGCACTGATCCCTGGGGCACACCACTGGTGCCTGGCTGCCAGCTGGCTGTGGCACCATTCACCACCACTCTCTGGGCTCAGCCTCCATCCAGTTCCTAACCCAGCTCAGAGTGCTCCCATCCAAGCCATGGGCTGACAGCCTGGCCAGGAGTTTGCTGTGGGGGACAGTGTCAAAGGCCTTGCTGATGCCCAGGTAGACCACATCCACAGCCTGCCCCACATCCACCTGGGTCCATCCCCAGCACCTCCCTGGGTGTTTGGAATGTCCTCCTGCTCCCAGCCCCACTCCAGGCCAGGCTTGGACTCCCAAATGACACACCAGCTGTGTCCTGCCCACTTCCTGTCATAAACAAGGGCCACCCAAGAGCCACATTTGCCTATGCAAACGGACTCCAGGCGGGAAAAGGAGATGAGCAAACTGCCTGCAAATGATTAATCAAACAGCAATTAGCCCCAGCAGCAGGAAAGGGCCACAGGCAATCAGGTTAAACCTCACCTGCATCACTCACAACGCCACAGCCAACATCAGGACAAGTCCTTTGACACTTGGTGGCCAGTGTCATCAGTGGATGGACATGTCTAACCCCAAATGACTGGCACAAAACCTGGGCAGAGGGCCCACACCCTGCCTGAACTGTGCTGCTGAAACCACAGCCTGGGAATCAGAGTGGTAGGGCTTGGAAGGGACCTTTTTCACCTTCCTTCTTTCCTTCCATAGGATCACAGAATGGTAGGGGCTGGAAGGGCCCTCTGGAGATCAGCAAGTCCAACCTCCCTGCTGGAAGGGACCTCAGGACATCCATGAAGTCCAACCCCCCTGCTGGAAGTGACCTCAGGAGATGATCAAGTCCAACCCCCCTGCTGGAAGGGACCTCAGGAGATGATCAAGTCCAGCCCCCCTGCTGGAAGTGACCTCAGGAGATGATCAAGTCCAGCCCCCCTGCTGGAAGTGACCTCAGGAGATGATCAAGTCCAGCCCCCCTGCTGGAAGTGACCTCAGGAGATGATCAAGTCTAACCCCCTGCTGGAAGGAACCTCAGGAGATGATCAAGTCCAGCCCCCCTGCTGGAAGGGACCTCAGGAGATGATCAAGTCCAGCCCCCCTGCTGGAAGGAACCTCAGGAGATCATCAAGTCCAGCCCCCCTGCTGGAAGGGACCTCAGGAGATCATCAAGTCCAGCCCCCCTGCTGGAAGTGACCTCAGGAGATGATCAAGTCTAACCCCCTGCTGGAAGGAACCTCAGGAGATCATCAAGTCCAGCCCCCCTGCTGGAAGGGACCTCAGGAGATCATCAAGTCCAGCCCCCCTGCTGGAAGTGACCTCAGGAGATGATCAAGTCTAACCCCCTGCTGGAAGGAACCTCAGGAGATCATCAAGTCCAGCCCCCCTGCTGGAAGGGACCTCAGGAGATCATCAAGTCCAGCCCCCCTGCTGGAAGTGACCTCAGGAGATGATCAAGTCTAACCCCCTGCTGGAAGGAACCTCAGGAGATCATCAAGTCCAGCCCCCCTGCTGGAAGGGACCTCTGGATATGATCAAGTCCAATCCACCTGCCAGAGCAGCATCACCTAGAGTAGGTCCCACAGGAACACATCCAGATGGGGCTTGAAAGGCTCCAGAGCAGGAGACTCCACAACCTCTCTGGGCAGCCTGCTCCAGGCCTCCAGCACCCTCACCCCACAGAATTTTCTCCTAGTGTTAAGGTGGAACTGGGTTCTAGTTTGTGTCTGCTGTCCCTTGTCCTGTCCCTGGGCACCACTGAAAGTAAGACTGGCCCCTCCTTCTTGACCCCCACCCTTCAGATACCATTGATCAGGTCCCCTCTCAGGCTGCTCTTCTCCAGGCTCAACAGCCCCAGGGCTCTCAGCCTTTAGAATCACAGAATCCCTAAGGTTGGAAAAGACCTCAGAGCTCAGCAAGTCTTTCCTCACAGAGATGTTCCATTCCCTTAATCATTCTTGTAGCCTCTGCTGGACTCTCTCCAGAACTTCCTTGTCTCTTTTGAACTGGGGGAGCCCACAGCTGTGGCCTCATCAGGGCAGAGTAAAGGTTGCATGGCTCCTGAGACAGCACCCCCCTCCCCCCAACCCTATCACATTTCCTCCCCTGGGGCCTCTGACCCACCAAGAGAAGAAGCATGAGGACCTTTCTGGAGCACACTGCCCTCCACCTCCCTTCCCCTGCAGCAAGTTGTCCTGGCTGCTGACACACATCTGTAAGCCAACCAACCACACCTGTCTACCAGCTCTCACCCCCCACCCACTGCTGGAAGAGAGAGCAAACAGCCATGGGGGCAGGCTCCATCCCACCCAGTTTGAAACTGAAACGTTTGAGTTAATGTTTAAGTTGGGAGCTGCCCCTCTTGGTGCCTGTTCCCAAACCTCTTCATGCCAGTTTCGTGCTGTTCCAGTGATCCCTCAGTCTGTACATTGCCATTTTTGGCCACAGGAACTAAAAGCTGAAGCTTCCTGAAGCCCTGTGCAGCTGGCAGCTGTGTCTTCTGTTTGCCCAGGCCTTCTCTTTCTAGCTTTACAAAACAACCCAGAGGTTTGTGAACTGCATGGGAAAATCCTCCTCTGTTGACACCCAAAGGAGCCCAGCAGCTGGCCAGCCTGCTCCTTGCACTCTGACTCCACTTCTGCACCTGCAAGGCCTTCAGGCTCCTAAAATCTGGGGTCACCTGAAAGTTCCACAAACACCACAGCATGCCAGGGCAGCAGGAACACAGCAGGAATGCCCCCAAGGCTCACAGCAGCTTTGCTTACGACAAACCTGCTACTATTTCTCAGCAAAGAACAAGGTCTGCTCACCTCACCCCCCCCAACCAGTGAGTTCATGAGATTAGACTCTTCCTGAACTCCCTGCCCTCCCCAGCTGCTGTTGTTTCACCTCCTTCTGCTGAAGGCAGGGGCTGGTACATGGCAGCACACAGCTTGGAGTGGTCAGGGGCACTTGAGGCTACTGGCTCAGGGCTGGGTGTTTTCAGCTGGCAACACTGACCTAGTCCAGCTCTCTGGGACCCTTCCTTTTTCACCTTCCTTCCTTCCTTCCTTCCTTCCTTCCATAGGATCACAGAATGGTAGGGGCTGGAAAGGCCCTCAGGAGATGATCAAGTCCAGCCCCCCTGCTGGAAGGGACCTCAGGAGATCAGCAAGTCCAACCCCCCTGCTGGAAGGGACCACTGGAGATGATCAAGTCCAGCCCCCCTGCTGGAAGGGACCTCAGGAGATCACCCAATCCAACCCCCCTGCTGGAAGGGACCTCAGGAGATCAGCAATTCCACCCCCCCTGCTGGAAGGGACCTCAGGAGATCATCAAGTCCCCTGCCAGAGCAGCATCACCTAGAGTAGGTCCCACAGGAACACATCCAGATGGGGCTTGAAAGGCTCCAGAGCAGGAGACTCCACAACCTCTCTGGGCAGCCTGCTCCAGGCCTCCAGCACCCTCACCCCCCAGAAGTGCCTCCTCACGTTGGGGTGGAACCTCCTAGGTTACAGTTTGCAGCCACTGCTCCTTGCCCTGTCACAGGACAGCACTGAGAAGAGCCTGGCTCCTTCTTCCTGTCCCCCACCCTTCAGATAAACATTCCCCCTCTCAGATAAGATCTCTGTGGGACTCTCACTGACAAAACAGTTGTGTTGCACCCCTCCAATGCAAACACAGAGAGGAGAGTGAGGGATTTTCCCCAGGCATTTATTTTCCAGATGAGGTGGCTAATCATGGGGGGTTGATTTGAGTCCCTGAGTGCAGGAGGTTCTCCTCTGAACACCCTGGCACGGTGAAGGTGGTCCCACCACAACAACAGCCTTCCTTTGCACCTCTCAGGCATTCTCTGGGAGCTGATGTGACCCTCAGTCATGCTCAGTTCCCATCTGGAGCCCTCTGAGGACAGAACCCATGAGGGATGCTCCTTTGGATGAAAGAGTTGATACTAATTGGACATTCAACACTCAGTAATCATGGAATGGTTGGGGTTGGGAGGGAAATCAAAGACAATCTACTTCCAACCCCCTGCTATGTGCAGGGCCACCTTCCACTAGACCAGATTGCTCAAGGCCTCATCCAGCCTGGCCTTGAACACCTCCAGGGAGGGGGCAGCCACAACCTTCCTGGGCAGCCTGTGCCAGTGTCTCCCCACCCTCACTGGAAAGAATTCCATCCTAACCATCTCCTTCTTGGTGCTGCAGGGTATTCAACCCCCCAATATGCCAGTCATTCCTCCCAAAGTCTCCTTGTCCATCAAAGCAGCAGTTAGAAACCCATTCAATTGCTTTCAATGATTAAAGCACTAATTGAATAACCCTGGCAGTGTCTGGCTCTGGGGCTGCCCTGCCACGGGGTCTGTTTCCGGGCAGGAATTGCTCAGGGACGTTATCAGCCGTTGTAAAACGTCTTGGCCACAGAGTTAATCATTAGTTCGGGTCCCCAGGTCGTAAAAACGTCCTATTGTCAAAGCACAACACACTGAAAGCTGTCACTAATCAATCACCCATGCAACAGGAACAGGGCAGCAGCGCATAAAAGGAGGCAGCAGCTCAGCAACCGCTCAGCTGCGGGCGGACGAACTGCTCTGAGCTTTTATCACCATGGAGAAATCCATCGAGAAGCCAAACAACGTCCCCGGGCTGCCACAGGCTGGGCAGGACGGCCCTGTGCCCGCGGAGGTGAGCAGTGGGGGACCCCTCAGGGCAACTGCTGCAGGTGGGAACAGGCTGGAACTCACTGGAGAAGGCACTAAAGAAACGGAGAGTCCTGCGGGCACGCCGCAAGGTGGTCCTGACACCTCCCCAGCAGCGCCCGCCGACGGAGACTGCCCGAACGCAAAGCCTCTCCTTACGAGCTCCAAGCCTCCTGCGGCGTGCGGCTTGGCAACGAGCCCCTCCGGCTCACCCCCCGCACCCACGGACATGGACTGCCTGATCTGCTTCAACAAGTACAACATCTACAGGGTGCCCAAGCTCCTGGAGTGCCAGCACAGCTTCTGCGCCGTCTGCCTGAAGCTGATCCTGCGGCGGGAGCAGAGCGCCTGGCTCATCGCCTGCCCCCTCTGCAGGAAGGCCACCGCCGTGGCAGGGGGCCTCGTCCGCTCGCTGCAGAACAGAGAGGACATCATGGAGCACTTGGAAAGCCCCGACTCCAACCTGGAGGCGCACATCTCTGCCCTAGGGCTGGACAACACCAGCTGGACTCTGAGCAGCCAAGACACTTTGTACAGAGAGGACGCAGCCCCGGCAGACAACAGACTGGCCGTGCAGCGACTGGTGCTGCTCCTGCTGCTGGTGGTGATCCTCACCATCCTCATCCTCCCCTTCATGTACTCTGGGCTGATCAAATGGGTGATCTGCCTGATGCTCACCCTGGGGCTGCTCATGTCAATGGTGCTTTGCTGCACTCCTAAGCTCTACTGGAGGTGTAACAGGGACTCGCTCACCTCCTGCCACAAGGACACCCACATCGCTGCCATCGCCTGAGAGCCCTCACCGGCGCTGCTGCCAGGCCTGGGGGACTGCTTCTGCTGGAAAAGCTGGGTGGCAGGTGCCAGGCAGGGCCAGGACTTTGAAAGCAATAATTCATGTCATTAATTCCAGAGCTGACTACCCAGCTGCATCTGGACAGCAGGGCACTGTGTGGTTCAGTTCTGACTGCAAACGCTGTCAAGTATTTATATTTATGAGATAAAACCCAGGGGCCTTCCCCACAAGGTTTATCCCAGGCTAATCCTGTTGTTGTTTTGCCTCTGTCACTTTGTTGTTGCTCCTGTTCACCTCCTGATTGGTGCTGGTGAAGCCACACCTTGAGCACTGGGGTGGGTTTTGAGCCTCTCGCTCCAAGAAGGACAGGGAGGCGCCGGAGAGGGTCCAGAGAAGGACCAACAAAGCCTGGAGAACAGGGCTGGTGAGGGAGCTGGACCTGCTCAGCCTGGAGAAAAGGAGGCTGAGGGGAGACCTCATTGCTCTCTGCAACTCCCTGAAAGGAGCCTGGAGTTGGGGTTGGTCTCTTTTCCCTAGCTACAAGTGATAGGACAAAAGGAAATGGCCTCAAGCTGCACCAGGGAAGGTTTAGGCTGGACGTGAGAAGAAACTTCTTCCCTGAAAGGGTTCTCTAAGACTGGAGCAGGCTGCCCAGGGAGGTGGTTGACTCCCTCTCCCTGGAGGGGCTTAAAAGCCACAGAGATGTGGTGCTGGGGGCCATTGTTTAGCCCCAGCCTTGGAAGAGCTAGAGAATGGTTGGACTGGATGAACTTAAACACCTATTCCAATCCAAGTCTCAGTTGGTGCCATCTGAAGTTGCACGTGAAAGGGAGAGGAAGAGGTAAAATGAACACTGAACACTTCCCACCTTGAGTTTATGGCTTGCAAACTCTCCAGGGCTCTTGAAACTCCAATTCCTGATGTTATTTAAGGCAGAAGTAGTTCCTCCCACCTAAACCCTTACATCTCACTACCTGCACCACCTCCCTTCTCACCCTCTTCAGATGACAGTGCCCAGAATCCTCCTTCTAAACAGCAATACACCAACTTCTCCACCTCCCATGGGCTATAGATCAGACTCCTCCTGAACTCCCTGCCCTCCCCAGCTGCTGTTGTTTCACCTCTTTCAGCTGAAGGTAGGGGCTGGTACATGGCAGCACACAGCTTGGAGTGGTCAGGGGCACTTGAGGCTACTGGCTCAGGGCTGGGTGTTTTCAGCTGGCAACACCGACCTAGTCCAGCTCTCTGGGACCCTTCCTTTTTCACCTTCCTTCTTTCCTTCCATAGAATGGTAGGGGCTGGAAGGGACCTCAGGAGATCACCCAGTCCAACCCCCCTGCTGGAAGGGACCTCAGAAGATCACCCAATCCAACCCCCCTGCTGGAAGGGACCTCAGGAGATCACCCAGTCCAAGCCCCCTGCTGAAACGGACCTCAGGAGATCACCCAGTCCACCCCCTGCCAGAGCAGCATCACCTAGAGTAGGTCCCACAGGAAAACATCCAGATGGGGCTTGAAAGGCTCCAGAGCAGGAGACTCCACAATCTCTCTGGGCAGCCTGCTCCAGGCCTCCAGCACCCTCACCCCACAGAATTTTCTCCTAGTGTTAAGGTGGAACCTCCTGGGTTCCAGTTACATGACAGTGCCCAGAGCACTCCTTCTAAACAGCAATGCACCAACTGCTGCACCTCCCCTGGGCTGTTTTGATGTGGAAAGTGGCCATTAAACTCTAATGATGTTAACTGCTCACTGCCTTCTGTGTTTCAATTCCTCCCTGCCACTGAGTTGTCAAAACCTGTCAAGAGTTTCCTCACTGCCAGGAGCTACAGCTGAGAAAGCAGATTTCAGGAGGCTGCACAACCAAGGTGGTGGAGGGAAGGAAAGGAAAGCAAAACTGTTAGACTTTAATTTGTTTCCTTTTGATTTGATTCCCCTTTGAGTTGCTAAGAAAATATCCAATAAGCCAAGTAAAATTAAAGTGAGGGTGGGGGATTGAGGGGAGGGGGAAACCTAAGTTTGCTCCAGTTCAGTTAAAAGTTTCCAGAGCACTCTGGATCTCAGCAGACCTTGGATCAGCCTTCTGGTAAATATTTGAGCTTGATAAGGCTGGAAACTGAAGTGCTCCACTTGCCCAGTGTATAAATATACAGAGTGTCTCCCCAGCAGATAGAACAGATTAGAGTGAGAGGCTGAGGAGCTGCCCTCTGCCCAGAGTTTGGCAAAAACACAGCTCTGCTTCTGCCTGAGAACAAGAACTTCCCAGGGAAAGAAATGCTTTGGGCTTTTTTCCCCCTCACCTATTTGAAATAGGATAGGATAGGATAGGATAGGATAGGATAGGATAGGATAGGATAGGATAGGATAGGATAGGATAGGATAGGATAGGGTAGGATAGGGTAGGGTAGGGCAGGATAGGGTAGGATAGGGTAGGATAGGGTAGGATAGGGTAGGATAGGGTAGGGTAGAATAGAATAGACCAGGTTGGAAGAGACCTTCAAGATCATTGCATCCAACCTATCATCCAACACCACCCAACCAACTAACCCATGGCATCAAGCACCCTGTCAAGTCTCCTCCTGAACACCTCCAGTGATGGTGACTCCACCACCTCCCCAGGCAGCCCATTCCAATGGGCAATCACTCTCTCTGTGTAGAACTTCCTCCTGACCTCCAGCCTGAACCTCCTCTGGTGCAGCCTGAGACTGTGTCCTCTTGTTCTGGTGCTGGCTGCCTGGGAGAAGAGACCAACCTCTGCCTGTCTACAACCTCCCTTCAGGTAGTTGTAGAGAGCAATAAAGTCACCCCTGAGACTCCTCCTCTCCAGGCTAAGCAACCCCAGCTCCCTCAGCCTCTCCTCACAGGACTGTGTTCCAAGCCCTCACCAACCCAGGTGGGGTCTCCCCAGAGCTGAGCAGAGGGGGAGAATCACCTCCCTTGCCCTGCTGGCCACACTTCTCCTGCTGCAGCCCAGGCTCTGCTTGGCTTTCTGGGCTGCAAGTGCACACTGAGAGCTCCTGGTGAGCTTCTCTTCCCCCAGCACCCCCAAGGCTCTCTCCTCAGGGCTGCTTTCCAGCCAGTCCCTGCCCAGCCTGGCTTTGTGCCTGGGATTGCCTCCAGCCAGCTGCAGGACCCTGCCCTTGGTCTTGTTGAACCTCCTGAGGTTGGCTTGTGCCCACCTCTCCAGCCTGTCCAGCTCCCTCTGGATGGATCCCTTCCCTCCAGCTGTCTGCTGCACCACACAGCTTGGTGTCATCAGCAAACCTGCTGAGGGTGCACTCTGTGCCACTGTCCATGGCACCCACAAAGGTGTTGAACAAGCCTGGGCCCAGGACTGATCCCTGAGGGACTCTGCTTGTCCCTGGCCTCCACTGGGACATGGAGCCATTGACAGCCACTCTTCAGTGGCTCAATCCAAGCCCCCTGCCAGAGCAGGTTCATCCACAGCAGGCTGCACAGGGCAGCATCCAGGTGGGTTTTGAATGACTCCAGAGATGGAGACTCCATCACCTCTGTAGGCAGCCTGTTCCAATGCTCCACCACACTCAAAGGAAAGAAATATATCCTCCTGTTCAGGTGGAACCCCCTGGGTTCCAGTTTGTGCCCACTGCCCCTTGGTCTGCCACTGGGCACCACTGACAAGAGTCTGGCCCCAGCCTCTTGCCCCCTTTAGCATTGATTAGATCCCCTCTGGGGCTGCTCTTCTCCAGGCTCAACAGCCCCAGGGCTCAGCCTTTCCATTTAGATTTAATGGCTGCAGGGCCAAGCAATAAAGCCAGCAGGGAAGGTTTCCCTCAAGGCAGTATACAGCAGTGAAAGACACAAGTGAAGTGTACACCTTTGAAACAGCCCCTATGGATCCATACAGTGAGCTCAATAGCCCTGAACATCCAAGTTTCCACTCCAGCTGCTTTGTAGCAGCACCTTCCAAGCCTGCATTCAGCAGTTCCACCAAATTGTTCCTTCAGCCTTTTGAGAGCCACCCCCAACCAGCCCATTCCAAGTCCCAGGCTGTTGGTGGAGTCACCAGAACCCCAGGATTTTATTTAGTCACCTGCCAAGCTAAGGCTTGATGACAAAACAAACCTCTGAACCAGCAACAAAAAGGCCATCAGAGCTGTATTGCCATGCCAAACCATAAAAGGCATGCTCATGGTTTTAACCCATGCCAGTCTCCCTGGCCAAGCTCCCATGGAAGAGACCTCTAAGCTCCTAAGTTCCAACCTGCTACCCAACACCTCCAATTAACCACAATGCAACAAAGGAACAAATGGAATGGGCTGCCCAGGGAGGTGGTGGAGTCCCCATCCCTGGAGGGGTTCAAGAGGGGATTGGATGTGGCACTTGGAGCCATGGTTTAGTAGTCAGGAGGTCTTGGGTGAGAGGTTGGACTTGATGATCTTTGAGGTCTCTTCCAGCCTTATTGATTCTAGGATTCTGTGATAGCCTCCTGAGCAGACTGTGTCAATAACCCCACTCCTGTCAGAAGCAAAACATACCTGACCCTCAAAACTCTTTACACTGAAGGTGGGGAGAGCCTGGCCCAGGTGGCAGATGCCCCCATTCCTGGAAACATTACAGGTCAGGCTGGTTGGGGCTCTGAGCAACCTGTTGGGGATGTCCCTGCTGGATAGCAGGGGGATGGAATGGAATGGAATGGAATGGAATGGAATGGAATGGAATGGAATGGAATGGTATAGAATGGAATGGAATAGGTATAGAGTAGAGTAGAGGAATAGAGGAATAAAGAGTGTAAGAATAGAATAGAATAGAATAGAATAGAATAGAATACAATAGAATAGAATAGAATAGAATAGAATAGAATAGGGGAAGAGGAGAAGGGGAAGAGGAGAAGGGGAAGAGGAGAAGGGGAAGGGAGAAGGGGAAGAGGAGAAGGGGAAGAGGAGAAGGGGAAGAGGAGAAGGGGAAGAGGAGAAGGGGAAGAGGAGAAGGGGAAGAGGAGAAGGGGAAGAGGAGAAGGGGAAGAGGAGAAGGGGAAGAGGAGAAGGGGAAGAGGAGAAGGGGAAGAGGAGAAGGGGAAGAGGAGAAGGGGAAGAGGAGAAGGGGAAGAGGAGAGGAAGAGGGTAGAATAGATCAGGTTGGAAGAGACCTTTGAGATCATCAAGTCCAACCTATCACCCAGCACCATCTGACCAACTCAACCATGGCACCAAGCACCCCATCCAGTCTCTTCCTAAACACCTCCAGGGATGGGGACTCCACCACCTCCCTGGGCAGCACATTCCCATGGCCAATCTCTCTTGCTGGGAAGAACTTCTTCCTCACCCCCAGCCTGGATGAGCTTTACAGGTCCCTCCCAAGCCACAGCAGCCTGTGATCCATAGGCACACACCGAGACACATCACCCAGCTGCTCTTCACCCAGCTTTGGGACCACACCTGGAGACACAGCACCAAGCGCCAGGCACCTCTGGAGCCTTTCTTTTGCCCCACAGACACCAACCTGTCCTGCAGGAAAGTGGCAAAGAAGCCTTGGGGCAGCATCTTCACCAAACGGGCAGCCCTCTGCCTGCAGCCCTCCCTCGGGGCGGGAGCAGCTGTCCCAAGGAAGGGCTTTAAAGGGAGGGGAAGGGCTGGGGCCCAGCTAGGCCTTGGGCCCAGGCAGGCCTTCACCCTGAGCAGGCCACCAACGGGGCGGACACGACCCAGAATGGCAGATAAAGGCGAGTAGCGAGGCAAGGGCAGCTACACCCATCTGGTGGCGGACACGGTCCTACCGCCGAGCCGGCGCAGGGGCCGGGGGGAGGCTGGGAGGAGGCCGGGGGGAGGCCCTGAGCAGGCCCTGAGCAGGCCGCCGGCCCCCGCCGCCACCTCGGCCCAGGGCGGCTCCGCAAGCTACGCGCCGCCCTGCGCCAGTGGCGTAGCGCAGCCCAGGGCAGCCCGGCGCCGTACGCAGAGTGCGCAGCGGCGGAGGGCAGGGCAGGGCAGGAAGGGGCGGCGGGAGGCGGCGGAAGGCAGCGCGGCGGCTCGGCTGTGAGGCCGGGCAGGGGGCCGGCCCGGCAGAGGTGGGGAGAGGGGCTGGGGACGGCAGGCAGGCAGCTGCGCGGGCTGCGGGGACGGGCGGGCTCCGCTCTCCTCAGGGAGGGGAAGGCAGGGGCTGGTTCGCTCCCCTGGGTGCCTGCCCCCAGCGCTGCTCCCTGCGCCCCGGCAGCCGAGGTTCCAAACGCCCAGGGGCTGCTGTGACAGCTGCTGTGCCTAGGGGGCTGGTGCAGAATTGGGCCAGAACACTCTTGTCTGGTGTTTGGCTCTGCCCTGGGGGTGAGGCCAGCCGTGGCCACCCCACCGCAGCAGAGGTTGCCAGCGCCCGGCCCTGCCGCAGCTCCTCGCCTGCCCCCTGCACCGCCTCTGGCCTCTCAGGGCTCTGTCCTGCCCCAAGTGCTCAGCGCCTGGAGGCTGCAGGGCTGGGGCAGAGGGGCAGAGGCTTCTTGGGGGGAGGTGCATCACCTCTCAGGTGTCATCTTCTGGTGGGGACCCCCTCTGCTCCTCGGGGCTGAGGCCACAGCTGGAGTGCTGAGCCCAGCTTCGGGCTCAGCAGCTCAGGAGAGACAGGGAGCTGCTGAGGGGGCTGCACTTTGGCCACAGCAACCCCAGGCAGAGCTACAGGCTGGGGGCAGAGTGGCTGAGAGCAGCCAGGCAGAGAGGGACCTGGGGGGAGTGGCTGACAGGAGCTGAACAGGAGGCAGCAGTGTGCCCAGGGGCCAAGAAGGCCAAGGGCATCCTGGCCTGCAGCAGGAAGAGTGTGGCCAGCAGGAGCAGGGAAGTCCTTGTGCCCTGTGCTCAGCACTGCTCAGGCCACACCTGGAGTCCTGTGTCCAGTTCTGGGCTCCTGAGGTTAGGAAAGAGGTTGAGCTGCTGGAAGGTGTCCAGAGAAGGGCAAGAAAGCTGGGGAGGGGTCTGGGGCACAGCCCTGGGAGGAGAGGCTGAGGGAGCTGGGGTTGCTTAGCCTGGAGAAGAAGCAGCAGCTCAGGGGAGACCTTCTTGCTCTCTCCAACTCCCTGAAGGGAGGTTGGAGCCAGATGGGGGTTGGTCTCTTTTCTCAAGCACCCAGCCCCAGAACAAGAGGCCACAGTCTCAAGCTGTGCCAGGGGAAGTTGAGGCTGGAGGTGAGGAGAAAGTTCTTCCCAGAGAGAGTTGTTAGCCATTGGGATGTGCTGCCCAGGGAGGTGGTGGAGTCCCCATCCCTGGAGGTGTTCCAGAGGGGCTTGGATGTGGCACTTGGAGCCATGGTCTAGTCATGAGGTCTGTGGTGACAGGTTGGTCTTGATGATCTTGGAAGTCTCTTCCAACCTTAGTGATACTGTGAGGGAGTGCAGTGCTGCTGCATTGCTGCCACAGCTGTGGCCTCCCCCATGCAAACCTTTCCCAGGGACCTGTGGCACTCAGGAAACTCCTGCTAGCTGGGTTGCAGTCAGCATTCCCTGGCAGCTGCTTTGCTCTCTGCTGCTTCTCTTCTCAGGGTGCTGATGGACAATAAGGTCACCCTGAGCCCACAGTTTGAGCTCAGGGCCAAGAAGGGCAGTGGTGTCCTGGGGTGCATCAGGAAGAGGGTGGCCAGCAGGATGAGGGAGGTTCTTTTCCCCCTCTCCTCTGCCCTAGTGAGGCCTCATCTGGAGGTGTGGGTGTAGCTGTGGACTCTCTGGTTCAGGAGAGACAGGGAACTGCTGGAGAGAGTCCAGCAGAGGGTAGAAAGATGCTGAGGGGCCTGAAGGTGTTCAAAAAGGGCTTGGCTGTGGCCCTTGGAGCCATGGTTTAGCTCTCAGGAGGTGCTGGGTGATAGGTTGGACTTGCTGAGCTCTGAGGTCTTTCCCAACCTCATTGATTCTGTGATTCTCTGTGGCTCAGCCAGGCTCAGCTTTGCTGCTCTGGGAGCTGTTATCTTCCCCAGAGCCCCAAGTCCCTCACTCCCTGCTTTCTCTTTGGCATCCAACATGTGTTTCCCTGGCACCTGGCTGTAGCCCATTCCTGTGGCTTTATGGCAAGGCAGGGTTTTATCTGGGGCTGGATTAATTGCTGCTGCTGTTTGAGCTTTCTATCTGGGGATGAAAAGTGAAGGTCATGGTGCTCCTGCCCTGTAGGCATGTCTGCCTCCATGCCCAAAGGTTTCCCCCAATCATGGTGACTGATGCTTAAACCACACTTCAGCTGTGCTGTCCCATGCTAAAGGACTTCTTGGCCAGCCCCATCTGGGTGCTTCTCTGCAGGCACCTCTCTGAAGTTCTGTTCTATTCTAATTCTGTTCAGGAGGTTCAACAAGAGCAAGGGCAGGGTCCTGCAGCTGGGGCAGGGCAATCCCAGGCACTGACACAGGCTGGGCAGGGACTGGCTGGAGAGCAGCCCTGGAGAAAAGGCCTTGGGGGTGCTGGGGGAGGAGAAGCTCAACAGGAGCCAGCAGTGAGCACTTGCAGCCCAGAGAGCCAAGCAGAGCCTGGGCTGCAGCAAGAGAAGTGTGGCCAGCAGGGCCAGGGAGGGGATTCTGCCCCTCTGCTCCACTCTGCTGAGACCACAGCGGGAGCTCTGGGGCCAGGTCTGGAGCCTCTGTGCCAGGAAGGATCTGGAGGTGCTGGAAGGTGTCCAGAGCAGGGCCAGGAGGAGGAGCAGAGGGCTGGAGCTGCTCTGCTGTGAGCACAGCCTGAGGGAGTTGGGGTTGTGCAGGCTGGAGAGAAGAAGGCTCCCAGGAGACCTTCTGGTGGCCTTCCAGAAAGCTGGGGAGGGACTATGGGAACTGGGATTGTTTAGCCTGGAGAAGAGGAGGCTCAGGGGAGGCCTTCTTGCTCTCTCCAACTCCCTGAAGGGAGGTTGGAGCCAGGTGGGGGTTGGTCTCTTTTCCCAGGCAGGCACCCAGCCCCAGAACAAGAGGCCACAGTCTCAAGCTGTGCCAGGGGAAGTTTAGGCTGGAGGTGAGGAGAAAGTTCTTCCCAGCAAGAGAGATTGGTCCTTGGGATGTGCTGCCCAGGGAGGTAGTGGAGTCCCCATCCCTGGAGGTGTTCCAGAGGGACTTGGATGTGGCACTTGGAGCCATGGTTTAGCTGTCAGGAGGTGCTGGGTGCCAGCTTGGACTTGCTGAGCTCTGAGGCCTTTTCCAGCCTTATTGATTCTGTGATAAGTGTAAATGCTGCTGGATATTGACTTTGGTGCTGGAGTGGGATTGATCCCAGGGAAACCTAATCTGTCCCTTCCCTTCTCTGGCTGGGAGGGCAGTGACAGAGTTAGGCTGCTGCTGTGGATTTGGTGTTAGTGGATGTGGTGCTTCCAAGCTGCCTTAGGCCCATGGCTTTGAGGGGCACATGGTTGTGGGGGGCTGGGCTCTCCCAGGGGAAGAAGGGAGAATTGCAGTCACTGCCACCCTCAGGTGAGGACTTTGCCTGCATTTAGACATCAGGAGGTGAAGAGTGCAAACCCTGAGGGGTCTGAACCAGCTCAAACGCCTTGCTGAGCAGGAAGGCAGGGCAGGCCCCTCTCCTGCAAGACCATGACAGCTGGCAGGCAGAGGATAAATTCCCTTTAAAATGTTCCACTCCTGAGGTCATAGGTTCACAGAATGCTTTGGGTTGGAAGGGACCTTAAAGACCATCCAGTTCCAACCCCCTGCCCTGGGCAGGGACACCTCCCACCAGCCCAGCTTGCTCGAGGCCTCATCCAGCCTGGCCTTCAACACCTCCAGGCAGGAGGCAGCCACAGCCTCCCTGGGCAGCCTGTGCCAGGCTCTCCCCACCCTCACTGGAAAGAATTTCTTCCTCCTCTCCAGTCTCAATCTCCCCTCCTCAAGCTTCAATCCATTGCCTCTCCTCCCACACCCCCTGTGCCCCCAGGGCAGGGTGTCACAGGGGTGTGCCAATGACAGAAGGCAAAGGCACTTTTGTCTCCTGGCTTCCTGCTTCGCAGCTCTTTGTGGCTGGCGTTTTTGTCCCACTTCTCCTGTTTCCTCTTTCAGCTTGCAGGTGAGAGATGGCAGCAGAGGAGGAGCAGAGAGGTTGGCCTTCAGGAGAGCACGGTGGGGCTGAGGTGGCTGGAGAGGAGGCAGCAGGGGAGCTGCTGGGCCGGCAGCTGGGCCAGCCGGCGAGCTTCGCCTACGCGGCGCTGTGTGCCACCGCCCTGGCATGGCTCTTCCCTGAAGAGGAGCAGAGGTACTGCATGGGCTGAGCAAGGGAGGGGGCTGGGGTCAGACTGAGGGGGAGGCTTGGGGAGTGGAAGAGCAGAGAATGAGAGAGTGGGGTGGGTTGGGTTGGAAGGGACCTTAATGATTCTCTGGTTCCAGCTCTCCTCCCCCCGGGCAGGGACACCTCCCCAGGCAGGGACACCTCCCACCAGCCCACCTTGCTCAAGGCCTCATCCAGCCTGGCCTTGAACCTCTCCCAAGGAGGATGCATCCACAACCTCCCTGGGCAACCCCTTCCAGTGTCTCCCCACCCTCACTGGAAAAACTTCTTCCTTGTCTCCCCTCCTCAAGCTTCAATCCATTCCCTCTCCTCCTGGCAGTACAAGGCCCTGTGGGTGGGGCTGGGAGACATGGCCTGGGGGGACACACCACAGCTGACACTGTCCCCTGTGGATGTCCCCCAGCATGGGTGTTCTGCAGAACAGCTCTTAGCAGGAGCAGCTGAAGGAGCAGGGGTGGTTTAGTGTGGAGAAGAGGAGGCTGAGGGCAGACCTCATTGCTCTCTACAGCTCCCTACAGGGAGGTTGGAGCCAGGTGGGGATTGGTCTCTTCTCCCAGGCAACCAGCACCAGAACAAGAGGCCACAGTCTCAAGCTGTGCCAGGGGAGGTTTAGGCTGGAGGTGAGGAGAAAGTTCTTCCCAGCAAGAGAGATTGACCATGGGAATGTGCTGCCCAGGGAGGTGGTGGAGTCCCCATCCCTGGAGGTGTTCAAGAGTGGCTTGGATTTGGCCCTTGGTGCCATGGTCTAGTTGTCAGGAGGTGTTGGGTGCCAGCTTGGACTTGCTGAGCTCTGAGGTCTTTTCCAACCTGATTGATTCTATGATTCAAAAAGTTCTTTCCCAGCTATCTTGTGGCTGCCTTCAGGTCCTGGGAAGTTGATCTTTTTGTTTGGCATGGGATGTCTTCCTATTTGTATTTCCTTTTGCTCTTTCAGGCCTGAACTCTGCAGCACAAATTGCAGCCCTGAACACTGCAGTCAGGCTCACCTTCATCCAGCTTGCTTGCTTGTGTGTGTAGCCCTCTTCTGCAGCAGCTTCTGTTGGCTTCCTACCATGCTTTGATTGTTTTGTGGTGTGAACAGCAGCAGACCCCCAAGCCTGGCAGAACTCCCCACCTCCAGAGCTTTGACTGCTGCCCTTGTTGCCTTACAGCTCCTTCAGGACAGAATTCATGGAGGCCTTTGTGAGATGGCTGAAGCTGCCTGATGCTGTCCTGCCTGCCATGACAGCATTTGCTAGTGGCTTAGGAGGTGAGGGCACAGAAACTTTCACCCAGGTGTTGCTGGAGGATCCCATCTTGAAAGCAAACCCATCTGGCATTACCCAAGTAAGTCCCTGCTCCCCCCCTTGCCCTTCTGTCAGCCCCTGGCTTGGACAGCAGCTCTCTGAGCTGGGTTAGGAACTGGCTGGAGGCTGAGCCCAGAGAGTGGTGGGGAATGGTGCCACAGCCAGCTGGCAGCCAGGCACCAGTGGTGTGCCCCAGAGATCAGTGCTGGGCCTCATCCTCTTTAACATCTTCATTGATGATCTGGATGAGGGCATTGAGTCAATCATCAGCAAATTTGCTGAGGACACCAAGCTGGGGGCAGGAGTTGATCTGCTGGAGGGTAGAAAGGCTCTGCAGAGGGACCTCAACAGGCTGGGCAGAAGGGCAGGAGATTGAACACATCCAAGTGCCAGGGCTGCACATTGGCCACAACAACCCCAGGCAGTGCTACAGGCTGGGGGCAGAGTGGCTGAGAGCAGCCAGGCAGAGAGGGACCTGGGGGTGCTGGTTGATGGTAGGCTGAACATGAGCCTGCAGTGTGCCCAGGGGGCCAAGAGGGCCAATGGCATCCTGGCCTGCAGCAGGAAGAGTGTGGCCAGCAGGAGCAGGGAGGTCATTCTGCCCCTGTACTCAGCACTGGATAGGCCACACCTGGAGTCCTGTGTCCAGTTCTGGGCTCCTCAGGTTAGGAAAGAGGTTGAGCTGCTGGAAGGTGTCCAGAGAAGGGCAAAAAAGCTGGGGAGGAGTCTGGGGCACAGCCCTGGGAGGAGAGGCTGAGGGAGCTGGGGTTGCTTAGCCTGGAGAAGAGGAGGCTCAGGGGAGACCTTCTTGCTGTCTCCAACTCCCTGAAGGGAGGTTGGAGCCAGGTGGGGGTTGGTCTCTTCTCCCAGGCAGGCAGCCAGCCCCAGAACAAGAGGCCACAGTCTCAGGCTGCACCAGGGGAGGTTTAGGCTGGAGGTCAGGAGGAAGTTTTACACAGAGAGAGTGATTGCCCATTGGAATGTGCTGCCTGGGGAGGTGGTGGAGTCCCCATCACTGGAGGTGTTCAGGAGGAGACTTGACAGGGTGCTTGGTGCCATGGGTTAGTTGATTAGGTGGTGCTGGATGATAGGTTGGACACGATGATCTTGAAGGTCTCTTCCAACCTGGTGCTGTGCTATTCTATTCTATTCTATTCTATTCTATTCTATTCTATTCTATTCTATTCTATTCTATTCTATTCTATTCTATTCTATTCTATTCTATTCTATTCTATTCTATTCTTTGCTTTCCAAAAGGGATTTCCCATTCCTGGCTGCTTGCAGCTGAAGCTCTGTTTGCAGAGGGAGGGAAGCAGGATCCCCAGTTCTGACAAGCAGAGGATTCTGAGGGGTTGGGTGGGAGGGGAGCAGCCTCCCTGTCCAGAAACAGCTCAGGACAGCCATGAAGGTGGCTGACAGTTGCTGTCTGCTGAATTAATGATTGAGTCAGAGAATGGTAGGGCTTGGAAGGGACCTCTGGAGATCATCCAGTCCAACCCCCCTGCCAAGGCAGGGTCACCCAGGTCAGGTCACAGAGGAGCACATACAGACGGGGCTTGAATGCCTCCACACAAGGAGACTCCACAACCTCTCTGGGCAGCCTGCTCCAGGCCTCCAGCACCCTCACACCAAACAACTTTCTCCTCATGCTGAGGTGGAACTTCCTGAGTCCCAGCTTGTACCCATTGTTCCTTTTCCTCTCACTGGTCACCACTGAGAAGAGCCTGGCACCTTGCCCTATTACAGGAGGGATCTGGAGGTGCTGGAAGGTGTCCAGAGCAGGGCCAGGAGGAGGAGCAGAGGGCTGGAGCTGCTCTGCTGTGAGGACAGACTGAGGGAGTTGGGGCTATGCAGGCTGGAGAGGAGAAGGCTCTGAGGTGACCTCATTGTGGCCTTCCAGGAGCTGAAGGGGGCTGCAAGAAGGCTGGGGAGGGACTGCTCAGGATCTCAGGGAGTGATAGGTCTAGGGGGAATGGAATGAAGCTGGAGGTGGGGAGATTGAGGCTGGAGGAGAGGAGGAAGTTCTTCCCCATGAGAGTGGTGAAGCCCTGGACTGGGTTGTGCAGGGAAGTGGTTGGGGCCCTGCCCTGGAGGTGTTTAAGGCCAGGCTGGATGAGGCTGGGCCAGGCTGCTCTAGTGTGGGGTGTCCCTGCCCATGGCAGGGGGGTTGGAACTGGCTGATCCTTGTGGTCCCTTCCAACCCTGACTGATACTATGACACCCACCCCTCAGATCCCTGTGGGCATTGATCAGATCCCCTCTGAGCCTGCTCTCCAGACTAAACAGCCCCAGGGCTCTCAGTCTTTCTTCACAGGAGAGATGTTCAAGTTCCTTCATCATCCTCACAGCTCTGTGTTGGACTCTCTCCCTTAGACCTGGGGAGCCTAAAGCTGGAGCCACTATTTGTGTGTCTTTGATGTTTTCTCTCTACAGAGCAGACACCTGTCAGGCTTTTTCCTCTGACTGTTTTGCTGCAGTGATTCTGATGCCTGTGTGAGCCACTGACCATCACAGGGTTGATTTTCATTTGTTCCAAACCATCTCTGCATTGGTTGGAAGCAGTTGTTCCCCAGGAGGGTGGTGAGAGCCTGGCACAGGCTGCCCAGGGAGGTGGTGGAAGCCTCCTGCCTGGAGGTGTTTGCAGCCAGGCTGGATGTGGCTGTGAGCAACCTGCTGCAGTGTGAGGTGTGCCTGCCCATGGCAGGGGGGTTGGAGCTGGCTGAGCCTTCAGCTCCCTTCCAGCCCTGACAGTTCTGTGATTCTATGCATGCTCCAAACAGGCTCTGCTCCTCCAGAGCCAGCTTTGGCTGGAGGGAAATCAGCTGCTGTGACTCTTTCCTTTCACTGAGAAAGTATCAGTGGGACTGAGACCACCCCCTCCCCAGGGCAGTGGTGGAGTCCCCATCCCTGAAGGGGTTTGAAAGCTGTGGAGATGTGGTGCTGAGGGCCAGGGCTTAGTGGTGACCTGCCAGTGCTGGGTGAAGGGTTGGGTTTGATGATCTTAAAGGCCTCTCCCAGCCACAGCAGTGTCATGAGTCTGCAGTCTGCTGATGTCAAAGCTGACATAAAAGAGGCAAAGCATTGCAGTGTCATTTACCTTTGCTGCAGGCTCAGCACCTCCTGGCCCAGCCTCATGTGAGGAAGAGCAGGCAGGATGCTGCTGCTGGCGTGCAGGATGGGGCCACTGTCACCTGGGTGCTGCAGACAAGCAAGCAGGGAGAGACACCCTGCCTGCAGACAGGGCTGTGGTGCTGAGTAACAGCACACACCTTGAGCTCTGGCCTGGCAGACCTGCCAGCAGGGCTAGGCAAGTGAAGCTGTGACAGCAGGGAACTCCCTAGGTCAACTCCCATCATCTTGGAGACCTCATTGTGGCCTTCCAGGATCTGCAGGGGGCTCCAAGAAAGCTGGGGAGGGACTTTTGAGGGTGTCAGGGAGTGATAGGACTGGGGGGGATGGAGCAAAAGTAGAGATGGGGAGATTGAGATTGGCTGTGAGGAAGAAGTAGTTCCCCAGGAGGGTGGTGAGAGCCTGGCACAGGTTGCCCAGGGAGGTGGTGGAAGCCTCCTGCCTGGAGGTGTTTGCAGCCAGGCTGGAGGTGGCTGTGAGCAACCTGCTGTGGTGTGAGGTGTCCCTGCCCATGGCAGGGGGTTGGAGCTGGCTGAGCCTTGAGATCCCTTCCAACCCAGGCTGTTCAGCCTGGAGGAGAGAAGGCTCCATGGAGACCTCAGAGCAGCCTTCCAGCACCTGAAGTCCCCTTCAGGAGAGCTGGGGAGGGACTTGTGGCAAAGGCATGGGGTGACAGGGTGAGAGGTGATGGCTTCAAAGTGGAAGAAGTTGGATTTAGATCAGACAGGAGGAAGAAATTCCTCCCCATGAGGGTGGGGAGGCACTGGAAGAGGTTGCCCAGAGAAGTTGTGCTGGCTGCAAGGCTGAGAGTGCTGAAAGCCAGGTTGGCTGAGGCCTTGGCTGGGGGCTAGCAGGAGGTGTCCCTGCCTGTGGCAGGGGGGTTACAGAAGACAGAATGAACCAGGCTGGGACAGAGCTTTGAGCTCAGCAAGTCCAACCTCTCACCCAGCACCTCCTGACAACTCAACCATGGCTCCAAGGGCCACAGCCAAGCCCAGGGCCCCAGGATGATCTTTCATCCCAAACCATTTGGTGATTCTATGAACCCCTGTGGCAGAGCACAACCCCAGGGCCAAGTCAGACATCAGTGGCCAAGGGCAGAACATCCTCAGGGGCTGTTCCCTTTCTGGCTTGGTTTGGGGTGGTGAGCAGCAGCCAGGTCCAGTTTCATCACTGCTGGAGCAACCAAAGTTGGCCCTGTGTTGTTTGTAACTCCCCCCTGCCAGGCCCTGCTGTGCAAACCACAGGAAGGGAGAGGTGTGTGACCCTCTCCCACTTCCCCAGAGCAATGCTGTGAGGCTGTGGCCTGGGGGGTCGGCAGCTTTGGGGCTGCATGAGTCCTGCTGGAGCCTGAGTGCTCTGAGCACAGCTTGAGCTGGGGAGCACACAGCCCAGCACAGGTTGGAAGATGACCTTCAGGGTCCTAAAGTCCCAGCTGTTGAGCCAGCACTGCCAGGCCCACCCCTGAACAGTGTCCCTCAGGTTTCATCTTCAGTGGAGGTTGATGCCCACCTCTGGCTCAGCAGCTTTTGCTCACTGAGGTCTTGGCATTGAATCAGAGAGTCATAGGATCAATAAGGTTGGCAAAGAGCTCAGAGCTCAGCAAGTCCAAGCTGGCACCCAACACCTCCTGACAACTCCACCATGGCTCCAAGGGCCTCATCCAAGCCCAGGGGCTCTGTGCTTTTCCAGAGGTGACTCTGGCTCAGCTCTGAGCCACAGAACTGGGACACTTATCACTCTGATTCAGGTAGAAAACAGAAGCTGTAGATAACAATGCTTTGATCAGCTGAAAGCAAAGCTCAGGTGCAGCTATCAGGCTCCTGCCACAGCATCAGTACCTTGCACAGTCACCTCCAGGGGCAAGCTGATTGCTGTTTGTCAAGGGAAAAGAGAGACTTCCAGGCTTCAGCCCAGCCAGGCAGCAGAGGCTTGCAAGGAAGCTTCAGCTGAGAAGCTTCTCAGAAGCTGTTCTTCCCTTCTGGCCTGAAAAGAAACAGGCTGTGGGCCAAGGCTTTGGGAGTTCTTCCTCTTTTGCTTCCCTGCAGCCAGCTGCTGTTGATGCAATGCTTTTGTTTCCTGAGGGGGTTCAATAAGGACCCTTGGAAGTGCTCAGCCTGTTCAGTGGCAGGGGCCTGCCTGCATCCCTGAGTGCCCTCCAGTTTAGCAGGGCTGAAAGGGATGGTGCAGGAGGTCAGGAGATGAGCTCAGCACTGACTCAGGGGCAATGGGAGGCTGATGGGCTTTGCATTCATTGCAGCCTGGCACAGACAGCTGCAGGTTAACCAAATCCCTTTGGGGGCTGGAGCCATGACACACAGGCTGTGGGTGCAGGATCAGGAGGCAGCACAGCAGCAGGAGGTGAAGGAGTGATGAGAGGTGAAAGAAATGTTGGAAGTTGTTCTTGTGAGTGATTTTGGTCTCCTTTTTCCCCCTTCTGAGCATATGTGGAACACCATTGCCCTGTGTTCTGTCTGCTCACACCCCCTGGGGTGGGGAACACAGGCTCTCTGGGGAGGAGGAAATGGTTTGGAATCATAGGATCCTAGAGTGGCTCAGGATGGAAAGGGACCTCAGAGATCATCTGCTCCAACCTCACCTACACCTCTCAACCAGACTCAGCTGCTCAAGGCCTCATCCAGCCTGGCCTTGAACAGCCCCAGGCAGGAGGCAGCCACAGCCTCCCTGGGCAGCCTGTTCCAGACTCTCACCACCCTCACACTCAAAAACTTCTTCCTCATCCCCACTCTAACCCTGCTCTGCCTCAGCTTCAAACCATTCCCCCTTGGCCTGGCTCAGACACCCTCAGGAGAAGTCTCTCTGCAGCCTTCCTGCAGGATCCCTTCAGCTCCTGGCAGGCAGCTCTGAGGTCCCCCTGGAGCCTTCTCCTCTCCAGGCTGCACAGCCCCAGCAGGCAGCGATTCATAGTATCATAGAATCAGTCAGGATTGGAAGGGACCACAAGGATCAGCCAGTTCTGACCCCCCTGCCATGGGCAGGGACACCCCACACTAGAGCAGCCTGGCCCCAGCCTCATCCAGCCTGGGCTTAAACACCTGCAGGGACAGGGCCCCAACCACCTCCCTGGGCAACCCATTCCAGGGCTTCACCACTCTCATGGGGAAGAACTTCCTCCTCTCCTCCAGCCTCAATCTCCCCACCTCCAGCTTCATTCCATTCCCCCTAGTCCTATCACTCCCTGAGATCCTGAGCAGTCCCTCCCCAGCCTTCCTGTAGCCCCCTTCAGCTCCTGGAAGGCCACAATGAGGTCACCTCAGAGCCTTCTCTTCTCCAGACTGAACAGCCCCAACTCCTTCAGTCTGTCCTCACAGCAGAGCAGCTCCAGCCCTCTGCTCCTCCTCCTGGCCCTTCTCTGGACACCTTCCAGCACCTCCACATCCCTCTTGCCATAGGGGCTCCAGAACTGGAGGCAGGACTCCAGGTGGGGTCTCCCCAGAGCTGAGCAGAGGGGGAGAATCACCTCCCTTGCCCTGCTGGCCACACTTCTCCTGCTGCAGCCCAGGCTCTGCTTGGCTTTCTGGGCTGCAAGTGCACACTGAGAGCTCCTGGGGAGCTTCTCCTCCCCCAGCACCCCCAAGGCTCTCTCCTCAGGGCTGCTTTCCAGCCTGGATTTGTGCCTGGGATTGCCTCGACCCAGCTGCAGGACCCTGCCCTTGCTCTTGTTGAACTTCAGAGGGGCTCTGCCTCCAGGGCCTTTCCCTTGCTCTGGTGAGGCTTGTCAGTCACATGGGTGGGAATCTTGTGCAGGGAGGGTCAAAACAAGCCTGAAGCATAACAAACTGCTGGCTTGGAGGAAGAAAACAACCTGCTTGTGAGCTAACCTTACCCATGCTGATTGCTGGCTGGCTGCACAGCAGTACGTGCAGAGCCCGGGGCCGGTGGAGGGAGCTGAGAGTGCTCCTTGGCACGGAGGCCATAAAAATACAGTAGTTCCTCTTTATCACCTGATTGCCTCTATCTCTCCTTCACCTTTTGAAGTGCACAGAAGGAAAGGGCTCAGGGCCAGGTTTGGAGAAGGGCTTATGTGATGTGCTGGGGCGGGGGATGCAGTACCCTCCCCCTGAGCCAGCAGCGAGGGCTGGCAGCCTGGGCTGGCCTGCAGCAGGAGAAGTGTGGCCAGCAGCACAGGGAGGGCATTCTGCCCCTCTGCTTTGCTCTGCTGAGACCCCACCTGCTGCACTGCCTCCAGTCCTGCTGCCCCCAGCACAAGGGGAACTGCTGGGGAGGCTCCAAAGGAGGCCACAAAGGCTGGAGGACCTCCTCTGTGGGGACAGGCTGAGGGGACTTGGGGACAGGGGGACCTCAGAGCTGCCTGCCAGCACCTGAAGGGATCCTGCAGGAAGGCTGCAGGGGGACCTCAGAGCTGCCTGCCAGCACCTGAAGGGATCCTGCAGGAAGGCTGCAGGGGGACCTCAGAGCTGCCTGCCAGCACCTGAAGGGATCCTGCAGGAAGGCTGCAGGGGGACCTCAGAGCTGCCTGCCAGCACCTGAAGGGATCCTGCAGGAAGGCTGCAGGGGGACCTCAGAGCTGCCTGCCAGCACCTGAAGGGATCCTGCAGGAAGGCTGCAGGGGGACCTCAGAGCTGCCTGCCAGCACCTGAAGGGATCCTGCAGGAAGGCTGCAGGGGGACCTCAGAGCTATCTGCCAGCACCTGAAGGGATCCTGCAGGAAGGCTCCAGGCAGGCCTTAGAGCAGCCTTCCATCACCTGCAGGGGCTCCAGGAGAGCTGGGGAGGGACTTGTGACAAGGGCTGGGAGTGGCAGGATGAGGGGAATGGTTTTGAGCTGGGAGAGGGGAGATTGAGACTGGAGGTTAGTTAGGAAGAGATTCTTCCCAGTAAGGATGGGGAGAGACTGGCACAGGCTGCCCGGGAGGCTGTGGCTGTCCCCTCCCTAGAGGTGCTCAAGGGCAGGCTGGATGAGGCCCTGAGCAAGCTGGGCTGGTGGGAAGTGTCCCTGCCCCTGGCAGGGAGGGGTGGAACTGGATGGCCTTTAAGGTCCTTTCCAAGGAAAATGAGTCAGTGCTGTCAGGAAACAGGAAACTCCTCTCACTGAGAGTGATCCTCAGGGCCCAGGCTCTTCCCTGGGCAGCATCAGCAGCTTGCCCGTCCCCTAGCAGCAGCTGGCTGCTCCCTTCACAGCAGGGAAGAGATTGGAGCCCTTCTGGTGGCACCAGCCCTGCTGAGGAGCTCACAGGACCCACAGCCATGAGCCTTTGGCAGCCTCCTCCACCTGGCAGCTTGCTCAAGGCTTCATCCTACCTGGCCTCCAGGCCTGGAGCCTCCACAGCTTCTCTGGGCAAGCTGCTCTAGTGGAAGGGGGCCAAGGGCTCAGGCCCAGTCAGCAGGGATTCAGTCAGGGCAGGTCCAGCCTGAATCTCCTTCCATGCCCTGGTGACTGCCTGGGGGATGTGGGGCAGGCTATGGATGAGGGCTGCCTGGGCTTCAGCAAGGCCTTTGGCACCATCCCCCACAGCAAACTCCTGGCCAAGCTGTCAGCCCCTGGCTTGGGCAGCAGCTCTCTGAGCTGGGTGAAGAACTGGCTGGAGGCTGAGCCCAGAAAGTGGTGGGGAATGGTGCCACAGCCAGCTGGCAGCCAGGCACCAGTGGTGTGCCCCAGGGAGCAGTGCTGGGCCCCATCCTGTTCAATATCTTTATTGATGATCTGGATGAGGGCATTGAGTCAGTCATCAGCAAGTTTGCAGCTGACACCAAGTTAGGAGCAGATGTTGGTCAGTGAGAGGGTAGAAAGGCTCTGCAGAGGGACCTTGCCAGGCTGGACAGAAGGGCAGAATGCAATGGGATGGCATTGAACAAGTCCAAGTGCCAGGTGCTGCACTTTGGCTACAGCAACCCCAGGCAGAGCTACAGGCTGGGGTCAGAGTGGCTGAGAGCTGCCAAACAGAGAGGGACCTGGGGGTGCTGATCGACAGCTGGCTGAACAGGAGCCAGCAGTGTGCCCAGGTGGCCAAGAAGGCCAAGGGCATCCTGGCCTGCAGCAGGAAGAGTGTGGCCAGCAGGAGCAGGGAAGTCCTTGTGCCCTGTGCTCAGCACTGCTCAGGCCACACCTGGAGTCCTGTGTCCAGTTCTGGGCTCCTGAGGTTAGGAAAGAGGTTGAGCTGCTGGAAGGTGTCCAGAGAAGGGCAAGAAAGCTGGGGAGGGGTCTGGAGCACAGCCCTGGGAGGAGAGGCTGAGGGAGCTGGGGTTGCTTAGCCTGGAGAAGAGGAGGCTCAGGGGAGACCTTCTTGCTCTCTGCAACTCCCTGCAGGGAGGTTGGAGCCAGGTGGGGGTTGGTCTCTTCTGCCAGGCAGGCAGCCAGCCCCAGAACAAGAGGACACAGTCTCAAGCTGTGCCAGGGGAGGTTTAGGCTGGAGGTGAGGAGAAAGTTCTTCCCAGAAGAGAGATTGGCCATTGGGATGTGCTGCCCAGGGAGGTGGTGGAGTCCCCATCCCTGGAGGTATTCAAGAGGGGATTGGATGTGGCACTTGGTGCCATGGTTTAGCCATGAGGTCTGTGATGCCAGGTTGGACTTGCTGATCTTTGAGATCTCTTCCAACCTTAGTGAGACTGTGGCAGGGGGGTTGGAACTGGCTGATCTTGAAGGTCCCTTCCAACCTAACCCATTTGACTCTCTAAGTGTGATGCCTCCAGACAGAGCAGGTTGGGAAAGACCTCCAAGGTCACCAAGTCCTCATCAGTTTGACCTCACAATTCTTCTCTCTGTCTTTTTCCTTTGCAGGACCTTCTCTCCTTCTCCCTTCGAGATGGTAAGTTCCCCACTTCCCCTCCTAAGAATGATCTCCGGGACTCCCTGGCTGATGCTTTCAAGAGCTCCAGCTGCCCCCTGATGCCTGGCTTGGCTCTCTTCCTGGCAGAGGCAGCACACCCCTTCCCTGCATCCAGTACAGGGAGAGCACCAATCCACTTGGCATTAGTGATGCCAGTAAAGATTGAGCAACTCTTCCCCTCCCTCACCTGCCAGCAGTGTGTGTGTGATGGCAGAGAGGTTTGGACCTGAACTACCTGCAGTGGGCTGCTTTGGTGGGGTTTTTTCTCCCTCTCCAGGGAGCTCCCCCTGGAGCCTTCTCCTCTCCAGGCTGCACAGCCCCAGCTCCCTCAGCCTGTGCTCACAGCAGAGCTGCTCCAGCCCTTGGATCATCCTTGTGGCCTCCTCTGGACTCCCTCCAGCAGCTCTGTGTCCTCCTTCTGCTCTGGGCAACCTGATCTGGGGGAGGATGTCCCTGCTGACTGCAGGGGAGTGGACTGGATGCCCTTTGGAGGTCCCTTCCAGCCCCAACCATTCTCTGCTTGTGTGAGTGAGGCAGATTGGAGCTTTTCAAGGGCCTGCAGGCGCCCTTGGCCCCTTGGCCATGCTGGGAAGGTGACTCAAGGTCAGTTCTGGGCTCCTTCAGAGGAAGGATCCTGGGCTGTATCAGAGAAGTGTGGCCAGCAGGTCGAGGGAGGTGATTCTCCCCCTCTGCTCAGCTCTGGGGAGACCCCACCTGGAGTACTGCCTCCAGTTCTGGAGCCTCTATGACAAGAGGGATGTGGAGGTGCTGGAAGGTGTCCAGAGCAGGGCCAGGAGGATGAGCAGAGGGCTGGAGCTGCTCTGCTGTGAGGACAGACTGAAGGAGTTGGGGCTGTTCAGTCTGGAGAAGAGAAGGCTCCCAGGTGACCTCATTGTGGCCTTCCAGGATCTGCAGGGGGCTACAGGAAGGCTGGGGAGGGACTGCTCAGGATCTCAGGCAGTGATAGGACTAGGGGGAATGGAATGAAGCTGGAGGTGGGGAGATTGAGGCTGGAGGAGAGGAGGAAGTTCTTCCCCATGAGAGTGCTGAAGCCCTGGAATGGGTTGCCCAGGGAAGTGGTTGGGGCCCTGTCCCTGGAGGTGTTTAAGGCCAGGCTGAGTGAGGCTGTGGCCAGGCTGATTTGGTGTGGGGTGTCCCTGCCCATGGCAGGGGGGTTGGAACTAGATTATCCTTGTGGTCCCTTCCAACCCTGACTGATACTATGATACTATGATGCTATGAAGCTCTTCACACTGAGGGGAGTGAAACACTGGCACAGGTTGCCCAGAGAGGTGCTGGCAGCCTCATCCCTGGAGACATCCAAGGTCAAAGCAGATGTGGCCCTGAGCACACTGTGGATCCTCTCTGTGGCCTCCTCTGGCCTCCCTCCAGCAGCTCTGTGTCCTTCTGCTGCTGGGGACAGCAGAGCTGGAGGCAGGATTGGAGGTGAGGTGTGAGCAGAGCAGAGCCCAGGGGCAGAATCCCCTCTGCTGCCCTGCTGTCCACCCTGCTCTGGCTGCAGCCAGCACACAGCTGCCTGCTGGGCTGCAGGAGGCACTGCTGGCTGCTGGGGAGCTGCTCAGCACCCAGCATCCCTAAGCCTCTTCCTTGGGGGCTGCTCTCAATAAACCTAATAATGCTCATAATGCTCTCAAGCAAACCTAATAATGCTAATAATACTCCCAAGCAAGCCTAATAAATTGCCCTCTGCCATGTTTGGTGTGTGTGCAGCAAGTCTCAAACACAGCCTTTGCAGCTGGGTCTTGTTTGGCTGGTTCCTCCCTCCCTCCCCACTCCCCCCAGAAATCCAATTGCAGTTTTCATCCCAGAGTGCCCCCAGAACCCTTGACAAAAGGCAACCCTCAGCATGCAGCAGGTGCTGCTGTGAGCTGCACAGGATAAAAACCCAAGAGCTGGCACAAGCAATTGAAAACCTATTACCTGTAAAATGTCTTCCCTCAGAGGACAGCTGCTGGTGAGCCTGGGGGTAATGATTTCTCCTCTCCCCTGTTGTCTGGGTGCAGTGTCCTCCCCTGCACCTCCAGCAGTGAAGTGTAAATGCAAACAAACAATGGTCAGTGGTGCTGCTGGCTGAGCTGCTGTGTGTGGCTTTGAAGCTCCACAGGCCCTCTGGTTGCTCCCCCCCCAGGTGGATTGGGAAGCACCCAGAATCACACAGAATCACCAAGGCTGGAAGAGACCTCAAAGATCATCAAGTCCAATGTGTCACCACAGACCCCATGACTAAACCATGGCTCCAAGGGCCACATCCAAGCCCCTCTTGAACACCTCCAGGGATGGGGACTCCACCACTTCCCTGGGCAGCACATTCCCATGGCTAACAACTCTCTCTGGGAAGAACTTTCTCCTCACCTCCAGCCTAAACTTCCCCTGGCACAGCTTGAGACTGTGTCCTCTTGTTCTGGGGCTGGCTGCCTGCCTGGGAGAAGAGACCAACCCCCACCTGGCTCCAACCTCCCTTCAGGGAGTTGGAGAGAGCAAGAAGGTCTCCCCTGAGCCTCCTCTGCTCCAGGCTAAGCAACCCCAGCTCCCTCTGCCTCTCCTCCCAGGGCTGTGCTCCAGACCCCTCCCCAGCTTTCTTGCCCTTCTCTGGACACCTTCCAGCAGCTCAACCTCTTTCCTAACCTCAGGAGCCCAGAACTGGACACAGGACTCCAGGTGTGGCCTCACCAGTGCTGAGCACAGGGCACAAGGACTTCCCTGCTCCTGCTGGCCACACTCTTCCTGCTGCAGGCCAGGATGCCCTTGGCCTTCTTGGCCCCCTGGGCACACTGCTGCCTCCTGTTCAGAAGGCTGAACAGCTGAAGCTTTGGCATGGAGGTGCATTTCTGACAGATCACAGATCTCAGAATGCTGTGGGTTGGAAGGGACCTTCAAGATCATCCAGTTCCAACCTCCCTGCCTTTGGCTGGGGCACCTTGGTCTAGTGGAAAATGTTCCTCTTAATGCCCAGGGATTAGAACTGGATAATCTTTAAGGTCCTAGGCTGGGTGTTAGGAAGACAAATTCTTCCCAGCAAGAGAGATTGGCCATGGGAATGTGCTGCCCAGGGAGGTGGTGGAGTCCCCATCCCTGGAGGTGTTTAGGAAGAGCCTGGCTGAGGCACTTGGTGCCATGGTTTAGTTGATCAGATGGTGTTGGGTGAGAGGTTGGACTTGCTGATCTCAAACTCTTCCCAACCTGGTTAATTCTGTGTTCTGTATTCCAACCCAACCTTCCACCAGCCCAGCTTGCTCAGGGCCTCATCCAGCCTGGCCTTAAACATCTGTGGGGAGGAGGCATCCATGACCTCACTGGGCAACCTGTTGCAGTGCCTCACCACCCTCATGGGGAGGCATTTCTCCCTCATGTCTGATTCAAATCCAGCTTCTCCCCCTCTGAAGCCATCCCCCCTCATCCTGGCCCTCCATGCCTTTGTGCAAAGCCCCCCTCCAGCTCCTCTGTAGCTGCCTTCCCATCCAGGCTGGCACAGTGCCTTGCAGTGGTGCACAGCAGGGGTGTGCTGCCTCATGTCACCCATGCACACATTTGCTGTTGCCACTTAGGGCTCCTCTTGCTGCAGCCTGTCCACATCCAGAAGGCCTCTGTCACAGAGGCTGAGAACCCAAGGATTGTCTGCCCTAGAGGCAATTTCCTGCTGCAGTGACTCTTCTGCAGGGCAGAAGGGTTTCCAGTCCTAGAACCACAGGATGGGTTGGGAGGGACCCTCAAGACCATCCAGTTCCAACCTCCCTGCCTTTGGCTGGGACACCTCCCACCAGCCCAGCTTGCTCAAGGCCTCATCCAAGCCGGCCTTCAACACTTCCAAGCTTGGAATCTCCACTTTTCCATTGACCACTCTCTTCTCCAGTGGTGTTGCCTCACTTTTTAGCCCTGTGCCAGGCAGGCTGACTGACTTCCTGCCCTTCCCTCTCTTGAAGGGTACTACGACGCTCGAGCCAGGGTGTTGATCTGCCACATCACCTGGCTGCTGAGGATGCCCCTGGAGGAGCTGGATGTCCTGGAGGAATCTCTGCTTGAGAGCCTGAAGGAACAAAAAGAGGAAGAGTCAGAGTAAGAGCATTTGGGTTGGCAATGGGGTGGAGAAATACTGCTGGAGCTGGAAAGCTCAGCAATGATGCCCCAGGGGCCAAGAAGGCCAAAGGCATCCTGGCCTGCAGCAGGAAGAGTGTGGCCAGCAGGAGCAGGGAAGTCCTTGTGCCCTGTGCTCAGCACTGCTTAGGCCACACCTGGAGTCCTGTGTCCAGTTCTGGGCTCCTGAGGTTAGGAAAGAGGTTGAGCTGCTGGAAGGTGTCCAGAGAAGGGCAAGAAAGCTGGGGAGGGGTCTGGAGCACAGCCCTGGGAGGAGAGGCTGAGGGAGCTGGGGTTGCTTAGCCTGGAGCAGAGGAGGCTGAGGGGAGACCTTCTTGCTCTCTCCAACTCCCTGCAGGGAGGTTGGAGCCAGCTGGGGGTTGGTCTCTTCTGCCAGGCAGGCAGCCAGCCCCAGAACAAGAGGCCACAGCCTCAAGCTGTGCCAGCTCGAAGCAGCGTGGTGGGCTTTCATTCCACTCCTCAGGCAGGGCTCTGTGAGGAGCTTTAGCAATCTGCAAGGCAGTAAACATCTCCAGGGTGGACTTTCAATATTTCCCTCTGTCAGCTCAGCAAACAGCTTGCCAGATTAAGCCAAGTGGTAATAAAGGCTTTAATCAGTGTCCCTGACACAGGACACTTCAGATGTGGGGCCCAGCATGTGACAGGTAGCTTTCTGCCACAGACTGCTTGAAGCCAAGCTCAGCTTTACAGCACACTGTAAAAAAAAAGGAAAGTCAAAATTATCTCTAAAGATCACCAAGGGCTAACCAGGAGGTGTTTTGCCCTGCAGGAGCAAGGGTTGGGAGTACCAGCCACTGTTTTGGTGTGGCCTGTGAAAGCAAACTCAGTCCTGGGCTTGCAGTGCAGCCAAACTGGTTCCCAGGGTGGGGTGTTGGGGGCAAAGGTGCTGCTCCAGGGCTTCATTCTGTATCAGCTGGACTGTGGCTTCTGTGGCATGATGCAAAAGCATAGGATCACAGAAGGGTTTGCATTGGAAGGGACCTGCAAGATCATCCAGTTCCAACCCCCCTGCCATGGGCAGCAACACCTCCCACCAGCCCAGATTGCTCAAGGCCTCATCCAGCCTCACCTTGAACACCTCCAGGGAGGGAGCAGCCACAACCTCCCTGGGCAACCTGTTCCAGTCTCTCCCCAGCCTCACTGGAAAGAATTTCTTCCTAGTCTCCAGTCTACATCTCCCTTTTTCCAGCTCAAAGCCATTGCCTTTCATCCTACCACTACAAACCCTTGTGAAAAGTCCCTCCCCAGCTTTCTTGTAGTACTGGAAGGCTGCTCTGAGGCCTCCCTGGAGCCTCCTCCTCTCCAGGCTGCACAGCTCAGCTGACAGCAGCCTGCTAAGGGCAGGAGCAAGGAGCATCATGCTGCACACTTACAACTGTGGCTTGCAAGGCCTGCAGCCAGCCCAGTGTGCTTTGTGCTTGCCCAGTGTGCTTTGTGCTTGCCCAGTGTGCTTTGTGCTTGCCCAGTGTGCTTTGTGCTTGCCCAGTGTGGTTTGTGCTAGCCCAGTGTGGTTTGTGCTTGCCCAGTGTGCTTTGTGCTTGCCCAGTGTGCTTTGTGCTTGCCCAGTGTGCTTTGTGCTAGCCCAGTGTGCTTTGTGCTTCCCCAGTGTGCTTTGTGCTTGCCCAGTGTGCTTTGTGCTTGCCCAGTGTGCTTTGTGCTTGCCCAGTGTGCTTTGTGCTAGCCCAGTGTGGTTTGTGCTAGCCCAGTGTGCTTTGTGCTAGCCCAGTGTGCTTTGTGCTTCCCCAGTGTGCTTTGTGCTTGCCCAGTGTGCTTTGTGCTTGCCCAGTGTGGTTTGTGCTTGCCCAGTGTGCTTTGTGCTTGCCCAGTGTGGTTTGTGCTAGCCCAGTGTGCTTTGTGCTTGCCCAGTGTGCTTTGTGCTTGCCCAGTGTGGTTTGTGCTTGCCCAGTGTGCTTTGTGCTAGCCCAGTGTGCTTTGTGCTTGCCCAGTGTGCTTTGTGCTTGCCCAGTGTGCTTTGTGCTTGCCCAGTGTGCTTTGTGCTTGCCCAGTGTGGTTTGTGCTTGCCCAGTGTGCTTTGTGCTAGCCCAGTGTGGTTTGTGCTTGCCCAGTGTGGTTTGTGCTTGCCCAGTGTGCTTTGTGCTTCCCCAGTGTGCTTTGTGCTAGCCCAGTGTGCTTTGTGCTTGCCCAGTGTGGTTTGTGCTTGCCCAGTGTGCTTTGTGCTTCCCCAGTGTGCTTTGTGCTTGCCCAGTGTGCTTTGTGCTTGCCCAGTGTGCTTTGTGCTTGCCCAGTGTGCTTTGTGCTAGCCCAGTGTGCTTTGTGCTTGCCCAGTGTGGTGGAAACCACAGATTCCAGTCCTGATCTGTGCCTAGGCTGCAACCAGGGAAGGAAATGAGATAAAAGGCAAAGCCAAGCTGCAAAGTGAGAGCAGTCTGAACACTTTCATCACTGCAGTGCTAAACCAGGGCTGAGATCTGCTCTGGGGGGGAATCACACAATCATTAAGGTTGGAAAAGGCCTCTAAGATCATCCAGCCCAACCTTTATACCCAGCATCTCCATGACCACTAAACCATGCCCTGAGCTACCACAGCTGCTCATTTTAGGAGCCCCTCCAGGGATGGCCCTTTTAAAGCAACAAAGTTAGGAGCCAGCAGGGGAAGGAAGCAGAATCTAAACCTGTCACTGTGCTTTGATGGCACAGAATTTGGGGGCAGGCAATCCATTAACAGCTGCTCAGCAGGCTGCCAGCTTTCACCATCCACTGCAAGAGCTTTTGGATCAGTGAGAAGCAAAGAGGTGGGTTTTGGCAGCTTGTGCAGAGCTGATCTTTGCTGGTGTTTGTTAACAGGAGGGTTTACTCCTGCCTTTGCTGCTGGGGATGTTGGCCTGTGGCCCAGACCCTGCAGGGTTAACTGTCCAATCATCCACAGAGCCATGCTCCAAACACTTCAATCCCTTTTACTAGCACCAAGCTCTTCATTCCCTTTTACTAGCACCAAACATGTTCTGACTTGGAGGTGGGAACCACCAAGTGGTTAGGGCCACACCTGGAGTCCTGTGTCCAGTTCTGGGCTCCTGAGGTTAGGAAAGAGGTTGAGCTGCTGGAAGGTGTCCAGAGAAGGGCAAGAAAGCTGGGGAGGGGTCTGGGCACAGCCCTGGGAGGAGAGGCTGAGGGAGCTGGGGTTGCTTAGCCTGGAGAAGAGGAGGCTCAGGGGAGACCTTCTTGCTGTCTCCAACTCCCTGAAGGGAGGTTGGAGCCAGGTGGGGGTTAGTCTCTTCTCCCAGGCAGGCAGCCAGCCCCAGAACAAGAGGACACAGTCTCAAGCTGTGCCAGGAGAGGTTCAGGCTGGATGTTAGGAAGAAATTCTTCATAGAGAGAGAGATTGGCCATTGGGATGTGCTGCCCAGGGAGGTGGTGGAGTCCCCATCCCTGGAGGTGTTTAGGAAGAGACTGGATGGGGTGCTTGGTGCCATGGTTTGAGTTGATCAGATGGTGCTGGGTGAGAGGTTGGACTTGATGATCTCTGAGGTCTTTTCCAACCTGGTTCTCTTCCCTTCCTTCCTTCTTCCTTCTTCCCTTCCTCTTCCCTTCCCTTCCCTTCCCTTCCCTTCCCTTCCCTTCCCTTCCCTTCCCTTCCCTTCCCTTCCCTTCCTTCCCTTCCCTTCCCTTCCCTTCCCTTCCCTTCCCTTCCTTCCCTTCCCTTCCCTTCCTTCCTTCCCTTCCCTTCCTTCCCTTCCCTTCCCACCTCTCCTTTCTACACACTCCTGTCAGGAGCTGGAAATCATGATACCAGCTGCTGCCTAACCTGCTCCTCTCCTGCCACTTTTCTCCCTTGGAAAATGACCTGAAATGGCATCTGGGGAAAAAAAAACCCAAACCTCTCCAAGCATAATTTGTAGTTCAGGCAAGAAGCTGCACATCCAAGATCAGTGAGGGCAGAGGAGAGGCAGTTAATTACCACAGGGGATTAAAAAGCAGCCTGGTAATCAAGTGATCATTGTAAGGCAGAAGCTATTAGGCAAGCAACTGTCAGAAGCAGTTGCTGGCAGCTAGGGAAGGGGAAGCAGTGGAAGGTGAAAACTCCTGACAGCAGTTTTCCTGACTGCACCTTCAGGCAAGATGTAGCTGCAAACCCTCTCTTCAACCCCCAGAGCTCAAGCTGCTCATTACTGCCCTGCAGCCAAGTGAGCTGGATTTCCCCTCCCTCCCTGCCATTGCTTTCAGCTCCAGGCATCAGCACATGGACTGAAAAAGCTGAGCAGCCACTCTGTAGAACATAAAGTGCTGGATATTGCCCACATGGGTATGGAGAGGCAGGCTGCAGCTCTTGGTGAAACAGCTCCAGCAGGGATTGTTCCCAGAGCCAGGTGACTGCAGGCACAAACTAGGGCATAGCCCAGATCCTATATCCCAGATCCTATAGCCCAGATCCTATAGCCCAGATCCTATATCTCAGATCCTATAGATCCCAGATCCCATATCCTATATCCCAGATCCTATATCCCAGATCCTATAGCCCAGATCCCATATCCCAGATCCTATATCTCAGATCCTATATCCCAGATCCCAGATCCCATATCCTATATCTCATATCCCATATCCCAGATCCTATATCCTATATCCCAGATCCCATATCCCAGATCCCATATCCCATATCCTATATCCCAGATCCTATATCCCAGATCCCATATCCCATATCCTATATCCTATATCCCATATCCTATAGGATATATCCCAGATCCTATATCCCAGATCCCAGATCCCATCAGATTGGATGTTAGGAAGAAGTTCTTCTCCCATCATCTTGGAGACCTAATTGTGGCTTTCCAGTGTCTGCAGGGGGCTCCAAGAAAGCTGGGGAGGGACTTTTGAGGGTGTCAGGGAGTGATAGGACTGGGGGAGGGTGGAGCAGAACTAGAAGTGGGGAGATTGAGATTGGCTGTGAGGAAGAAGTTGTTCCCCAGGAGAGTGGTGAGAGCCTGGCACAGGTTGCCCAGGGAGGTGGTGGAAGCCTCCTGCCTGGAGGTGTTTGCAGCCAGGCTGGAGGTGGCTGTGAGCAATCTGCTGCGGTGTGAGGTGTCCCTGCCCATGGCAGGGGGGTTGGAGCTGGCTGCTCCTTGAGCTCCCTCCCCACCCTAACACTTCTATGATTCTGTATGTTTAAGGGGCAATGGACCCAGGCTAGACCAAAGGAGGTTCTACCTAATCATGAGGAAAGCTTCAAAACCAGGCTGGATGAGGCCTTGAGCAACCTGCAGTAGTGTAAGGTGTCCCTGCCCATGGCAGGAGGCTGGATCTGGATGATCTTTACGGTCCCTTCCAACCCAAACCCTTCTAGGATTCTGCCATTCTTGGGTGTGAGGCTTCTGGAGCCCTGGAGCAGGCTGCCCAGAGAGCTTGTGGAGTCTCCTTCTCTGGAGAGACTCCAAACCCACCTTGGCATTGTGATCTGTGAGAGCTGGGGCTGTTCAGCCTGGAGAAGAGAAGGCTCCAGGGACAGGTTACAGTGGCCTCCCTGTGCCTGAAGGGGGTTACAAGAAAGCTGGGGAGGGACTTTTGAGAAGGGCTTGGAGTGACAGGATGAGAGGGAATGGATTGAAGCTGGAAGAGGGGAGATTGAGACTGGAGATTGGGAAGACATTCTTGGCAGTGAGGGTGGGGAGAGACTGGAAGAGGTTGCCCAGGGAGGCTGTGGATGTCTCCAGACCAGGCTGGATGAGGCCTTGAGCAAGCTGGGCTGGTGGGAGGTGTCCCTGCCCATGGCAGGGGGGTTGGAACTGGATGACCTTGAAGGTCCCTTCCAACCCCAACCCATTCTGTGATTCCCTGAATCCTGGGCAGCCTGCTGTGGGTGACTCTGCTTTGGCAGGGGTGGGGGTTGGACTGGCTGATCTCCAGAGGTCTCTCCCAACCCCCCCAGCCTGACTCTGGGGCACTGCTTTGGCTGTGGGGCTGTAGGAACAGCACTTGGCTGGAGAGAAAGTGCTGAGGAGACAGGCAGGGGAGGCTGCACTGTCATCATTCCCTGCAGGCAGCTGTGTTTGCAGCTGCAGAAGGTGCCACAGGAAGGGAGGTTTGGAGGATCTGTGGCTGGGGGAGCTCTGCCCCTGCCTTCAGGGACTTTCACCTCCTGCTCTGCCTTCTCCTCCTGCTGCCTTGCACAAAGCTCCTCATTGTTTGGGCCTCCCCTCCAACTGGCTTTATCAACATGACAGCATGCTGAGGGTGTTCCAGGAAGGATTAGGCAATTATATGGGGAATGAAAATCCACCATTAGGCCAGGATTAAGAGGGGAAATATCCAGCTTGGGAAGCCAGATAAAATCCTCACGTTTCAGGGCCTGGATTAACTGCTGCAGGAGCAGGCTGGAAGGAACCCTCCTCCTCTCTAAACAACTGACTCCCTCCAGTGACCAAGCTGGGGGCAGGAGTTGAGCTGTTAGAGGGTAGGAGAGCTCTGCAGAGGGACCTTGCCAGGCTGGGCAGAAGGGCAGAGGCCAAGGGCAGGAGATTGAACACATCCAAGTGCCAGGGGCTGCACTTTGGCCACAGCAACCCCAGGCAGGGCTACAGGCTGAGGGTCAGAGTGGCTGAGAGCAGCCAGGCAGAGAGGGACCTGTGGGGAGTGGTTGATAGTAGGCTGAACATGAGCCTGCAGTGTGCCCAGGCAGCCAAGAAGGCCAAGGGCATCCTGGCCTGCAGCAGGAAGAGTGTGGCCAGCAGGAGCAGGGAAGTCCTTGTGCCCTGTGCTCAGCACTGCTTAGGCCACACCTGGAGTCCTGTGTCCAGTTCTGGGCTCCTCAGGTTAGGAAAGAGGTTGAGCTGCTGGAAGGTGTCCAGAGAAGGGCAAGAAAGCTGGGGAGGGGTCTGGGCACAGCCCTGGGAGGAGAGGCTGAGGGAGCTGGGGTTGCTTAGCCTGGAGAAGAGGAGGCTCAGGGGAGACCTTCTTGCTCTCTGCAACTCCCTGAAGGGAGGCTGTAGCCAGGTGGGGGTTGGTCTCTTCTCCCAGGCAGCCAGCCCCAGAAAAGAGGACACAGCCTCAAGCTGTGCCAGGGGAGGTTCAGGCTGGATGTTAGGAAGAAATTCTTCCCAGCAAGAGAGATTGTCCATGGGAATGTGCTGCCCAGGGAGGTGGTGGAGTCCCTGTCCCTGGAAGTGTTTAGGAAGAGCCTGGATGGGGTGCTTGGTGCCATGGTTGAGTTGATCAGATGGTGCTGGGTGAGAGGTTGGACTTGGTGATCTCAAAGGTCTTTTCCAACCTGGTTTATTCCATTCCTTCTCTTCTCTTCTCTTCTCTTCTCTTCTCTTCTCTTCTCTTCTCTTCTCTTCTCTTCTCTTCTCTTCTCTTCTCTTCTCTTCTCTTCTCTTCCCTTCCTTCCTTCCTTCCCTTCCTTCTTCCCTTCCCTTCCTTCTTCCCTTCCTTCCCTTCCTTCCCTTCCCTTCCCTTCCCTTCCCTTCCCTTCCCTTCCCTTCCCTTCCCTTCCCTTCCCTTCCCTTCCCTTCCCTTCCCTTCCCTTCCTTCCTTTCTCCTCCATTCTCTCTTCAAGTAGGAATTAAGAGAGGCAGCAATTCTAGGGCCTAACTCTTGCTTCTTGTAGGTTTATTTGCCTGCTTTCTGAGAAGCTTCTTCAAAGATAGCTTAGCAGCACCCAGACAAATGAACTCCTGGCTGTGTTTTACTGCTGATTAAGTGATGATACTGTGATGTGCAATTAGAAGGCAGCTCAGTGGGATCACTGCTGGTGGAAAACAGTTTCACTGCCCCTCTGCCAGCACCAATGATCCCTCTGCTGCCTTTTGCTTCAAGCACTTCCCTGGTTCCTCTTGGCCTTGCTGTGCTTTGGTTGGGGTTGGTTTTGTGTCCAGGCACTAAGTGGTCATTGAAATGCTTCTGACTCTTTGTTTCTCTCTTTTTGCAAGCTTCAGCCCTGTTAGGAAGGGGGCTCCAAGTAAGTAACATCTGTTGGCTGTTGTCAGCAATGAGATCAGTTCAAAGCTTGGGGGGTGGGGGAAGGTTTATGTCCATGCTCATAAATCTGTGGCTGTTGTCCCAGTCCACACCTGCATGCTCCTTTGGTTTTGTTGTGGCTCCCAGCAGAGGGATTACAGTGAGGAGAATGAAAGCCAGCTCTGGTACAGCATTGTCATCTGGCAGGCTTTCCCATCAGCTTTTGCTCTTCTCATCCACCTCTCCCCACAGAACTGCAGAAGTCTCCAGAAGAAAGAAGGAGAGGAGAAGGAAGCTGAAGAGATACCTGCTGATTGGCTTGGCAAGCGTTGGGGGTGGAACAGTGCTGGGTGAGGCTGCCCTCAGCCCTTGGGGGGTCCTCCCTGAGGAGGCCACAGAGATCACCTTATTGCCATCTACAAGTGCCTGAAGGGAGGTTGGAGCCAGCTGGGGGTTGGGCTCTTCTCCCAGGCAGGCACCCAGCACCAGAACAAGAGGACACAGTCTCAAGCTGTGCCAGGGGAGGTTTAGGCTGGAGGTGAGGAGAAAGTTCTTCCCAGCAAGACAGATTGGCCATTGGGATGTGCTGCCCAGGGAGGTGGTAGAGTCCCCATCCCTGGAGGTGTGCAAGAGGGGCTTGGATGTGGCACTTGGTGCCATGGTTTAGCTGTCAGGAGGTGCTGGGTGATAGGTTGGATATGATGATCTCTCAGATCTTTTCCAACCTTACTGATTCTATGATCATCCAAGGGCTGGAGCAGCTCTGCTGTGAGCACAGGCTGAGGGAGCTGGGGCTGTGCAGCCTGGAGAGGAGAAGGCTCCAGGGGGACCTCAGAGCTGCCTGCCAGGAGCTGAAGGGATCCTGCAGGAAGGCTGCAGAGAGACTTCTCCTGAGGGTGTCTGGAGACAGGACAAGGGGAAAGGGTTTGAAGCTAAGGGAGAGCGGGGTTAGACTGGGGGTGAGGAAGAGCTAGAGCAGCTGGGCTGGAGCAGCTCTGGTGTGAGGGCAGGCTGAGGGAGTTGAGGGTGTTCAGCATGGAGAAGAGAAGACTCCAGGGGGACCTCAGAGCTGCCTGCCAGTAGCTGAAGGGATCCTTCAGGAAGGCTGCAGAGAGACTTCTTCTGAGGGTGTCTGGAGACAGGCCAAGGGGGAATGGTTTGAAGCTGAGGCAGAGCAGGAGCTGAGGAAGAAGTTCTTCAGTATGAGGGTGGTGAGACTCTAGAATGGGCTGCCCAGAGAGGCTGTGGATGTCCCCTGCCTGGGGTTGTTCAAGGCCAGGCTGGATGAGGCCTTGAGCAGCTGAGTCTGGTTGGGAGGTGTCCCTGCCCATGGCAGCAGGGGTGAAGGAGGTGATCTCTGAGGTCCCTTCCAGCCTGAGCCATTCTAAGAGTCTATGTTTGGGAGGGGGGGTTTGTTCTGAAGTATCTCCTCCTGGAGATGGCCTTGAGCAGTTGAGCCTAGCCTAGAGGTGTCCCTGCCCCATGCCCTAACCCTAGCCCTGCCCATGGCAGGGAGGTTGGAGCAGATGCTCTCTGAGGTCCCTTCCAGCCTGAGCCATTCTAGGAGCGATTCAGTGATTCTCTCAGCAGCATTCCCACTGCTCACCCAGCAGAGGGAAATGCCTGCCTGCTTTTTGTGAGGCTGCTGTCCCTGCTTGCATCCTCAGGCTTGACAGGGGGGCTGGCTGCCCCTCTGGTTGCTGCAGGAGCTGCCACCCTCATCGGGAGCGCTGGAGCAGCCGCCCTGGCTTCCACTGCTGGCATTGCTGTCATGGCCTCACTTTTTGGAGCAGCTGGAGCTGGCCTGACTGGTAAGAGAGTGACCACACCTTTCTCAGCTAGCTAGGGTAGAGGGTCAGGCCTGAATGCAGAGCTGAAGGCTTAGCTGAGCTCTGCAAGGCAAGCTGAGGTGACTTTCCCTTCCAGTGCTGGTTAAGAGGCTGTGCAGCCCCTGCAGCCCAAGCAGAAAAGCAGGGTTTGCTTTGTGGCTGATGAAGGGCATTAAAGCTTGCTGCTCTGCTTCAAAGGATGCTGCTGCAGCAGCTGATGTCTGATCTGCCCCAACACAATAGCCTTCTGCTGGGGTTCCCTCCAGTCACAAGCTCAGAAGAATCATCCTGGCTCCCTACCAAGCTCTAAGTAACACAGGGGCTGGCTGAGGGCTTGGGAAGGGAGAAGAACCTGAGTTAAATTGCCCAGGGATTTCTTAACAAGCCAACCATGTCCTGAGCTGCATCAAAAGCCCAGGCTGGATGAGGCTCTGGCCAGGCTGATCTAGTGTGGGGTGTCCCTGCCCACGGCAGGGGGGTTGGGACCAGATGATCCTTGTGGCCCCTTCCAACCCTGGCTGATACTGTGATACTATGATACTATGGCCAGAGGGTGAGGGAGGTGATTCTGCCCCTCTGCTCTGCTCTTGTGAGGTCCTCACCAGCAGCACTGCACCCAGGTCTGAGCTCTCCAACACAAGGAGAATGGAAGTGCTGGAGAGGGACCAGAGGAGGCTCACAAAGACAAGCTGGAGAGCCTGTCCTGCAAGGGCAGGCTGAGGGAGTTGGGGCTGTTCAGCCTGGAGAAGCAAAAGCATAAAGCAGCCCTTGAAGCAGCCCTCCAGTACCTGAAGGGGGCTACAGGAGAGCTGGGGAGGGCCTTTTTCCAAGGGCCTGTGGTGATAGGAGTAGGGGCAGTGGTTTGAAACTGGGGCAGGAGGGGTTGAGACTGGAGACTGGAATGAAATTCTTCCCAGGGAGGGTGGTGAGAGGTTGGTCAGAGAAGCTGTGAGAGATGTCTCCTCCCTGGGAGTGTTGTAGAGCAGGCTGGAGGAGGTTTTGAGCACCCTGGCCTGGTGGGAAGAGTGTCCCTGCCCTGGGCAGGAGGGTTGGAACTGGATGGCCTTGGAGCTTCCTTCCAAGTCAAGCCTCTCTGTGATGATTCTGTGATGCTGGTGGTGCTTGTGTCCCTGTGATTGCTGAGCCTGGTTTGTGCCCTGCTGTGTGTAGGATACAAGATGAAGAAGCGTGTGGGAGCCATAGAAGAGTTTGAATTCCTCCCACTGACTGAAGGGAAGCAGCTTCACATCACCATAGCAATCACTGGCTGGCTCTGTGCTGGCAAATATGGTAAGGGCCAGACAAGGGAGCTGACAGCAGCCTAAAGGTCTGCCTCTGGGTCCCACCCCAGGGAGTGTTTGTGCTTCAGTGTCTTCCCCACACTTGGGGAGCAGCCAGGCAGAGAGGGACCTGGGGGTAGTGGGTGACAGGCTGAACAGGAGCCAGCAGTGTGCCCAGGGGGCCAAGAAGGCCAAGGGCATCCTGGCCTGCAGCAGGAAGAGTGTGGCCAGCAGGAGCAGGGAGGTCATTGTGCCCTGTGCTCAGCACTGCTTAGGCCACACCTGGAGTCCTGTGTCCAGTTCTGGGCTCCTCAGGTTAGGAAGGACATAGAGCTGCTGGAAGGTGTCCAGAGAAGGGCAAGAAAGCTGGGGAGGGGTCTGGGGCACAGCCCTGGGAGGAGAGGCTGAGGGAGCTGGGGTTGCTTAGCCTGGAGAAGAGGAGGCTGAGGGGAGACCTTCTTGCTCTCTCCAACTCCCTGCAGGGAGGCTGGAGCCAGGTGGGGGTTGGTCTCTTCTCCCAGGCAGGCAGCCAGCCCCAGAACAAGAGGCCACAGTCTCAAGCTGTGCCAGGGGAGGTTTAGGCTGGAGGGGAGGAGAAAGTTCTTCCCAGCAAGAGAGATTGGCCATGGGAATGTGCTGCCCAGGGAGGTGGTGGAGTCCCCATCCCTGGAGGTGTTTAGGAAGAGCCTGGCTGAGGCAGTTGGTGCCATGGTTGAGTTGATCAGATGGTGCTGGGTGAGAGGTTGGACTTGGAGCCATGGTTCAGTTGTCAGGAGGTGCTGGGTGCCAGCTTGGACTTGCTGATCTTTGAGGTCTTTTCCACCCTTGTTGATTCTATGATGCTGGCAGGAGCCTTAAGGTCTGCCTCTGGGTCCCACCCCAGGTAGTGTTTGTACTTCAGTGCCTTCCCCACACTATGCCTGGAACCTGAAGCAGCTTGGCTCCCAAGACAAGCCTTGGTCACCCCATCTGCCATCCCAACCCAAACAGAGGGCAAGAGAGGGCAGTGAGCTGGGAGGGGCAGGGCAGCAGGCTTGCCTCTGTTCCTCACTGCTGTGTGGCTTTGCTTGGCAAGCTCTCTTTGGGCTGGCTGCTTTCCAGCTCTAGCACAAAATGTCTCACCTATCTCTGAGCCCTCCTGTTTATGTCCCCCAGCAATTAACAGCAGCAGTGCCTTTGCTTCCTTGCTGGCTGCCAGATAATGAGGCTTCTTGGCAAGCAAACCCTGTCAAGAGAATCCTGCTCAGCACAGCTCTTGGAGGTGAGCTAGCAGGAGAGCACCCTGAGCAGGCTGCAGTGTTTGAGTTCCCAGGGTAGCTCTGTCAGCTTACACATGTCAGCTGCCTGCTGATGTGTTCAGCAACCTGCCTCAACAGCTGCCAGGGGGGTTGAGAAGCAGCACAAGAGGGGGGGTGGTGCTGCTGGGGGATGTCTCTCTCCTGTTGCCTGTCAAGGAAGGGTTAGTTTTATTGCTATCATTATTATTACCATCATCATTATCATTATTAGCACCATTATTATCACTGTTGGTACTATCACCATCATTGTTATTGCTATCATCATCTTTATTATCATCATCTCTATTATCATCCTTATTATTACTATCATCATTATCAGTATTAACCAGGTTGGGAAAGACCTTTGAGATCATCAAGTCCAACCTCTCACCCAGCACCATCTGATCAACTAAACCATGGCACCAAGCTCCCCATCCAGTCTCTTCCTAAACACCTCCAGGGATGGGGACTCCACCACCTCCCTGGGCAGCACATTCCCATGGCCAATCTCTCTTGCTGGGAAGAATTTCTTCCTCACATCCAGCCTGAACCTCCCCTGGCACAGCTTGAGACTGTGGCCTCTTGTTCTGTTTGCCTGGGAGAGGAGACCAACCCCCACCTGGCTCCAACCTCCCTTCAGGGAGTTGGAGAGAGCAAGAAGGTCTCCCCTCAGCCTCCTCTTCTCCAGGCTAAGCAACCCCAGCTCCCTCAGCCTCTCCTCCCAGGGCTGTGCTCCAGACCCCTCCCCAGCTTTCTTGCCCTTCTCTGGACACCTTCCAAGCTCAACCTCTTTCTAACCTGAGGAGCCCAGAACTGGACACAGGACTCCAGGTGTGGCCTAAGCAGTGCTGAGCACAGGGCACAAGGACTTCCCTGCTCCTGCTGGCCACACTCTTCCTGCTGCAGGCCAGGATGCCCTTGGCCTTCTTGGCCCCCTGGGCACACTGCTGGCTCCTGTTCAGCCTACTGTCAACCAGTACCCCCAGGTCCCTCTCTGCCTGGCTGCTCTCAGCCACTCTGCCCCCAGCCTGCAGCACTGCCTGGGGTTGTTGTGGCCAAAGTGCAGCCCCTGGCACTTGGATGTGTTCAATCTCCTGCCCTTGGCCCCTGCCCATCTGCCCAGCCTGGCAAGGTCCCTCTGCAGAGCTCTGCTACCCTCTGAACAGCCAACTCCTGCCCCCAGCTTGGCATCACCTGCCCATTCCCTGCTGATGGACTCAATCCCCTCCTCCAGATCATCAATAAAGATACTGAACAGGCTGGGGCCCAGCACTGCTCCCTGGGGCACCCCACTGGTGCCTGGCTGCCAGCTGGCTGTGGCACCATTCCCCACCACTCTGCCCTTTCAGAGTTCCCTGCCCTTCAGAGTTCAGCTGGCCATTAAGAGCCTTCCCAGGCCCCTGCTAGCACAAAGTGCCCTGCAAACAAAAGAGAGGATGGCTTCAAAATGATTCAGCCAGCCAGAAATGAGCCTTGCAGGGTGGGAAATGGCCATTATCACTCCAAGCATCCAGGCACTGCTGCTGATTAGCACCTGGGAGGAAAAAGAACATTAAAGTGGAGGAGCTAATTAGGCAGGATGGCAAAGTGAAACTAATTGCAGCAGGTCTGCAGGCAGGGTCATTGGTGCAGCCCCTGCCCACCACACTGCAGTGCCAGCCAGAGGCTCTGGGATGGGTTTTGATGAGGTCTTTTCCATGCTTCTGGGCCCACCCAGCCATTCAGCACTTCATCCTTGTCAGGCCAGGCTTCCTCTGCTCTGCAGGAGAAGCTGGAGCTGCAGGACCTGGCCTGATGGCTGGTGGGAGGAGGAATGGCCTCAAGAGCTGACAGAAGTAGTGTCCAATGTCCCTCTGCCTTGGCAGTCTCTGAGTCATCTGCAGGGGGCTCCAGGAAAGCTGGGGAGGGACTTCTGAGGGTGTCAGGGAGGGATAGGACTGGGGAGGGGGGAGGGTGGAGCAAAACTACAAGTGGGGAGATTGAGATTGGCTGTGAGGAAGAAGTTGTTCCCCAGGAGGGTGGTGAGAGCCTGGCACAGGTTGCCCAGGGAGGTGGTGGAAGCCTCCTGCCTGGAGGTGTTTGCAGCCAGGCTGGAGGTGGCTGTGAGCAACCTGCTGTGGTGTGAGGTGTCCCTGGCCATGGCAGGGGGTTGGAGCTGGCTGAGCCTTGAGCTCCCATCCAGCCCTGACAACTCCAAGAGGCAGTGGGGGGAAGCCCAATGCTTGCAATGTCCTCTCCACAAACATCATCTGCCCAGGGAGGTGGTGGAGTCCCCATCACTGGAGGTGTTTGAGAAGCCCTGGCTGAGCCTTGAGCTCCCTTCCAGCCCTGACAATTCTCTGATGCTGTGAAGTCTGAGCCAGGCCATGCTGAGGACTCTGTGCCAAGGCTGCAGGGTCATTTACAAATCCCACATTGATTGTAAACCAGTGCAAATATGCAGTCTAACCCTCCCAGGAGATGTTGCCTTTGTTACCACAGTGCTGCCCCTTTGAAGGAGAGCTGCAGAGGGGCTTCTGACCAAGGCAAGGAGTGAGAGGATGGGAGGTGATGGCTTCAGACTGGGAGAAGTTGGGTTCAGGTCAGACATGAGGGAGGGATTCTTCCCCATGAGGGAGGTGAGGCACTGGAACAGGTTGGATGTTATGGGGGCTCCAAGCAGGGTTGGATGAGGCCTTGAGCAGCCTGGGGTAGTGAGAGTGTCCCTGCCCATGGCATGGGGTTGGAGCTAGGTGATCCCCAGGGTTCAGTGCTGGGCCCCATCCTGTTTAATATCTTCATTGATGATCTGGATGAGGGGGTTGAGTGAATCATCAGTAAATTAGCAGATGACAGCAAGCTGGGGGCAGGAGTTGAGCTGTTAGAGGGTAGGAGAGCTCTGCAGAGGGACCTTGCCAGGCTGGGCAGATGGGCAGAGGCCAACAGGATGGCATTCAACACATCCAAGTGCCAGGGGCTGCACTTTGGTCACAACAACCCCAGGCAGAGCTACAGGCTGGGGGCAGAGTGGCTGAGAGCAGCCAGGCAGAGAGGGACCTGGGGATACTGGTTGACAGTAGGCTGAACATGAGGCAGCAATGTGCCCAGGGGGCCAAGAAGGCCAAGGGCATCCTGGCCTGCATCCGGAAGAGTGTGGCCAGCAGGAGCAGGGAAGTCCTTGTGCCCTGTGCTCAGCACTGCTTAGGCCACACCTGGAGTCCTGTGTCCAGTTCTGGGCTCCTGAGGTTAGGAAAGAGGTTGAGCTGCTGGAAGGTGTCCAGAGAAGGGCAAGAAAGCTGGGGAGGGGTCTGGAGCACAGCCCTGGGAGGAGAGGCTGAGGGAGCTGGGGTTGCTTAGCCTGCAGAAGAGGAGGCTCAGGGGAGACCTTCTTGCTCTCTGCAACTCCCTGAAGCGAGGTTGGAGCCAGGAGGGGGTTGGTCTCTTCTGCCAGGCAGGCACCCAGCCCCAGAACAAGAGGACACAGTCTCAAGCTGTGCCAGGGGAGGTTTAGGCTGGAGGTTAGGAGAAAGTTCTTCACAGAGAGGGTTGCTAGGCATTGAGATGTGCTGCCCAGGGAGGTGGTGGAGTCCCCATCCCTGGAGGTGTTCCAGAGGGGATTGGATGTGGCCCTTGAAGCCATGGTTTAGCTGTCAGGAGGTGCTGGGTGCCAGCTTGGCCTTGCTGAGCTCTGAGGTCTTTCCCAACCTTGCTGATTCTATGATCTTGAAGGTCCCTTCCAACCCAAACCCTTCTGGGATTCTGTGATCATTGTCTCCCAGTGTCCTGCTGCTGCTTTTCTGGTTCTCTGCTGGACTCCTTTGCCAGGCCTCAGCTGGCTCTGGCTTTGCCCTGACCTTCAATTCCATCTCTGCAACCTTCCTCAGGGAGCTTCACAGCACCATGGAGCAACCTGCTGCAGTCCAGTGAGCAGTACTGCCTGGCCTGGGAATCCAAGTACCTGATGGAGCTTGGCCATGCCTTGGACACCCTGCTGAATGGCTTCATCAACCTGATGGCTGAGGAAGCCCTGAAATTGACTGTCTTGTCAGGTAAGGACATGGCAGCCTGGGCCAGAGGTTCTTCAAGGCAAAGTGCAAGGTCCTGCAGGTAGGTTGGGGAATCCTTGACCTCAATCCAGGCTGGGGGGAGGTGAGGAGATTGAGAGCAGCCCTGCAGGGAAGGGCTGTGGGGGAGAAGCTGGCCAGGAGCCTGCAATGGGCACTGGCAGCCCAGAAGGCCAATGGCAGCTTGGCTGCCATTGGCCTTCTGGGCTGCCAGTGCCCATTGCCAGGGATGGAGAGAGAGGATCCTGCCCCCTCTGCTCTGCTCTGGGGAGACCTCACCTGCAGGGCTGTGTCTGGAGCCCCCAACACAAGGACATGGACCGGCTGGAGGAAGTCCAGAGGAAGCCACAGAGATGATCAGAGGGCTGAAGAACCTCTGCTGTGGGGGCAGCCTGAGATACCTGGAGAGGAAGAAGGCTCCAGGGAATGCTCAGAGCTGCATTTCAATATCTGCAGGGGAGCTCCAGGCAGGCTGGGGAGGGACTGCTCAGAAGGGGCTGTGGGGGGAGGATGAGGAGCAGTGGTTTGGAGCTGGAGCAGGGGAGGTTTAGCTTGGACAGGTTGGGCTTGATGATCTCTTGAGGTCTTTTCCAGCCTTCTTGATTCTATGGTTCTGTGAGATCAGAAGGAAGTTCTGCACCATGATGGGAGGGGGGGAGGCATGAGGCTGCCCAGTGCAGTAGCTGAGGCCCCCATCCCTGGAGACACTCAAGATCTAGCCCTAGCTCTAGTCAGAGGTGTCCCTGCAGGGGGAGAGGGGGGTTGGCCAAGATGACCTTTGAGTGTCCCTTCCCACCCCCTGCAACCTGTGACCTTGCTTTGGACCTTCCCTGTGAGCAGGCCCAGCTGGGTGAGTGTGCTGTGCTGTTTGCTTTGTGTGCTGCAGGGATTGTGACAGCCTTGACCTGGCCAACATCCCTGCTGACTGCTGCCAGTGTCATTGACAACCCCTGGGGGGTCTGTCTGCACCGCTCTGCCGAGGTGGGCAAGCACCTGGCACAGGTCCTGCTCAGCAGGCAGCAGGTAATGGAACTGCAAACCACCCAGGCACAGGAGGGCTGGAGGAGGGGGAGTGGTGGGGGTGGTTTGGCCCTTGGGAGGTGAAGTTTAATAGGTAACTGTCAGGTTGGTGTCTTTAGGATTGGAATTAGGATTAGAATTAGGATTGGAATTGGAATTGGTGTTAGAACTAGAAATAGAACTAGGAATAGAATTAGAATTAGAATTAGAACTAGAATTAGGATTAAAATTAGAACTAGAAGTAGGATTAGAATTAGAATTAGAACTAGAATTAGAATTGGAATTAGAACTAGAACTAGAACTAGAACTAGAATTAGAATTAGAATTAGAACTAGAATTAGAATTGGAATTAGAATTAGAATTAGAACTGGAATTAGAATTTAGGATTAGAATTAGAATTAGAACTGGAATTAGAATTAGAATTAGGATTAGAATTAGAATTAGAAATAGAACTAGAATTAGAACTAGAACTAGAATTAGAATTGGAATTAGAACTGGAATTAGAACTAGAATTAGGATTAGAATTGGAATTGGAATTAGAATTAGAATTAGAATTAGAATTAGAATTAGGATTAGAACTAGAATTAGAAGTAGAATTAGAACTAGAATTAGGATTAGAATTAGAACTAGAATTAGGATTAGAACTGGAATTAGGACTAGAATTAGGATTAGGATTAGAATTAGGATTAGAATAAGAATTAGAATTAGAATTAGAATAAATTAGGATTAGAATTAGAATTAGAATTAGAATTAGAACTAGAATTAGGATTAGAATTAGAACTAGAATTAGAATTAGAATTAGAACTAGAATTACAACTAGAAGTAGAACTAGAATTAGGATTAGAATTAGAACTAGAATTAGAATTAGAATTAGAACTAGAATTAAAACTAGAATTAGGATTAGAATTAGAACTAGAATTAAAACTAGAATTAGGATTAGAATTATGATTAGAATTAGAATTAGAATTAGGATTAGAATTGGAATTAAAATTGGAATTAGAACTGGAATTAGAACTAGAATTAGGATTAGAATTAGAATTAGAATTGGAATTAGAACTAGGATTAGAATTAGGGTTAGAATTAGAACTGGAATTAGAATTAGAACTAGAACTAGGATTAGAATTAGAATTAGAATTGGAATTAGAACTAGGATTAGAATTAGGGTTAGAATTAGAACTGGAATTAGAATTAGAACTAGAACTAGGATTAGAATTAGAATTAGAATTGGAATTAGAACTAGGATTAGAATTAGGGTTAGAATTAGAACTGGAATTAGAATTAGAACTAGAACTAGGATTAGAATTAGAATTAACCAGGTTGGAAGAGACCTTTGAGGTCAGCAAGTCCAACCTCTCACCCAGCACCATCTGATCGACTCAACCATGGCACCAAGCACCCCATCCAGGCTCTTCCTAAACACCTCCAGGGATGGGGACTCCACCACCTCCCTGGGCAGCACATTCCCATGGCCAGTCTCTCTTGCTGGGAAGAATTTCTTCCTCACCTCCAGCCTGAACCTCCCCTGGCACAGCTTGAGACTGTGTCCCCTTGTTCTGGGGCTGGCTGCCTGCCTGGGAGAAGAGACCAACCCCCACCTGGCTCCAACCTCCCTTCAGGGAGTTGGAGAGAGCAAGAAGGTCTCCCCTGAGCCTCCTCTTCTGCAGGCTAAGCAACCCCAGCTCCCTCAGCCTCTCCTCCCAGGGCTGTGCTCCAGACCCCTCCCCAGCTTTCTTGCCCTTCTCTGGACACCTTCCAGCAGCTCAACCTCTTTCCTAACCTCAGGAGCCCAGAACTGGACACAGGACTCCAGGTGTGGCCTAAGCAGTGCTGAGCACAGGGCACAAGGACTTCCCTGCTCCTGCTGGCCACACTCTTCCTGCTGCAGGCCAGGATGCCCTTGGCCTTCTGGGCTGCCAGTGCCCACTGCCAGGGATGGAGAGTCCAAAAGGAGTCCAAAAGGAATAACAAGCTGAGAAATGGAAATGTGCTGCATGAAGATGAGCAGCAGCTGCCTGCTGCAGTGGGCAAGAAGTGCCAAGTGAATCAGAGGGATGCTGCCCACATTTGTTCTGTTTAGCTGAAAGCTTTTCTAAAGCTCTGTGTCCAGCTTTGGGCTCCCTACTCCCAAAAAAATCTGCCCTTGTGGCCAAGAAGGCCAAGGCTGGCCTGGGGTGCATCAAGAAGAGGGTGGCCAGCAGGGCAAAGGAGGTTATCCACCCCCTCCACTCTGCCCTGGTGAGGCCACAGCTGGAGGTCTGGGGCCAGTTCTGGGCTGCCCAGTTCAAGGGGGACAGGGAACTGCTGGATGGAGTCCAGCAGAGGCTCCAAAGCTGCTGAGGGGCCTGGAGCAGCTCTGTGAGGAGCAAAGGCTGAGAGCCCCTGGGGCTGTTGAGCCTGGAGAAGAGCAGCCCCAGAGGGGAGCTGAGCAATGCTCAACAAGAGCTAAAGGCTGGGGGGCAAGAGACTGGGGCCAGACTCTGCTCAGTGGTGCCCAGGGACAGGCCAAGGGGCAGAGGGCACAAACTGGCACCCAGGAGCTTCCATCTGAACAGGAGGAGAAAGTTGTTTGCTGTGAGGGTGCTGAGCCCTGGAGCAGGCTGCCCAGAGAGGTTGTGGAGTCTGCTGGTGTGGAGAGCTTCCAACCCCCACCCAGGGCATTGTGCTGCTGGGTGAGCTGCTGTGGGTGCCCTGCTGGAGCTGGGGCTTGGGCTGGCTGATTCCTAGGGGTCCCTTCCATCCCCAACCCATGCTGGGATTCCAGGATTCTGTAGGTAGAGATCCAGGTAATAAATGAAAGCTTAACTGGAGGTGTTCCAGAGGGGATTGGATGTGGCACTTGGAGCCATGGTCTAGTAGCCAGGAGGTATTGGGTGACAGCTTGGACTCGCTGAGCTCTGAGGTCTCTTCCAACCTTGTTGATTCTATGTAGCCCCAGGCAGCCCCAGGCCAGCTTCACTCATGGGAGTCTGAGCACAGGAAGGTGCAAAGGAAAAGAGAACAGAGAGTGCTGAAAGCATTCCCGGGTCCTGCAGGGCTGCTGGCAGGACCCTGTGGGACAGGAGGGTGATGGTTTTTGCTCCTTCCCTTCCTCCTTAGGGCAAGAGACCTGTCACACTGATTGGCTTCAGCCTGGGAGCAAGAGTCATTTACTTCTGCCTGCAGGAAATGGCTCAAGAGAAAGGTAAGAGTCACCTCCTGAGCCTCTTCTCCTTTGGCTTCCTTAATGCCAGCAGAGAAGTTCTTCTCCCAAGAGGAAGAGTCCTTCTGGAGCACTGTGAGTACTGTGTGCTGGGTTCAGGTTTGGGCTCCTCACTCCAAGAAGGACATTGAGGAGCTGGAGCAGAGCTGGGGAAGGGTCTGGAGAAGAGGGCTGGGGAGGAGCAGCTGAGGGAGCTGGGGGTGTTGAGCCTGGAGAAAATGAGGCTGAAGGGAGAGCTGCTGGCTCTCTGCAGCTCCCTGAGAGGAGCCAGGTGGGGGTTGGTCTCTACTCCCAGAGAGCAAGAGGCAGAACAAGAGGAAATGGCCTCAAGTTGCCCCAAGGGAGCTTTAGGATGGATAATAGGAGAAAATTCTTCCCTGAGAGGGTTCTCAAAGCCTGGCCCAGGCTGCCCAGGGAGGTGGTTGAATCCCCATCCCTGGAGGGGTTTGAAAGCCCCAGAGCTGTGGTGCTGAGGGCCAGGGTTTAGCTCCAGCCTTGGTTGAATCCCCATCCCTGGAGGTGTTTCAGAGCCCCAGAGCTGTGGTGCTGAGGGCCAGGGTTTAGCCCTGGGCTTGGTTGAATCCCCATCCCTGGAGGGGTCTCAGAGCCCCAGAGCTGTGGTGCTGAGGGCCAGGGTTTAGCCCTGGGCTTGGTTGAATCCCCATCCCTGGAGGGGTCTTAGAGCCCCAGAGCTGTGGTGCTGAGGGCCAGGGTTTAGCCCTGGGCTTGGCAGAGTCAGAGATTGGTTGGACTAGTTGAGCTTCAAGGTCTTTTCCAGCTGATTCTTGTGGGGCAGGACATAAAACCTAAACCAAATAGGGTTTGAATGTCTTTGGAGCCCCATTCTGCTGCCACCTGCAGCAGCCCTGTGGCTTAGAGCCACCACCTGCACTGGAGGTGCTCCAGTCACTGTGGTCTGCAGCCTGTGTGGCAAGGAGGTGACATTCTTGTGCCACTGGGCTGCCAGGCCAGCCTGGGAGCTGCCCCACATGCCACCATGCCCTTGGCAGAGGAGGCTTTGCCTTGCTGGGGGGCTCTGTGCAGCTCTTGTGTCTCACTCCTCGAGTCCCCCCCTCCCCTTCCCCCCTTTCCCTTTGAAGCCCCTGAGATGCCACTGTCATCTGCTGTGCTCATGAGGGCTTTCTCCCCAAAGGCAGGCAGCAAAAAACCTGCCAAGCTGTGCCCCATTGTGGCTCTGTTTATTAATAGAGTCTGTTTGTAATGGAGGGAAAATGCTTCTGGGAGCAGTTGGTGGCAATTGCATCTTGGAGTTGAGTCAGCAGTGAGTCTGCTTGCAGCCTGCCTTCCCCTCCTCTCCTCCCTCCCCCTCTATGTAGCTAATTAAACTCATTAACCATCTAAGCCTCACCAAGAGTCACTGATGAATTAAGGAGCTTGAGCAAGGCAATAAAGGCCAGGTAGGAGGGCAGGGAGGCAGCTCAGCCTGGAGGTGTTCAGGGGCTTGGTCTCTTCTCCCAGGCAACCAGCAACAAGAGGACACAGCCTCAAGCTGTGCTTGGGAGGTTGAGGCTGGAGGTGAGGAGAAAGTTCTTCCCAGCAAGAGGAATTGGCCATTGGGATGTGCTGCCCAGGGAGGTGGTGGAGTCCCTGTGCCTGGAGGTGTTCAAGAGGGGCTTGGATGTGGCACTTGGAGCCATGGTTTGGCTGTCAGGAGGTGCTGGGTGCCAGCTTGGACTTGCTGAGCTCTGAGGTCTTTCCCAACCTTGCTGATTCTATGATCTTGAAGGTCCCTTCCAACCCAAACCCTTCTGGGATTCTGTGATCATTGTCTCCCAGTGTCCTGCTGCTGCTGTTCTGGTTCTCTGCTGGACTCCTTTGGCTTTGGCTTTGCCCTGACCATGACTTGGCCATTGGAATGTGCTGCTGGAGGTGTTCCAGAGGGGCTTGGATGTGGCACTTGGAGCCATGGTTTAGCTGTCAGGAGGTGCTGGGTGCCAGCTTGGACTTGCTGAGCTCTGAGGCCTTTTCCAACCTGGTTGATTCTATGGCTCTAAGTCCAAAGCCCCACTAAGTCCCTCCCCAGCTCTCCTGGAGCCCCTGCAGGTGCTGGAAGGCTGCTCTGAGGTATCATAGTATCAGTCAGGGTTGGAAGGGACCACAAGGATCAGCCAGTTCCAACCCCCCTGCCATGGGCAGGGACACCCCACACTAGATCAGCCTGGCCAGAGCCTCATCCAGCCTGGCCTTAAACACCTCCAGGGCTGGGGCCCCAACCACCTCCCTGCACAACCCATTCCAGGCCTTCACCACTCTCATGGGGAAGAACTTCCTCCTCACCTCCAGCCTGAATCTCCCCACCTCCAGCTTCATTCCATTCCCCTTAGTCCTATCACTGCCTGAGATCCTCAGCAGTCCCTCCCCAGCCTTCCTGTAGGCCTCCCTGGTCTCAGTGGAAAGAACTTCTTCCTCATCCCCAGTTCTCAACCTCCCCTCTCCCAGCCCAAAGGCTTTGCCAGATGGGTCCTGAACAGCTGAAGAGAGATTTTCTGACGCAGCTTCTGAACCTGAGCTGTTCTGCTTTCATCTCCCCAGGCTGTGAAGGGATCATTGAAGATGTGGTCTTGCTGGGAGCTCCAGTGGAAGGAGATGCCAAGCACTGGAAAGCCATCACCAGGGTGGTGTCAGGCAGGATCATAAATGGCTACTGCAGGTCTGTGTGTGCTCAGTCCCCTGCTTCCTTCTCCTGCTGCCACTCTCCAATGATTTGGGACACTTTAGCCCTCTTTAAACACTTTGCTTGAATTGGGAAGAACCTGGGGAGGACATTGGGTCAGAGACAGCAGGGACAGAGCTTCCTCCCTCTGGAGGCCTTTCACCTCAGGGTCAGCCTTCAGGAGACACTCACAGGCTGCCCTGCCTCCAGGAGGAGCTCAGTGTGGTCAGGCACTGGAACAGGGCAGACCCTGGGGAGGACACTGGTTCAGAGACAAGGCCAAGCTGCCATTGGCCTTCTGGGCTGCCAGTGCCCATTGCCAGAGATGGAGAGAGAAGATCCTGCCCCCTCTGCTCTGCTCTGCTCTGGGGAGACCTCACCTGCAGGTCACAGGACTCCAGGTGTGGCCTAAGCAGTGCTGAGCACAGGGCACAAGGACTTCCCTGCTCCTGCTGGCCACACTCTTCCTGCTGCAGGCCAGGATGCCCTTGGCCTTCTTGGCCACCTGGGCACACTGCTGCCTCATGTTCTGCTGCTGCCAACCACTACCCCCAGGTCCCTCTCTGCCTGGCTGCTCTCAGCCCCTCTGTCCAGCCTGTAGCTCTTGCTTGGGGTTGTTGTGGCCAATGTGCAGCACCTGGCACTTGGATGTGTTCAATCTCCTGCCCTTGGCCTCTGCCCATCTGCCCAGCCTGGCAAGGTCTCTCTGCAGAGCTCTGCTACCCTCTGACAGCCCAATTCCTGCCCCCAGCTTGGTGTCAGCTGCTCATTCACTGCTGATGGACTCAATCCCCTCCTCCAGATCATCAAAAAGGGACCTCCAGAGCTGATCCAGTCCAACCCCTCAACCCTCACCTAGATCAGGCTGCCCAGAGCCCTGTCCAGCCTCACCTTGAGCATCTCCAGGCATGGGGCCCCATGTCTTGGCCCTCACATCCCTGTGCTTCCTGGGGCTCCTCATGGTCTGAGGAGTCACTGGGTTGGCTTGCTAAGGGATTTCTTCCTGCTCTTCCTCTGCTCTGCTCCTAGGGGAGACTGGCTGCTGGGCTTTGTGTACAGAACCTCCTCTGTCCAGATCAAAGTTGCAGGCCTGCAGCCAGTTGACTTGGAGGACAGGAGGATGGTGAACATGGATCTTTCAGCTGTGGTAAGTAGGACTTTCCTATCCTCTACTTTTTCTGCCTCCTGTTTTGGTGTCCCCAGCAGAAGGAGGACACAGAGCTGCTGGAGTGAGGCCAGAGGAGGTGATCCAAGGGGCTGGAGCAGCTCTGCTGTGAGCACAGGCTGAGGGAGCTGGGGGTATGCAGCCTGGAGAGGAGAAGGCTCCAGGGGCACCTCAGAGCTGCTCTGCCCAGCTGAAGGGATCCTGCAGGAAGGCTGCAGAGAGACTTTTCATGAGAGGGCCTGGAGACAGGACAAGGGGAAAGGGTTTGAAGCTGAGGCAGAGCAGGGTTAGAGTGGAGCTGAGGAAGAAGTTCTTCTGTGTGAGGGTGGTGAGAGTCTGGAAGAGGCTGCCCAGGGAGGTTCTAGATGCCTCCTTCCTGGGGGTGTTCAAGGCCAGGCTGAATGAGGCCTTGAGCAGCTGAGTCTGGTTGAGAGGTGTCCCTGCCCATGCAGCAGGGGTGAAGCAGATGATGCCAGGGGCTGCACTTTGGCCACAACAGCCCCAGGCAGAGCTACAGGCTGGGGGCAGAGTGGCTGAGAGCAGCCAGGCAGAGAGGGACCTGTGGGGAGTGATTGATGGTAGGCTGAACAGGAGGCAGCAGTGTGCCCAGGGGGCCAAGAAGGCCAAGGGCATCCTGGCCTGCAGCAGGAAGAGTGTGGCCAGCAGGAGCAGGGAAGTCCTTGTGCCCTGTGCTCAGCACTGCTTAGGCCACACCTGGAGTCCTGTGTCCAGTTCTGGGCTCCTGAGGTTAGGAAAGAGGTTGAGCTGCTGGAAGGTGTCCAGAGAAGGGCAAGAAAGCTGGGGAGGGGTCTGGAGCACAGCCCTGGGAGGAGAGGCTGAGGGAGCTGGGGTTGCTTAGCCTGGAGCAGAGGAGGCTGAGGGGAGACCTTCTTGCTCTCTCCAACTCCCTGCAGGGAGGTTGGAGCCAGCTGGGGGTTGGTCTTTTCTCCCAGGCAGGCAGCCAGCACCAGCACAAGAGGACACAGTCTGAAGCTGTGCCAGGGGAGGTTTAGGCTGGAGGTGAGGAGAAAGTTCTTCATGGAAAGAGTAATTGGCCATTGGGATGTGCTGCCCAGGGAGGTGGTGGAGTCCCCATCCCTGGAGGTGTTCCAGAGGGGCTTGGATGTGGCACTTGGAGCCATGGTTTAGCCATGGGGTCTGTGGTGCCAGGTTGGCCTTGCTGATCTCTGAGGTCTCTTCCAGCCTTGGTGATTCTGTGATCTCTCAGCTCCCTTCCAACCTGAGCCATTCTAGGAGTCTGTGTTCTGGCTTCTTTTTGGTCCTGAAGCATCTCCTCCTGGAGCCCCAAGGATGCCCCTGGGCTGCAGAGCAGAGCCCAGCAGGGAGCTGAGCTGAGCAGCTGAGCTGAAGCACAGGGCTGGGGAGCAGGTGCAGCCTGCAATCTTATCTTGGTGGAGCCTTCCCCAGCACTCAGGCTGGCAGGTGGCCCTTGTACCTTGGTCCCCAGGGCTTGCAGTGCCACCATGGTGCAGGAGCCAGGCTGTATTCCCAGCAGGGCTGTGATCTCCAGCCCCGGGGGCCGCTGCCTCCAGCGGTGCTGGTGGCCAGGAAGCAGGAATCAATCCACCTGCATTGCTGGCAGGCATGTGGCTCCCTCACAGCTATCTGCTCTCATGAGTGATAAGCCTCTGGCTAATGGGGAGCAGCACTCCCCTCAGCTCTGTTCAGCCAGCTCATGAGCTCATTGCCTTCCCATTACTCAGCAGGAGCTCCTCACAGCCAGCCATGCAGACCTCAGCTTGTGGCTCATGGGCAGCCTGGGTGTGCAGTCTGCTGCCCCACACCCTGCTGGCTCACCTCATTTCCTGGCAGATGCTCAGCACTCAGCTGCCTCCATGCTCCCTGTGCCTGCCACGGCTCCCCCACAGGCTGCTGGGGACTGCTCAGGAGCCAAAGGCACTTGGAAAGGGCTTTCAGACTTCTCTTTTTGGAGCACCAGCCCACTGAGCCCATAAATACCCAACTGTCACCAGCTCCTTTCATTCAGCAGAGCTGAGCTGTGTGCAGCCCCTGCCAGGAAACACAGGGGCTTGGTGCTGAGCAGATAAAAGAGACACTTGGCAGCACAGAACAGAAGGCTTCCCACGAGGCAGGGCTCCAGTGGAGGCTTTTCAACGTGCTCCAGCACTGGAGCTGCTCTTCTCTTCTTTGCAGCTTGCCTGGGCTGTCTCCCTCAGCATCCCCACAAGCCCCCACAGCCATTTGTCTTCACCACTCCCAGAGCTGCCAAGCCAGCAGGGCCACCTGTGGCTGGCATGGCAAGACAAATGGCCAAGGATGGGAAGCAGTGGATGGCTGGAGGTGAGGGGAAAGCTCTGCCCAGGGGGAGGTGGTGGAGTCCCCAGCCCTGGAGGGATTCAAGAGGGCCTTGGATGTGGCCCTTGGAGCCATGGTTTAGCTGTCAGGAGGTGCTGGCTGCCAGCTTGGGCTTGCTGAGCTCTGAGGCCTTTACCAACCTCATTGATTCAATCATTCTATGGCCCTGGGGGTGGCTTTTCCCTCTGGGCTCAACCCATGTTCCCCTCCTCTTCATGTCTCCTCTTCAGAGGCTCTCTTTCTGTTGACCCCAGGGTGCTGCAGGCTTCCTCCTGCCTGGCTCAGGGCAGCCTCTCTCTGGGGTTTTTCTTTCCCCCTCCCCCAGAGGAGCAGGGTTTGCACTCCAGCTCAGTGACTGATGGCTGCAGAGCTGCTGTCTGCTCAGCTGCTGTTGTGCATCTGCAGGCAGCACTGCTCCAGCTCCCTTTCTGCTGCCACCTCTTCACTTGCTTCATCTTCCTGCAGAGCACTGAGAGGGGCATGAGGAGTGAACCCCCCTGGATTAACTAGGGGTCATCCTCTTGACCCATGTTCCTGCCTGAGGAGCTCTATGAACAGAAACACAGAGCTTGCTGAGGGGAGGTTGAAAGGGAAGAGGAGCAAGGATGGGGAGGGAAGCATTCAGGGGCCAAGATATTCAGGCAGCAGAGATGGATTCTGCTGCCAGGGAGTGCAGGGGCATGGCAGAGAGAGAGAGAGAGGGAGAGATGATTGCTGTGCTGGGGAGCAGCTCCATCCCTGCTGGATGCCCTTGCTGCAGGTCCCCAGGCATGAGAAAGGACAAGCTGGCTTCCCAAAGCCTGGAGCAGCCTGCTCAGGGAGGTGGTTGACTCCTCCAACCCTGAAGGGGTTTCAAAGCCCCAGAGATGTGGAGCTGAGGGCCATGGCTTAGCCCAGGGCTTGGGTTAGAGAGTGGTTGGGCTGGGTGAGCTTGGAGATCTTTGCCCAGCAGATGAATTAGAATCACAGAATGGTCAGGGCTGGACCCCAAGGGGCATCCAGTTCCAACCCCCCTGCCATGGGCAGGGAATTCTCTGAGCTGTGGTGGAAGGATGAAGGCAAAGGAGGTCAGGGTGAAAATGGGATGGGAAGGGAAGGGAACTAACCAGGTTGGAAAAGACCTGAGAGATCATCAAGTCCAAGCTGGCACCCAGCACCATCTGATCAACCAAACCATGGCACCAAGTGCCTCAGCCAGGCTCTTCCTAAACACCTCCAGGGATGGGGACTCCACCACCTCCCTGGGCAGCACATTCCCATGGCCAATCTCTCTCTCTATGAAGAATTTCTTCCTCTCCTCCAGCCTGAACCTCCCCTGGCACAGCTTGAGACTGTGGCCTCTTGTTGCTGGCTGCCTGGGAGAAGAGCCCAACCCCCAGCTGGCTCCAGCCTCCCTGCAGGGAGTTGGAGAGAGCAAGAAGGTCTCCCCTCAGCCTCCTCTTCTCCAGGCTAAGCAACCCCAGCTCCCTCAGCCTCTCCTCCCAGGGCTGTGCTCCAGACCCCTCCCCAGCTTTCTTGCCCTTCTCTGGACACCTTCCAGCAGCTCAACCTCTTTCCTAAGCTGAGGAGCCCAGAACTGGACACAGGACTCCAGGTGTGGCCTAAGCAGTGCTGAGCACAGGGCACAAGGACTTCCCTGCTCCTGCTGGCCACACTCTTCCTGCTGCAGGCCAGGATGACCTTGGTCTTCTTGGCCCCCTGGACACACTGCTGGCTCCTGTTCAGCTGCTGTCACCCAGCACCCCCAGGTCCCTCTCTGCCTGGCTGCTCTCAGCCACTCTGTCCCCAGCCTGTAGCACTGCAGCCTCAGGGTTTTAGGCATCTCCCAGTCCCTCCATGGGGCAAAGTGGACTGGACCCAAAGGGCTTCCTGGCTCTCATTGCTGTGGCAGCAGGAGGAATCCTCAGGGGAGTGGAGAGCTGAGAGGCCTCAGCCCCAGCAGGAGCTCCCCTGCAGGGCACTCCCCACTTGCCTGCCTGGCTCCTCTCTGCCTGCCAGGAAGGCTCCAGGGAGAGAGAGGGAGAAATGTCCTCCCCCTCAGCACAGGCAGTTATGAAAGGCTTCCTGATGGCTGCAGTGGGACTGACTGATTTGACAGCACCTGGGAGGGAGAGCAGGCAGTGACTGAGCTGGGCTGGCTGAGGCTGCTTGCTGTTGGCTCAGGTGGCAGCCTGCACACGAGCCCTGCCAGCAGCACTTGGGTGTTGCACAGCCTCCCAGAGGCAGGATGTGGGCAGAGTGCTTCACACTGCCTCCCCAGGCAGGAGCTGGCTGCTTGGCTCTCTCTGGCCACTCTTCACTGACTCACAGAATGCCTTGGGTTGGAAGAGACCCTAAAGATCAGCCAGCTCCAGCCCTCCTGCCATGGGCAGGGACACCTCCCACCAGCCCAGGCTGCTCAAGGCCTCATCAGAGGATGTTAGGGGGTGGAAGGGACCTCTGGAGATCATGGAGTGCAACCCCTCCTGCCAGAGCAGCAGAGAATCCAGCATAGGGCACACAGGAACACATCCAGATGGGGCTGGGAAGGCTCCAGAGAAGGAGACTCCACAACCTCTCTGGGCAGCCTGCTCCAGGGCTCTGTGAGCCTCCCAGGGCAGAAGTTCCTCCTCATGCTGAGGTGGAACCTCCTGTGCTGGAGTTCATATCCACTGCCACTTGTCCTGTCCCAGGGTGCAGCTGACATCCAGCCTGGCCTTGAACACCTCCAGGGAGGGAGCATCCCCCACCTCCCTGGGCAGCCAGTGGCTTCTCACCCTCACTGGAAAGAATTTCTTCCTTCTTGGCCCCCTGGGCACCTTTTGTGTCACTGGTTTCAGAGGAGCAGTGCCACCTCCCAAGGGGACAAGTAGGGGCAGGGCCAGAAGAGCCAGAGCTGGGAGCACGACTGGGCTGCAGGCAGGGCCCTGGAGGGAGCCTGTAAGGAACCTTGAGAGCCTGGAGGGAACCTGTAGAGCTTGGAGGGAGCCTGTAAGGAATCTAGGGAGCTTGGAGGGAGCCTGGAGGGAACCTTGGGAGCCTGGAGGGAGCCTGTGGGGAGCCTGGAGGGAGCCTGCAGAGCTTGGAGGGAGCTTGGAGAGAGACTGGAGAGCCTGGAGGGAGCCTGGAAAGAACCTTGGGAGCCTGGAGGGAACCTTGGGAGCCTGGAGGGAGCCTGGAGGTAACCTTGGGAGTCTGGAGGGAGCCTGGAGGGAACCTTGGGAGCCTGGAGGGAGCCTGTGGGGAGCCTGGAGGGAGCCTGCAGAGCTTGGAGGGAGCTTGGAGAGAGACTGGAGAGCCTGGAGGGAGCCTGGAAAGAACCTTGGGAGCCTGGAGGGAGCCTGGAGGGAACCTTGGGAGCCTGGAGGTAACCTTGGGAGTCTGGAGGGAGCCTGGAGGGAACCTTGGGAGCCTGGAGACAGCCTGGAGAGCACCTTGGGAGCCTGTGGGGAGCCTATAGAGCCTGGAGGGGGGCTGGAGAGCTTGGAGGGAAACTTGGGAGCCTGGAGAGCCTGGAGAGAACCTTGGGAGCCTGTGGGGAGCCTGGAGGGAGCATGGAGGGAAACTTGGGAGCCTGTGGGGAGCCTGGAGAGCCTGGAGGGAGGCTGGAGAGCCTTCACTGCCACCTGGGCACTTGTTCTTGCAGGTGAACGGGCACCTGGACTACATGAAGCAGATGGACACCATCCTGAAAGCTGTGGGCATCAAAACCAAGGAGTGCTGGCAGGAGGAGAAGGGCAGCAGCAGCCTCTGCAAGCCTGCAGCCGAGGAGCCTGAGCAGGCAGCAGGCAGGCAGCCTGGGGCCGAGGGGAGCAGGGAGCCAGGGCAGGGAGGAGCCGGCGCTGAGGCTCTGCCGCCTGCCCAGCAGCCCTGCCCCTGCCCGCGGGGGCAAACCTCAGTGGGGACAGGCAGCAGCTGAAGGAGGGAGCCAGAGCTGCCTGTGCTGGGCAGAGATGCTGAGCCAGCACTGGCACTGCTGCCAGCCGGCATTCCCAGGGGCCTGGGGGCAGGGCTGGAGCTGTGGTTCCGCTGCCCGGAGCGTGGCACCGGCTGGCACCCGACCAAAGCTGCCTGAGCAGCCACCCACAGCAGCTCCCAGGGGAGAGCAAGGGCTGAGCCCTGCCTGGAGGGGCTGAGCCCTGCCTGGAGGGGCTGCTGAGCCCTGCCTGGAGGGGCTGCTGAGCCCTGCCTGGAGGGGCTGCTGAGCCCTGCCTGGAGGGGCTGCTGAGCCCTGCCTGGAGGGGCTGCTGAGCCCTGCCTGGAGGGGCTGCTGAGCCCTGCCTGGAGGGGCTGCTGAGCCCTGCCTGGCTCCTGAAGCAGCAGATCTTCCCTCCTCACACAAGCCAGGTTTACCCTGGAGGGAAGCAGCTGCCAGGTTAGAGGCTGTGCCTCTGCTGTGTGGCTCCTGGGACAGCAGGTGGCTCAGGGGGGGCATTTTTAAGCTGGTGGGGGAGAGGGGCTCATCACTGAGGAATTAAACCACATTTTCCCATCCCTGGTGCATTTGGTTCTTGGTTTCCAGGTGGGATGCAGGCTCTGGCTGCCCAGGTGTGTGTCTCAGTGCCTTGCTTCTGCTCTGCCACCCAGGGAGGTGAAAGGCTCAGGCTGCCTGGCTCCTTCCCCCAGCCTGCTGCTGGTTTGCTACCAGGGCTTCCTGGGCTCCTTCTCATCACCAACTTGATTTCCCTAGCTGCAGGCTGAGGGTGTGAGGCCTCAGTGCTGTCACAGACACACTCTGAGTCCACAGGTGCAAGACAGCAGAAGCAGCAGAGTGGTTTGTAGGGTTTATGGCTTGGGGGAGACTTCCTGCCAGGCTCTGTTTTAAAGCCAGCAACCCACAGTGACTTTGGCTTGGGTCCCACACTCCTCTCCAGCCCTGAAAGCCCTCTCTGGACAGGCTCTGAATTGGCTTCTGAGGAAAAGCAACACTTAGAGATCTACAGAATCAATAAGGTTGGAAAAGCCCTCAGAGCTCAGCAAGTCCAAGCTGGCACCCAGCACCTCCTGACAGCTCCAAGTGCCATATCCAATCCCCTCTTGAACCCCTCCAGGCATAGGATGAACCCCAATCTGTTTGATTTCTACCTCCCAAACTGGCCTCCACCCCTTCTGCCCCAGCCTCAAGCCCTGCCTTAGCTCCCTGTGTGGCCTTGGGGGTAAGACATCTCTGAAGCCCTTTGACTAATGCTCTCTACAGCTGCCTGAAGGGAGGTTGGAGCCAGCTGGGGGTTGGTCTCTTCTCCCAGGCAGGCACCCAGCCCCAGAACAAGAGGACACAGCCTCAGGCTGTGCCAGGGGAGGTTCAGGCTGGAGGAGAGGAGAAAGTTCTTCCCAGCAAGAGAGACTGGCCATTGGGATGTGCTGCCCAGGGAGGTGGTGGAGTCCCCATCCCTGGAGGTGTTCAAGGCTGTGGCTGCCTGGGGTTGTTCAAGGCTGGGCTGGATGAGGCCTGGAGCAGCTGAGTCTAGTTCATCCTGCTCATGGCAGAATGGCTCAGGTTGGAAGGGACCTCAGGGATCATTCTAGGATTCTATGTTCACAGAGTGAGGTTGGGGAGAGCCTGGCACAGGCTGCCCAGGGAGGCTGTGGCTGCCCCCTCCCTGGAAGTGCTCAAGGCCAGGCTGGACGAGGCCCTGAGCAAGCTGTGCTGGTGGGAGGTGGCCCTGCCCATGGCAGGGTGATCTCTGAGGTCCCTTCCAACCATTCCATGCCTCAGGAGCAGCAGCACTGCTGTGAGCTGGGCAAGAGGCAGCAGAGCTTGTAGGGTCCAGGCCCAGGGAGGGCAGCGCCCCACCCCTGGCTCAGCCCTGCACCCAAAGGCACTTGAGGGAGGCTTTGCTGAAAGCATTGATGGTTTATTGGGGGCTTTTTTTAGGTGCCCACTCAGCACATTACTCACTCTTCCCTCCACTTCTGGCTCTGGAGGGGTGGTTGCTGTCATTTAGAAGCCAATATGCCTTTAGACTCTCACTGGCAGGGAGTGGGGGATGGGGAAAACCCTCTCTTGTCTAACGGCATCATCCACAACCTGATGGCTTGCCAGAACAAAGTGCCATGGTCCTGCTCCAGAAATAGGAAGCTGTAGGATGAAAGCTGAAGGGAAGCTTCTCTTGGTTAGTTCCTCCTGTCAGGATACCCAGAGAGCCACAAGCACAGCTCCCACCCACGGCCTCGCCGGGGATCCGGGGAGCGGCTCCGCACCTTCCGCAGCAGCTCCGGGCCCCCACGGTGCAGCCTGCTCGTGGTCCCAGCCTGCTGCAGCCCCTCCTGCCTTCTGCAGGCAGCAGGGGCAGCTCCAGCCCAAGCCTGGCCAGGACACAGAGCTCCAAGAAGCTGTCTTGGGGGCTGCAGCAGCCCCAGACCTCTCCTCTGTGAGGCAGGAGATGTGGTTTCCCCTGGGGCTCTCGGAGCGCGTGGGGAGATGGAGGCGAGCTGCCGAGCTGGGGGGCTGAAGCTGGCTCTGAGCTGTGCTCAGTGTAGGGAGGGGTGGGCTGCTGGAAGGGCCTGGAGGCTGAGGGGCAGGCTACCCAGAGAGGAAAAGGCCACAGGGGTGCTCTGGGCACCAGAGAGACTTGGGATGCTCTGGATGCTCTTGGATGCTGGGATGCTCAAGGTGCCAGGGATGCTCTGGTGGATGGGATGCTCAAAAGTGCCAGGGATGCTCTGTATGCAGGGATGTTCAAGGTGCCAGGGATGCTCAAGGTGCCAGGGATGCTCAAGATACCAGGGATGCTCTGGATGTTGGGATGCTCTGAATGCTGGGATGCTCAAGGTACCAGGGATGCTCTGGATGCTCAAGGTGCCAGGGATGCTCTGGATGCTGGGATGCTCAAGGTGCCAGGGATGCTCTGGATGCTCAGATGCTCTGGATGCTGGGATGCTCAAGATGCCAGGGATGCTCTGGATGCTCAAGGTGCCAGGGATGCTCTGGATGCTGGGATGCTCTGGATGCTGGGATGCTCAAGGTGCCAGGGATGCTCAAGATACCAGGGATGCTCTGGATGCTGGGATGCTCAAGGTGCCAGGGATGCTCTGGATGCTGGGATGCTCTGGATGCTGGGATGCTCAAGGTACCAGGGATGCTCTGGATGCTGGGATGCTCTGGATGCTGGGATGCTCAAGGTGCCAGGGATGCTCTGGATGCTGGGATGCTCTGGATGCTGGGATGCTCAAGGTGCCAGGGATGCTCTGGATGCTGGGATGCTCGAGGTGCCAAGGATGCTCAAGGTGCCAGGGATGCTCTGATGCTCTGGATGTGCTGGGCTAGGGAGTAACTTGGACTCCAGGATGCTCTGGATGCTGGGATGGGACTTCAAGGTACTCCAGATGGTGAGGATGCTCTGCACTCCAGGATGTTCTGGATGCTGACTCTGAGCTGCGGTCTCAGTGTAGGGAGGTATGGGCTGCCAGAAGGCTCTGGAGTCTGAGGGGCAGAGTAACCAGAGAGGAAAAGCAGCAGCTCTTGGAGAAGGCTGAGGAACTGGTGATGGGGAGCAAAGGAGGGATGCAGAGAGGAGGGCACAAGGCAGATGGCTGCAGCCACCAGGTGGCTTTGCACTCTTCACACCTCCCCCTGGAGCACTCGGTGGGGACAGCCCCAGGCAGATGCTCACCTTGTTCAGAGGGGCTCCAGCAGCACTGGCTGGGCAGGGAGGCGTCTTGTGGCACATGTCCCCTTCTGTGGAGCTCACATTGAGCTGGGGGACCCTCCTCAGCAGGCAGAAGTGCCTACCCCCACACCGGGGTGCCCTAACTCAGGCCACAGGGCTGCTGAGCCACCGGGGCTGCAGCTCCGTGTCCCGAGGCTCCACATCGAACAGGTTGACCAAGGGGGCGTGGGGCAGCGCCGTGGAGCCGGCAGCAGCCGGCAGCAGGCCCTGCTCGTGGCCCAGCAGCCCTGAGTCCACCGAGTCAGTCTCAGCCTGCAGGGTGAGGACGTTCTTGAGGGAGGCGGCAGCTCGGGGCCCGCTGTTGGAGTTCCTCATGGAGAGGGAGATGGCGCTGGGCCGAGGCTCCCCCGGGCGCCGGCAGCAGGGCAGGAACTTGCCCATGGCCCTCTTGAAGTCCCTCATGAAGAGTGGGTAGATGATGGGGTTCATGGTGCTGTTGCAGTAGCCCAGCCAGGTCAGCACGTCGAAGAAGCCGGCAGGGACGCAGCCGCAGACAGCCTGCAGCGGGGACACAGTACACCTGCAGCCACACACTGCCTGCAGCAGGGACACAGTACACCTGCAGCCACACACTGCCTGCAGCCACACACTGCCTGCAGCAGGGACACAGTACACCTGCAGCCACACACTGCCTGCAGCCACACACTGCCTGCAGCAGGGACACAGTACACCTGCAGCCACACACTGCCTGCAGCCACACACTGCCTGCAGCGGGGACACAGTACACCTGCAGCCACACACTGCCTGCAGCAGGGACACAGTACACCTGCAGCCACACACTGCCTGCAGCAGGGACACAGTACACCTGCAGCCACACACTGCCTGCAGCCACACACTGCCTGCAGCAGGGACACAGTACACCTGCAGCCACACACTGCCTGCAGCCACACACTGCCTGCAGCAGGGACACAGCCACACACTGCCTGCAGCCACAGACTGCCTGCAGCAGGGACACAGCCACACACTGCCTGCAGCCACAGACTGCCTGCTGCAGGGACACAGCCACACACTGCCTGCAGCAGGGACACAGACCACCTGCAGCCACAGACTGCCTGCAGCAGGGACACAGTACACCTGCAGCCACACACTGCCTGCAGCCACACACTGCCTGCAGCAGGGACACAGTACACCTGCAGCCACACACTGCCTGCAGCCACACACTGCCTGCAGCGGGGACACAGTACACCTGCAGCCACACACTGCCTGCAGCAGGGACACAGTACACCTGCAGCCACACACTGCCTGCAGCAGGGACACAGCCACACACTGCCTGCAGCCACACACTGCCTGCAGCAGGGACACAGTACACCTGCAGCCACACACTGCCTGCAGCAGGGACACAGTACACCTGCAGCCACACACTGCCTGCAGCCACACACTGCCTGCAGCAGGGACACAGTACACCTGCAGCCACACACTGCCTGCAGCCACACACTGCCTGCAGCAGGGACACAGCCACACACTGCCTGCAGCCACAGACTGCCTGCAGCAGGGACACAGCCACACACTGCCTGCAGCCACAGACTGCCTGCTGCAGGGACACAGCCACACACTGCCTGCAGCAGGGACACAGTACACCTGCAGCCACACACTGCCTGCAGCAGGGACACAGTACACCTGCAGCCACACACTGCCTGCAGCCACACACTGCCTGCAGCGGGGACACAGTACACCTGCAGCCACACACTGCCTGCAGCCACACACTGCCTGCAGCAGGGACACAGTACACCTGCAGCCACACACTGCCTGCAGCCACACACTGCCTGCAGCGGGACACAGCACCTGCAGCCACACACTGCCTGCAGCAGGGACACAGTACACCTGCAGCCACACACTGCCTGCAGCAGGGACACAGTACACCTGCAGCCACACACTGCCTGCAGCCACACACTGCCTGCAGCAGGGACACAGTACACCTGCAGCCACACACTGCCTGCAGCAGGGACACAGTACACCTGCAGCCACAGACTGCCTGCAGCCACACACTGCCTGCAGCAGGGACACAGTACACCTGCAGCCACACACTGCCTGCAGCCACACACTGCCTGCAGCAGGGACACAGCCACACACTGCCTGCAGCCACAGACTGCCTGCAGCAGGGACACAGCCACACACTGCCTGCAGCCACAGACTGCCTGCTGCAGGGACACAGCCACACACTGCCTGCAGCAGGGACACAGTACACCTGCAGCCACACACTGCCTGCAGCAGGGACACAGTACACCTGCAGCCACACACTGCCTGCAGCCACACACTGCCTGCAGCAGGGACACAGCCACACACTGCCTGCAGCAGGGACACAGTACACCTGCAGCCACACACTGCCTGCAGCCACACACTGCCTGCTGCAGGGACACAGCCACAGACTGCCTGCTGCAGGGACACAGCCACACACTGCCTGCAGCCACACACTGCCTGCTGCAGGGACACAGCCACAGACTGCCTGCTGCAGGGACACAGCCACACACTGCCTGCAGCCACCGACTGCCTGCTGCAGGGACACAGCCACACACTGCCTGCTGCAGGGACACAGCCAGGGCTCAGCCGCAGCCGCCAGCTCAGCCCCACTCCGCAGGGTCTGGCCAGGCATGGAGTCCCAGCCTGCTTTGGGTGGGGAGTGACCTCCAAAAGGCATCCAGGCCACCCCTCTGCAGCTGGCAAAGCTGCACCTAGAGCAGCTCACAGCCCCAGTCTGGCCTGGGATGGTTCCAGCCATGGGACATCTCCCAGCTCTCTGGGCAGCCTGGGCCAGGCTCTCACCACCCTCAGGGGCAAACATGTCTTCCTTCTCTACACTCTCAATCTCCCTCTTTGAGTTCCAAACCATCCTCCCTTGTCCTGTCACAGTAGGCCCTGCTCAGAACTCTCTCCCCAGCTTGCTGATCTCCCCTTGAAGCACTGCAAGGCCTCCAGAAGGTCTCCCTGGAGCCTTCTCCAGGCTGCATAACCCTAACTCTCCCAGCCTGGCCTCCCAGCAGAGGGCTTCCAGCCCTGCCAGCACTGCTGTGGCCTCTTCTGGCCCTGCTCCACCAGGTCTGTGAGGGCTCCAGAGCTGCCCCAGCACAGCAGAGGGACAGAATCTCCTCCCTTGCCCCTGCTGCCCACACTGCTGGGGATCAGTGCAGGGCAGGCTGGGGCTGGGTTGGCAGCACTCACTGCCAGCTCCTGTCCAGCTTTTCACCCCCCCAGCACCCCCAAGTCCTCCTCATGCCATCATTTCCCTTTTGCAAGTCCAGGTGAGGTTGTCTGGAGCTCTGAGCAACCTTCTCTAGCTGGAGATGTCCCAGCTGGCTGCAGGGGGGTTGGACTGGATGAGCTTTAGAGGTCCCTTCCAACCCCAAGCAGCCTGGAGAGGTTTTTCCTTCCCATTGCTGCCTTCATTGGTCCCAGAGGTTTTCCAGCAAGACCTGCAGCTGCCTAACACTGAACCCAGCTGGATTGGAAGTGAAGGCCTCTGGAGACCCCAGCACAACCCCCTGGCAGGTTTACCTGTGTCACATTGGTGACAAAGAAGGGGAGCCAAGCCACGAAGAACATGCCCAGGAGGATGCCCAGCGTCAGGCTGGCCTTCAGCGCCTTCTTGCTGTGCTTGCTGCTGAACCTCCTGCTCTCACTGCTGCCCACAGGCTGGCTGGGGGCACAGGGAACCTGCAGTGGGAGATGGGTGCTCAGTGAGTGGACCTCCTGCCATCAGCACCAGCCTCCTTGCCCAAGGGTTTGGTGCTGCAGGCCCTGCACCAAGCCGCCTCTCACTTACTGCCCTTCTGGCAAGGGGCAGGAGGATGGCACAGACCACAGGCCCTGACCCATGGGGCAGGAAGAGGAAGCAACAGAAACCCCCAACCATGAAAGGACTTGGAGGGGGCAAAAAGTCATCCATGGGACAGCAATGTGCCCTCGTGGCCAAGAAGGCCAAGGCTGGCCTGGGGTGCATGAAGAAGAGTGAGGCCAGCAGGGCAAGGGAGGTTCTCCACCCCCTCCACTCTGCCCTGCTGAGACCACACCTGGAGGACTGGGGCCAGTGCTGGGCTCCCCGGTTCAAGAGGATAGGGAAGTACTGGAGAGGGTCCAGGGGATGCTGCAAAGCTGCTGAGGGGCCTGGAGCAGCTCTGTGAGGAGCAAAGGCTGAGAGCCCCTGGGGCTGCGAGCCTGGAGAAGAGCAGCCCCAGAGGGGAGCTGAGCAATGCTCAGCAAGAGCTAAAGGCTGGGGGGCAAGGGCTGGGGCCAGACTCTGCTCAGTGGTGCCCAGGGACAGCACAAGGGGCAGAGGGCACAAACTGGAACCCAGAGGTTCCACCTGAACTTCTTTGGAGGGAGGGGGCTGGAGGCCTGGAGCAGGCTGCTCCTCCCTGTGTGACTGCACAAGGCTTCATTACCACTCAGCCTCCTGCCCCAAAAGAGAACCCAAACCCAGCTGAAAAGATGGTCCCTGGCTGGAGTCCTCATCTCCAGCTCACCCTGAGCCAAGTTGGGATCCTCAGCAGCCTGCTGGGGCACAGTGGGAATACTGGGGAGGGGGCTGCTGCTTTCCCAGGGCAGAGCAGAGCAGCCAAGCCCCCCTGTGCTGCAGGGCTGTGGCAGACTGAGTGCAGGAAGCTGACATCTGGGGAGAGAGCCATCAACATTTTGTGCTGCTTTAAGCCTGCCTCTCCTCTTGGGAGCCTGGCAGCACCCAGCAGGTGCAGCAGAGCTCAGCAGGGTCAGAGTGCTGCCTCCTCCCTTAAGAGAGAAGAGGAGGGGGGATTGGATGTGGCACTTGGTGACAGGTTGGACTGGATGATCTTTGAGTGAGGTCTTTTCCAACCTCATTCTATGATTCTATGCTCTGAGGTGACCTCATTGTGGCCTTCCAGGATCTGCAGGGGGCTACAGGAGGGCTGGGGAGGGACTGCTCAGGATCTCAGGCAGTGATGGGACTAGGGGGAATGGAATGAAGCTGGAGGTGGGGAGATTGAGGCTGGAGGGGAGGAGGAAGTTCTTCCCCATGAGAGTGGTGAAGCCCTGGAATGGGTTGTCCAGGGAGGTGGTTGAGGCCCCAGCCCTGGAGGTGTTTAAGGCCAGGCTGGCTGAGGCTGTGGCCAGCCTGATCTAGTGTGGGGTGTCCCTGCCCATGGCAGGGGGGTTGGAACTGGCTGAGCCTTGTGGTCCCTTCCAACCCTGACTGATTCTCTGAACCCCAAGGGAGGGGTTTCAAAGCAATTAAGTTTGTCTTTTCCCCCTGTAGGATGGGAGGTCAGGGCAGGCAATCAGCAGGAATTAAAGCTGTGAGATTTAGTTTCATAGTTTCATAGTTTCATTCAGAGTTGGAAGGGACCACAAGGGTCAGCTAGTTCCAACCCCCCTGCCATGGGCAGGGACACCCCACACTAGATCAGCCTGGCCACAGCCTCAGCCAGCCTGGGCTTAAACACCTCCAGGGCTGGGGCCTCAACCACCTCCCTGGACAACCCATTCCAGGGCTTCACCACTCTCATGGGGAAGAACTTCCTCCTCCCCTCCAGCCTCAATCTCCCCACCTCCAGCTTCATTCCATTCCCCCTAGTCCTATCACTGCCTGAGATCCTGAGCAGTCCCTCCCCAGCCTTCCTGGAGCCCCCTTCAGCTCCTGGAAGGCCACAATGAGGTCACCTCAGAGCCTTCTCCTCTCCAGACTGAACAGCCACAACTCCCTCAGTCTGTCCTCATAGGAGAGGTGCTCCAGCCCTCTGCTCATCCTTGCCAGCCCTCTGATCATCCTGATCATCTGATCATCATTTAGTGGCAATTAAGCTGCTCTGGGGAGGGGAAATCCCCCAGATGAGCTTGGGCCACGCTTTGGGACCTAAACAAGCAGGGGGGAGGGCTTTGGAGCCAGGATGGAGGCAGGAGGAGGCCCTTTTGCTGCTGCCATTCCAGCCCAGGTGACCCAAAAGGAGGAGCTGGCTGCTCCAGCAGGAGCTGCTGCCCAGGATTTGGTGCTTGCTATTAATTCAGCTCCACACACCTCCCACCCACCACGGGCAAGATTTACGAGCAGCAAGGCAGGGAAGATGAAAACCCTCCGGGAGGAGGCTGAGAGGGGAGGGAAAGGGAGGGCCAAGGCTGAATTTATTTTGTGCTGCTGCTGAGCAATTCTGGGGTGGGTTTTTTTGTCCCTTTTTTTTATCTTTTCTCCTTTATTTTTTGCCTGGATCTTCATTTATTTCCTCTGCTGCTGCTGCTTGCTGTGCTCCTGAGCAGCTGAAAAGCACACCATGGCTGGGATGAGCCACACAGCACTCCAGAGGACACCAGCAGGGAGCTGGAGCTTGCCCAAAATCTCCTTCCCTGGGGCCTGGTGGTCAAAGCCCTTTGGTCAAGTCCAAACCCTTTGGTCAGCTCTAAGCCCTTTGGTCAGCTCTGAGCCCTTTGGTCAGCTCCAAGCCCCTTGGTCAGCTCTGAGCCCTTTGGTCAGCTCTGAGCCCTTTGGTCAGCTCCGAGCCCCTAGGTCAGCTCTAAGCCCTTTGGTCAGCTCTAAGCCCTTTGGTCAGCTCCAAGCCCTTTGGTCAGCTCCAAGCCCTTTGGTCAGCTCTAAGTCCTCTGGTCAGCTCTGAGCCCCTTGGTCAGCTCTGGCCCCTTGGTCAGCTCTGAGCCCTTTGGTCAGCTCAGAGCCCTCGGTCAGCTCCAAGCCCTTTGGTCAGCTCTAAGTCCTCTGGTCAGCTCTAAGCCCTTTGGTCAGCTCTGAGCCCTTTGGTCAGCTCTGAGCCCTTTGGTCAGCTCAGAGCCCTTTGGTCAGCTCCAAGCCCTTTGGTCAGCTCAGAGCCCTCTGGTCAGCTCTAAGCCCTTTGGTCAGCTCTGAGCCCTTTGGTCAGCTCTGAGCCCCTTGGTCAGCTCTGAGCCCCTTGGTCAGCTCCAAGCCCTTTGGTCAGCTCAGAGCCCCTCGGTCAGCTCCAAGCCCTTTGGTCAGCTCAGAGCCCCTTGGTCAGCTCCAAGCCCTTTGGTCAGCTCAGAGCCCCTTGGTCAGCTCTAAGCCCTTTGGTCAGCTCTGAGCCCTTTGGTCAGCTCTGAGCCCCTTGGTCAGCTCTGAGCCCCTTGGTCAGCTCCAAGCCTTTGGTCAGCTCAGAGCCCCTTGGTCAGCTCCAAGCCCTTTGGTCAGCTCTGAGCCCTTTGGTCAGCTCCAAGCCCTTTGGTCAGCTCAGAGCCCCTCGGTCAGCTCTGAGCCCTTTGGTCAGCTCTGAGCCCTTTGGTCAGCTCCAAGCCCTTTGGTCAGCTCAGAGCCCCTCGGTCAGCTCCAAGCCCTTTGGTCAGCTCCGAGCCCCTTGGTCAGCTCTGAGCCCCTTGGCCAGCTCCAAGGTCAAGGGAGGGGATTCTGCCCCTCTGCTCCACACTGCTGAGACCACAGCTGGAGCTCTGGGGCCAGTTCTGGAGCCTCTGTGCCAGGACAGATCTGGAGGTGATGGAAGGTGTCCAGAGAAGGGCCACGAGGAGGAGCAGAGGGCTGGAGCTGCTCTGCTGTGAGCACAGACTGAGGGAGTTGGGGTTGTGCAGGCTGGAGAGGAGAAGGCTCCCAGGAGACCTCATTGTGGCCTTCCAGGATCTGCAGGGGGCTGCAGGAAAGCTGGGGAGGGACTTTTGAGGGTGTCAGGGAGGGATAGGACTGGGGGGGATGGAGCAAAACTAGAAGTGGGGAGATTGAGATTGGCTGTGAGGAAGAAGTTGTTCCCCAGGAGGGTGGTGAGAGCCTGGCACAGGTTGCCCAGGGAGGTGGTGGAAGCCTCCTGCCTGGAGGTGTTTGCAGCCAGGCTGGAGGTGGCTGTGAGCAACCTGCTGTGGTGTGAGGTGTCCCTGCCCATGGCAGGGGGGTTGGAGCTGGCTGAGCCTTGAGCTCCCTTCCACCCCAACAGTTCTATAATTCTCCTTCCCTGCCTGCCCAGTCCCCCCTGTACAGAAGGAGGAAGAGAAAGGAGCAGAGAAAGTTTCTGTTAGACTTAACCAATACAATGCAGCTAAGGTCAAGCAGAAGCAAGTTAGGATTTCTCCAGAGCCAAGAAGTGGGAAGGGAAGGGAAGGGAAGGGAAGGGGGAAGGGAAGGGAAGGGAAGGGAAGGGGAAGGGAAGGGAAGGGAAGGGAAGGGAAGGAAGGGAAGGGAAGGGAAGGGAAGGAAGGGAAGGGAAGGGAAGGGAAGAAGGAAGGGAAGGGAAGGGAAGGGAAGGAAGGGGAGGGAGGGGAGGGGGGAGGGAAGGGGAGGGAGGGAAGGGGAGGAGGGAAGGGGAAGGGAAGGGAAGGAAGGGAAGGGAAGGGAAGGGAAGGGAAGGGAAGGGAAGGGAAGGGAAGGGAAGGGAAGGGAAGGGAAGGGAAGGGAAGGAAGGGAAGGGGAAGGGAAGGGAAGGGAAGGGAAGGAAGGGAAGGGAAGGGAAGGGAAGGGAAGGGAAGGGAAGGGAAGGGAAGGGAAGGGAAGATGAGATTGTTTGGTACAACCAGTTGAAGTTCCTTATCTCTCCAATGGGATTGGTTGGAATGATCTTTCCTTTCTTTTCTCACCCCCAAGAGTGATTTGTTTACATTCTGCTACCTTTCTGGTCCAGAGCTGTGAGACCTCTGTAAAGACACAGCCTGAAAGCCACCCCAGCCAAGATGGGCTGTGTTAATGTTGGGAGGGAGGAGGGAGGGAGGAAAGAGGGAAGGAGGGAAGGAGGGAGGGAGGAGGGGAGGGAGGGAGGAGGGAAGGGGGAGGGAGGGAAGGAGGGAGGGAGGGAGGGAGGGGGGAGGGAGGGAGGGGAGGAGGGAGGGAAGGAGGGAGGGAGGGAGGGGGAAGGGAGGAGGGAGGGAGGAGGGAAGGAGGGAGGGAGGGAGCAGGGAGGGAGGAAGGAGGGAGGGAGGGAGGGAGGGAGGGGAGGGAGGAGGGGGGAGGGAAGGAGGGAGGAGGGAAGGAGGGAGGGAGGGAGGGAGGGAAGGAGGGAGGGAGGGGGAGGGAGGGAGGAGGGAAGGAGGGAGGGAGGGAAGGAGGGAGGGGGGAAGGAGGGAGGGAGGGAGGGAGGAGGGAAGAAGGGAGGGAGGTGGAATTTCAACCCCCCACCCCCAAAGGAGCAAGGTCCTCACCTGCAGGGTGGTGGTGTCTTCAGGGGTGCTGGTGGCCACGTTGGAGGCCAGGGAAGCCACCTGCACCGCCTGCTTGCGGGCGGCCAGCAGGATGCGGCAGTAGGTGAAGGAGATGGCGGCGGAGGGGAGGAAGAAGGTGAGGCAGGAGGCCACCAAGGCGTAGGGCAGGCTGACCAGCAGCCTGCACTGCCCCTCCTCCCCCCGGGAGGTGGCGTTGGGGGCGCCGGCCTCGAAGTCCAGCTCGTGCCAGCCCATCTTGATGGGCAGGAAGGAGGCCAGAGCCGCCAGGGTCCAGGTGGCCAGGATGAGCCAGAGGGCTCTGCAGGAGGTCATCCGCAGCTTGTACTTGAGGGGGGAGATGATGAGCAGGTAGCGGTCGAGGCTGATGAGGCAGAGGTTGAGGATGGAGGCGCTGCAGCACATCACGTCGAAGGAGTACCAGAGGGAGCAGAAGCCGCCCTGCAGCACCCAGCGGCCGTACAGCTGGTTGAGCATGGCCGGGGGCATCACCACCAGCCCCACCATCAGGTCGGACATGAAGAGGGACACCAGGAAGTAGTTGGAGGTGTTGCGGAGGGAGCGCTGCGTGACGATGAGGAGGATGAGGAGGAAGTTGCCGGCCGTGGTCAGCAGGATGATGAAGCAGAGGAAAGCGGCCAGCCAGCTGCTCCCCGCCAGCAGCGAGCGCTCCCCCAGCACGCTGGCGTTGGGGGTCCCCAGCTCGCCCTCCATCGGGAGCTGGGAGGGGGCAGGGCTGCCTCTGGAGCTGGCGGGGGCGGGGGGAGACCTCCTCCACTGTCGCCTCTGCTAGGTGATCATCGCCGGAGCCAGCTCCAGGGGGGAGAAGTCCCACCTCTGCCTGCCTTCCCTGTCCAGCTTCCCTTCTCCTCCTCCTCCTCCTCTCCCGCTCTTCCCCCCCCCCACTCCCTCCTCCCTGGCACTCACGGCAGCGACATTCCCAGGAGCAGCAGCAGCAGCAAGGTTCCCCTCCCCGTTACTCACAGCCAGGCATTTCCTCCTCTCCCGGTGCTGGGACGTCCCTGGAAACTGCTGCTGGATGCTGGGGATGCTCTGGGAACCAGGGAGACTTGGGATGCTCTGGAAGCTGGGATGCACAAGGTGCTCTGGATGTGCTGGACTGGGGAGTAACTTGGACTCCAGGATGCTCTGGATATTCTGGATGCTGGGATGTTCTGGACCTCGAGGTACTTCAGACGGTGAGGGTGCTCCAGGGTACTCCAGCTGTTAGAGATCCTCTGCACTCCAGGATGTGCTGGATGCTGGTGATGCTCTGGACTCAGGGTACTGGGAATGCCAGGGATACGCTGGTCTCTGGGATGCTCCAGGATGCTGGGGATGCTCTGGTCCCCTTGAGGCTCAGCTCTTGCCCCCAGGCTGTGCCTGGCTGCCCGCAGAGCTCTGTCCCCCGGGGCCGTGTGCGGTCCCGCTGAGCTCCTCCGTGCCTGAGCTGTGCTGCCGCTACAGCCAGCGAGTAGAGGGAGGGCAGCCCTGAGGCGAGCCCGGGGATGCTCCCAGCCACGCTTTGCCCTGAGGAAGAGGAAGATGCAGGCGGGAGGAGGTTCCTCTCCCCCGGCAGGGGTGCGTGTGAGGCTGGGCGCAGGTGCCGGGCAGACTCTTTCTTACCTGCTGCTCTGCGATGCACAGCAGAGGATGCAGAAACGCCGCTTCGGAGGAGGTGGGGCTGGGAGCGGGGGAGAGAGGAGGAGAGGGAATGAGATGCTAATGAAAGCAGCGAGGCTGCTGGAAACTCCACAAAGTAGCAGCCAGAGAGTTCCCTTTTTCCACCTCAAAGAGACAGCCAGCACCGTGCTCTGCCTCCCCTCCCCTCCTCTGCCAGGAGCAGAGAGCCTGGGTTTGCCTGGCCGGCAGGGGCTGGCAGGGCTGTGGCACAGCCCATCTGGCAGCAGGGAGCAGCAGGCTCCATCCAGCCTCTGCCCTGGTCGATGAACTGAAAGGTTTTGCAAAGCCCAAGAGAAAGCAGCAAGGTCTGCAGGCAGCAAGCAGCTCACAGCTCCTGCTCGGGAGGCAGCCAGGGGCATGGAAGGGACTCGCTGGCTGGACTTGAAGGGACCTGCAGCCAGGGATGGGCCCTGAGCAGAAGCCAAAGGGAATGGCTGTCCTCATGCTGGGACAGTCATTCAGGTCTTGCTCCTCCACCCCGGGGCTCTTTGGGCTGACCACAGGGCAGCCCAGGCCCTGCCTTTGCCTCCCAGTCCTTTGTCGTCTGGGAGGCAACACAGAACCAGAGACACTCAGAATCGTTTCAGCAGGAAAAGACCTTCAAGCTCATCCTTTCCAACCATTCTCTGACTCTACTAAGCCCAGGGCTAAACCCTGGCCCTCAGCACCACAGCTCTGGGGCTCTGAAACCCCTCCAGGGATGGGGATTTAGCCAAGCCCAGAGCTAAACCCTGGCCCTCAGCACCACAGCTCTGGGGCTCTGAAACCCCTCCAGGGATGGGGATCCAACCACCTCCCTGGGCAGCCTGGGCCAGGCTTTGAGAACCCTTTGAGTGAAATAAGTTCCTTCTAATGTTCAACCTAAGCCTCCCCTGGTGCACCTTGAGGCCATTCCCTCTTGTCCTGCCTCTTGTTCCCTGGGAGGAGAGACGAGCCCCACCTGGCTCCTTTCAGGGAGCTGTAGAGAGCCAGCAGCTCTCCCCTCAGCCTCCTCTCCTCCAGGCTGATCAACCCCAGCTCCCTCAGCTGCTCCTCCCCAGCCCTCTTCTCCAGACCCTTCCCCAGCTTCATCTGCCCTTCTCTGGAGCCACTCCAGCACTTCATCATCCTTCTTGGAGTGAGAAGATAACAGAGAACCAAGGGGTCCTGCTGGCTTCTTCATCCCTTCTAGTTCAGAAGACACTTCTGGATCTTGAAGGGCCATCAGGTATCCCCTGCCCCCACCTCCACTTTGCAGCCCCAGCACCTCAGGGTGCTTGGCAGGGACTGGTTTGGGGTTTTTTTCCCCCCATTAGCCAGCTGCCAAAAGGTGGTTCCCTCCCCTTCCCCCCAAGTAAATGGCAGCTGATTCTGCTGGGGAGTGAGCAGAGCTGAGGGCACTGACTCCAGCACAAACCCAGAGCCATCTGTCTGCCTCTGCCTGTGCTCCTGGCACCCAGCCCTGAGGTCACAGGGCCAGCTGCAGCTCTTTCCTCCCCATGGCACCTCCAAAGCCCTCATCACAGTGCTTCCTCGGGCTGCTGCTGCTGCAGATGTGAGGGTGAGCTCCAGCTGTGCGTGCTGCACACCCCACCAGCCTCAGCCTGCTGCCCAGGACCCCACCCTGGGGCAGAGCTTGGCCTCTTTACCAAGCTCTACTCAATCTCATCACCTTCTGTGCAGAGCAGAGCTGTGCCAGGGGGAGTTTAGGCTGGAGGGGAGGAGAAAGTTCTTCCCAGCAAGAGGAATTGGCCGGGGGGATGTGCTGCCCAGGGAGGTGGTGGAGTCCCCATCCCTGGAGGGGTTCAAGAGGGGATTGGATGTGGCACTTGGTGCCATGGTCTAGTTGTCAGGATGTGTTAGAAGGTAATAGGTTGGACTTGATGAGCCCTGGGGTCTTTTCCAACCATGATCATGCCCCTGCAGGTGTGTCCAGGAATGCAGTGCAGGGGAAGGAGCAGAGATCCCCTCTCAGTCTTCTCCTCTCCAGACTAACCACCCCCAGGGCTCTCAGCCTCTCCTCAACCCTTCCAACCTCTACCAGGAGAGCTGCTGCAGCTGAGAAGCTTCTGCAGGGCCAATGGGAGGATTTGGACCTCGTTTTAAGGCAGGTTTTGATGTTTTGAAACTAAACGGGGGGGGCAGATTGAGGCTAGATGTAAAGAAGACATTTTGACAGTGACAGAGGTGAGCCCCTGGCCCAGGCTGCCCAGAGAGGTAGGAGATGTCCCATTCCAGGCTCTGCCATGCTTGCCTCAGTGGCTGAAGGGGCAGCTCAGGGGGGCTCTGGGCAAGGCAAGAGGCAAAGCAGGGCTCAGCTCTGTGCCTGGCCACAGCCCACAGGCAGCCCAGCACCTCCCTGCCACGGGCGAGCTGCTCCCTGGCAAAGAGCTGCTGTCACTTGTACTGGGACAAGCTCTCCTGGCAGCTTGCACACAGCATCTGGATGTTAGGAAGAAGTTGTTCCCCAGGAGGGTGGTGAGAGCCTGGCACAGGTTGCCCAGGGAGGTGGTGGCAGCCTCCTGCCTGGAGGTGTTTGCAGCCAGGCTGGAGGTGGCTGTGAGCAACCTGCTGGGTGTGAGGTGTCCCTGCCCATGGCAGGGGGGTTGGAGCTGGCTGAGCCTTGAGGTCTCTTCCAAGCCAGACAATTCTATGAGTCTATGATCTGCTCTCCCTCTGCTTCCCCAGGACTCATCTCCCCTCGGATGCTCCCAGCCAAGCCTCCCCTCCCAGGGCAGCTCTGCGCCAGCTCTGGCAGGCGGCCCCGGGGCAGAGCGCACAGGCCAGGCTCTGATCGCAGCAGGAGGTTCCTTCAGAGGAGCTCTCCCGGCACAAAGCTTCCACTTCCTCAGCCCATCTGTGCTGGGAACAAGCAAGAAAGCCCAGCCCAAGCCCACGCTGTAGCAGCCTGCCCGGCACAGACGATCCCAGCTGGGTCCAGGCTGGCGCCGAGCGAGGCAGTGGTGCTGCAGCCCCAGGACACGGCTCCTGCTCAGCCCTTCTGCACCCCAACCTCTGCAGCTTCCCTGCTGCACCCCAACCTCTGCAGCCTCCCTGCTGCACCCCAGCTTCTGCAGCTTCCCTGCTGCACCCCAACCTCTGCAGCATCCCTTCTGCACCCCAGCCTCTCTGCTGCACCCCAGCCTCTGCAGCTTCCCTTCTGCACCCCAGCCTCTGTAGCCTCCCCTTCTGCACCCCAGCCTCTGCAGCTTCCCTGCTGCACCCCAGCCTCTGTAGCCTCCCTTCTGCACCCCAACCTCTGCAGCTTCCCTGCTGCACCCCAACCTCTGCAGCATCCCTGCTGCACCCCAGCCTCTGCAGCCTCCCTTCTGCACCCCAGCCTCTGCAGCTTCCCTGCTGCACCCCAGCCTCTGTAGCCTCCCTTCTTCTGCAGCCCTGCTGCACCCCAGCCTCTGTAGCCTCCCTTCTGCACCCCAGCCTCTGCAGCTTCCCTGCTGCACCCCAGCCTCTGTAGCCTCCCTTCTGCACCCCAGCCTCTGCAGCTTCCCTTGCTGCACCCCAGCCTCTGCAGCTTCCCTTCTGCACCCCAGCCTCTGCAGCTTCCCTGCTCATCTCCAGAGGTTTTGCATACCCCCAGGAATTGGCCATTGGGATGTACTGCCCAGGGAGGTGGTGGAGTCCCCATCCCTGGAGGGGTTCAAGAGGGGATTGGATGTGGCACTTGGTGCCATCTAGTCTGTGGTGACAGCTTGGAGTTGATGATCTCTGAGGTCTCTTCCAACCCGGGTGATTCTGTGTGTGATTCCTCCACTGCAGAGGCACTCCTGAAGGCCATCAACATCTGGATGCCACAGCGGACCACCCTGGACCAACAGCGCCACCTAACGGCGACAGCGCCGGGAAGGGCTGCGCGGCGCCGCGGGGACCCCACACGCTTCCCACCCACACCAGTGGCAACAACCCACTGAAACCCCCCGGCTGCGGCGAGGTGGGACCCCGAGCCCACAGATGCCTGGGCACAGCTGGCCTGCAGGCTCCACGAGCAGCCCAGATGGTCGGTGCTTGGGGTCGGTTTTCCCTTGAGAATCCCAGAAGGGGAGGGGTTGGAAGGGACCTCCGGAGCTCATCCCCTGCCAGAGCAGCATCCCCCCAGGGCGGGTCACACAGCAACACAGCCAGATGGGGCTTGAAAGGCTCCAGAGAAGGAGACTCCACAACCTCTCTGGGCAGCCTGCTCCAGGCCTCCAGCACCCTCACAGCAAAGAAGGCTTTAGCAGCTCCCCTCTCCTCCTCCTCCTCCCTTCTCCTCCCAGATAGAAAGCAGAAAGCTGAAGGGAACATCCCAAGTCTGCAGAGGAGACTCCACAGCCTCTCTGAGCAGCCTGCTCCAGGCCTCCAGCACCCTCACAGCAAAGAAGGCTTTAGCAGCTCCCCCTCCTCCTCCTCCTTCCCCTCCTCCTGCTCCTCCTCTCCCCAGATGGAAAGCAGAAAGCTGAAGGCAGCATCCCAATCCCCTGCCCTCTACTGCTGTCCCCTCTGTGCCTCCAGCCCCTGCCCCTTCAGCACTGGAGAGCCTGCTCCAAAACCCCAGAGAGGCAGCAAAGCCCTGGGGAGTGGAACCACAACTAATTTATTTAAGGGGGGAGGGGAGGGGGAGATTAAAACACCAAACACCAAACAGCCAACAAAGCAACCAACCAACCAAAAAGAACCCAACCAAACCTTGGGGCAAGGAGGGGGGGAGGCATGGATTACAAGCTCTGGAAGCTCTTGTCAGGCCAGTGCCAAGGAAATCAGCTTTATACAGCAGAGAGAAAGGGGTAGCAGGAGGGGCCCAGGGCTGTCCCCCCTCTCACCCCACCCCAAGCCTCCCCTGCAAAGGGACATCAGCATCCCAGCCCTCGGCTCCCCCTTCTCCCTCCACCACCATTAAAGTGCAGCAGGGAGAGGGGGAGAGGGGCTGGCTCCCACCCAGAGCAGCCCAGCAGCCAGCTTGCTCTTGGGCCCTCCCTTGTGGGCCACAAGATGTGAAGCCTCACAGCTCCCTCAGCCCCAGGTAGCTCCGTGGTGGCTCTGAGGACCACCGAGGCACAGGGCTCTCCCCACCGAGCTTCCAGCAGCCTCAGGCACGCAGCCCCTGGGGCAAAAGGCTCCCCAAGAGCTACCAAATCCAGGGGGGTTTGGGGCAGGGTGAAGGTCCAGATGGTGCCAGGAGGAACAGAGTGTCCAGACTGAGCCCAGGCAGGGAGAGGAAGGGATGCTGCTGGTCCCAGCAGAGAGGTGTGGAGGCTGCAGCCTTCCTTCCTCCACCCCAGATGTGAGCTGCTGACGAGAGCTGAGCCCAGAAGGAGCCAGCAAGGGCTCCTCAGCAGGGCTGGGGGAGGCAGCCCAGCTCCTGCTCCTCTCAATATATTAGAACTATGATGTGCAAGTGGGTTTGCAGCCCTCCCCTCCCCCCCCGGCAGCTCCAGCCCCACGGCCGCCCCTCAGCCCCTGCCGCAGAGGGTTCCTCCAGCCCCGGGGCGGGGAGGGGGCGGTGGAGCAAAGCCTGAGGGGAGCTGCTAGACAGGAAAGCCTCCTCCCCCCCCCCCCTCCCCGAGCCCCAGCCCCCTCCCCGGCACGCAGCCCCCCGGCACACACGCAGCCCCCCGGCACACACGCAGCTCCTCTGCCCACGCCGCAGGCACAGTCCTCAGGGGCCAGGTCACTCCTCGCCCTCCTCCTCCTGGTGGTGGTGGTGGCCGGGGGCAGGAGGCTCCTCCAGCTCCTGCTGGGGGTGGGCATAGTGGTGGGGGCCGGGCCCCTCGGCAGCCAGGTTCTCCTCGGCGTTCAGGTAGACGTTGAAGAGAGCTCCCTCGTGGCTGGGCTCCTTCCCGCAGGCCTGGCAGCTGCAGTGCAGGATCTTCTCCACCAGCTTGTCCACCCTGGGGATCTCCTCGTTGCCAGGGCAGTCCAGTGTCACCTGGGCACAGCAAGGGGACACAGTGAGGACACGCTGCCTGCCCTGTCCCCCCCTGCAGGGTTAGGACCAGCAGAGAGTCAGCCAACATCAGGAGCAGTGTGGCCAGCAGGAGCAGGGAGGTCATTGTGCCCTGTGCTCAGCACTGCTTAGGCTACACCTCCAGTCCTATGTCCAGCTTCGTGTGGGAAATGATGAGGAGCCTGCTCCTTGCTCCTGGCACAGAGCTTGGGGCAGTGCTGTGGGTGGCTGCCTGCCCCACAGCTCCTTGGCAAGAGGCAGAGCAGTGTGCCCACCCCTGGGGGGTGTTTCAGGGAGCCCTCCTGGCCATGGAGCTCCAGCTCTGGGCTCCTCAGTTTAAGAAGGACATTGAGAGACTTGAAGGTGTCCAGAGAAGGGCAAGGAAGCTGGGGAGGGGTCTGGAGCACAGCCCTGTGAGGAGAGGCTGAGGGAGCTGGGGCTGCTTAGCCTGCAGAAGAGGAGGCTCAGGGGAGACCTTCTTGCTCTCTCCAACTCCCTGCAGGGAGGTTGGAGCCAGGTGGGGGTTGGTCTCTTCTGCCAGGCAGGCACCCAGCCCCAGAACAAGAGGACACAGTCTCAAGCTGTGCCAAGGGAAGTTTAGGCTGGAGGTGAGGAGAAAGTTCTTTCCAGAAAGAGAGATTGGCCATTGGAATGTGCTGCCCAGGGAGGTGGTGGAGTTCCTGTCCCTGGAGGTGTTCAAGAGGGGCTTGGATGTGGCACTTGGAGCCATGGTTTAGCTGTCAGGAGGTGCTGGGTGCCAGCTTGGACTTGCTGAGCTCTGAGGTCTTTTCCAACCTTATTGATTCTATGCTAAGAATCAACATTTTCCCCCAAAGTATTTTCTGTCTGAGCTCTCACTGCTCACTGAAGAGTTTTAGCCTGGAGAGCATAACATGAGGGAATGGGTTGGGTTGGAAGGGACCTTAAAGATCATCCAGTTCCAAACCCCCCAAGCCACAGGCAGGGACACCTCCCAGTAGCCCAGGGTGCTCAAAGCCTCATCCAGCCTGTTCTCAGCCACTTCCAGGGAGGAGGTGTCCACTTCTCTGAGCAACCTCTTCCACTCTCTCACTGGAAAAGAATTTCTTCCTCATCTTCAGCCTCAGTCTCCCCTGAGATGATCCTCTCCAATCCTGGCACTCCCAGCCCTTGTCCAAAGTCCCTCCCCAGCTCTCCTGCAGCCTCCTTCAGGTCCTGGAAGGCTGCTCTGAGGTCTCCCTGGAGCCTTCAGCCCTTGTCCAAAGTCCCTCCCCAGCTCTCCTGCAGCTTCCTTCAGGTCCTGGAAGGCTGCACCGAGGTCTCCCTGGAGCCTTCTCTCCTCCAGGCTGCCCAACCCCAACTCTCCCAGCCTGCTCCCATAGCAGAGGTGCTCCAGCCCTCTGATCACCTTTGTGACCTTCCTCTGAAGCCTCTCCAGCAGCAACATTCCCCCTTGCTGTGTCGTGCTCAGCCTGCAGCTGTGCTCAGCCTGCAGTTGTGCTCAGCCTGCAGTCATGCTCAGCCTGCAGCTGTGCTCAGCAGGGTTGCTGATGACACCAAGCTGTGTGGTGCAGCAGACAGCTGGAGGGAAGGGATCCATCCAGAGGGAGCTGGACAGGCTGGAGAGGTGGGCACAAGCCAACCTCAGGAGGTTCAACAAGAGCAAGGGCAGGGTCCTGCAGCTGGCTGGAGGCAATCCCAGGCACAAATGCAGGCTGGGCAGGGACTGGCTGGAAAGCAGCCCTGAGGAGAGAGCCTTGGGGGTGCTGGGGGAGGAGAAGCTCCCCAGGAGCTCTCAGTGTGCACTTGCAGCCCAGAAAGCCAAGCAGAGCCTGGGCTGCAGCAGGAGAAGTGTGGCCAGCAGGGCAAGGGAGGTGATTCTCCCCCTCTGCTCAGCTCTGCTGAGACCCCACCTGGAGTCCTGCCTCCAGTTCTGGAGCCCCTATTGCAAGAGGGATGTGGAGGTGCTGGAAGGTGTCCAGAGCAGGGCCAGGAGGAGGAGCAGAGGGCTGGAGCTGCTCTGCTGTGAGCACAGACTGAAGGAGTTCAGTCTGGAGAAGAGAAGGCTCTGAGGTGACCTCATTGTGGCCTTCCAGGAGCTGCAGGGGGCTGCAGGAGGGCTGGGGAGGGACTGCTCAGGATCTCAGACAGTGATAGGACTAGGGGGAATGGAATGAAGCTGGAGGTGGGGAGATTGAGGCTGGAGGGGAGGAGGAAGTTCTTCCCCATGAGAGTGGTGAAGCCCTGGAATGGGTTGTCCAGGGAGGTGGTTGGGGCCCCAGCCCTGGAGGTGTTTAAGGCCAGGCTGGATGAGGCTCTGGCCAGGCTGCTCTAGTGTGGGGTGTCCCTGCCCATGGCAGGGGGGTTGGAACTGGCTGATCCTTGTGGTCCCTTCCCACCCTGACTGATACTATGATCCTATGATACTATGTGCTGCTGCTGCAGCCCCTTCCAGCCAGGCATCTCCAGACACCTGAGAGACAGCCTGGGAGGAACCCAGGAGAGGGGAAAGCTCAGGGAAGGAGGAGGACTTGCCCTGAGGTGGGGGCAGGGGGAGCTGTGAGCCCCGGAGGCAGGCTGGGCAGGGGGCAGCAGGATACTCACAATTTCCCACATGGACTGGGCTGGCATGCAGGAGTCACAGTGAACCAGGGACTCTGTGGACTGAGGGAAGGTGTTGGGGACGCTGTAGCTGAAACACTGCCCCAGACAGGCCCTGCAGAGACAAGAGGAGGGGTGAGGGCTCAGCAGGGGCTGCCTGCTCGCCCCAGGGAAGGCAGATTGGACCTTCCACCAAGACAGACAAGGAGGCAGCTGGAGAGAGGCTGTGCCTGGCTGCTCCTGGGCCAGTCCCCAGAGCCACTGTGGTGGCAAATCACAGAGTCAGAGAATGGTAGGGGTTGGGAGGGACCTCTGGAGCTCCTCCAGACCAAGCCCCTGCTCCAGCAGGGCACCCACAGCAGCTTGCCCAGCAGCACAATGGCCGGGGGGGGCGGTTGGAAGCTCTCCAGAGGAGGAGACTCCACAACCTCCAACCCCTCTGCCAGAGCAGGATCCCCTAGGGCAGGTCACAGAGGAACACATCCAGATGGGGCTGGAAAGTCTCCACACCAGGAGACTCCACAACCTCTCTGGGCAGCCTGCTCCAGGCCTCCAGCACCCTCACACCAAACAACTTTCTCCTCCAGTCTGTGCCCAGTGCCCCTTGGCCTGTCCCTGGGCACCACTGAGCAGAGTCTGGCCCCAGCCTCTTGCCCCCAAGCCTTTAGCTCTTGCTGAGCATTGCTCAGCTCCCCTCTGGGGCTGCTCTTCAGTTGTTCTTCATCTTCAGATGGAACCTCCTGGGTGCCAGTTTATGCCCAATTCTCCTTGGCCTGTCCCTGGGCACCACTGAGCAGAGTCTGGCCCCAGCCTCTTGCCCCCCAGCCTTCAGCTCTTGCTGAGCATTGCTCAGCTCCCCTCTGGGGCTGCTCTTCTCCTGTTCAGATGGAACCTCCTGGCTTCCAGTTTGTGCCCACTGCCCCTTGGCCTGTCCCTGGGCACCACTGAGCAGAGTCTGACCCCAGCCTCTTGCCCCCCAGCCTTCAGCTCTTGCTGAGCATTGCTCAGCTCCCCTCTGGGGCTGCTCTTCTCCTGTTCAGGTGGAACCTCCTGGCTGCCAGCTTGTATCCACTGCTCCTTGCCCAGCACCACAGAGAGCCTGGCCCCCACATCTTGCCCCCCCCCTCCAGATGCTCCTGAGCAGTGCTCAGATCTGCTGTGAGGGCAAGCAGCTGGCCCCAGCCCTGCCCTGGGGGTGTCTGTACCTGTTCTGGATGGACTTGGACTCGCAGCCGCTGTGCCCCACGATCTGGGTGATGTTCTTGGCCTCACACCAGGCACTCTTGTCTGGGAAGAGGGCAAGCTTGTTTATGGGGGGTGGTGCAGCCAGGAGCAGCGCTGGCAGCAGGGCTCCAACCACAAACCATAGCATCATGGCCAGCTCTGCCACAACCCTGCAGCTGGAGACAGAGAGAGAAGCATCAGCAGAAAGCTCGGAGAGCCTGGAGCCATTCCTCCACTCTGAAGAAGCACAGAGAAGTCCTCCCACGGAATCATGGCACCATGGAATCAGTCCATCAAACCTCCTGGATCTGGATCAGAGAGTCAGAGAATCATAGAGTCAGAGGATCATAGAGTCATAGAATCACAGGGTCATAGAATCATAGAACCAGAGTCAGAGAATCAGAGTCAGATAATCAGAGATTCAGAGAATCAGAGTCAGAGGATCAGAGTCAGAGTCAGAGGATCAGAGTCAGAGGATCAGAGTCAGAGTCAGAGGATCAGAGTCAGAGGATCAGAGTCAGAGTCAGAGGATCAGAATCAGAGGATCAGAATCAGAGTCAGAGGATCAGAGTCAGAGGATCAGAATCAGAGTCAGAGAATCAGAGTCAGAGAATCAGAGTCAGAGTCAGAGTCAGAGAGTCAGAGTCAGAGGATCAGAATCAGAGGATCAGAATCAGAGGATCAGAATCAGAGTCAGAGGATCAGAGTCAGAGAGTCAGAGTCAGAGAGTCAGAGTCAGAGGATCAGAATCAGAGGATCAGAATCAGAGTCAGAGAATCAGAGTCAGAGAATCAGAGTCAGAGGATCAGAGTCAGAGGATCAGAGTCAGAGAATCAGAGTCAGAGAGTCAGAGTCAGAGAGTCAGAATCAGAGGATCAGAATCAGAGTCAGAGGATCAGAGTCAGAGGATCAGAGTCAGAGGATCAGAGTCAGAGGATCAGAGTCAGAGTCAGAGGATCAGAATCAGAGGATCAGAATCAGAGGATCAGAGGATCAGAGTCAGAGGATCAGAGTCAGAGGATCAGAGTCAGAGGATCAGAGGATCAGAGTCAGAGGATCAGAGTCAGAGGATCAGAGTCAGAGGATCAGAATCAGAGGATCAGAATCAGAGTCAGAGGATCAGAGTCAGAGGATCAGAATCAGAGGATCAGAATCAGAGTCAGAGGATCATAGTCAGAGGATCAGAATCAGAGTCAGAGGATCAGAGTCAGAGGATCAGAGTCAGAGGATCAGAATCAGAGAACCAGAATCAGAGAATCATAGAGAATAGAATCATAGAATCATAGTCATAGAGTCATAGAGTCACAGAATGCTCTGGGTTGGAAGGGATCTCCAAAGCTCACCCAGCCCAACTCCCCCTGCACTCAGCAGGGACATCCCCAGCTACATCAGGCTGCCCTGAGCCCTGTCCAGCCTCACCTTGAACACCTCCAGGGTTGGAGCCCAAACCACCTCCCTGGGCAGCCTGTCCCAGTGCTCCACCACCCTCATAGTGAAGAGCTTCTTCCTCACATCCAATCTCAATCTGCTCTGCTCTGGTTTGAAGCCACTGCCCCTGGGGTCCTGTCCCTGCACACAGTCTCTCCCCAGCCTTCCTGTAGGTCCCCTCCAGGTACTGGCAGGCTGCTATTAGGTCTCCCCAGAGCCTCCTCTTCTCCAGGCTGAACACCCCCAGCTCCCTCAGCCTGTCCCCACAGCACAGAGATGCTTCCCCATCCCATCCTGCAGCCCAGGGCAGCCAGCACCCTCATTCCCTGGCCCCAGGATCTCTAGAGGAATGAGGTGGAGTCTCTGCTGACTGTTCTTGTTTCCTGGTGACAAAGGAACCATCACAGCTCAGCACAACATCACCTTCCCAGCCCTGCCTGCCCAATCCTCCCAGCACTTGCTCCTGTGAGTTCCACAGGTCCTTGGGGAGGGCACCTGGGCTCTGCAGGTCTGGGTTTGAGGCAGGCAGAGAGGTTTAGCCCTTGAATTTGCACCAATTAGAGTGCAAGTAACTAATGAGAGCAACGTGGTTAAACACATTTGGCCTGCAGACAACTCCTAGGGATTCCTTCTGCCCCCTGAATGCTTTCCATAGAATGGAATCATGGAGTCAATGAGCTTGGAAAAGAGCTCAGAGCTCAGCAAGTCCAACCTGGCACCCAACACCTCCTGACAACTAAACCATGGCTCCAAGTGCCACAGCCAATCCCCTCTTGAACACCTCCAGGCACAGGGACTCCACCACCTCCCTGGGCAGCACATTCAAACAGCTAACAACTCTCAGTGAAGAACTTTCTCCTCACCTCCAGCCTAAACCTCCCCTGGCACAGCTTCAGACTGTGTCCTCTTGTTCTGGTGCTGGCTGCCTGCATGGGAGAAAAGACCAACCCCCACCTGGCTCCAACCTCCCTGCAGGGAGTTGGAGAGAGCAATGAGGTCTCCCCTGAGCCTCCTCTTCTGCAGGCTGAGCAACCCCAGCTCCCTCAGCCTCTCCTCCCAGGGCTGTGCTCCAGACCCCTCCCCAGCTTTCTTGCCCTTCTCTGGACACCTTCCAGCAGCTCAACCTCTTTCCTAACCTGAGGAGCCCAGAACTGGAGCTCCATGGCCAGGAGGGCTCCCTGAAACACCACCCAGGGGTGGGCACACTGCTCTGCCTCTTGCAAAGGAGCTGTGGGGCAGGCAGCCACCCACAGCACTGCCCCAAGCTCTGTGCCAGGAGCAAGGAGCAGGCTCCTCATCATTTCCCACATGAAGCTGGCCCAGGAGAAGTCTGGAAAACACAAGTGTCACCACCCCAGGCTGAGCCAGGTTGGAGAAGCTGCAGAGCACAGAGCTGTTTTTATTTGAGGAAGGAACAGACTTCACAGAACCCTGGAATGGTTTGGGTTGGAAAGGGAACTTTAAAGCTCATCCAGTCCAACCCCCTTGCAGCCAGCAGGGACAGCTGCAACTACAGCAGGTTGCTCAGAGCCCCAGAGAGTCTGACCTGGGATGGTTCCAGCCATGGGACATCTCCCAGCTCTCTGGGCAGCCTGGGCCAGGCTCTCACCACCCTCAGGGGCAAACATTTCTCCCTTCTCTCTACTCCAAATCTTCCTCTTGAGTTCCACACCATCCCCCCTTGGCCTGGCACAGCAGGTCCTGAGAAAAAGCCTCTCCCCAGCCTGCTGATCTCCCCAAGGCTACCAGAAGGTCTCCCTGGAGCCTTCTCCAGGCTGCACAACCCCAACTCTCCCAGCCTGGAGCCTCCCAGCAGAGGGCTTCCAGCCCTGCCAGCACTGCTGTGGCCTCCTCTGGCCCTGCTCCAACAGGTCCCTGGCTGTGCTGAGGGCTCCAGAGCTGCCCCAGCACAGCAGAGGGGCAGAATCCCCTCCCAGGGGAGAGGTTTGCTCTGCCTGGGAGCTCTTGGTGCCAGCTCAGCTCCAGCTTTTCAATCATCACTTCCCCAACTCCTTTTTCTCCCCACCTTCAAACCCAAAGGTGGCCTCGCTGCAAGCCTTGCTGGAGCAAAAGGACCATTCCCGGGCAGGGAGCCTCCTCCTCTGGGCAGGGAACTCTTCCTCTTCTTGGAAATGTGCACCAGGTGTCGCTGCAAGGCAGCAGCAAGAGGTGGAAACCTCAGCCCAGGGGCTGCAAACCTCGACCCAGGGACTGCAAACCTCAGCCCAGGGGCTTGAAAGCTCAGCCCAGGGGCTGCAAACCTCGACCCAGGGACTGCAAACCTCAGCCCAGGGGCCTGAAAGCTCAGCCCAGGGGCTGCAAACCTCACCCCAGGGGCTGGAACCCTCGACCCAGGGGCTGCAAACCTCACCCCAGGGGATGGAAACCTCGACCCAGGGGCTGCAAACCTCACCCCAGGGGATGGAAACCTCAACCCAGGGGCTGCAAACCTCACCCCAGGGGATGGAAACCTCGACCCAGGGGCTGCAAACCTCACCCCACCTCAGCCCAGGGGATGGAAAGCTCAACCCAGGGGCTGCAAACCTCGATCCAGGGGCTGGAACTCTCGACCCAGGGACAGGAAACCTCAACCCAGGGGCTGGAAACCTCAACCCAGGGGCTGGAAACCTCAACCCAGGAGCTGGAAACCTCAACCCAGGGACAGGAAACCTTAACCCAGGGCTGGAAACCTCGACCCAGGGGCTGGAAACCTCGACCCAGGGGCTGGAAACCTCGACCCAGGGGCTGGAAACCTCGACCCAGGGGCTGGAAACCTCGACCCAGGGGCTGGAAACCTCCCAAGGTCTGGAAAGCTCAACCCAGGGGCTGGAACCCTCGACCCAGGGGCTGGAAACCTCAATCCAGGGGCTGGAAACCTCGACCCAGGGGCTGGAAACCTCAACTCAGGGACAGGAACCCTTAACCCAGGGCTGGAAACCTCGACCCAGGGCTGGAAACCTCGACCCGGGGGTTGGAAACTTCAACCCAGGGACAGGAAACCTCAACCCAGGGACAGGAAACCTTAACCTAGGGGCTGGAAACCTCGACCCAGGGGCTGGAAAGCCACGGGAGAGGGCAGCACAGCTTTTATTTGCCTGCAGCCACCCAAACCCAGCACAGGGTGACTCTGAGGAGAAGGAGGGGGAGCCCAGGCACAATCCTCCCTCTCCAAGGTGGTCAGCAGGGGAGGTTCTCACCACCCCCACCCCCCCCGGAGGGAATCCCACACAGGATTCCCGAGCCAAGGTGCCTGCCCCAACCTCTCCCAATCGCTGGGGACAGGCAGATGGAAAAGCATCAGAGGAGCAGGGCCATGTTTTCCTTTGTGGGGTTTGGATGGAGTCAGAGTGAGAGGCAGGCTCCAAGAAGGCATCTGAGAGCCACTGCCCTCCTGTTTGTTCAGGCAGAGCAGGATCCAAAGCCCACACTGGCAAGCCTCCCGTGGATTCCCATGGCTCCTGGGCCTGGCCCTCTAACACTTGCTGGGAAGAGGAGAGGAAAATCGTCTTGTTTATCAGACACTGCTGACCCAGGCAGCCCTGCCCTGGGGACTCCCAGCTGGGTGGTGCCCTGGCTGCTCAGCCTGTCTGCACCACCTCCACCAACGCAGCCTCAGCTGGAGGACCACCCTGCTCCTCCCCACGGCCTGCAAAGCACCTAGCAGCTCTGGCCCCGGGTGTCTGAAGGTCAGTGTGGGGCAGGGTTTGCTCTGTTAGCCCTGCACTAAGCCAAACCTCCTGGATCTGGATCAGAGAGACAGAGAATCAGAGAGTCAGAGAATCACAGGGTCATAGAACCATAGAACCAGAGTCAGAGAATCAGAGAGTCAGAATCAGAGTCAGAGAATCAGAGTCAGAGAATCAGAGAGTCAGAATCAGAGTCAGAGAATCAGAGTCAGAGAATCAGAGAGTCAGAGAATCAGAGTCAGAGAATCAGAGAGTCAGAGAATCAGAGAGTCAGAGAATCAGAGAGTCAGAGAATCAGAGTCAGAGAACCAGAGAATCAGAGTCATAGTCACAGAATGCTCTGGGTTGGAAGGGATCTCCAAAGCTCACCCAGCCCAACTCCCCCTGCACTCAGCAGGGACATCCCCAGCTACATCAGGCTGCCCAGAGCCCTGTCCAGCCTCACCTTGAACACCTCCAGGGTTGGAGCCCAAACCACCTCCCTGGGCAGCCTGTCCCAGTGCTCCACCACCCTCATAGTGAAGAGCTTCTTCCTGACATCCAATCTCAATCTGCTCTGCTCTGGTTTGAAGCCATTGCCCCTGGTCCTGTCCCTGCACACAGTCTCTCCCCAGCCTTCCTGTAGGTCCCCTCCAGGTACTGGCAGGCTGCTATTAGGTCTCCCCAGAGCCTCCTCTTCTCCAGGCTGAACACCCCCAGCTCCCTCAGCCTGTCCCCACAGCACAGAGATGCTTCCCCATCCCATCCTGCAGCCCAGGGCAGCCAGCACCCTCATTCCCTGGCCCCAGGATCTCTAGAGGAATGAGGTGGAGTCTCTGCTGACTGTTCTTGCTTCCTGGTGACAAAGGAACCATCACAGCTCAGCACACCTTCTTGGCTGCCTGGGCACACTGCTGGCTCATGTTCAGCCTACTATCAACCACTCCCCCCAGGTCCCTCTCTGCCTGGCTGCTCTCAGCCACTCTGCCCCCAGCCTGTAGCACTGCCTGGGGTTGCTGTGGCCAAAGTGCAGCACCTGGCACTTGGATGTGTTCAATCTCCTGCCCTTGGCCTCTGCCCATCTGCCCAGCCTGGCAAGGTCCCTCTGCAGAGCTCTCCTGCCCTCTAACAGCTCAACTCCTGCCCCCAGCTTGCTGTCAGCTGCAAATTCACTGCTGATGGACTCAATCCCCTCCTCCAGATCATCAAAGAAGATATTGAGCAGGCTGGGGCCCAGCACTGCTCCCTGGGGCACACCACTGGTGCCTGGCTGCCAGCTGGCTGTGGCACCATTCCCACCACTCTCTGGGCTCAGCCTCCAGCCAGTTCCTAAGCCCTTTTTCTCCATTGCAGGGGGGAAATGCTGCAGGTTCTGCTCAGGAGCAGCCGGGGCAGCTCCCCACACACACTCTTGCTTTGCTTGCTCTTCTGAAACCAGCATCACTCATTCCTCAAATGCCAGCAGCTCCCTGCTGAGGAATCCTGCTCCCAAAGGCAAGCCCGGAGATCAGAGCTGGGATGTGACCCAAAGAGCAATCACAGCCCCCTGGGGAGCAGCTGAAATTCCTCTGGAGTCAGGACACAAGTTCAGTTCCACATGCCCGACTAAAGAGCAATTTCCTTCTGCCCCAAGAGAGGTGGTGGCTGGGGGCTGGAGAAAGGTGGTTGGCTGGGGGCTGTTTCTTTCCCCCCCCCTCCAGGTTTCTGAGCTGCCTCTGCCCCACAGCAAAGAGACAAACTGTCTGTGCTGCCAGCCCTGCTGCCCTGGGACCTCGGTTTGCCTGGAGGTGTTTCTGCTCAGGGCAGAGCCATCGCCAGAGGCTTGGAGGATCAGCCCTGAGCATCTGGGCTGCTCTCTCAGAGCACTGCTGAGCACTGCTATCCCCCAAGCCCTGATGCTCAGCCTCCAGCAGCCCCCAGGCCACATCCCCACATTTCCCTCTTCCAAGAACACTCTGGAACCCAGACAGCCACATTGCTAGGAAGGTAATCACACAAACACACAATCATGGAATCAATGAGGTTGGAAAAGAGCTCAGAGCTCAGCAAGTCCAACCTGGCACCCAACACCTCCTGACAGCTAAACCATGGCTCCAAGTGCCACATCCAATCCCCTCTGAACACCTCCAGGGATGGGGACTCCACCACCTCCCTGGGCAGCACATTCCAATAGCCAATTACTCTTTCCATGAAGAACTTTCTCCTCACCTCCAGCCTAAACCTCCCCTGGCACAGCTTCAGACTGTGTCCTCTTGTGCTGGTGCTGGCTGCCTGCCTGGGAGAAAAGACCAACCCCCACCTGGCTCCAACCTCCCTTCAGGGAGTTGGAGAGAGCAAGAAGGTCTCCCCTGAGCCTCCTCTTCTCCAGGCTAAGCAACCCCAGCTCCCTCAGCCTCTCCTCCCAGGGCTGTGCCCCAGACCCCTCCCCAGCTTTCTTGCCCTTCTCTGGACACCTTCCAGCAGCTCAACCTCTTTCCTAACCTGAGGAGCCCAGAGCTGGAGCTCCATGGCCAGGAGGGCTCCCTGAAACACCACCCAGGGGTGGGCACACTGCTCTGCCTCTTGCCAAGGAGCTGTGGGGCAGGCAGCCACCCACAGCACTGCCCCAAGCTCTGTGCCAGGAGCAGGCTCCTCATCACTTCCCACACGAAGCTGGACATAGGACTGGAGGTGTAGCCTAAGCAGTGCTGAGCACAGGGCACAATGACCTCCCTGCTCCTGCTGGCCACACTGCTCCTGATGTTGGCTGTGCCAGGAGCAAGGAGCAGGCAACAAGCTGCAGAGAGCAATGAGGTCTGCCCTGGACCTCCCCTTCTCCAGGCTCAACAAGCCCAGGAGGTTTGCAGCAGCACCTAGCACAGACATCTGCCGCAGCTGAGCCTCGGGAGGGAGCTGGGGCTGGAGGCAGGCTGCTGCCGGAGCTCAACCCAATCATGCGAGCAGCGCTGCCGCTAAACCCATTCATCTGACAGCAGCCACAGGGCGGGGAGACAAAAGCACCGGCGCCTTTATCCACCCCCCCAGCCCCAGCCGAGAGGGGAAGGCAGGCAAAAAGGAAGAATAGGCACCCGAGCAGGCTGGCAAACCCCCCCTCGCCCCGGCTGAAGGCAGGCATTGAGCGCATTCCTCGGTGACAAGCTAAATTACACGTTGCGGCCCCCGGAGCAGCAAGGGTGCGCTCCCCGCCGCTGACCCCGGCCCTGGCCTGCGCTTCCCCGCACACACAGGGGCTTCTTTCTCTTCTCCACAAGCAAAGCACTTGTTGTTTGCCTCCCCCCCACCCCCCGCTCCCCGCTAGCCAAAGCTCCTCAAGCAGAAAGTTCAGCTGGGTTCCGGCAGAGCCATCAGCCCCCGGGGGTCTCCCCCCGGCGGGGAAGCGGAGGGCAGCTTCCTCCTCCGCCAGCCCCCCGGCACGCATTGGAGAGCTCAGATGACTCAGCCCCCGAGCCCGGCACATCCCAGGCTCCGGAGGCAAACACAGCTCCCAGCCGCAGCCCCCTGCGGGGCTGCCCCACGGCCCCGGCCCAGGCTGTCTCCATCCCCAAGGGGCGAAACGTCCCAGGCTGCTGGCTCTCAGCCCTATCAGCTCAGCTTCCCCGCCCGACTCAGAGAGCCTGGACGGAGCCTGCTGATGGCTGAGCCCCCAGAGAGCCCAGATTGGAGACAGGAGTTCTTTACAGCGAGGGCAGTGAGACTCTGGGAGTGCCAGGACGAGGGACAATGGCTTTGAGCTGGAGCACCGTGGGGATGTGGCCAGGGGCTGCTCCAGGCTGAGCACCAGGGCTTGGGGGATAGCAGTGCTCAGCACCCTGAAGGACATGGAACTGTTGGTGAGGGACTAGGGGAGGCCATGAAGATGGTCAGAGGGGATGGAGCACTTCCCCTACAGGGACAGGCTGGGAGAGCTGGGGCTGTGCAGCCTGGAGAAGAGAAGGCTCCAGGGAGACCTCAGAGCAGCCTTGCAGTACCTGAAGGGGCTCCAGGAGAGCTGGGGAGGGACTTGTGACAAGGGCTGGGAGTGTCAGGATGAGGGACAATGGCTTTGAGCTGGAAGAGGGGAGATTGAGAGTGGAGATGAGGAAGAGATTGTTGGCAGTGAGGGTGGGGAGACTCTGGAACTGCTCCAACCTCCCTGGGCTCCAGTCTCACAGGCTGCCCAGGGAGGCTGTGGCTGCCTCCTCCCTGGAGGTGCTCAAGGCCAGGCTGGATGAGACCTTGAGCAAGCTGGGCCGGTGGGAGGTGTCCCTGCCCATGGCAGGGGGGTTGGACCTGGCTGATCTTTAAAGTCCCTTCCACTCTATCAATCAGCTGGCAGCACACTCAGATGGTTTGGATCACCTGGCATCGCTCCTACCTCCCAATCCCAGCGGTCCTGGGCTCCCTCGGGAGCCCCCCAGGCAGGCCAGTGCCTGCCGAAGGCTGGGAGCAGCTGAGGACAATCTCGGTGCTTGCAGCAGCCCGGAGGAGGGCAATCAGGGGAATTACCTCGGAGGCCACCTTCCCAGCCCCCAGCTGCTCCCAGCCCCCAGCTGCTCCCAGCCATTTGGCAAGCAAACGCTTCTGGAGGGAAATAAAACAGATCTAATCAGTTTTACCCTCCTTTTCCAGCGGGAAGTTTACCCCATAATCCAAGACAAGCCTGCAGGTGGACAGGGAGAACGTTTCCTGAGCAGCTGAATCTATTTATAGGCTTCCCCCAGGCCCTTATCCAGGATCTTGCAGCTTTTGCCAAGCTCAGAAAAGCCACAGGCACAGGTAGGTTGTGCTCAGGGCCACACAGGCAGCATCTGGGGGTTCTGGGAGACAGGAGAGCCTGGAGAGCTCTCCAAACTCTGCTCAGCCAAGGCTCTGTGGGTGCCCTCCCAGGAAGGGTGGCAGCTCCTCACTGCAGCACAGGGAAATGAGGCATGGAGCTGGGAAACAGCCTGGCCTCGGTGCCTGAGGCAGGGATGCAAGTCCCTGGGTGAGGGGCACACGAGGTGATGGTGGTGGTGGGCTGAGGGCTGGATGACCTGGGAGGTCTTTCCCAGCTTTCTGTGCATGACATCTCAGCAAGACCAACACAAAGTGTCAGCTCCTGGACACCTGGGATCTCCACCTTCCTCTGCTGCCTGATGGAGCTGGATTCTCACCCAGCCTGATGGAGCTGGATTCTCACCCAGCAGAACTGGGATCTCCACCTTGCTCTGATGGAGCTTGACTCCCATGGAGCTGGGATTCCACCTTCCTCTGCTGCCTGATGGAGCCCCACCCAGCAGAGCTGGGATCTCCACCTTCCTCTGCTGCCTGATGGAGCTGGATTCCCACCCAGCAGAGCTGGGATCTGCACCTTCCTCTCCTGACTGATGGAGCTGGATTCCCACCCAGCAGAGCTGGGATTCTCTCCCAGCAGAGCTGGGATCTCCACCTTTCTCTCCTTGCCTGATGGAGCTGGATTCCCACCCAGCAGAGCTGGGATCTCCACCTTCCTCTCCTTGCCTGATGGAGCTGGATTCCCACCCAGCAGAGCTGGGATCTCCACCTTCCTCTCCTTGACTGATGGAGCTGGATTCCCACCCAGCAGAGCTGGGATCTCCACCTTCCTCTGCTTGCCTGATGGAGCTGGATTCCCACCCAGCAGAGCTGGGATCTCCACCTTCCTCTCCTTGACTGATGGAGCTGGATTCCCACCCAGCAGAGCTGGGATCTGCACCTTCCTCTCCTGCCTGATGGAGCTGGATTCCCACCCAGCAAAGCTGGGATCTCCACTTTCCTCTCCTGTCTCCCTCTCCTGCCTGATGGAGCTGGCTCCCCAGCCAGCCTGGGTCTCAAGCTACACCACACCAAGCTGCCAAGAGAACCCCTAAGCTGGTGTCAGATGTGAGCCACAGCAGGCCCTGGTCCTGCCTTTGTGTCCAAGCAGTGATTTGTGCCATTCTGCTGAGGAAAGCTGGAGCACAGGTGAAGAGAACGCCCCCAAGGTGTGCTGCTCTGTGCCTCAGTTGCCCTGCCTGTAGCAGCAGAGAGAGGGGAAGCACCACCTGCAGTGAGCTGATGGGTGTGGAGAAGGGTGGGAAAGCACAGGGAGGTCTTTGGAAAGGCAGACCTGCTTCGAGGGAAGAGGCTGCTGGGGCAGAAGGAGAGGGGTGGCTGCCAGCAGCCCTTGCCCCACACACTGCAGAGCGCTTTCCTCGATGGGGAGGTGCTGGCAGGGAAGGTGGGAGTCAGGCCAGGACAGCACTGCCTGGTGGGGGAGTCACCCAAGGACACTGTGCTGCAGGGCAAGGTGGGAGGGTTGCTGCCTGGAGAAGACAAAGCTCTCCAAGGACTCGGGTGGGATCGCTCCCGAGCGTGGAGGTGGCCAGGAGCAATCCCCTTGCAGGTGGCTGGGAATGCTGAAAGCCAGCTGGTGGCTTGGGCACCTAAAAGGAAGCAAAGCCACAGTAAGTGGCTGATTTGGTGGCAGCTGGAAAGAAACATGTGAGCAGCCCTGAAGAAAAGGTCTTCGGGGTGCTGGGGGAGGAGAAGCTCAACAGGAGCCAGCAGTGAGCACTTGCAGCCCAGAGAGCCAAGCAGAGCCTGGGCTGCAGCAAGAGAAGTGTGGCCAGCAGGGCCAGGGAGGGGATTCTGCCCCTCTGCTCCACACTGCTGAGACCACAGCTGGAGCTCTGGGGCCAGTTCTGGAGCCTCTGTGCCAGGAAGGCTCTGGAGGGGCTGGAAGGTGTCCAGAGAAGGGCCAGGAGGAGGAGCAGAGGGCTGGAGCTGCTCTGCTGTGAGCACAGACTGAGGGAGTTGGGGTTGTGCAGGCTGGAGAGGAGAAGGCTCCCAGGAGACCTCATTGTGGCCTTCCAGGATCTGCAGGGGGCTCCAAGAAAGCTGGGGAGGGACTTTTGAGGGTGTCAGGGAGGGATAGGACTGGGAGGGATGGAGCAGAACTAGAAGTGGAGAGATTGAGATTGGATGTTAGGAAGAAGTTGTTCCCCAGGAGGGTGGTGAGAGCCTGGCACAGGTTGCCCAGGGGGGTGGTGGAAGCCTCCTGCCTGGAGGTGTTTGCAGCCAGGCTGGATGTGGCTGTGAGCAACCTGCTGTGGTGTGAGGTGTCCCTGGCCATGGCAGGGGGGTTGCAGCTGGCTGAGCCTTGAGGTCCTTTCCAGCCCTGACAATTCTATGATTCTCTGTACCTGTCCCAGAAAGAGGCAGCACATGGCTCTCCTCAGACACAGGATTTCACAGAACCACAGAATCACCAAGGTTGGAAGAGACCTCCAAGATCATCAAGTCCAAACTGCCACCACAGACCTCATGACTAAACCATGGCTCCAAGTGCCACATCCAAGCCCCTCCTGAACCCCTCCAGGGATGGGGACTCCACCACCTCCCTGGGCAGCACATTCCAGTGGCTAACAACTCTCTCTGGGAAGAACTTTCTCCTCACTTCCAGACACCACAGGGAATTGCCCCTTAGGGATCCCAACTCAAAGGGTCAGGCACTGGCACAGGCTGCCCAGGGAGGGGGAGAGCAGCAGCACCCACCCCCAAACCCCTATCCAAACAACAGCTTTCCTTCTCTGCTTGTCCTTCCCCAACACTTCTCCCTTTGCTGACATCTGCACGTAGCTAAAACTTGACAGGTTTTAATTTGGCTGCAAGAGAATGGAAAGCACAAAGCACAACATTCTTTGGAGCCTGCTGCTGTGCCTGCAACAGCCCTAAATGAATCTGATTAGGGCTGGAGCACCTCCCCTAGGGGAGAACTGGGGCTCTTCAGCCTGGAGGAGGCTCCAGGGAGACCTCAGAGCAGCCTTCCAGTACCTGAAGGGGCTACAGGAGAGCTGGGGAGGGACTTAGGACAAAGGCTTGGAGTGACAGGATTAGGGGGGGTGCCTTTGAGCTGAAAGAGGGGAGACTGAGACTGGAGATGAGGAAGAAATTCTTCAGAGTGAGGATGGGAAGACACTGGAACAGGTTGCCCAGGGAGGCTGTGGATGCCTCCTCCCTGGAGGTGTTCAAGGGCAGGTTAGACAAGACCTTGAGCCTCTGGTCCAGTGGGAGGTGTCCCTGCCCATGGCAGGGGGGTTGGAACTGGATGATCTTTAAGGTCCCTTCCAACCCAACCCATTCTGTGGTTCTGTGACTGCTGTCACAACGATCTCACCAGGGAGAGGGAGCAGAACTCAGCACTGAAGGTGTCCAGAGGTGACAGCTGGGGGTTGGTCTCTTTTCCCAGGCACCCAGCCCCAGAACAAGAGGGGACAGCCTCAAGCTGTGCCAGGGGAAGTTTAGGCTGGAGGTGAGGAGAAAGTTCTTCCCAGAGAGAGTAATTGGCCAGGGAAATGTGCTGCACAGGGAGGTGGTGGAGTCCCTGTGCCTGGAGGTGTTCAAGAGGGGATTGGCTGTGGCCCTTGGAGCCATGGTTTGGTTGTCAGGAGGTGTTGGGTGCCAGGTTGGACTTGCTGAGCTCTGAGGTCTTTCCCAACCTTATTGGCTCTATGATTCCTCAGGACAGCAAGCCAGAGGAGAGCTTAACCAAGCAGAGAAGCCTCTCCTGAGCTGGGAGCTTCAGCCTTGCCTAGCTGGGCTGTGAAACTGGGAAAGGAACGATGGCAACAGGAGAAGACTTGATGTTCAAAGTGCACAAAACCCCTGGGAGAGTGGAGCAAAAGCTGTGTCACTTCTCAGTGTGCTTCTGGCTGCCTCTGGCTCCTTTCAGGAGAGCCTTCAAGCTCCCCTTCCCCTAACGTATTCATTTCCACCCCAGCAGGGTTGGGTGATCCACAGAAATAAAGCAGAAACAGAGCAAAGCAGAGCAGCAGGTTTCTGAAAGCCCTCTCCCTTCCCCTGCTTTGGCCACCCCTTCAAAAGCTTTGATACCTTGGGGGCTGAGCTGAAACCTGGCTCTGTGATGGTGCCCAGAGCACTCCGGCAACTCATCTGGTGAGAGGAAAAAATCCATCCAAGCTCCTTTGCTGATGTAAAAGTCCTTGGAAAGCAACCTGTGGACTTAGCCAGGGCTTAGATGGGATCCTAAAGGAGCCCTGCTGGCAAAGGGATGCCCTACTGGCCTGTGGAGGAGGCAGGAGTAACATAAATGGTTTCTGGTGATTTATTTCGATTGCTTCATTTCTTCAGCACTAAGAACAACCAGGGCCAGGGAAATGCATCAGCCAAAAAGCATCAGAGCTCAGCCTGGCCCCACACCACCTTCCACTGCCTCTAAGAAACGTGGGCCTGGCACCTGGGGACATGGTTAAATGGCCACAGCAGTGATGGGTTGATCTTAGAGGTCTTTCCCAAGCCAAAGAGTTGTCTGATTCCCCCAGCACCTGCTCGAACCGTGGGGCTCCACAGCCCCTACAAGCAGCAGGGTGGGAGCAAGGCTCAGCTGTGTTGGCGAGCTGGAAAAGAAGCCTCCAGCTGCTGGCAGTTCTGGGGAGCAGCAGGGCTGGGGTGGCTCAGTAAACTGGGGCAAGGCAGAGGCTGGAGGGTCAGCCCTGCACAAGGACAGAGCAGCCTGCCCCATGCTGGGGCTCCAGCAGTCCCCAGCGGTAGGTCGTCTCTGAGAGAAGATGAGAAGGAGGCATTCTGAAAGCCAGCTGTGAGCAGCCTCTCAGCCAGAGGCTCTGCTCACATGTCTGGACCTGAAGGAGGCTCAGCTCCCTCCTGTGCTTCCCCTGGAGCTGGTCTTTCCCACATGCTGGCTGTGGCAGAGCAGGCAGAGCCACCCAGCACGGCCACCTCCAGCAACACAGGAGGACCACAGGCGTCCAAGAGGGCATCCAAAGCCCCCTGAAAATCTCACACGAGGGCAACAGCTGCTGCTCTCCAGCTGGGCTGCTCTCTCCAAAGCCATCCCTGACCACTGCAAGCAGCAGTTTCCTACCCAGCATGGAAAAAAAGAGTTGTCTTCTCCTCCACCACAGCTCACTGACCCCAGAGCCTGACCACCACCGCTCGCCAACAGCGTCTCCCCGAAGCGCTCGGCTCGCTTTGGAGGCCACCGTGGCAGCACCATCTCCCCTTCTGACCCAGCCACAGCCTCTCCCCTCCTCTTTGGGTGAAAAGAGCTTTTGTGGGGCTGCTGGCAAAACCCTCCCAGGCTCTGGGAAAGGCCCCAAGGGTTGGATTTGCAGGCAGGCAGGCAGGCAGGCAGCAGCCATGTCCCCGGGGGAGGCTTCTCCCAGCAGTCCCCAGCTCTGCTTTCACTTAGAGTGAGGTAACCTGGGACCGGCTCCTCCGAGTGACTCCAGTGGTGCAAATGAGATCAGAATCTGGCACTGCTCGTCTGCCTCAAAACAGGCAGAACTGGAACCAGATAAAACCAGTTCCAGGACGTAGCAGTGGCCACCAGGACGGCCACGGGAGGCGGCGGGGATGCCAAGCGCGGCTCCAGGCCTTGCCTGGTCATCCATGACCAAACTGGCACGGAAACATCCAGCCCCGGCCCACGCAGCGGGGCTGAGCTCGCAGGATCAGGTTCCCAGCTGCTGGAGCAAGAGGGGGAAAGAAGGGAAGGGGAAAAGGCTTTGCAGCCAACGCCGTGGGTCCTTCCCTGGCGGTGCAGGATCCTTCCTGCAGGTTCCCTCTCCCCTTCACTCCCTGCTTGGGTCACATCCCAGCCCCTGCAGTGCAAAGCCAGCGGACTCGAGCGCTGCTTTTTTCCCCCCTTCTTCTCATCTCTGCTTTCCTCTGCGCCAGCTTTGAGGATACCAAACCCAATGTCTGTGTCGGGCACCCACGGCACTCAGCTTCAACACCAAAGCACAGACCCACCTGGCTGTGCAGGGGAAAAGGCTTCTGGAGGGGGAAGGCAACAGCTCACAGCTCAGTTGGTGCATCTCAACTGACACCTCCACGGTGCTGGGGGCTGACCTCACGCACCACCGGGACTTGTTCCCTCCTCAATCTGCAGGATCAGGCCCAGCAACCACAACTGAATCAAACCACAAGCTGAATGCTTCATCTTTCCTCCTCCCTGGCCAAGGCATCTGAGCTCCAGATCAGAGCAGCAAGAGGCTTAAAGCCTCCTCTGAGAGAGTGACCAACACGCGGGCCCCATCCTGACACCACTTGCAAAACGCAGCTCCGAAGGATTGAAATCTTGGAATGTGCAGTGTGTGTGTGTGTGTGGGGTGGGGGGAAGAGGGGTTTGCAGCCCAGCTCCACAACTGGTAGAAAAGAGTGTTGGGGTTGTTCTGCTCCAACCATCACAGGTAATTTACACCCAGGAAAGGCCTGGCCCCCACCACCACCACCAGCACCATCACCATTCCGCGTCGCTCCCTCCCCAGGCAGCGCGGCGCGAGGAACAAAGGTCTGGGGAAACGGCAAGCCCAGCTCCTGCAGGGCTAACGGGAGGCACAGAGCTCAGACCACCCCCCCTTTCAACCCAAATCCTCCCCCAGCAGCACCATTTGAGCAGCCACTCAGGTTTTTAAGAGTCTGCTTTGAGGCTGAGGAGTTTCTCTGCCCTAAGCCGTGCTGGATCTGTGGGATCTCTGCTCCTTGCTTTGCCACAGAGGATCTCTGAGCCCGAGAGGTTGGTTGGGTGTTTGGTTTGGTTTTTTTTCCCCCCAGCAGACTCCAAAATATAAAGAGAAGGATCCAAGGCCTTAGGATGGAGCAATCCCTCAAGCTTTGCCTGCCCCAGGGGTGACTGCAGCCTACAATACAGGAGCCAGTGGAAGTGCTTCAATGGGAGCAGCACAGAGCCCGGCAGGAAGAGCTGCCCAGGAGCTTCTCGGGCTGGTTTCCCACGACTACACTGACTCGCCACGACCTTGGCAGTGCCAGCACACACCACCAGCAACGTTACTCCAACACAAGCAGGTCTTCAAGGCTACTTTAGAAGCCTTTTGGCCCGGGGCCCAATCCTGTGCTTCCCAGGCACCCAACCTTCCCTCCAGCTGGACTCTTTTCCTCACTGCGGCAAAGCCAAGCGGGCGCCGAGGAAGGCTTTGCTCCTTTGCCCTGGGTTTTTGTTTTGGTTTGGTTTTGTTTCTTTGCAAGACCACAAACTCCCCAAGCTGGAATTTGGCACAGAAGAGGTCATGCCAAGGAGCCTGGATTCTTCTCAGGGCTGTTTGCACACACTTGGGATTTTTCTTACCGAGAGGCAAATTCCATTTCCCATCCTGCGGTTTGCGAACGGGAGGCTGCCTCCCAAAAGCACAAGTGCCCAGCACTTAGGGCTGGTTGGACATGGCAAAGAGGATATTAGATGGTTGGGGGGAAATGGACCTCACCATATGTCAAAGGATCTTTCCCACTCGTTCCAGGTGCAGATTTTCCCACCCCAAACACCCTCACAACCAACCCTGCGTGGCAAAGCTACGGCGCGCTCCCCGAATCCACAAGAACCTCACAAAGGCTGAGTCTGGAACGGAATGGAGGTGATCTTACAGGCAAAAAAAAAAAGAGGGCTGTGGAGCAGGGCTTAAGGGGTGTCCTCATCAGAGAAATGTTAGGAGGCAATAAGGGATTGTCTGGATCAACTTTAATGCAGCCTGGAAATGAGTTGAAGCATGTTCCGTGCCCGGAACGTCTCTCAGAGAAGAGGAGAAAATCCCCACGGTGCATGAAAGGCAGAGATTATTGTCTGCAACAAACAGAACTCGCCCCAAATCCTCGGGCAAACTCAAGGGGGGAAGTTATGCCTCAAGAAGCAGGTAGAGAGAAACCGGATCTAAACCTTTGTGATGTCCCAGTGAGCACCGAACCGTTCGCAGGAGAGGGAGGATGGAAATCCATCCCCGGCACGCAACTTTCCGACTAACAAAAAAAGTTTACTGCTTTGCCGTCAGGAAGATCCTTCCTCCAGCACACGTCCCCAGGAGCTGTGGTGAATCCATGCACCAAACCTTCCCGTTCTTTTCTCTGCGCTTTTGTCCGAACCCCAAAGCAGCCGGGGAGGGCTCTGCTCTGCTCTGCTCTGCCCCGCAGATGTCTGACCCACGCAGCGCGGCTCCACACACAGCCCACTCCTTTTATTTTCTTTGCCCTAAAGCAGCGGTGGAAATAGCAGAAGGATTTGCACAGCAGATCCTCCACACACCCCCCCACACACTCCCCACCTCCTCCTCCCCCCCACCCCGTGAAGTCCTCCTCATCTGCAACTGATTTCTGCCCGTGGCAAAGCCCTCATCCTCCGGCCATCAATTACCGGGGGCGGGAGCTGGGGGTTGGGGGGACGGGGACAGGAGGGGAAGGGAAAGAGGTAGAAAACTCTGGTGGTGCTCAGCAGCAGGTCCGGGGGGTGCTGGAGAAGAGGACACACACACACAAAGCCGAGGGGGTACTCACCGGCCAGGCGACGGCGGGCACATCCCATGGGATCCGGGCAGCGGGCAGCTACAGCCCCGCGGTGCCCGGCGGCTGCCGGGGCGGGCGGGGAGCTGCCGCCTCCCTCCCCCCGGTGCCGGGCTCCGGGCGGTGCCGCCGGCCCCGCCGATTGCACAATCGGGGCGGGACGGGGCTGGTTGGGCTTGGGGGGGGAGCTTGGGGGGGGAGCGAGAGAGGAGGGGAAAGCAGGGAGGGAGGGACGGAGGAGGGAGGGAGAGGAGCGCTGGACCGCCCCGCCGGGGCTCCGCCGGCTGCGGGAGGTGCGGGGGGCAGCTGGAGCAGCAGCTGCGTCCCCGGGCTCGTTCTTCTCCTCTCCCGGGAGGTCACAGACTCGGAGAATCGTTAAGGTTGGAAAAGGTCTCTCAAAGGGCTCTTAGAGGTCTTTTCCAACCGTAATGATTCTATGATTCCAAGATCATCGAGCCCGACCATCCATCCAACACCACCCTGGCCACCAAACCACGTCCCACAGTGCCATGGCCACGTCTTCCTCAACACCCCCAGGGATGGGGACTCCACCACCTCCCTGGGCAGCCTCTTCCGATGCCTGACCACTCTGGCAGCAAAGAAATCGTTCCTAATCTCCAACCTAAACTTCCCCTGGTGCAACTTGAGGCCATTTCCTCTCATCCTATCCCCTGGTACTAATGAGAAGAGACCAGCCCCACCTGACTCAAACCTCCTTTCAGGCATCTGCACAGAGCCAGCAGCTCTCCCCTCAGCCTCCTTCTCTCCAGGATCAAAACCCCAGGTCCCTCAGGGGCTCTTCATCAGCTCTGCACTCCAGACCCTTCCCCAGCTTGGTTGCCTTTCTCTGGACCTGCCTCAGTCTCTCAATGTCCTTTTTGGAGTGAGGAGCCCAAAACTGAACCCAGCACTCAAGCTGTGGCCTCCCCAGTGCCCAGTAGAAGGGAACCATCACCTCCCTGCTCCTGCTGGCCACGCTGTTGCTGATCCAGGCCTGGCTGCTGGTGGCCTTCTTGGCCACCTGGGCACACAGTAGCTCATTTTCAGCTGCTGTCCACCAACACCCCCAGGGTCATTCTCTGCTGGGCAGTTTCCAGCCACTCTGGGTTTATCTGTCTTTTCCCTTCAATTTCTCATCTTTTTCTCTCCTCCCCTTTCTTTCAGCCAGACATAGTCCCAGTGAACCTCACTCACTGCTCTCTCCCAGCCAGGATGACTGTCAGGGCTCTTTCTGTCGAGGCACCATTCACCTCAGAGGCCTCTCCACCTTAAACACTGGCACTCCCCAAATCAAAAGCTACCTGCAAGGCTTGGATGTGCTTTGCTGGCTCCTGCTGGTGTGAGGATTTGCAGAGAGATCAGAGGAGCATGCAGAGGAGGTGGCAAGAAAGAAGAGCAGACCAGAGGGGAGTGCTGGCACTGCCCTGGCAGCGGTCCTGGGAGGAGCCAGGGAAGTCAGTTCCTGCTGCTCAGTTCCTTCCACCTTTGGGAGAACAGAATTTTGTAATCAGGATGGTGAAAACCCCACAACCTGCTTCCAGCATCACTTTCTTAATGTCCTGGATCCAACCTACCTGGCCCCAAACTGCTCTGAACTGCTGAGCTCCTGAAGGGCCAACTACAGACAAAGGGCCAACTACACACAAAGGGCCAACTACACACAAAGGACCACATCCCCCATCTGGAGCCTGAGCTCCCAGACTCCCAGCATGCTGGAGCTTGAGAGGCACCTCTGGAGGTCCAACTGCCCTGCCAGAGCAGGTTGCACAGGGTGGTGTTCAGGTGGGGTTTGAATGACTCCAGAGCTGGAGACTCCACCACCCTCTCCGGGCAGCCTGCTCCAGCGCTCCACCAGCCTCAATGTAAAGCAGCTCCTCCTCGTGTTCAGATGGAACCTGCTCTGCTGGGAGCCTCTGATCTCCTCACATCTCCACCCACTGCTGAACTTGGGCTTTTGGCTAAGCCTTACCTGCTCCCCATGGCCAACATCTCCAGCTGGGAGCTCCTACCCAGGAAGCCTCCCTCAGTTCTGACTGATGTTGTGAGTGGATGAGGAGATGCCAGAGACTTGGAAGGGAGTCCTCGGGGGTGAGGGAGGAGAAATAAGATGTGGAGGCATCCAGCTAGGAAGAAACAGAGCAGGGCCATGAAGGTGAAATTCACCCAGGTGTATCAGATCCATGGTGCAGTACTGGGATGGGTTCTGAGGGCTCCTCAGCACCGGGGTGTGATGGCTCTGAGCAGAGCACCAGCCTGCGTGCAGAGGTGTGAGCTGCTCTGCAGCTCAGTCACTGCCTCCCATCTGTGTTCCAGTTCTGCAAGCAGCAGGAAGGGGAAACGAGGCAGGCTGTAAATCTAGGGTGAGAAGGCACCAGCAGCAGAGCTCAGGTCTTCTGGTGTCAGAAGCAGCAGGCAGAGGTGCAGCATGACAGAGTGGGCTGGCTGGAGGATGAAAGAAGCTGCTGAGAGCCTGTAAAAGCCCTGGGACATCACTTTTCCCCTTCCTCTTGGGAGTGCAGCCAGAAAAAAAGGAGAGATCTGATGCCTGCAGATGTGATTTGGACAGGCACTGGCTGAGGCACGAGCTGGGAGCGGATGGGAGGCAGAGCAGGGAGGCAAGGAGCCATCCTCACCAGCCTGGCCCCTCAGCCCTAGCCAGGGTCACTGCCTTCTGCGGCATTTTCAGGCTCTTACTCCACATCACCCCCTCAACAAGCAGCTCCCACTCCCCACGGGCTGGGGAGGGCTTTCTGCCTGCTCCTAGCCCCTTCCCCCATGGTTTTCACTGCGGTGTGACAGATGGTATCACACAGCTCTCCACTCTGAGCCCCTCAAGGACAGCTCACCAGCCTGCTGTTCTCCACCAGACACAGATGCACAGAGCCTTGCCCCGCGTGTCCACACTCCCACAGCACAGGAGGTTCCACCTCAACAGGGGGAGGAACTTCTTCACTCTGAGGGTCCCAGAGCCCTGGAACAGGCTGCCCAGAGAGGCTGTGGAGTCTCCTTCTCTGGAGACTTTCAAGACCACACTCCCACAGCACAGGAGGTTCCACCTCAACAGGGGGAGGAACTTCTTCACTCTGAGGGTCACAGAGCCCTGGAACAGGCTGCCCAGAGAAGCTGTGGAGACTTTCAAGACCCATCTGGATGTGTTCCTGTGCTGGATTCTATGCTCCTGCTCTGGCAGGGGGGGTTGGACTTGATGATCTTCGAAGGTCCCTTCCCTAACATCTTATGATCTTGCCCCTCAGCCCTTTCCCCTGCTGCTGGATGCCCAAGGCTTGCATGCACTGAGACACAGCACAAACCTGCTCTCTGGTCTCCAGGATCTTCCTTCCTTCCCTCCCTCAGCCTCTGTTGCTGTTTTGGGCCTGCTGACAAACACCCACAGTGCCAGGGGCTCCCCACTTGTCAGGACAGGACTGGGAGCTGTGGGTGTGAGAACTGAAAGGGTGGATTTTGTAAGTTAAAAATAAAACTCTTCCTTTTATTTGTGGTTTGGGTGTTGTGGTTTTTTTTCAGGCAGATTCCAGGGCTCCCTGCCCCTAAATTCTGTGACTCTCTGATTCTAAGGTGGATGCTGGGGAACACATGCATGGAAAGGCAGCTGGGAGGAAAGTGAGCCAGAGCCCGTGTGGCCTGGAAGGGGCTGCAGGGAGCAAGGAGGTGAGAATTGTCCTTCACCCATCCCCTGCAGCTGGGTCCAGGCTCCATCTCTCCCCCCCACCTCAGTGAGCTGTGATTCATTCACCATCCTCCAGCCATAGAGTGTAGGGCCCAAAGAAGCCCCCTCGAGGGTTGAACCCCCTGGCATGACCCAGAAGGGCTCAGGTTGGAAGGGACCTCAGAGATCATCTGCTCCAACCTCCCCACCATGCCCTGCTTGAGGCCTCATCCAATCTGGCCTTGAACAGTTTGCAGGAGGCAGCCACAGCCTCCCAGGGCAGCCTGTGCCAGAGTCTCACCACCCTTCTTCCTCAGCTGCAGTCTGACCCACAGGCTGCGTGGCAGATTGAAGCCTGGGTCTGCTAAGGGCCACCTTGGCTCATCTCAGTTCACCACATCTCTGCACAGCTCCTTCACAAAAGGGGACAGAGTTCCACTGCAGCTCCTTGGCATAAAGATGGCTTTTTGTCAGCTCCCTTCTTCCACTGCTGGAGCTGAACTCTCACTATTTGGTTCCCAAGCAGGCCCTAAGGCAGCTCCAGAACGAGCTCAGGACCTCAAAGTGCTGTGTGCTGAGGGCACACATGCCAGAGGTGAAAGGAGCAGCACTCATGGCAGGAGGCAGAGGCAAAGGTTGCACTCCAAAAAAAGAAGCTGGGGGGTGCTGGAGCATGTCCAGAGCAGGGTCATGAGGATGAGCAGAGGGCTGGAGCTGCTCTGCTGTGAGCACAGACTGAGGGAGTTGGGGTTGTGCAGGCTGGAGAGGAGAAGGCTCCTAGGAGACCTAATTGTGGCCTTCCAGGATCTGGAAGAAAGCTGGGGAGGGACTTTTGAGGGTGTCAGGGAGGGATAGGACTGAGGGGAGATGGAGCAGAAGTAGAAGTGGGGAGATTGAGATTGGATGTGAGGAAGAAGTTGTTCCCCAAGAGGGTGGTGAGAGCCTGGCACAGGTTGCCCAGGGAGGTGGTGGAAGCCTCCTGCCTGGAGGTGTTTGCAGCCAGGCTGGATGTGGCTGTGAGCAACCTGCTGTGGTGTGAGGTGTCCCTGCCCATGGCAGAGGGGTTGGAGCTGGCTGAGCCTTGAGCTCCCTTCCAGCCCTGACAGTTCTATAATTCTCCTTCCCTGCCTACCCAGCCCCTCCTGTATAGAAGGGGGAAGAAAAAGGAGCAGAGAAAGTTGCTGTTAGACTTAACCAAAACAATGCAGCCAAGTTCAAGCAGAAGCAAGTTAGGATCTCTCCAGAGCCAAGAAGTGAGAAAAGAAAGTAGGGGAGGGGTGGAGAGGGGAGGGGAGGGGAGGGGAGGGAAGGGAAGGGGAGGGGAGGGAGGGGGGAGGGAAGGGAAGGGAAGGGAAGGGAAGGGAAGGGAAGGGAAGGGAAGGGAAGGGAAGGGAAGGGAAGGGAAGGGAAGGGAAGGAAGGGAAGGGAAGGGAAGGGAAGGGAAGGGAAGGGAAGGGAAGGGAAGGGAAGGGAAGGGAAGGGAAGGGAAGGGAAGGGAAGGGAAGGGAAGGGATGGGAACTGGCTAAACCTTGAGGTCCCTTCCAACCCTGACAGTTCTGTGATTCTGTGATTTCCCAACAGCATTTTGGCACAGGCTGCCTGGGGAAGTGGTGGCTGCCATCTCTGGAAGGACTGGAAAGCCATGCAGATGTGGTGCTGAGGCACATGGGTTAGAGGTGGACTTGGTAGTGCTGGGTTAATGGTTGGACTCCAGGATCCATCCTAAATTATTCCATGATTTTGGGGGGATACAAGGAGGGGTGGAAGGCAGGGTGAGAGGAGTGTGTGCTCCCCACATCTGTGCAGTTTCAGCAGCCACAGGCAAGCAGGGAGCAGGCCTTACAAGCACCATTCTTGCTCTTCAAGGTTTGACCACTGCCCTGCTCTTCCATCCCACCAGGTCAACCCCACCTCAGCCCTGCATCTGATTTAATAACACAGAGGCAAGGAGAGGCTGGAGGGGAAGGTTCAGCCACAGGAGGAGCAGCCTCTCAGTCTGCTCTTTTCACAGGTTCACAGACTGCATGGGGTTGGAAGGGACCCTCAAAGGTCCTCTTGGCCAAGCCCTCTGACCTCAGGAAGCTCAGCCCATGTGTTGTTTCAGCACACCAAGATAGATGGTAGAATCACTACATCAGTTTGGAGGGCAAAGACCTTTAAGCTCATCCACTCCAACCATTCTCTGACTCTGCCAAGCCCAGGGCTAAACCCTGGCCCTCAGCACCACACCTCTCGGGCTCTGAAACCCCTCCAGGGATGGGGATTCAGTCACCTCCCTAGGCAGCCTGTCCCAGTCTTTGGGAACCCTTTCAAGGAAGAAGTTCCTTCTGATATCCAACCTAAACTCCTCTGGTGTAACTTGAGGCCATTTCACAGATTGCATTGGCTTGGAAAGGATCCTCAGAGGTCATCTTCTCCAATCCCTCTGCAGGCAGCAGGGACACCTCCAAGGAGATCAGGCTGCCCAGGAACACATCAAGGCTGATCAAGAAGGTCTCCAGGGCTGGGGCCTCAACCACCTCCCTGGGCAACCTCTTCCAGTGTCTCCTCACCCTCATTGTGCAGAGCTTCCTCCTGGTGTCCAGGCTAAATCTCCCCTGCTCCAGTTTGAAACCACTGCCTCTGATCCTATCCCTCACAGGCCCTTCTGAACAGTCCCTCCCCAGGGAGGTCCCCAGGGGACCTCTGTAGGTCCCCTTCAGACACTGAAATGCAGCTCTGAGCTCTCCCTGGAGCCTTCTCCTCTCCAGGCTGAACAACTCCAATTCTTTCAGTCTGCAGGACAGAACTGGGCTCAAGACTAAAGCCAGACCAAAGAGACTCCATTCTCTCAGTCTTGCAGCTGTAGGACTGGGGCTGTCTGGCAGGGGCTGGGTAGTGAAGGAGAAGGCTTTCTCCTAGAGCTCATTAGCAAACATCTGGGCTCAGCAGATGACCTGGAATGTGCCTGGGCAGCGGGGAGCTCCTCTCTTCCCAGCGCCGGGAATGTGAGTTCCCGCAGGGCAGGGCTCGAGCCAGCTGTTTCCTCTAATCCCATCAGCCTTGCCTTCCAATGGGGGGGCCAAGCAGCCAGCAGCACAGCCAGAAAGCCCCGTTCCCCCCTCCCTTAGGAGCTGGGATTAATGGTTTCTCTGTAGTGCCAACCTGTTTTGGGGCCCCGGGGCAGCAGTGATAGAAAACCGTCCCCCCTCCCACCTCTGGGCAAGTCCAAGTGTGTTCAGTCACTTGATTCTCCACCTTGCCCAACTGCTCCCTGCTCCCAGGCACTCCAGGCCTCTCCATCCCTCCCTCCCTCTCTTCCCCAGCCGCTCAGGTCAGGCAAAATCCTTCCCCTGTTCAGCTCATGCCTTGCAGGGGCAGTTTCCATCAGGGAGGGCTGTACACAGCCATGGCCCTGAGCTTCTTGTCCAAATGCCTCTGAAATACCTCCTGGGATGGTGACTCCACCACTGCCCTGGGCAGCCTGTGCCAGTGCCTGGTGACCCTTTTGATGAGGAAATGTTTCCAAACATCCAGCCTCAACAAAGCTAGTGAGGGGTAGCAAAGCTGGGGAGGGGTCTGGAGCACAGCCCTGGGAGGAGAGGCTGAGGGAGCTGGGGTTGCTTAGCCTGGAGAAGAGGAGGCTCAGGGGAGACCTTCTTGCTCTCTCCAACTCCCTGCAGGGAGGCTGGAGCCAGCTGGGGGTTGGTCTCTTCTCCCAGGACACAGTCTCAAGCTGCCCCAGGGGAGGTTTAGGCTGGAGGTGAGGAAGAAATTCTTCCCAGCAAGAGGAATTGGCCATGGGAATGTGCTGCCCAGGGAGGTGGTGGAGTCCCTGTCCCTGGAGGTGTTTAGGAAGAGCCTGGCTGAGGCACTTGGTGCCATGGTTGAGTTGATCAGATGGTGCTGGGTGAGAGGTTGGACTTGGTGATCTTGAAGGTGTCTTCCAAACTGGTTCATTCTATTCTATTCTATTCTATTCTATTCTATTCTATTCTATTCTATTCTATTCTATTCTATTCTATTCCTATTCCTATTTCTATTTCTATTCTATTTCTATTTAATTCTATTCTATTCTATTTCTATTCTATTTCTATTTCATTCTATTCTATTCTATTCCTATTTCTATTTCTATTTCTATTTCTATTTCTATTTCTATTTCTATTTCTATTTCTATTTCTATTTAATTATATTTAATTCTATTCTATTCTATTCTATTCTATTTTATTCTATTTCTATTCTATTCTATTCTATTCTATTCTATTCTATTCTATTCTATTCTATTCTATGGGCTGGGACTGGAAGTTCTGGATGGAAGCCCACCAAGTCCTGCTGCCTGCAGCATGTCAGACAGAACAGAGCAAGCAAACTCACTGAGTTCTTTTAAGGCCTGAGATGCAATTCCCTCAGATCACTGGGAGCATCCCAGCAGGGGCCAGGCTGGTGGGAGGCTCTGGTTGACTATCTACTAAGTTGTGGATTTTATATCCATATTAGGTAGAAACAGAGGTGGACTGGCAGAGAGAGAGAAGGTCATGGTGACTCTGAGCACAGGATGAGCCTGCACTTATCTGCCTGAGGCTTGGGTGTTAACTCTTGTCACACAGGGGAGCAGCCACTGGGGCAACCCCTGCTACCAAAATTGAAAGCAGGACGATGGAGGATGGGTCCAGAAGGCTGCTGAGGAGGCACACAAGTCCTGTGAAGAGAGGCTAAAGGAGCTGAGGTTGGTCAGCCTGAAGAAAAGGAGGCTGAAAGGAGACCTCATTGCTCTCTACAACTCCCTGAAAGGAGGTTGGAGCCAAGGGGGGGTTGGTCTCTTCTCCCAAGGAACAAGAGATAGGACAAGAGAAAATGGCCTCAAGGGGAGCTTCAAGTTGCTCATGAGGAACAATTTCTTCCCTGGAACAGGCTGCCCATGGAAGTGGCTGACTCCCCATCCCTGGAGTGATCTAAAAGCCATGTAGGTGTGGTGCTGAGGGACATGGCTTAGCAGTAGGCTTGAGAGTGTTGGGTTAATGCTTGGAGCTGACAGACTTAAAGGTCTTTTCCAGCCTAAATAATTCTATGGTTCCATCTTGCCCTTGTTTCAAATGCTCACCTTGACCTTGCTTCAGACATTCACCTTGAACAGAATAGATTAGAATAGAATTTACCAGGTTGGAAGAGACCTCAGAGATCATCAAGTCCAACCTATCACCCAGCACCATCTGATCAACCAAACCATGGCACCAAGGGCCTCATCCAGTCTCAAACACCTCCAGGGATGGGGACTCCACCTCCCTGGCCAGCACATTCCAATGGCCAATCTCTCTTGCTGGGAAGAATTTCTTCCTAACCTCCAGCTGAACCTCCCCTGGCACAGCTTGAGACTGTGTCCTCTTGTTCTGGGGCTGGCTGCCTGCCTGACAGAAGAGACCAACCCCCACCTGGCTCCAACCTCCCTTCAGGGAGTTGGAGAGCGCAAGAAGGTCTCCCCTGAGCCTCCTCTTCTCCAGGCTAAGCAACCCCAGCTCCCTCAGCCTCTCCTCCCAGGGCTGTGCTCCAGACCCCCCCCAGCTTTCTTGCCCTTCTCTGGACACCTTCCAGCAGCTCAACCTCTTTCCTAACCTGAGGAGCCCAGAACTGGACACAAGACTCCAGGTGTGGCCTAAGCAGTGCTTGACCTTGTTTCCAATACTCACCTTGACCTTGCTTCAGACATTCACCTTGACTTTGCTTCACTCACCTTGACCTTGCTTCACTCACCTTGACCTTGCTTCACTCACCTTGACCTTGCTTCAGACATTCACCTTGACCTTGCTTCACTCACCTTGACCTTGCTTCATTCACCTTGACCTTGCTTCACTCACCTTGACCTTGTTTCAAACCCTCACCTTGACCCTTGTTCTTCCAGCAAAGAGCAGAAGCCAAAGCATTTTGCAGCCTGTGGAGTGTGGCTGAATCCAGCCCAGACAGGCAGGCAGCTGCTGGATCCCAGAACTGGCTGACTGTCCAGGGCTGAATTTGACCTGGCAGTGAAGCAGGTCTTCAAGCCATTGGAGCCAGTGGAGAGGGCATCACCACTTCCCTTTCCCAGGGGAGAAAGCTGTGCTGTCAGTCACAGCTGGAGTCCTAAATCCTCAGGAAACTCAGGGCTCATGGAATTAGTAATGATTTTGGGTTAAGCTGTTAGTCACTGCTAACAACTTCAAGTGCAAGAAGGAAGCTGGGGAGGAAGAATACCCTTGAAAAGTTCTTAAACCTCCCCCCCCCCAAACTTTTCCATACAACAGAGATTTATGAACTGAATTTGAACTGATAAGGACATGACCTCTTCCAGGAAGGGCCACACACTCCTAACCCTGAGCTTGGAGCCTTTACAAGCACTACCAGGAAAGCCTGGAGATGAAGAGTGATTTATTAGCCACCAACAACTTTCTCAGCATCTTTATAAGCTCCAGGAGGTTGGTATCTACCACCACGAGGAGCATCCAGCCCTTAATAGCTAGTGGGGCTGTACAGCTAAGTGCTGACAGCCAGAAGTCACAAGAGAAACAGTGATCCACAGCTGAATTTCCATAAACTGTGTTCCCATTTAGCTGCAGCCTCGCTGCAGCCTTTCACGGTGGGTGGGCTATAGGCTGGACTCTCCAGAGCAGTTAAAGCACAGCCTGCGTTGCACACAGCTGCCTACAGGAGCTGGCCTGTGCCAAGATCTGCACCAGTGCCATTCACAAAGGCAGGGATGAGGGGGAGAAAGTGGGTTTCTTGCTGTTGGGATGTGTGCAGGGGGAAAGCAGGAGAGCCCAGGCAGCTCAGAGCGAAAGGAAAGCTCAGTGCTCAGCCCCCGTCCCTGGAGGTGTTTAAGGCCAGGCTGGCTGAGGCTCTGGCCAGCCTGATCTAGTGTGGGGTGTCCCTGCCCATGGCAGGGGGGTTGGAACTGATGATCCTTGTGGTCCCTTCCAACCCTGAATGATACTGTGACACTATGAAATGCTGCTGTGAAATGGGGGTTGGCCTGGGGGGACACTGCTCAGGTGTTCCATTGCCCCTCTCCCTTCTGCAGCATCAGAGCTGGACTTTGAAGATCACTAGCACAGCCACCACAGCCCCCTTGACAGAATCATTAAGGTTGGAAAAGATCCCTGAGATCATCCAGTCCCAGCTCCTGCCCCCCCTGCTTGCATTTGCAAGCAAGCAGCTGGGGGATTTCTTGTGCATTGCTTCAAAACCTCAGAGGGAACCCCAAGAAATGTGTCTGGGGAAGCAATTCCTTCTCCTTTGGAGAAGCATCAGTGTCAGACACCTCCCACCAGCCCAGGCTGCTCAAGGCCTCACATCCAGCCTGGCCTTGGAATGAAGCTGGAGGTGGGGAGATTCAGGCTGGAGGTGAGGAGGAAGTTCTTCCCCATGAGGGTGGTGAAGCCCTGGAATGGGTTGTCCAGGGAGGTGGTTGGGGCCCCAGCCCTGGAGGTGTTTAAGCCCAGGCTGGCTGAGGCTCTGGGCAGCCTGATCTAGTGTGAGGTGTCCCTGCCCATGGCGGGGGTTGGAACTGGCTGATCCTTGTGGTCCCTTCCAGCCCTGACTGATACTATGATACCTCCAGGGAGGGGGCATCCAAAACCTCCCTGGGCAACATGTCCCAGTGTCTCCTCACCCTCACTGGAAAGAATTTCTTCCTCATCTCCACTCTGAATCTCCCCTTCAATCCAATTCCCCTCTTCCTATCACTCCCAGCCCCTGTCAAAAGTCCCTCCCCAGCCCTCTCTCCTGGAGCCCCTTCAGGTACTGGAAGGCTGCTCGAAGGTTTCCCTGCAGCCTTCTCTTCTCCAGCTGAACAGCCCCAACTCTCTCAGCCTTCTGGACTGCCCCAGACTATGAAGTGTGCAGCCTTCCCTGAGTCTCCATCACCTGCAGAGTGAAAAGAAAAAAGCAGTCAGAAATGCTTGGCTGATGGAGTCAGGAGCTGAAGACTCAAAGCCCCAGCTGCACGCCACCTTCCCTCCAAGCCTCACCACTGGCCCTGCCTCACAGCTGCCCCCATCTTTACAATGGGAACTGCAAACCTTGCCACTTCCCTCAGTCCCATCTGTTTAGCTTGTAAAGTCTCCAGGGCAGGGACTGGTTTTTATTTGTGTGCACAGCACCACAGACAGCAAGGTCCTGATCTTGGCTGAGGCCCCTCGGCACGAGTGGAGCACAAAGAAAGGAGAGCAGGGGGAGCAAGCACCAGCAGCTCACATCAGCAAGAGGAAAGCAGCTTGAGAGGGTTTTAGTGCTGCAGTCTCTGCTTCTCTGTCACTTGTTTATTCTTCCCAAAGCTTCAGCAGGCATCTCATCAAGCTGTTCAAAGAGTCAGATCCGTGGCCACGCCGAGGGAGTTGTTCAAACCCAGTTCTGTTCAGCAAACAGCTGCTTCTTGTTTCTCCTGCCACTGGAGGCATAGAAACACAGAATGGGGTTGGGTTGGAAGGGACCTTAAAGATCATCCAGGTCCAACCCCCCTGTCATGGGCAGGGACACCTCCCACCAGCCCAGGTTGGCTCAAGTCCTCATCCAAGCTGGCCTTGAGCACCTCCAGGGAGGAGGCAGCCACAGCCTCCCTGGGCAACCTGTGCCAGTGCCTCCCCAGCCTCACTGGAAAGAATTTCTTCCTAATCTCCAGTCCCAATCTCCCCTCTTCCAGCTTCAATCCATTCCTCCTCATCCCATCACAACAAGCCCTTGTCAAAATTCCCTCCCCAGCTCTCCTGCAGGTTCCCTTCGTATACTGGCAGGCTGCTCTAAGGTCTCCCTGGAACCTTCTCTTCTCCAGGCTGAACAGCCCCAACTCTCTCAGCCTGTCCCCACAGAGGAGGTTCTCCAGCCCTCTGAGCATCTTTGTGACTTCCTCTTAGAATCATAGAATCAACCTCAGAGATCATCAAGTCCAACCTATCACCCAACACCTCCTGACAACTAAACCATGGCTCCAAGGGCCACATCCAGTCCCCTCTTGAACAGGGATGGGGACTCCACCACCTCCCTGAGCAGCACATCCCAATGGCCAATCTCTCTTGCTGGGAAGAACCTTCTCCTCACCTCCAGCCTGAACCTCCCCTGGCACAGCTTCAGACTGTGTCCTCTTGTTCTGGGGCTGGGTGCCTGCCTGGGAGAAGAGACCAACCCCCAGCTGGCTCCAACCTCCCTGCAGGGAGTTGGAGAGAGCAAGAAGGTCTCCCCTGAGCCTCCTCTTCTCCAGGCTAAGCAACCCCAGCTCCCTCAGCCTCTCCTCCCAGGGCTGTGCTCCAGACCCCTCCCCAGCCTCATTGCCCTTTTCTCTGGACACCTTCCAGTCTCTCAATGTCCTTAAACTGAGGAGCCCAGACCTGGACCCAGGACACAAGACCCTCTTGACCAGCAGCTCCACGTGCCTCTGCTGCTGGGGGGCAGCAGGCAGCGGTAGGGTTTCTTTACTGGCTGTCTTCTCACCCTTTCCCTGTCCAACCTGCACTGGGCTGAACTTCCCTGCTGAGAAGCTCTGACAAGGTTGTGGGGTAGGGGACACCTGATTTTTAAGGCCTACCTTGTGTGCACTTCTTGGTGCCGCTCCAGCTCGCGCCACGCCGTTAAGCCGGAGCAACGATTCCAGCAGGCTCAAGCGTGGAGGAAAAATGTGATGGTTTCCAGATGAGTGCATTCTACTCAATTTAACATGCCTTTTGGTACTTAGAATTTCCACTTCCCCCCCCCACACACACCCCACACACACCCTACCCCACCCCCCTACCCACCCCCCCCCCCTTCCATTTATGTAATTAGAAATCAAGCAGCAGGAAACTGTTCCTCAGTTGGGAACAAGATGGTCTCGTTCCCATGGAGGGGGGGAGACCAGGAGGCCTGTCCTGTTTTGCACTGCACACAGGGGCTGCATCAAGAGGAAGGTTTGGATAGCACAGCTTTAATTAAGCCCCCCCAAAAAACCCCAGCCCCACATACAGGCATGGTGTGCTGGTTATATATGCAGAGGTGCAGGCTCTTCACACAAACAACAGGCAGGGCAGCTGTGGAAAAAGACCTCCTCAAGTTCTTGCCCCATTTCAAGAGCAATGACCAGGTTCAGTTCCACTCCCTCAACTCTGCAGCCTTTCCACTCTCCCCCACCCCTGGTGGATTCCATGTTCAGCAGCAAGAGCATTTGTCCTTCTCAGTGTCACTCTGGCAGTAAAAGGCCACGGTGTGAGCTGATGGCAGCAGTGGTACCTCCCAGTTTCCAAGGCCAGAAGAATCACTTTGTCACAGCAGATCACACCAAGAGTGAACCCTAGGCTGAACAGGAGGCAGTAGTGTGCCCAGGGGGCCAAGAAGGCCAAGGGCATCCTGGCCTGCAGCAGGAAGAGTGTGGCCAGCAGGAGCAGGGAAGTCCTTATGCTCTGTGCTCAGCACTGCTTAGGCCACACCTGCAGTCCTGTGTCCAGTTCTGGGCTCCTGAGGTTAGGAAAGAGGTTGAGCTGCTGGAAGGTGTCCAGAGAAGGGCAAGAAAGCTGGGGAGGGGTCTGGAGCACAGCCCTGGGAGGAGAGGCTGAGGGAGCTGGGGTTGCTTAGCCTGGAGCAGAGGAGGCTGAGGGGAGACCTTCTTGCTTTCTCCAACTCCCTGCAGGGAGGTTGGAGCCAGGTGGGGGTTGGTCTCTTCTCCCAGGCAGGCAGCCAGCCCCAGAACAAGAGGCCACAGTCTCAAGCTGTGCCAGGGGAGGTTCAGGCTGGATGTTAGGAAGAAGTTCTTCCCAGCAATAGAGATTGGCCATTGGGATGTGCTGCCCAGGGAGGTGGTGGAGTCCCCATCCCTGGAGGTGGTCAGGAAGAGCCTGGCTGAGGCACTTGGTGCCATGGTTTGGTTGATCAGATGGTGCTGGGTGACAGGTTGGCCTTGCTAATCTCCGAGGTCTTTTCCAACCTGGTTAATTCTGTTCTGTTCTGTTCTGAAGTTATCTCTGAGCTAAGGCAGGGCTAATCCTTACCAAGGAACCCAATGAGGATGGAGGCCCAAGTGCCACAGCACTAAGGGAAGGCTCTGCCTGCACCCTGGCAGCCGTTCCAGGCAGTGCTGTTGGCTCACCCAGCTCGGTGCTCTCCTCTCCAGCTGAACCCGCTGGCTCGCCAGACTGCTAGCAATCACAGCACACCCACAGAGAGCTCAATAAAAGCCCTTTCCAAACCACAGAGGAGCTGAGGCTCCAAAGTACATAGCTCAAATTAAAACTTGGGGCCAGATAAAATGATTCAAAATTGGGAAGAAGGCAAAGAGGTCCTGGTTCCAAGGAGCTGTTTTGACCTGACTGACGAACGCGGGCCGGCAAGGGAGGAGGTGGAAAAACAAGGACATGCTCAAGCAATGGGCCCTGGCTGGTATCATGCTTTGACAGCCTCTAAGGCTCCTCTGGCATTAAAGCTGTTTTATTTCACAAGTCCCTTGCTCCAGGCAAGCTCTTCAGCTTCTGTTGACTCTGGGCACAGCTCAACAGGTTTCTTCGGCGTGCGAGACCCGGGAGGATGGAGGATGGGGGCGGGTGGATGGGTGGGTGCAGGGCTGCTGCAGCACCCAGGCCCAAGCTGAGGGCTGCTGCTCACAAAGCAGCTCCTCCAGCTCTCTGAACTCCTTGAAGGCTGTCCCTCAGCCCAGCCCTTTCCTTTGTTGGCATGGTTTGAAAAAACAAACATTGCACAACTTGTTTTCCATTGTGTTTTCCTTTCTGGGGAGGAATTCTTTGTCACCCTTCCATCTGCCAGCTCTCCCCAGGCAGCAGGAGCAGGGCTTCCAGTGAAGCTCCAAATCAAGCTGGAGCATTCCCTTTCTGCCTCAGGAGATGTGCACTCACAGCTTGTGCTGTGCTGACAGCGTGCAGCAAGCCTGGGACAGAGCTGAAACAGGGCCCTGGAGAGCCAGCTCAATAGCTGGAAAACTGTGCTGAGCAAAGAGGTGGTGAAGAGAGGCCTTTGAGGCAGAAGAGCAGCAGACAACATGCCAACAAGTAATGGCATGGACAGGGGCAAATGCAAGCAGGCAGAAGGCCTTGGCCCAGTGACTTGCCATGTGAGAAGGAAGTTCTTCCCCATGAGAGGGGTGAAGCCCTGGAATGGGTTGTCCAGGGAGGCGGTTGAGGTGCCTGGAGGTGTTTAAGCCCAGGCTGCTCAAGGCCTCACATCCAGCCTGGCCTTGGAATGAAGCTGGAGGTGGGGAGATTCAGGCTGGAGGGGAGGAGGAAGTTCTTCCCCATGAGAGGGGTGAAGCCCTGGAATGGGTTGTGCAGGGAGGTGGTTGGGGCCCTGTCCCTGCAGGTGTTTAAGCCCAGGCTGGATGAGGCTGTGGCCAGGCTGATCTAGTGTGGGGTGTCCCTGCCCATGGCAAGGGGGTTGGAACTGGCTGATCCTTGTGGTCCCTTCCAGCCCTGACTGATGCTATGGTAATAAAGGCCTTTGTGACCCCTTCTTGCTGCTCCTCCCCAGAAGAGGCAAGCTGGGAGCCAGGCAAGCTGGGAGCCAGAGGCTGTGTTTTACTCACCCACTCCAGCGAGGAAGTTCCACGCTTGGGTCACTCCATGACTCAGAGCTACAAGAGACAGCACTGGCTCCCTGCACCAGTCACAGGGTCAGGGGCTGCCCTCTTGCATTCTGCCTCTTTGCAGAGGACAAAGCTCCCAATTTGAAAGGGCAACTGTACAAACAGGACGCAGGAGTATTTATCTCCCTCTCCAAACAGCGGCACAAGCAGCAGGGGGCTGGTGGGTGATTTATGAGGTGGGAATGGTGCTCTGAACTGAACCTTAGCTGAGGGGTGCCTTTCCAGGGTGGAGAGGGACACAGCACGGCTGTCTCTGCTGAAGAGCTCCCCCAGTGCCTTCAGCCAGGTGGTCACAGCTGCTAGGTACTCAGAATGGAGTCCTCTCTTCCATTCCCTCTCTCTCTCTCTCTCTCACTCACACACAAAGCCCAGACACCAGGGAAGGCCATTTTGCTTTTATTGATTTCCCAGAAGAGCTCTTCCTTGCACTTTCCAGACATGATACAAAACAAGCAACAGAACTTTTGTTTCCTGTACAGAAACAGTTTGCTGCTGGGAGTATAAAGAGTTACTGCTGAGCGGGACTGAAGAATGTTTGTTGGCTGATTCCAGGGCAGCTTCAGTATTCCTGAGGAATAATCATTGATTTCTCCTTCCTTCCCACTGGGATAGGCTCAGTCATTAGTCACTGTTCCTGTAAAGCAAGAAGGCTTAGATTATTAAAAAGCCATTTGGACTCCTTACAAGGAAGGTGCTGCACGATGTAAAACAAAGCCACTTAAGCTCTGTGAGCTTTCCAGAGGGCAGGTTGACGTTTCCAGGCCCTGCTAGGCTGAGAGCTTTGGCCTGGAGAAGCCAAGCAGCTCACTTCACAGCACCTTTTCATCCACACAACCCTCCCTCCTGACACAGCTGGGGGCTCCAAAAAAACCCCAGCCCTCAGCATTGCTGTTATGACCCCAAGCTGGGGGCAGGAGTTGAGCTGTTAGAGGGCAGGAGAGCTCTGTAGAGGGACCTGGCCAGGCTGGGCAGATGGGCAGAGCCCAAGGGCAGGAGATTGAACACACCCAAGTGCCAGGTGCTGCACATTGGCCACAGCAACCCCAGGCAGTGCTACAGGCTGGGGGCAGAGTGGCTGAGAGCAGCCAGACAGAGAGGGACCTGGGGGTAGTGGGTGACTGTAGGCTGAACATGAGCCAGCAGTGTGCCCAGGGGGCCAAGAAGGCCAAGGGCATCCTGGCCTGCAGCAGGAAGAGTGTGGCCAGCAGGAGCAGGGAGCTCATCCTGCCCTGTGCTCAGCACTGCTTAGGCCACACCTGGAGTCCTGTGTCCAGTTCTGGGCTCCTCAGGTTAGGAAAGAGGTTGAGCTGCTGGAAGGTGTCCAGAGAAGGGCAAGAAAGCTGGGGAGGGGTCTGGGGCACAGCCCTGGGAGGAGAGGCTAAGGGAGCTGGGGTTGCTTAGCCTGGAGAAGAGGAGGCTCAGGGGAGACCTTCTTGCTCTCTCCAACTCCCTGAAGGGAGGTTGGAGCCAGATGAGGGTTGGTCTCCTCTCCCAGGCAACCACCAAGAGAACAAGAGTCTCAAGCTGTGCCAGGGGAGGTTTAGGCTGGAGGCGAGGAAGAAATTCTTCCCAGCAAGAGAGATTGGCCATTGGGATGTGCTGCCCAGGGAGGTGGTGGAGTCCCCATCCCTGGAGGTGGTCAGGAAGAGCCTGGCTGAGGCACTTGGTGCCATGGTTTAGTTGATCAGATGGTGTTGGGTGATAGGTTGGACTGGATGATCTCTGAGGTCTTTTCCAACCTGGTTCATTCTGTTCTATTCTATTCAGAGCTCCATTTTGCTGAAGGAGCTTCTCTGGAGTGTAGCTAACCCAGGATTTTCTAGGAAACAAACCAGATGAGTGATAATGCAACAATATTTTCCATGCTCCCAACCAGGAGAAATGAACTAATTTTGTTGTAATAACCCAGGAGCCATACCCCATGACATGACATTTGGGAGAGAATTACTGACATTAACCCTCAGATGGCTTCACTGAGCCTCTTCCTCCTCTCAGCCTCTTTGGGCCAGAGCAAGCTCCTGGAGACAGAGCACTGGAAACTATTTGCCTAGGCCTGTGCCACGCAGGCAGCTGTGCTGCTTCTGCCAAGTGTCCTTTCAATTACCTCATGCTGCTGAGGACCACACTTGCTCCAGAGCACAGATCAGGCCTTAACCCAAACAAGGAGGACAGAGTGACTGGAGAGCAGCCAGGCAGAAAGGGACCTGGGGGTAGTGGTTGATAGTAGGCTGAACAGGAGCCAGCAGTGTGCCCAGGGGGCCATGAAGGCCAAGGGCATCCTGGCCTGCAGCAGGAAGAGTGTGGCCAGCAGGAGCAGGGAAGTCCTTGTGCCCTGTGCTCAGCACTGCTTAGGCCACACCTGAGGCCTGTGTCCAGTTCTGGGCTCCTCAGGTTAGGAAGGACATTGAGAGACTTGAAGGTGTCCAGAAAAGGGCAAGGAGGCTGGGGAGAGGCCTTGAGCACAGCCCTGGGAGGAGAGGCTGAGGGAGCTGGGGTTGCTTAGCCTGGAGAAGAGAAGGCTCAGGGGAGACCTTCTTGCTCTCTCCAACTCCCTGAAGGGAAGTTGGAGCCAGCTGGGGATTGGTCTCTTCTCCCAGGCAGGCACCCAGCCCCAGAACAAGAGGACACAGTCTCAAGCTGTGCCAGGGGAGGTTTAGGCTGGAGGTGAGGAGAAAGTTCTTCCCAGAAAGAGGAATTTGCCATGGGAATGTGCTGCCCAGGGAGGTGGTGGAGTCCCCATCCCTGGAGATGTTCCAGAGGGGCTTGGATATGGCACTTGGTGCCATGGTTTAGTTGTCAGGAGGTGTTGGGTGGCAGGTTGGACTTGCTGAGCTCTGAGGTCTTTTCCAACCTGGTTGATTCTGACCTGAAAGGCAGTTTTCAGTTGCTCACCATCCCTAGTACTGAGCATCCCTGAATGAGTAATGACTCCTTTGAACATGTCAGTGAGGCCTTTGCTATCCACAGCACTCACAGACAGGGCATCCCAGAGTCTTTCTGGGCATAAATGGGAGGAATCCCCCCAGGGTGGTGTGGGAATCCAAGATGTTCTGTTGTTAACAAATCCAGCCAGGAGAGTCACACAGAGACTTTGGATTCTGGGCTGTAGCTGGCAGTGTTGTTATCAGCTGCCTCTCAGTCACTGTGTCTCTGTCTTGCTATCCAAAGTACTCAATTCTGAAATTGTTCAAGAACCATTTTCTTGTTTCCCTTTCTTAACAGGTAGCTTAAGGTAGCATTTGTAACAAGGTACTGCAGCACCTCCCCTATAGGGACAGGCAGGAGAGCTGGGGCTGTTCAGCCTGGAGAAGAGAAGGCCCCAGGAGACTTTAGAGCAGCCTTCCAGTACCTGAAGGGACCACAGGAGAGCTGGGGAGGGACTTTTGACAGGATGAGGAGGAATGGCTTTGAGCTTGAGGAGGGAAGATTGAGACTGGAGATGAAGTAGAAATTCTTCCCAGTGAGGCTGGGGAGACCCTGGCACAGGTTGTCCAGGGGGGCTGTGGATGTTCCCTCCCTGGAGGTGTTCAAGGCCAGGCTGGATGAGGCCTTGAGCAACTTGGGCTGGTGGGAGGTATCCTTGCCCATGGCAGCAGCGCTGGAGCTAGATGACCTTGAAGGTCCCTTCCAACCCAAACCATTCTGTGAGTCTATAAGGTATAGCTGGTAGGGCTGCAGAAGGGTGGCAAAAGTGCATCTGCCAGCATGGAGGAATGGACTCCACTTACAGCGCTAGAAAGCCCAAAACCACCTTCAAGTCTCCTTCACCAGGCAGAGGAGCAATGCAGGAGCAATTTCTGCATTCTGTGTGCTTGCTGTGGAAAGCTCCTGGCAAAACAATTTCCCTCAGTGCTTTCTGAAGAGCTAAATTCACTGTAAATAATGTGCTGGTGGATGCTCCTCCAGCAGCACCCCTGAAATGCTTTTAGCAGTGTGTGGCTCTGTGGATCCAAAACACAGAGTCCTTTGCTTTCAATCCAGATGCCACAGTAATTAAATTACCATCCAGCCCTGACAGTTCTATGAGTCTAGGATTTTGGGGGTTCCTTGCAACCCAGTGCAACCTGTGAATCTGTAGCAAGTGCATTGTTAAAAACATCTGATGCTTAAGATTTCTAAAGAGCAAAGGCACCACCTTGGCCTTCAGCAGCACAGATGCCTTCTGAACTACTGCTCTGGCAGAGGAATATCTATTTGAATGGTGTCTAGGTGTACTGCTTAATGCTAACTTATAGAATCATAGACTCATAGAATCAAGAAGGAGGGAAGAGAAGAAGGAGGGAAGAGAAGAAGGAGGGAAGAGAAGAAGGAGGGAAGAGAAGAAGGAGGGAAGAGAAGAAGGAGGGAAGAGAAGAAGGAGGGAAGAGAAGAAGGAGGGAAGAGAAGAAGGAGGGAAGAGAAGAAGGAGGGAAGAGAAGAAGGAGGGAAGAGAAGAAGGAGGGAAGAGAAGAAGGAGGGAAGAGAAGAAGGAGGAAGAGAAGAAGAGAAGAAGAAGAAGGAGGGAAGAGAAGAAGGAGGGAAGAGAAGAAGGAGGGAAGAGAAGAAGGAGGGAAGAGAAGAAGGAGGAAAGAAGAAGGAGGGAGAAGAAGAGGAAGAAGAAGGAGGGAAGAAAGAAGGAGGGAAGAGAAGAAGAGGGAAGAGAAGAAGGAGGGAAGAGAAGAAGGAGGGAAGAGAAGAAGGAGGGAAGAGAAGAAGGAGGGAAGAGAAGAAGGAGGGAAGAGAAGAAGGAGGGAAGAGAAGAAGGAGGGAAGAGACCTTTGTGATCATCAAGTCCAACCTATCACCCTACACTAAGCAACTAAACCATGGCACCAAGCACCCCAACCAGTCTCTGAGGTTGGAAAAGACCTGAAAGATCACCAAGTCCAACCTGTCACCCAAGACCTCATGACTACTAAACCATGGCTCCAAGTGCCACATCCAATCCCTTTTTGAACACCTCCAGGGACAGGGACTCCACCACCTCCCTGGGCAGCACATTCCACTGGCTAACAGTTCTGCAATGAAGCAATGAAGAGGCACTAGCAGTGATACTTACTTTGACAAATTTACCATGGAGAAGATATGGAGACTGGAAGTCATGCTGACAATTGGAATAAGCCATTCCTAACCCCATCCCTGACCCAAAGGCAATAGGCCATGACTTTCCTGGGGTGAGAGGGGGGAAAGCAAAGAGAGAGGAGAAGTTAGAAGTCATGAAGAGCTTCTTGGTTCACACTGTTAAATAAGCACCAAGAGAGAACCAATCACTGGCAAATGCATATTGGGCATTTCCAAGCCCTCCAAGCAGCTAAACCCCAGATTAGATTGCTTCTGAGCCTGAGTAACAGCGAGCCTGACATCAGGTTTGGGATTTCATGGAGAGCACTCCCTGAACTTGAGCTCTTATTGGCAATCTTTGTGTCACCAAAGCATAAATCAAAGCTAATTGAGGTCAGTTTTGAAAGCCTGGCAAGGCTGATGTAAACTGGGGTCCAGAGCAGTCACTGGGCTCAGGGTTTCCTGCAGCTCCAGGATCTGAGTTGAGCACAGCAGGAGCTTTGAGGGATGCTGTGTGTAACAAGTGTGTTACACAACAGCTAAAGCAAGTGGATTTCAGATGAAGAGAGGTGACCAGTAAATAATGAGGGAACTGGTCTGCCATGCTGATTAAGTTCTGCATGCCTTGGTTTTAAGCTGCCCCTACAACTGGCTTCAGAAAATGAGGCAGCCAGGCTCACTGCAGTACTTACTTTTGAAGAAGATGACTGAGAAAACAATCCCTAATCCAAACCCAGCACCTGGAAGAAGAAACACAGTGAGTAAGGGCCAAAATAATGCAGAATCATAGAATTAACCAGGTTGGAAAAGACCTCAGAACTCAGCAAGTCCAAGCTGGCACCCAACACCTCCTGACTAACTAAACCATGGCTCCAAGTGCCACATCCAAGCCCCTCTTGAACACCTCCAGGGATGGGGACTCCACCACCTCCCTGGGCAGCACATTCCAATGGCCAATTACTCTTGCTGGGAAGAGTTTTCTCCTCACCTCCAGCTTAAACTTCCCCTGGCACAGCTTGAGACTGTGTCCTCTTGTTCTGGTGCTGGCTGCCTGGGAGAAGAGACCAACCCCTTCCCGGCTACAACCACCTTTCAGGTAGTTGTAGAGGGCAATGAGGTCTCCCCTGAGCCTCCTCTTCTCCAGGCTAAGCAACCCCAGCTCCCTCAGCCTCTCCTCAGAGGGCTTGTGTTCAAGGCCTCTCCCCAGCCTTGTTGCCCTTCTCTGGACACCTTCAAGTCTCTCAATGTCCTTCTTAAATTGAGGAGCCCAGAACTGGACACAGGACTCAAGGTGCAGCCTAACCAAAGCAGAGCACAGGGCACAATGACCTCCCTGCTCCTGCTGGCCACACTGTTCCTGCTGCAGGCCAGGATGCCATTGGCCCTCTTGGCCACCTGAGCACACTGCTGGCTCACGTTCAGCTGCTGTCAACCACTACCCACAGGTCGTCCCTCTCTGTTTGGCAGCTCTCAGCCACTCTGACCCCAGCCTGTAGCTCTGCCTGGGTTTGCTGTGGCCAAAGTGCAGCACCTGGCACTTGGACTTGTTGAATGCCATCCCATTGGCCTCCACCCATCTGTCCAGCCTGGCAAGGTCCCTCTGCAGAGCCCTTCTACCCTCTAACTGACCAACATCTGCTCCCAGCTTGGTGTCATCTGCAAACTTGCTGATGACTGACCCAATCCCCTCATCCAGATCATCAATGAAGATGTTAAAGAGCCTGGGGCCCAGCACTGCTCCCTGGGGCACACCACTGGTGCCTGGCTGCCAGCTGGCTGTGGCACCATTCACCACCACTCTCTGGGCTCAGCCTCCAGCCAGTTCCTAACCCAGCTCAGAGTGTTGTGGTCCAAGCCAGGGGCTGACAGCTTGGCCAGGAGTTTGCTGTGGGGGACGGTGTCAAAGGCCTTGCTGCAGTCCAGGCAGACCACATCCACAGCCTGCCCCACATCCACCAGGCAGTCACCTGATCATAGAAGGAGATCAGGTTGGAGAGGCAGGACCTGCCCTTCCTAAATCCATGTTGGTTTATTTGGCTCCTTGTCAGCAAATGAGAAACACTGAAATGAAACCTTTTTTTTTTGGGGGGGGTGGGGTGGGGGTGTCCTTGAGCTTCACATTTTGCAGATGAATATCTCCTTGTGTTTGCTTTATCTCACCACTTTAACTGCTTCAATGTGTGTCCTGAGGGCAGCACGACTTTGATGCTTTGTGTTACCTTATACCTTGCAAAAGCAAGCTCCAGGCTGCTTATCTTCCACATCCACAACATTCATTGTGGAGCAGATTTAAACACATTAAGGAATGAAATGACTTTTCACATCCTTCTACTATATATAGAAATGACTGCAGCAGTTGGGGGGGCTGGGGGAATGTAATTATCCAGCACCATTAAAATAAACTCAGCTGGCATGTTGAAAAGTAATTGTGAGCTTCCTTGGAAGGTGTGCTTAGGGTTCTTTGCAACAAGGCAGCTGCCCAGCAGAGAAAGGCTTGGGGCTGCTAGCCAACAGAGATAGGCCAGCTCAGGCCCAGGAGGCCACCAGCAGCATGGCCTGGATCAGCAAGAGCATGACCAGCAGGAGCAGGGAAGTGATGGTCACCCTAGGCTGGGCATTGGTGAGGCCAACACCTTGTGTCCTGGGTTCAGTTTTGGGCTCCTCCCTCCCAGAAGGACACTGAGGTGCTGGAGCAGGTCCAGAAAAGGCCACCAAAGCTGGGGAAGGGTCTGGAGAACAGGGCTGATAAGGAGCACTGAGGGACCTGGGCTTGTTGAGCCTGGAGAAAAGGAGGCTGAAGGGAGACCTCAATGCTCTCTTCAGCTCCTTGAAAGGAGGCTGGAGCCAGGTGGGAGTTGGTCTCTTCTTCCAAGGAACAAGAAAATGGTTGGACTCAATGATCTTAAAGGTCTATTCCAATCAAAGTTGTTCAATTCTATGAACTACTGAGGGGCCTGGAGCAGCCCTGTGAGGAGCAAAGGCTGAGAGACTCTGGGGCTGTTGAGCCTGGAGAAGAGCAGCCTCAGAGGGGAGCTGAGCAATGCTCAGCAAGAGCTAAAGGCTCGGGGGCAAGAGGCTGGGGCCAGACTCTGCTCAGTGGTGCCCAGAAACAGGACAAAGGGCAACAGGAACAAACTGGAAGTCAGGAGGTTCCACCTGAACAGGAGGAGAAAGTTGTTTGGTGTGAGGGTGCTGAGCCCTGGAGCAGGCTGCCCAGAGAGGTTGTGGAGTCTCCTGGTGTGGAGAGCTTCCAAACCCCCATGGGCATTCTGCTGCTGGGCAGGGTGCTGTGGGTGCCCTGCTTTAGCAGGGGGGTTGGACTGGATGAGCTCCAGAGGTCTTTTCCAACAACTTTTTGTTTTGTCTTTTTAATATTGCTAAAGCCTGTGCTCCTTGGTTAAGCTCCTGTTGAACACATTACTGACTGGGTTGTGTCCAGAATAGCACCAAAGAATCCTGGGCCTTCCTGGTGTACAGGAGTGGCTTTCCCCCCACACCCTCTTTCCTTTTTCCCCTCTTCTTTCCCCTTTCCTTTGCTTTCTTTCCCCCCTCTCTTTCCTTTTCCCCTCTTCTTTCCCCTTTCCTTTCCTTTCTTTCCCCCCTCTCTTTCCTTTTCCCCTCTTCTTTCCCCTTTCCTTTCCTTTCTTTCCCCCCTTTCTTTCCTTTTCCTTTCTTTCCCCTTTCCTTTCCTTTTCTCTTTCCTTTTCCCCTCTTCCCCTTTCCTTTCCTTTCTTTCCCCCTTTCTTTTCCCCTTTCCCCCTTTTCCTTTCTTTCCCCCTTTTTCCCCTCTTCTTTCCCCTTTCCTTTCCTTTCTTTCCCCCTTTCTTTCCTTTTCCCCTTTCTTTCCCCTTTCCTTTCCTTTCTTTCCCCCTTTCTTTCCCCTCTTCTTTCCCCTTTCTTTCTTTCCCCCTTTCTTTCCTTTTCCCCTTTCTTTCCCCTTTCCTTTCCTTTCTTTCCCCCTTTCTTTCCTTTCCTTTTCCCCTCTTCTTTCCCCTTTCCTTTGCTTTCTTTCCCCCTTTCTTTCCTTTTCCCCTCTTCTTTCCCCTTTCCTTTCCTTTCTTTCCCCCCTCTCTTTCCTTTTCCCCTCTTCTTTCCCCTTTCCTTTCCTTTCTTTCCCCCCTCTCTTTCCTTTTCCCCTCTTCTTTCCCCTTTCCTTTCCTTTCTTTCCCCCCTTTCTTTCCTTTTCCCCTCTTCTTTCCCCTTTCCTTTCCTTTCCTTTCTTTCCCCCTTTCTTTCCTTTTCCCTCTTCTTTCCCCTTTCCTTTCCTTTCTTTCCCCCCTTTCTTTCCTTTTCCCCTCTTCTTTCCCCTTTCCTTTCCTTTCCTTTCTTTCCCCCCTTTCTTTCCTTTTCCCCTCTTCTTTCCCCTTTCCTTTCCTTTCCTTTCTTTCCCCCCTTTCTTTCCTTTTCCCCTCTTCTTTCCCCTTTCCTTTCCTTTCTTTCCCCCCTTTCTTTCCTTTTCCCCTCTTCTTTCCCCTTTCCTTTCCTTTCTTTCCCCCCTTTCTTTCCTTTTCCCCTCTTCTTTCCCCTTTCCTTTCCTTTCTTTCCCCCTTTCTTTCCCCCCTTTCTTTCCCCTTTTTCCCTTTCCTTTCCTTTCCTTTCCCCCCTTTCCTTTCCTTTCTTTCCCCCTTTTTCTTTCCCCTTCTTTCCTTTCCTTTCCTTTCCCCCCTTTCTTTCCTTTCCCCTCTTCTTTCCCCTTTCCTTTCCTTTCTTTCCCCCTTTCTTTCCTTTTCCCCTCTTCTTTCCCCTTTCCTTTCCTTTTCCCCTCTTCTTTCCCCTTTCCTTTCCTTTCCTTTCCCTTCCCCTCTTTCTTTCCTTTTTTCCCCCTCTTCTTTCCCCTTTCCTTTGCTTGCTTTCTTTCTTCTTTTTTCCCCTTTTTTCTTTTTTAAGCTTCCTTCTGCTTTTTAAACCTTTTTCCTTGCAAAAAGCACCCTAATGGTAACATCCACTGAAGCAGAGAGAATTGAAACCCTACCTGCTGCACTTGCTAATAAATTACCTAAGACCCTCACATTTTTCATTGAGTCTACAACCCATCAGACCAGAAATGACCAAACATGATCAAAGCCAACCCTCTCATGCTGACTCTCCTGTTAGGACTTCACCTGCTTATCAAGAGCTGGAAACCAGAGTTGCTCTTTTCATTGCACTACAGCTTTTTCAGTGCTGACAGAGGTAACTAACTGCTTTAGCAGGTCACTGCAACGTTGGAGTAGGCTTACAAAACATGCAGTGCAGGGAGGAACTCTGCCTGACTGCCAAGTGGTCCTGACATAACTCCCCCAGACAGTTTAGAAAGCATTTCACAGAGGGTCAGGTTTTCACTCTAATCATTTGCACAGCTAAGGGATAAGTCCCAGCTCCTCAGATGACTGCTCAGAGCTTGAGGCTTTTTCTGCATTTCAGACAGCAAGAGATAATGCTGCTTGGAGAGCATCTCCTACAAGCAGCTAACTACTCACAGCGTGTCACCCACCAGCACTTCCAGGAGGACTGGAAGAGACATCAGGCAGCTCACCCAGGGGGGAGTCCCCCACTCCCCCTCCCCAGGCAGGGCCTTCCTGCTCTACCTTTGCTATGCTACAGCTGCTGCTGGCTCTCTCTGAGTGTTTATGCTATTAGGGATAATGACTATCTGTTAGAATTCATCCAGAGGACAACTGCTTGGCCCTCTGACCCAACTCCCTTGGCCAGGCTTTTCCTCCAACACACAGTTGTGGTACCTTGTCCTTTGGGGCTGTTCTGACCTGTGCTGCAGGTCTGAAGAGGACCTTCTGGAGGCAATTTCTGTCTGTTCAAACAGCACCAGGCCTGGGTTTGAACCCTCCAGTTCAGGGAGGCCGATCACCCCTGAGCGAACCCAGTGGCAGAGCAGATCCCCTCTGCCAATCCAAACAGTGCAGTGATTGACAGGATGACAAATCCTGCATCATCTCCATGCAGAGCCTGGCTGGTTTCTAATGTCACTGTGTTTTCCATGTTTCCAGTCAAAGCCACATTCTTCTTACCAGCACGGTGGGGAGGGACATTTTACAAGGGCTTGCAGTGCCAAGACAAGTGGAAATGGCTTTGAGCTGGAAGAGGGCAGATTTAGACTGGCTATCAGGAAGCAATTCTTTCCAGTGAGGGTTGTGAGACACCAGAAGAGGTTGCCCAGAGAAGCTGTGGATGCCTCATTCCTGGGAGTGTTCAAGGCCTTGAGGTGGGTAAGGCCTTGAGCTCCCTGGTCTAGTGGGAGGTGTTCCTGCCCATGGCAAGGGGTTTGGAATGAAATGATCCTTAAGGTCCCTTCCAACCCAAACCATTCTGTGATTCTATGAAACCTTTTCCCTCTCTTGTCTTCAGAAAGGTCTGCACTAAGCTAGCAGTCATCCTCAATACCTTTTCTTTCCATCTGCTTCCAGAATTCATCATTACCTTGTATTCTCTTCACCTCCTTTAGATGCTCTCTCATGTCCCCATGTGTAAGGCCTCCACTCAGATGCCATTAGTGCTGCTTTGTGTTGGCCAGGGGGGAAGCTACAGGCTACACTTCAAGGTGAAAAACTTCCTGTGGTTGCCACTTTTAGCCTAAGCCTAAATCAGAGCCTAAGCTTTGCTTCATGTTAACACTGAGCACCCCTGTTAAGCCTGTCATGCTGCTTAGGGAAGACATTTAACTTCTCAGCCCTCCTCATGAAGAACCTCTTTCTGTGGACAATTTGTCACTCCTCCTCATTTCATTAGAAAGGATTTGTGGTTATGTGGTCACTTCCTGTCCATCCAGGACCAAGGGGCAGCTGAAACCATCTTGCCTTGGGGGAGCCAAGTAACACATTTCACTCGAATTCTATCTAGAGTTACACCAGAGATAAACAACGGCAGAGCTGCTGATGAGTTTCACAGGTTGAAGTTCTCACATGCTCAATTTCCTTTCAAAGAGGCAACACGGGTGCTTCAAAGAGCCTCCCACCTGACCAGGGGACACCGGGTCTGCAGCTGTTCCTACTAAAGAGCAGCCACCTCCAGGCCAGGTTTTACCTTAGCAACAATAAAACATGAAAGGTTTCGCTTACAAGGAAAACAAAAGGAACAAGGCAAAGCTAAGGGCTTGATCCACATTTCCCCCTCCTTTTCTTGCATGACAGACCCTGTGCAGGAAAAGGCCAGAGGAAAGAGTTCAAGGCATCTTTCACCTCCTCTTGACAGTTTCAAATGCTTAACTAGAAAACCAGTCGCTTCCACCCCACATCTATCACTTCAGCTTCAACTCATTTACAGTCGGTGTCAACAGGGCACAGGATGGCTCTGTGGACATCTTACTCCTGATTCCCCAGGCAGAGCCACAAGGAATTGGTATTAGGCAGAAAGCCCAAGCTCCAGAGCCTTTATTCATCCTGCTTTTTGGCTCCTTCAGCTCCCAAGCAGGACGCCCCAGCTCCTCAAATCAATCTAACATGCCGAGGAGCACGCGCCGCGTGCCCAACAGGACATCATAAAAGTGTCTTGGAGAGAAACACAAATCTTCAGGATGGGCTCCTGCCCTGCAAGAACATCTGGGAAAGGCTTCTTCTAGCAATTCCCTCAACAGTCCCTCCAACAGAGATTCTACAGGGTTCTCTCCTAGGCTTCCCAAGTAGCTAGGGGCTGAAGCGGCTGCCACACCTAGACAAGACTCCTCTTCGATAGCTTGACACTGAAAGTGGAAGGATCCAAACATGTTTGTTGACATCTGGCAAGTGTGCTGCTGTTACTATAGCAGCTGGAAGTTTTTTACATGACTTAACAGTTTGCTTTCTGCCTCCAGATAATTTCCCCTCTGCCATTCCCCACACGCAAATCCAACCCACAGAGCTTCGGCCTCTTCCCCTTTGGATGCTGCTGGTTGATGGTTAAAAGAACTCAAGTGATCGAAATAAAATGAAGGTTAAGTGATGGCTTCTTGTCCTGAGAAAACAGCAAGTGCTCTGTGGGATCATGGAATTGTTTGGGTGGGAAAAGCCCCCTAAGATCATCAAGTCCAACCACCAATCTAAGACCACCGTGGCCGTCAAACCATGTGGCCCCTCCAAGTGCCACCTCCACAGGCTTCCTGAACACCTCCAGGGACAGTGACTCCACCACCTCCCTGGGCAGCCTGTCCCAATGCCTGGCCACTCATTCAGTGAAGAGTTTTTTCCTAACATCCAACCTAAACTTCCCCTGGCACAATTTCAGGCCATTTGTACAGACAAGACTCTCAAAATAGGTCAGGACTTGTTCCAACAGAGATTTCTTCCAGGCTAGAAAGACAGCTCCCATTAGGATCAAGAAAATCTGCCGAGCTCGGTTAGCTTCTCTCTGGGGACAGTGACAGCTTCGAGGTCCAACAGGCAGATCTCATCAAACTCTATGCTCCCTCCTACTGCAGGGTGTCCCATCCTGTCCCCCTCCAATCCAGCCTGGGGAAGATATAGAAACAGCTGTGTAAAAACAAGGAGGAGATCCTTCTTCATGCACCAGGGCCTTTGTAGGGCAGCACTTAGCACGGGCTAGAAACCTGAGCCCATGAAATCACTTATTTACAGACAGCATTAATTCCAAGCAGACTCTTAGCAAGGTCTTGCATGGCAGGAAGCAGATTTCCTTCAACTTTGAAGCTTTCCTTCTCATCTCCCCCCGTTGGGTGGATTGTTTACACAGCAGAGAGAAAAATGAGCAAGGACTCCAGAAGAAAACATCATGAAGCTACACACTGAGTCCTCGAGGAAGAAGTCGGGAGAAAAGTGTGGTTTGTTTTCTTCTAGCATTTGCCTGCAGCACCACAGCAGGGCTGGAATGTCAGAGGATAAATACCCAAATCGTGTGCTGCTGCAAAAGCCCCGACAGGCTTGCAGGGGCCGCTTTCACCCTCGAGCACTCCTGCAGCCTGAGAGGAGATTAACATCAGCACCTCTGCAGATGGGACACGCAGCACTGCTGCCAACCCTTCATGGAATCACAGAATCATTAAGGTTGGAAAAGACCTCTAAGATCAAGTTCAACCTTCTACCCAACACCTCCATGACCACTAGAACACGTCCCCCAAGTGCCACACACACACCTCTTTTTAAACACCTCCAGGGATGGGGAGTCCACCACCTCCCTGGGCAGCTTGTCCCCATGCCTGATCACTCTTGCAGGAGATTTCTACTAATATCCAACTTAAACCTCCCCTGGCACAGCTTGAGGCCACTTACTTTTGTCTTGTCACTAGGTACCTGGGAGAAGAGTCCAACACTGTCCTCACTACAACCTCCTTTCACGCAGTCAAGTAAACACAGCCAGAGTCTCAGAGAGGACCAGAAACTATTCATCCTTCTACCAGGTCATGAGCTGGTAAGGAGAGAGGGCACACATTTCCCTTCCTCTCACTGCACCAAGCTTTCAGAGAAGATCAGGGCTGCACCTCACTTTAGAAGCACAGCTAGGTATCATTCTATCAGCTAGATATTCCTAATGTCTCTGACAGAAAGCAATCCCTTCTCTTACTGCAATAAAACACAGCCAGAGTCTCACAGAGGACCAGAAACTTCTCATCCTTCCACCAGGTAATGAGTTGGTAAGGAGAGAGGGCACACATCTCCCTTCCTCTCACTGCACCAAGCTTTCAGAGAAGATCAGGCTTGGCCCTCACTTCAGAAGCACACATGTAAGAAATCAGCTAGATATTCCTAGTATCTAATATCTCTGACAGAAAGCAATCCCTTCCCTTACCGCAATCAAATATTCCACTAATGAGAGCAAAGCACTGCTATAAAGAAACATTTTGTTGGGGCAAAACCCTCCAGGTTCAGGGCTCCTGCAAGCCTAACTGTGAGGGTTAGCAGTCAGGCTCCTCCTCACCCATCCCACCTAGGCTGACCATTACTGATCTCTACTGGCCCAGAGGCAGTTCAGAGCCAGAAGCAGTATGGTGGCATCTCACTAGCATCTGAGAAGCTTGATCCTTCTCAAAGCTCTTACTATTAATTCATTACCATCAGGGATGTGCCAGCAGCCCTGGAAGGATTTCCTCAGAGAGCTCTATCTGATGGAACAAAGAGCAAAGAGTTGGCCCCACCTACTGCTGTAACATCTCCAGGAGCAAAGGAGTGGTTTAGGGTAGCACTTAGCTGGAGTCCCCTTCCCTTGTCACCATGTGCCACCTCCCAGAGAAGGCCCAGCTGGCAGCTGATCAGTGCAGGGCACAAGGAAGTCGGTGCACTTTGGATTCGTTTCCAGGACAGATCTGCCACAGCCTGGCTTTTTTAAGGGCTGCATTATCAGATGGGAGTCCCAGCTCCTCTTTCACATCTTCCTGCACACCAGAGGTATTGCCAGGAGCAGGCTGGAACAAGGGCAGAGCAAGGCTCGGGTTAGGGAGTGATCAGGCACACCTAGGCAGGCAGCCTCCTGACTCAGCCAGGTGGCCAGCCAAGAGGAATAAACTTTTATTTAGAATAGAATAAACCAAACCAGGTTGGAAGAGACCTTCAAGATCACCGTGTCCAACCCATCAACCAATCCAACCCACCTAAACAACTAACCCATGGCACCAAGCACCCCAGCAAGTCTCCTCCTGAACACCTCCCATGATGGTGACTCCACCACCTCCTTGGGCAGCACATTCCAATGGCCAATCACTCTCTCTGTATAGAACTACTTCCTAACATCCAACCTGAACCTCCCCTGGCACAGCCTGAGACTGTGTCCTCTTGTTCTGGTGCTGGCTGCCTGGGAGAAGAGACCATCATCTGCCTGTCTACAACCTCCCCTCAGGTAGTTGCAGAGAGTAATAAGATCACCCCTGAGTCTCCTCTTCTCCAGGCTGAGCAATCCCAGCTCCCTCAGTCTTTCCTCATAGGGCTTGTGTTCCAAACCCCTCACCAACTTCATTGCTCTTCTCTGGACACGTTCCAGCAAACAGGAACAGCAGGAACAGCAGGCCACAATGGCAGGAGGAGAGGAGACCTGGAGTCCTGAAGCTTTCCTCTCATTTTCTTCCCAAAGAACAGCCCCTTTATTTGTAGGCTGTCACTGTGTCCAGAGCTCTGCTAACAACACAGCTAAATATTGCTGTTTGAGTTTTGACTATGAGCCTGTTCTCAGAACAGCATTCGTCCACCTCTTCCAAAGAAAACATTTTTCCACTGGCTCTATCACCTCCCTGCACAGACTAAACCACCAGCAGTTAATATTTACATGGCCTGGGTCTGCTCAAGATACAGCAAGAAGAACTGGCTCTTCGGCAGGACAAAGGAAAAGAGCCTGGGGTTACAAACAAAGCTCAGGTGACGATGCAGTCGTGTGCCAGCAGAGCATTTGTGTCCTCCAGCGTTAAACCCCGAAATCCCAAAGGAAGAACACATCGCTGAGCCCATAGAGCCCAAACAGCCCCAGCGGAGCCCCGGCTGGGGCCAAGCAGCGCCGGCTGAGCCCCCGCTGGGGCCAAGCAGCCCTGGCTGAGCCCCGGCTGGGGCCAAGCAGCCCCGGCTGAGCCCATACAGCCCCGGCTGGGGCCAAGCAGCCCTGGCTGTCCCGGCTGGGGCCAAGCAGCCCCAGCTGAGCCCAAGCAGCCCCAGCAGTCCTGGCTAGGGCCAAGCAGCCCCGGCTGAGCCCATACAGCCCCCGCTGGGGCCAAGCAGCCCCGACTGAGCCCATGCAGCCCCAGCAGTCCCGGCTGAGGCCAAGCAGCCCCGGCTGAGCCCATACAGCCCCAGCAGTCCCGGCTGGGGCCAAGCAGCCCCGGCTGAGCCCATACAGCCCCAGCAGTCCCGGCTGGGGCCAAGCAGCCCCGGCTGAGCCCATACAGCCCCAGCAGTCCCGGCTGGGGCCAAGCAGCCCCGGCTGAGCCCATACAGCCCCAGCAGTCCCGGCTGGGGCCAAGCAGCCCCGGCTGAGCCCATACAGCCCCAGCAGTCCCGGCTGGGGCCAAGCAGCCCCGGCTGAGCCCATACAGCCCCAGCAGTCCCGGCTGGGGCCAAGCAGCCCCGGCTGAGCCCATACAGCCCCAGCAGTCCCGGCTGGGGCCAAGCAGCCCCGGCTGAGCCCATACAGCCCCAGCAGTCCCGGCTGAGCCCATACAGCCCCAGCAGTCCCGGCTGGGGCCAAGCAGCCCCGGCTGAGCCCATACAGCCCCAGCAGTCCCGGCTGGGGCCAAGCAGCCCCGGCTGAGCCCATACAGCCCCAGCAGTCCCGGCTGGGGCCAAGCAGCCCCGGCTGAGCCCATACAGCCCCAGCAGTCCCGGCTGGGGCCAAGCAGCCCGGCTGAGCCCATACAGCCCCAGCAGTCCCGGCTGGGGCCAAGCAGCCCGGCTGAGCCCATACAGCCCCAGCAGTCCCGGCTGGGGCCAAGCAGCCCCGGCTGAGCCCATACAGCCCCAGCAGTCCCGGCTGAGCCCATACAGCCCCGGCTGAGCCCATGCAGCCCCAGCAGTCCCGGCTGAGCCCAACAGCCCCGGCTGAGCCCATGCAGCCCCAGCAGTCCCGGCTGGGGCCAAGCAGCCCCGGCTGAGCCCATACAGCCCCAGCAGTCCCGGCTGGGGCCAAGCAGCCCCGGCTGAGCCCATACAGCCCCGGCAGCAGCCAAGCAGCCCCGGCTGAGCCCATACAGCCCCGGCAGCAGCCAAGCAGCCCCGGCTGAGCCCATACAGCCCCGGCAGCAGCCAAGCAGCCCCGGCTGAGCCCATACAGCCCCGGCAGTCCCGGCTGGGGCCATGCAGCCCCGGCTGAGCCCATACAGCCATGTAACAATTGCTAAGCAAAAAAGCCCAACACCCCAAAAAACCAAAACAGGAATTTCAGGGGGTTTGTATATTTAGAGAAAGCCTAATCCAGTGTTCAGAAAGTATAATCAAGTTTTATCATTACATAGACTGGCTTTAGGTGATTCATAACCATGTGAAGGCTTATTTAAAACTCCTGACACGGCAAGCCATACAACCGTTCTGCCTGAAACATTCAATCTGTGGAACGACCCGAACAGCCCAATCTCACCCTTGCCATGAACAGGAAAGAGCTACTCGAGCAGGCCAGATGATGCAAGCCAGGAGAAATCGTCTAGCAGTTGGAGGGGAATTGAAAGTGCCCTTTTTCTCGTGAACAAAATATTCCTCTTAAATGGGAATTAAAAGTGTTTTATTTTCAGATGTCAAAACAGAGGATTAGAGGAAAATGAACATCACTGGACTGGGCTATTTACATGCTTCCAGGCTGAGTTTTGGTCAAACACAGACATACATCAAAACATTTGTCTCCTGCAAAAGAAATTAGCTTGCCCAGCAACTCAACACACACGTTGAAAGGAAAACAGCTTGCCTAGCATTACTTTTCCATATCAGGTGAATGACAGCGTTCCACTCATTTAAAACTCCAGCAGTTTGAGCACAGATCAAGACACTCAGGCACACAAACCTCCCTCCCCTCACACACAAGCTCTTTATTGCCCCTTTGCTCCCTGGAAATAGCATTTAATAAGCACAGAATCAGTAAGGTTGGAAAAGACCTCAAAGATCATCAAGTCCAAGCTGTCACCCAACACCTCCTGACTACTAAACCATGGCTCCAAGTGCCACATCCAGTTCCCTCTTGAACACCTCCAGGGATGGGGACTCCATCACTTCCCTGGGCAGCACATTCCAATGACTAACAACTCTCTCTGGAAAGAACTTTCTCCTCACCTCCAGCCTAAACCTCCCCTGGCACAACTTGAGACTGTGGCCTCTTGTTCTGGGGCTGGGTGCCTGGGAGAAGAGACCAACCCCCAGCTGGCTCCAACCTCCCTTCAGGGAGTTGGAGAGAGCAAGAAGGTCTCCCCTGAGCCTCCTCTTCTGCAGGCTAAGCAACCCCAGCTCCCTCAGCCTCTCCTCCCAGGACTGTGCTCCAGACCCCTCCCTTCTCTGGACACCTTCCAGCATCTCAATTTCTTTCCTAACCCGAGGAGCCCAGAACTGGACACAGGACTCCAGGTGTGGCCTACCCAGTGCTGAGCACAGGGCACAAGGACTTTAATGACTTCACATAATTTGTCCAAAATTATAGCCTCACAGAGGAAAAAAAATCCAACTCTGTCAGTCCCACAGGAGTAATTGTCTTTGCAAATAAAGAGGTATAAACAATCCAGTAGGTCAACAAACAACCCCTTTGAAAAGGGTTTAAAGGTGGTAGGATGGGAGAACACCACTATGTTATTTAGTTCTTTGCTCCTTCTCTGCACAGTTCAGCTGATAAAAAGGGAAGAAGTGGTTGGGAAGGCTGAAGAGGATGCAGGACTTCACAAAGCTTTTGTAGCTGGGAAGAAAGAGAAAGCCATCCTAGTTTGATTTTTCCTTCCTCAGACACAAACCAAGCAAGCTGAGGAAGAGCTGGTAAGATGGGTAAGGAAAAATCAATACCAGGCAGGAAGATGGAACAGCAAGTTACATGACTGAAACAACAGCACGGGTGCAAAGTCTTGAGCATGGTGCCAAGCCAGAGCCAGCACAATCTGGATCACCCAGCAGAGGAATCACCTGGCCAGCCAAGAAAGCACAACCCAGCCCACGATGGAATGTTGTGGTTACAGCTAGATTTAGAAAGGGAAGTGGAACAAGCATAATACCCAGATCTGTCCTCAGCAGCAGCAAAACAAACAAGTGTCAGTCCCAACGAGGAGGAGGTGAGGACACAAAACTCCACTTGAACAATGTGTTGATGCTTTGTGCAGGCAACACAGAGCTCTCTGAAATGAAACACTGCCTTGACCACTCCTGACAACCCAGGTCTAGCAGGAAAAAAAGAGAGTTTTAACACTAAATTACAAGATGCACACAGGCAGTGACCAAAAGGTCAACAACATCACAGAGCATTGCAAAAGATGCAACATGATAAATATATATTTGGGACATTTTAGTGGCAGGAGGTCCAAGTTTCTTCCAGCAGTTTGACCTCCAACTGAAACAGGATAGAGTAACTAAAACCACCACAGCCAACTACAAATAACACTGCTTCACCCAACTGGAGTGGGCAGCCTGACAGACCAGTACAAGCCAGGACAGACTGCAGAGCCCCCAGCTAGTATTTAAAACCACATTATTGATAATAAAGTCATAGTATCATAGCATCCTTCAGGGTGGGAAGGGACCACAAGGATCAGCTAGTTCCAACCCCCCTGCCATGGGCAGGGACACCCCACACTAGATCAGCCTGGCCAGAGCCTCAGCCAGCCTGGCCTTAAACACCTCCAGGGACAGGGCCCCAACCACCTCCCTGGGCAACCCATTCCAGGGCTTCACCACTCTCATGGGGAAGAACTTCCTCCTCACATCTAGCCTGAATCTCCCCACCTCCAGCTTCATTCCATTCCCCCTAGTCCTATCACTCCCTGAGATCCTGAGAAGTCCTTCCCCAGCCTTCCTGTAGGCCCCCTTCACCCTGATAGCTGCTGCCACCTCCCTTTCTCACTCTCTTTTGTTTCCCACGGCCCTCCAGCCCTCAAGTTAACCCCCAGGAGTTATCTGTCTCTCCAGTTCTCAGACTGGAAGCTGTCACAGCTTCAGAAATTCAGGGCTTTCAGTTCAATGCCTTCCCTTTATTTACAGGGGCTGGGATGGGGAAATGCAGGGGTAATCCCAGTGTTTGGTTTTCCCCAGCCACTGGCTGGAGTGGCAGAGATCCTCAGATAATACTCTCAGTTGCTTGAGGAACCTGTGTGTGAATAAATCAGATGCATCCCTAACACCCCATGTTGGACTAAGAAAGAGAAAACAAGATACTCAACAGCTTCCTTGCAACCCAACAGAGGAAAAGTGTGGTGTAAAGAGAGAATTTGCTAAATGGTGTTTCTGTTCTTTCTGCTGCCCATAGATATAGTCAGAGACAACATGCTTGAGCTGATTTTAGAAACCCCTTCACTTTACGTTTATCATCTCTACTACCTTGAGTTGTGAGATGGCATGACCCCATGCAGTGCTACAGGCTGGGGGCAGAGTGGCTGAGAGCAGCCAGGCAGAGAGGGACCTGGGGGTACTGGTCGATAGTAGGCTGAACAGGAGCCTGCAGTGTGCCCAGGCAGCCAAGAGGGCCAATGGCATCCTGGCCTGCATCAGGAACAGTGTGGCCAGCAGGAGCAGGGAGGTCATTCTGCCCCTGTACACTGCACTGCTTAGGCCACACCTCAAGTACTGTGTCCAGTTCTGGGCCCCTCAGTTTAGGAAGGAGGTTGACTTGCTGGAACGAGTCCAGAGAAGGGCAACAAAGTTGGTGAGGGGTTTGGAACACAGCCCTGTGAGGAAAGACTGAGGGAGCTGGGATTGCTCAGCCTGGAGAAGAGGAGGCTCAGGGGTGATCTTATCACTCTCTACAACTACCTGAGGGGAGGTTGTAGACAGGCAGATGATGGTCTCTTCTCCCAGGCAGCCAGCACCAGAACAAGAGGACACAGTCTCAGGCCGCATCAGGGGAGGTTCAGGTTGGATATTAGGAAGAAGTTCTATACAGAGAGAGTGATTGCCCATTGGAATGGGCTGCCCAGGGAGGTGGTGGAGTCACCATCACGGGAGGTGTTCAGGAGGAGACTTGCTGGGGTGCTTGGTGCCATGGGTTAGTTGTTTAGGTGGGTTGGATTGGCTGATGGGTTGGACACAATGATCTTGAAGGTCTCTTCCAACCTGGTTTGGTTTATTCTAAATAAAGGTTTATTCTAAATGACAGACCACAGAAACTGTGCACCATATGCTTTGGTCATCCACCTGGATAAGTTATAATGCTAAATCTTGAAAAAAATTAGTCAGCCAGCACTGCTGAAGTTAAGCAAAACTAACACTTTACACAACAGAAACAAAATTCTCTCCTTTACTTGTTTGACTTCCAGCATTAACCATTTACTGTCCAGAGAGAGTCCCAATACCAAAAAGACTTCAAAGACTAACAGGGAAGGCAGAACAACTAAATCCTGGCAAATCCACTCTTTCACTACTTTGTGGATCATCTTTTAGGGTAACACAGGGAACCACCAACATACTTTTTTTTTCCCCTCCTCCCTGAAAAGAAATGCTGAAGAGTATGAATAAAGCAAACAAATGTATGGATGCAGTATGCCAGGCAGCCAGTACCAGAACAAGAGGACACAGTCTCAGGCTGCATCAGGGGAGGTTTAGGTTGGATGTTAGGAAGAAGTTCTATACAGAGAGAGTGACTGCCCATTGGAATGTGCTGCCCAAGGAGGTGGTGGAGCCACCATCACTGGAGGTGTTCAGGAGGAGACTTGCTGGGGTGCTTGGTTCCATGGGTTAGTTGTTTAGGTGGGTTGGATTGGTTGATGGGTTGGACTGGATGATCTTGAAGGTCTCTTCCAACCTGGTCCATTCTATGTAATTCTAATTCTGTGTAATTGAGGAAGGACAGGAAGAAGGTATATGGGAAGGAAAGCGTGGCCACCAGAAGACAAAGTCCAACACAGAAGTGAGGATTAGGTAAACTTCTATGTTCCACAGAGCAAGCAAGGGAATTCTCCAGTACAAAAGCTTATTTTCTTTCTTTCTTTCTCTCCAGCACAGCCACCACCCTCGGTGCTTTATTGTAAACTCCAGCAGACTTTGCAGGAACGTTAGAAAAACAATCACCACGACCCTGTGAGGTTTTAAGCTCCCTGCAGAGAAAACAATCGTTCCCACTCAGCTGCTCCGAGGAGGTTTGTTATCAGCACTCAGGTAACAGTTTGCACGGCCAGGCCACTGACTCACTTGGCATTTAAAGGCCATCAGCATCTTCAGGCACAAACTACAGGAGGATGAAGCAACTCCTGGGTTGTTCCCAAGTTCACACCGAGTTGTTTGTGGTTCATACCGCAGCGGAGGCTGCCAGCACTGATGCTCCAGCTACTGGAGCAATCATACAGGCAGACAAGAAAGGAAAATGATATCACATATTAAGGGGAATGGATGTCTGAGGCCACTACGTTGGGTTTAATGCTAAGGACATCATCAAAGAGCTGCAGTCCACATGGCCTGTTGGGGCAACCTCATGAAAAACATGAGTTTAACTGAGCCCTCTACTGCATGCCCACATGAAGCTAACAGTAGGAATATCCTTGGTCTAGAGCACAATTTCTTCTGTTGCCACTTTAGGATGGAAGAAAACACCAAATTAAAAGGTAAGGCATGAAGGCTGGGAGCAGAGTGGCTGAGAGCAGCCAGGCAGAAAGGGACCTGGGGGTGCTGGTTGATAGTAGGCTGAACATTAGCCAGCAGTGTGCCCAGGGGGCCAAGAAGGCCAAGGGCATCCTGGCCTGCAGCAGGAAGAGTGTGGCCAGCAGGAGCAGGGAAGTCCTTGTGCCCTGTGCTCAGCACTGCTTAGGCCACACCTGCAGTCCTGTGTCCAGTTCTGGGCTCCTCAGGTTAGGAAAGAGGCTGAGGTGCTGGAAGGTGTCCAGAGAAGGGCAAGAAAGCTGGGGAGGGGTCTGGAGCACAGCCCTGGGAGGAGAGGCTGAGGGAGCTGGGGTTGCTTAGCCTGGAGAAGAGGAGGCTCAGGGGAGACCTTCTTGCTCTCTCCAACTCCCTGCAGGGAGGTTGGAGCCAGCTGGGGATTGGTCTCTTCTCTCAGGTGGCCAGCACCAGAACAAGAGGACACAGTCTCAAGCTGTGCCAGGGGAGATTTAGGCTGGGGGTGAGGAAGAAATTCTTCCCAGCAAGAGAGACTGACCATTGGGATGTGCTGCCCAGGGAGGTGGTGGAGTCCCCATCCCTGGAGATGTTTAGGAAGAGCCTGGCTGAGGCCCTTGGTGCCATGGTTTAGTTGATCAGATGGTGCTGGGTAATAGGTTGGACTTGATGATCTCTGAGATCTTTTCCAACCTGGTTAATTCTATCCCTATTTCTATCCCTATTTCTACCCCTATTTCTACCCCTAGAGACATACTGCATTGAGATCAATCCTGGATCCACTTCTTCCAGCCTCCTAGAGAGGCTTTTCCTTTTCCCAGAGAGGACTCTTACATGTCCAGCTGCAGCATGGAACAAGCTCTTGTTTATAATTTGGCATAGTTAATATTTTATGATAAAGCAACCAAGGCTAGGGAAACATAAACACATCAGGATATGTTTGTCAGACAAACCTGAATAGCATTTCACAAGGCAAAACATTGCTCTGGAGCACTTGACACTTTACAAAGGCCTGCTATAAACAATGGAAGTTTCAGTTTACTTTAAATTATTAAACAGCTTTTCTAATGGAAAAGTATTAGGCAACTAAAACCCCCCGAGCTCCCCAGCAGCTTTCAAGCATAAAGCCACTACAGCAACAAGAAATAAACAGCCACATTTCTCAGCTGTTCTTTATGGTTCTCAAAGAGACTCCTGCACCACCGTGGAGCACAGACACCTTTCCTGTCAAGACACTTCACTTGCCAGCTCTATAGTTTGCATTTAAAGGTTTCCTTTGGTGCACACATTCCACTTCTGCCTACTCAATTCACCAACCTGTGACACATACACACACACAATTAAAACCACTCACAAAACTCAACAGCTCCAAGTGGGAAGCTATGAATGGATGAGGAGAGCTGCAGGCATGTGCACAGTCCTAGCTTTAAGGAGAGATAAGCATGGAAGAAAGTCAAGAGGGCTGTTGCACTTGAAGAAAAGGCACAGCCGTCTGCAGAGGGCTGGGACACGGGGCAGAAAGCTTCTCAAAGTCAAAGCGCACACAGTGCACGAAGCAACGGATGCCAAAGCCGTCAGCGTGTCAGGCTGCACATTGCTTTTAATAAACACAGCCCACCGCGCTCCCTGAGTGATGGGAGCAGCTCTGCTGAAACACATTTCCAAGCCCAAGCCGGCGTCAGAGTGAAACTCCAGGCGAGGAAGGTCGCGGCACTTCAGGAGCCGGCAATGCCTGCCCAGCGCCCATTCATTCCAGGCGGGAGCCGTCCCGCTGGGCGCGGAGCTCAGCGCGGAGGGAGATTTCCCACGGAAACCTCTCATCTCCGACCGAGGGACTAACCAGAGGCCAAACCCGACTCTCCGCTGCCGGATCGCGGGTAAGCCGGTGCCGGGTCGGGGAGAAGAGCCCACGGCGGCCGTGGCAGCGGGCCAGGCGGGGGTCCGCGTCCGCAGCCAAGGTCACCTTGCCAGGCCCGGGGCCGCCCGCCTTGTTCCCTCCTTTCCTCCAGTCGTGCGGGTCCCCGACCTCCGAGGGCAGCGCTGTCTGACGCTGAAGGCAAAACTACCAGATACCCGCCCGGGCCTACAGCGCGACAAGGCCTCCGCCGCCCTCAGCCAGGTCCGGAGAGGCGTGGGGACACCGGGCCTCAAACGGCCTTTCCTCGCCGGGCTCAACCGCGCCGCGGGACCGGGCAGGCAGCGGCGCTCCCAGCCCCGGGGCACCTTGTCGACCGTCCCCGCTCCTCCCCGGGCCCTCCTCCTCCTCCGCCCTGCCTTCCCCGCCCTTACCCAGCTTGACGGCGGAGTCCGCCAGACACCGGTCCCACTTCCTGCCCAGCTCTCCCTCCGACGCCATCTTGGCCATCCCCTTCCTCAGGCCGTGCCCTCGCCTCCTCCCACAGCGCAACTCTCGCGAGAGCTGCCAGCGCGGGCAGACGGCGGGCAGCCAAGTCTCGCGAGGTTTCCTCCTGGCGCGGCCCGGCCCGGCCGCTGTTGTCAAGGTTACCGCCGTGAGGGCGCGATGGCCGCCGAACCCGACCTTGGGGTCCGGCCAAAAAAGCTCGGTTTTCCTCGTAGAACTCGGCCCGTCACAGCCCCAGCCCTGCCTCGGCGCCACCCCTTCGCCCAGGGGTCCCGTTGAGGCCTTGTTAGTCCTCGTATCCCTCAGCCTAAGGCAGGATGCCCATCGCCCCACAGGCCCCCATGGTGGGCCCGCAGTGTTGTTGGGCTCCCCTCACGGCTCTCGCCTCAGCCTCGGTAAGAGCCCATTTTGGCTGCAGGATCCTATTCTTCTCACTGCAGGGTTGGGTGTATTATGCCAAACATCCTTTCCCGTGTAGGTTTTCCCTCAGAGAGGTTCTGCATCCCACACAGCTCCTCTCATCTTTGCCGGCTTGACCTCAGCTTCGCTTCAGGGCCTGACATGCAGGCACAGGTGTCTGAAAAACCCCAGCTCTTGCCAGTGCTCTCAGTGCCCCAAGGATCACATCTTTTATTTAAGAGCAAACTAGGCTCCGTGACCTCTTGCTTAGTTAGGAGAAGGAGCTGAATGCTATTGAAAATAACATCCCATTCAAGACATTATTCTATACAACAGGATGCTGATATTAGCATAAAGGGGTTGTGGGAAGAGCCCTCAGGGATTTAGGAGTCTTTGGCATGTCCCACAGTGTGCTCCAGCATTGCAGAACCAGGAATGGAAGTGTGAAGAGCTTCAGCCTTACCATAATTACATTTATACTGCAAATGCTGTGGAAGTTATTCTTTAGAAGCCTTGTGGGAAAAAAAACCAAAAACCAACAAAGTGTTTTCAAAGTCATAATGTCCTCATTCACACTTGGTAAGGCAAATTTTAGCTGCAGTCACTTGGTTTGATTCCTTCAAGTTCTGATAGCTTTCTCTGTCAGGGTGGAGAGGAGGAGGCTCTACTGCCCTGTAAAACTGGAAGTTCTTTAATGAGTTAAAGGCTGAAGCCACAAAGAGAAGTCAAAACTCTGAAGCTGGCAAAGTTGGCTGAGCTTATTACTGTTGGTGGTCTTTCATTTGCCTTAAAAGTTTAGCTGTGATGAGAGATTTTTCTTGTTTGGTTTAGCTTGACTCCTTCACACCTCACCAAGCAATCACAATTGCTTATTGGCATTTGCTTGTTAGCAGCCTGCCAGTATTTGAAGCTACAGGAGTGCTGGAGAGGGACTTTTTCTAGTGGCATGGGGTGTCAGGATGAGGGGTGGTGGCTTCAAAGGGAGAGAAGCTGGACTTAGATGAGACAAGAGGGGGACTGGAGGTGGCACTTGGTGCCATGGTCTAGTCATGAGGTGCAGCCTGCCAGTATTTGAAGCTACAGGAGTGCTGGAGAGGGACTTTTTCTAGTGGCATGGGGTGTCAGGATGAGGGGTGGTGGCTTCAAAGTGAGAGAAGCTGGATTTAGATGAGACAAGAGGGGGATTTGAGGTGGCACTTGGTGCCATAGTCTAGTCATGAGGTGCAGCCTGCCAGTATTTGAAGCTACAGGAGTGCTGGATAGGGACTTTTTCTAGTGGCATGGGGTGTCAGGATGAGGGGTGGTGGCTTCAAAGTGAGAGAAGCTGGATTTAGATGAGACAAGAGGGGGACTGGAGGTGGCACGTGGTGCCATGGTCTAGTCATGAGGTCTGTGGTGACAGGTTGGACTCGATGATCTTTGAGGTCTCTTCCAACCTTGGTGATGCTGTGACACATGAGGAAGAAATTCTTCCTGAGCAGGGTGGTGAGGCACTAGGACAGGTTGCCCAGAGAAAGCTGTGAAGGCTCCAAGCCTGGATGTGTTCCAAGGCTGGATGGAGTCTTGAACAAGCTGGTCTAGCAGGAGGTGTCCCTGCCCATGGCAGGGGGATGGATCTTGGACACAATGATCTTGAAGGTCTCTTCCAACCTGGTTTATTCTGTTCTCTCTTTCAGTTCCCTTCCAACCCAAACCATTCACTAATTCTATTACTATTTTTAATGGGTTAAAAAAAAAACCACCTCTAAGTGTCTTTTTAAGAAGTGTTTTGTAAGTTAAACTAAAGCCTTGCAGGTCCAAGAGGTTTCCCTGGAGGAGGCAGTTCTTCTTCTGCCCAGGGAGCCTCCTTTTCTCTCCTTCCCCCTACAATTTGCTCAAATCAGTTTGCACTGCACAGTCAGGCTCCAAAATAGGACCATGCATCGAGTTACTTATAAAAATACCAGCAGGATCAAGCAGTTTTTTCCCTGGCTGGATAAAGAAGTGTTTTGTGAAACCACTGCCCTAGTGGTACATCCCTGTGTGCCAGCTCCACCCTTCTGTTTCCAAACAGCTCTGGAAAACAGCAGGAGGGGGGAAAAAAAAAAGATCCTTGAAGCCTCCAAATACTTCTGCAGTTGGTTTTGCTTTTGTCCTTTTGTTGGTTTGGTTTTGTGTTGTGTTTCTTGGGGGTGGGTTTGGGTGGGGTGGGGTTGTTTTTTTTGACCCTCAAAATGAAGTTGGTGTTTAAACACAACACACAAACGTGGTCTTCTCCTTGGCAAACCCAGCCCAGTGTGGAGTTTCACTTCACACTTACTCATTTTCAAGCTGTTCAGCCTGGGTTTGGAGGGGAGGGATGGAGGAAGCAGTTGGGCTGTAAGGTGCTTCATAAAGGGTCAGATTGCTGTGCAATGGCTCCTGGTGTGTTTCAACACACTGGCCTCAGGAACCTGCTGCATGGAGTAGTTCAGTGTAATTGTTTGGGTTTTTTTTTTGAGTGCTCAGCTGCTGGTTTTCAGTCCCAGAGGCACTGAGTGATCAGAGGGGGCTCTGGAAAACGTTATCCACTCAGGATCTAGAGCACATTCTCTGTACCCCTTCCCCACCCCAGGGAAGCATTAAGGAGGGAGGGAATGTGTCCAAAGACAGCCTTTTCTCTCCATTGCTATAGTTACTTGGCAATTAGACTCTCTCAGTGCAACCCTGAGTATTTATTATTGTATGACTCCAAGGTGATGTTTAGAACAAGTGGTTTTGAAAACCTATTTCTGCATTTTATAGCCCAGCATGTGCTGTCCCAGGGTTCCTTCCCTCCCTTCTCCCCTCACACTCTCTTCTCCCTTCTTTCCAGTCAATAAATGTATGAAAAAATAGAGGAGGCTGAAGCGAAGGCAAAAAGCTTTAAAAAAATTAATAATCCATGCCTTTCCCTGACAGAAGTCAACTTTTAGAAGGACCAGACCTTGCATCACCAGTTTTCTTAACTCTATACCTAACTTGAGGTGGTATAGAAGCCTTCTGAGGGAGGTTTAGGTTGGACCTGAGGAACAATTTCTTCCCCCAAAGGGTTGTCAAGCCCTGAAACAGGCTGCCCAGGGCAGTGGTGGAGTCTCCATCCCTGCAGGGGTTTCCCTGCAGTGGTGCTGAGGGCCATGGTTTAGTGGTGACCTGGCAGTGCTGGGTTAAGGGTTGGACTGGGATGATCTTAAAGGTCTCTTCCAACCAAAACAGTTCTGTAATTAAATTACTACTCATGGACTAATAGTTGGGCATTCAGCAGCTGGCCACCAAACAAGCTAGAGGCAGAAGTGAGAATCCAAGAGGGATAAGTACCAGTGTTCTTCCTCAGAATTGCTATTTCCCTGATGTCTAGTGGAAAGAAACAGTTCACAGAGCATGTCCACACATGCACATGGAGCTGAGGAGCTTCTCTGGGCCTGCTCCAGCCAGAATTCAAAGCCCATTCTCAACATAGTATCATAGAATCAGTCAGGGTTGGAAGGGACCACAAGGATCAGCCAGTTCCAACCCCCCGCCATGGGCAGGGACACCCCACACTAGATCAGCCTGGCCAGAGCCTCAGCCAGCCTGGGCTTAAACACCTCCAGGGCTGGGGCCTCAACCACCTCCCTGGACAACCCATTCCAGGGCTTCACCACTCTCATGGGGAAGAACTTCCTCCTCACCTCCAGCCTCAATCTCCCCACCTCCAGCTTCATTCCATTCCCCCTAAGTCCTATCACTACCTGAGATCCTGAGCAGTCCCTCCCCAGCCTTCTTGCAGCCCCCTTCTGATACTGGAAGGCCACAATTAGGTCTCCTGGGAGCCTTCTCTTCTCCAGACTGAACAGCCCCAACTCCTTCAGTCTGTCCTCACAGCAGAGCAGCTCCAGCCCTCTGCTCCTCCTCGTGGCCCTTCTCTGGACACCTTCCAGCCCCTCCAGATCCCTCTTGTCATAGGGGCTCCAGAACTGGAAGCAGTACTCCAGGTGGGGTCTCCCCAGAGCTGAGCAGAGGGGGAGAATCACCTCCCTTGCCCTGCTGGCCACACTTCTCCTGCTGCAGCCCAGGATCTGCTTGGCTTTCTGGGCTGCAAGTGCACAGTGAGAGCTCCTGGGGAGCTTCTCCTCCCCCAGCACCCCCAAGTCTCTCTCCTCAGGGCTGCTTTCCAGCCAATCCCTGCCCAGCCTGGATTTGTGCCTGGGATTGCCTCCAGCCAGCTGCAGGACCCTGCCCTTGGTCTTGTTGAACCTCCTGAGGTTGGTTTGTGCCCACCTTCTTGTGCACAGACTTCTTTTAACAGTTAGCCCTAGTCCTACACAGCAAACTATAGGATGGTTCGCCTCCACCTCAACAGCTGTTGGCTTAAAACTGCTTTCAACTCTTGAGCCTTCTCTGGGAAGTGTGCATCACCTTTCAGCAAGCCCACAGCATCTCTCCTGTCCCTTGTGCTGGATGCTAACACACACCTGATCCCCTCTTTTCCAAAGAATACCCATGTCAGCTCTCCCCCAGTTTTAAATAGCATCAATCACCTCCCCCACACACAACCATTATTTCTGTGCTGCCAAGAGTAGCAGAGATCTGCAGAGGAAGACAGGAGTGTAGGAGTTCTCTGCTTGAAATGTTTGATGCAGCCTTTGGTCCTGGGCCCCCCCACTTTGCTGCCTGTACTTCAGAAGGTTTCTTTCATGGTACAGAGAGAATCAGACCTGGGCAGGAAACTTCAGCTTTTTTTCCTTGCAGATGCAAGCTGCATTCACCAGCAGATACTGATGCTTATGTTTCTCTTTGAAAGCCTTCTTGCTATCCAAGCAACAGCACAAAAAAAAGTCAGAGTCCAAAGCCTGAGGAAAAAGAATCCCCTCTTCAGCAGGACTTTGCTCTAGATTGGGAAAAGTGCCAGGGAATCCATTAAGTGTACTTGGCCATTCTTATTGATTTGATGTGGGAGGCAGGCAGAGACAGTGGGGTGAACAATGGGCTAAAGGCTGAGGGAGGCTTGCATTAGGAGAGTCAGCTTCTGGTGGAGAACAAAACATCAGGCAGTCCTGTCTCAGTGCTCATGTTAATAACCAAGTCCATTTCAGACTTTGAGAGGCTGGAGGGGATCCAGAGAAAGGCAGTGAAGAGAAGAGGTCTGGTGAGGAGTCACTGAGGGACCTGGGGTTGTTCACCCTGGAGAAAAGGAGGCTGAGGGGAGCCCTTCTGGCTCCCTACAACTACCTGAAAGGAGGCTGGAGCCACATGAGGCTTGGTCTCTTCTCCCTAGTAAGAAGTGATAGGATGAGAGGAAATGGCCTCAAGTTTCACCAGGGGAGGGTTAGGTTGGACATTGGAAGGAGCTTCTTCACTGAAAGGGTTCTGAAACACTGGAACAGCTAGGGAGGTGGCTGGATCCCCATCCCTGGAGGTATTCAAAATCCACACAGATGTGGTGCTGAGGTTTAGCCTCAGACTTGGTAGAGTTAGAGAGTGCTTGGACTGGATGATCTTAAAGGTCTTTTCCAACCAAGTGATTATGATTTTCATGCCAGTTTCACAAGGGTGAGGTAATGTCATACTCAGGAGCATGGTGCTGCTGCTTGCAGGTCTCAGGTCTGGCTGGCTGGAGTGCAGCTTGGGCAAGCAGCACAAGATGTGTCACAGCTGGTGGTGCTAATTCTGTTGGGAATATGAAGTTTGCTCCCAAAATCTCTGGAGGAAAGCACTTGGCATGGAAAGAATGATCTGAGCTTTTGCATGAGGTGTTGGGTGACAGGTTGGACTTGATGATCTCTGAGGTCTTTTCCAACCTTATTGATTCTATGATTCTAATTCTTCTGTTACAGGTGTCAGCACCATTGTGACCTTCCTCGCACACCTACTGTGTGCGCTATTTTGTGATCCTTTTTTAGCTCAGCAGTAGAGATAGGAGGAGAACTAACATGCTGTATTGATGGAGGGTTCCTAATGAGCCAGCCTGCAAATGAGTGCTGGTTTTCTGCTCTTTAAACGTAAAGAGGGATATGGACATGCTGGAAGGTGTCCAGAGAAGGGCCACGAGGAGGAGCAGAGGGCTGGAGCTGCTCTGCTGTGAGGACAGACTGAGGGAGTTGGGGCTGTTCAGTCTGGAGAGGAGAAGGCTCTGAGGTGACCTCATTGTGGCCTTCCAGGATCTGAAGGGGGCTACAGGAAGGCTGGGGAGGGACTGCTCAGGATCTCAGGGAGTGATAGGACTAGGGGGAATGGAATGAAGCTGGAGATGGGGAGATTCAGGCTGGATGTGAGGAGGAAGTTCTTCCCCATGAGAATGGTGAAGCCCTGGAATGAGTTGTCCAGGGAGGTGGTTGAGGCCCCATCCCTGGAGGTGTTTAAGCCTAGGCTGGATGAGGCTCTGGCCAGGCTGATCTAGTGTGGGGTGAGGATTTTTCCCAAAGCCAGGTGACTGCAGGCACAAACTAGGGCATATCCCATATCCTATATCCCAGATCCCATATCCCATCAGACTGGATGTTAGGAAGAAGTTGTTCCCCAGGAGGGTGGTGAGAGCCTGGCACAGGTTGCCCAGGGAGGTGGTGGAAGCCTCCTGCCTGGAGGTGTTTGCAGCCAGGCTGGATGTGGCTGTGAGCAACCTGCTGGAGTGTGAGGTGTCCCTGCCCATGGCAGGGGGGTTGGAACTGGCTGCTCCTTGAGGTCCCTTCCAACCCTGGCTGATTCTGTGATTTTCCACCCATCCATGTCACTGGCTAATTCTGTCCAGCTTCTAGCTACTGAGGCATGACTATTGTGTTAAGCAAGAAGCCAGGCCCTTCCAGTTCTTTTGGCTGGTGTGTTAGCAACGTGGCAAGGAAACAAAGTAGAGGGATGGAAAGTTTTTTGTTTCTTTCTGATGTGTTTCATCAGTTTCTCCTTGATTCTTGTTTTTCAATGGCAGGCTGCAGACCTTAAACCACAGTTAATGACCAAGCTTGAGGAGAATGTGCTCAGACTGCAGCCATCCTGAAGGCTCCTCTCTAGCAAGCTGAAAGTATGCAGTGCAAAGAACAGTTGCAAGCAGAGAGATCAGCAGCATCCTAGGACGTGCAGCTAAGTGGAGGATGCTGGAAAAGCAGTGAACCTAATAGCCCTGCAGTCTGAGAGTTACAAAACTGCCTCCTAGTCCTGCCCTGAAAAAGCATTGCTGGGGGTTTTTTGAGGTAGGATTTCAGTTGTCTTGGTTCCATCTTGCCTTACACAGTTTGTGGGGTACAACTGGATTGAAAGGTGGGAGATGTGAGCACAGTGTGGCTGCAAACAACTTCAGGCACTGGTCTCAAAATGTGGGCACTTCTGGGCCTGAAATGAAGCAATTGGTGTTAGTGGAGGAGGATGTTATTATATATATGCTCAGAATAAAATATGATTCTTTGATGTCCAGGATCTGGACCCAGATTGCAGAGATTTTTAAGGGGACTCTCTGCTAAATCCCCTCTCTGTGTTGGCCTCAGATGAGGGGCTGAGTCTGCTTTCAGTCTGTGCTAGGAGACATGACTTGGTCTCCCTCTACTCTGCCCTAGTCAGGTCACATCTGGAGGGCTGTGTCCAGTTCTGGGATCCCCATTTCAACAGTCAGGAAACTACTAGAGAGAGTCCAGCAGGGGCCACAAAGCTGCTGAGGGGCCTGGAGCAGCTCTGTGAAGAGGAAAAGCTGAGCCCTGGGGCTGTTGAGCCTGGAGAAGAGCAGCCCCAGAGGGGATCTGCTCAGATCTCAGCAAGAGCTAAAGGGTAGAGAGTGAGAGGCTGGGGCCAGACTCTTGTCACTGGTGCCCAGCAACAGGACAAGGGGCAAAGGGCACAAACTGGAGCCTAGGAGGTTCCATCTGAACAGGAGGAGAAACTTTAGTGTGAGGGTGCTGGAGGCCTGGAAGCAGGCTGCCCAGAGAGGCTGTGGAGTCTCCTCTGGAGAGATTCCAAACCTACCTGGCCATTGTGATCCTGGGCAAGCTGCTGTGGGTGCCCCTGCTTCAGGACCTCTCAAGAGGTCCTTTCTAACTCCACTGTGCTGGGATTCTGCGGTTCTGCCTTACCAATTTAGGCAAAGCAAGTGTGAGGAAATGGTCCAAGCCAGAAAAGCCTCTTGCCTCTAGTGATATATATGCTTGGGTGCTGTGTGACCTTGCATTTCTCTGCCTTTACTGTGACAGTGCTGCACTGGTACCAGAATGTCTTATTTTGGGGCCAGTTTATGGACACTTGAGGCTGCTGGGTTTATTGTCTTTTATGTTAATCACATGAGCAGATCTGCTTGGGTCCTGATGAAGTGGAAAGAAAGCCTGGGCTTAGCATTCTTAGGAGGGGGAGGAATGCCTCAAACCTCACACCAAATGGGCAACATGTTGGTTTCCACTGAACACAGTATTCTGATTTACTCATCAGCTCCTGCAGGGCATGAGGAAACTCTTACAACCTTTATATTCCAAGAGCACCCTCAAAACTGCTTCAGCCTCAGAATGGGAGGGAGGCTTTTTTACTGTTTCTGTGCTATTTTGACATTGTGTACCCAGATCTCCATAGTGAGGGTTACCTGTGGCTTGAATTCCAGGGCACTGGCTAGTGCTGTAAGGTACCTTTTTCCTCCAGCAGCTTCCAAGAAATGCTTGGGCTTTCAGCCTCAAGTGATGCTGCTGGTTTACTGACTCTGACTAATAAAACCCAGCAAGCTGAACTTTACCATTGCTGGGAGACTCTTGCAGCAGTAAATTCCATTTATGAGAAGCCCTAATAAAAGTTTACATATCTTTCAAGGGCTACAAGCTGGACATGAAAGAAAAATGAGCAATCTGAGCTAAAAGAAAGCTCAAGATGCCTTTTTCTGTAGTAGAGAATAATTACTCAGTGAAGCATGAAGGCTTTCTGTAGGGCCTTCTTTCTGCTAGGCATGCTCTCACTTCTAGGACCTTCTTCTGAGTCACCCTTGCTCCTGGCCAAACACTGGAATACACCAAATAAATAGGCCTTCACCAGGAGGGGAAAATAAAAACCACAGTGTGGGGGCCCACAAGTGCTTTATAAAGTCCTGCTTAAACGTGAGAAGTGCTTTGTAATGCTAATAAGAGTTTCTCCTTTTGCTTCCTTGCCTGTAATCAGATGTCCAGGCAGAGCACATGCCTTTTACAGCTGCTGACTGCAAGATCAAAAGCCTTCTTATTAATTACACATGAATCTGATGTTGCAGGGCCCTTAAACCCCCAGCTGACATCATTGTTTGCTTCCTTTGTTTACAGACCCTCGATGTTGAGATGCAAAATGCTTAACACCAAGCCTTTGGAGCATGTTCATTTCTCTTGAGCTGGTTGATTCCATGACAGGAGGTGTGGGAAGTGCCTGTGGCACACAGGTAATGCCTTCCCCCCTCCCCCCAGCACTCAGCTTTATTTAATGCCCATGAATTAGCTGAATTTGCTGGCAGACCCTCCATGAAGCACACCAAAAGGCAGCATGGCTACAACTGTAGTTCCAGACAGAGAGCTTCCTCCCTGCTGCAAGCTGCAGCCTGCCTGGGAGAGCCTGCTCCTATATCTCAATAAACAAACCCACCCAGATTCCCTTCAGCATGGCCTGCTATAAACAAGCAAATCAAGCAGCTGCTCCTCATTTGAGATGTTCCATCAACTGCAGGAGGAATCCACAGCTTGTCTTAATGCAGAGATGTTTGGGAAAACGGAGAGCAGCTGTTTATGTTTCTTTATACCTATTAGCAGGGACTCCAAATGCAGGATGCTGGTATTTCTTCAGCTAAGAAAAACATCCTCTTGGCCTCAGCTTTCAGTTGGATCTCAAACCCTTTAAAATGCTCATTCTGCTGGCCCTGCTGCCTCAGCCAGCAGCGAGAAACCAGTTTCTTGTCTTCACTACAAAAGCAGAGTAGCACTTTGCAGGGGGGTTGTGACAGAAATTGATGAAGTTTAAGAATGGGGGTTTACAAATGTAGCCATTCTGGCCTCCCAGACTCTCTCCCAAGGAAAACTTTGTGTGCTGCAGGTATGTGGCCCTGCAAGATGAGTGAATAATTTACCCAGGGTTGTGAACAACCTTGCTTTTCTTCATTGCTGCTGGAGGGACCCAAGGACTGAAGGATCTGGGGACTACAAAACAGAAGCTGTGTCTTACAAACTCTGGGTGTAAAGAGTTTGGGCTGAGTTATGTTGGGAAAGAGTTGAGCTTGGAGTCTCTAGAGCAGGAAAAGCCTTCTAGGGCTGTGTGCTTGCTCTACTAGAGACACCAAGCTTATTTCCCACATTAGGGTTCATTTGGAAGTGGGTTGCTGAGAGAGTTTTGGTCTTCTGTGAAGTGATGCTGCTCCTGTTTCTCTTGAGATTGTTCTGCTGCTTTTTATCCTTTGCTTCCTGTGGTCATTTTGCTCCTGTACTGAAAACACCAAAGGATTAATAGCAGCAACAGAAGACTGGGAAAACAAGGGAGTGAAGGTGAACTTAGCAGAATGAGTGACAGCAGATGGTCAGGAGTCATCCACACACAGGAGAGCTTCCATCTTCTATTCAGTGACTGCTGTGACATCTGCATGTGGTGGCTTGTCATGCAAATTCAGGTTTACCAGTTGTCCCTCGATGTAGGGATGCACCTCTGAGCAGTTTGCTTCCCAGGACATCCAGCCTGTTCTTTTCCAGCTGGTAGCTGTGGTTGGTTCATGCCATCAAGTTAAACGAGCAGTTGGGGTTGTTATCTCTTGTAAGGTCCTGTCTGATAACCAGGAGAGCCACAACCACCTGTAACAATGCCTGAGGGAGAAGTCAGAGCATGGCCTTGGTTGTGTCCTGCAGGAAGGACATAGGACAGGGCCACATCCAAGTGGGACCAACATGGTGTGTGGCTCCCCTGGTTGGTGTTCCAGTTCTACAGCAAACTGAGGAGTCAGTGGAACAGCGAAAAGCCCTCACAAGGGCCAAGTCTGCAGCACAGAACTGGAAAGCACCAGTGGAGGATCCTTGGGGTCTTGGCACCCAAACTCTGGTGTAATAGGAGACAAATAATTGTTCCAAAAGTGCAGTGAAAGTGTTGCCACATCATGACTCTCTCCTTGGGACCTTTGGGTACCTCTTCAGGTCCATAAAGAGAAGTCTTGAGTCTGGGATCACGGCATCACAGGATGTTAGGGGTTGGAAGGGCCCTCTGTTTTACCTGAGATCACTGAAAGGGGAATTAGTGCACTACAGGGAAGAACAAAAGTCTGTTTGTGAGGCAGCCTGAGAAGAGATGTTTTGTTTGCTGATTTCTGTCTCACACTTCCAGATCCACACCACAGCTGCCTGAGCCCTCAAGTCATCAAAGCTGTAAGCACCTGCTTAGCTTCCAGCAGGAACCTGCATGCTTTACTCAATCAAAGGCTCAGCTTTTCAACTTAATTACCACATGCCTTCAGCAGCCAGAGGCTGATTATTTTCCCTTGTCGCTCTGGAGGTGCAGTAGGTGCGTTGCAGGCAATGATGCTGTATTAGTTACCCCTTTAAAGTCTTGTTTTCCGCGCTGATGAGGTCACCGAAACGTCACCAGCTCGGGCTGATCGTTCTGCCTGCAAGCTGCAAGCTTTCTTTTACGGCTAAAGCCATTTAATTGTGTAAAAGGCAATTACAGTAGTGAACGGATGCTCCCCCGAGGAGCCGGGCCCGAGTGCTAGGCGCCGCCACGAGGGCCGAACCACCGCTGCCCTGGCCCCGCCTCTATCCCCGCCCCCAGAGTTCTGATTGGCCAGTAGGTCTACCCCGACGGTGGGATTGGTGGCTGCTTCTCACGAGGTTCCACCCCTAGGCTCGGCTTTGTACCCCGCCCCCCTGCCCCTCCCCGCCCCGTTCGCGCGCCGCGCTCCATACTTGGCGATGGCCGGCGAGCTGCGCGCTGATTGGCAGAGCGGCGGCGGCGGGGCGGTGCGTGCGGTGCTGACCCGGATGTTCACTCCTAGGCAACGGCGGAAGTGGAAGGGCCGCGGCCTGCCTCGGAGGGAGACCGGACGGGACCGGGAGGCGCCTCCGCCGCCGTTGCTACCGCCCAGCGCAGCCCCGCCGAGCCGCCATGGTAAGGGCGAGGGGGGCGGTCCCTTGCCGCTGCTTGTGCCCCTTTCCCGCGTCCCGCTTCCTCCCGGTGGTGCTGTCCGCTCCCATCCCCCCCGGTGCCGCGCCCCGGCGGCTCCTTCGCCGTCCCCACCCCCGTCTCGGTCGTTTCCCAGGGGGGCGGTGGAGCGGGTGGGCCTCGCACAGCTCCCTGCGGCGGCAGTGAAGGAGAGCCCGAGCCGGTGCTGCCAGAGGAGAGGGAGGGGTGGCCTGGCCTGGCTCTGGGAGCGGCGGCGGGGGGCTCTGTCGGGGGTTCCGCAGGGCCCGGGGGCGGGCAGCGGGGGCGCGGGACGGCCAGGCCCCCCCGGCTGCTTCGCTGCCCAGTTACTTCCAGGTTTCTAGGCCTGATAGCCGAGGTGGTGTTTACAGAGGGAATGCTTCCGCTTTGGACAGTGAACGTTGCCGCTTGATGTAGTTCTAAACGGAGCGAGGCACCGAATGCAGCAGCAGCGGCGGTTGAGGCTGATGAGGGGGGGCCCAGTCTGCTGTTGCTGCCGTTCATAAACCCCATATTGTCACCGACGGCCTGGCATTTCCTCTGGAAGCTGGACTTGCTGCTTAAGGTGTGCTTAGATCGAGTGGAATCTAAAAATAGAGGAAAACCAAGCTTGGGCAGCACAGGCACAGGGACTGCTGCAGCCCTGGGTGCTGCTCTGCTGCACGGATGAGAACTTTCTTCAGCTGGAAACCTCAGCTACCTTCCCTGCACGTAAAATAATCCCCATCTTGCTGGCTGTTTGCTGAATGGATTAAGCCGGGTCACAAACCCTTTCAATTTCGTTTTGGCACCGTGTGTCCAGGGAGCAGATTTCATCGGCTCTAAACAGATGCAGCAGCAGGAATGGGAACGTGGCCCAGGCCCTGGGCTGCTCCTGGGTGGATGTGGGCTCTTGTGGAGCCTGTGTGAGGCAACCTAGCCCCCGTGGATGTCGTCACTGAGATACTTGATACTGTTTAGGGATTTATGATTTGGGTTGTTCCACCCTAACCATTGAAGTATGTTCAAATGTATTTAGATTTAGAGAGCAACCACTGAGTTCCTGGCTGTATAGCAATGCAGAGGCTGCTTAAGCAAGCAAGTGTAATCCTTGACTGGCTTACCTTCAACCTTCAGGATTTCAGAGGCAATACCTTGGTGGTTTTTCTTCTTCAGAGCTGCAGATTGTGGTGATCCTGCTGCCTGTACTGTGCAGGATAAAGATGTTTAGCTTCTGGTGAAGAGTGCTTAAAGATGAAGGCTGTGATCCTCTGTTCTTGCTTGAACAAACAAGCTGCTGTACCTGGCAGAATCCTGAGTGTGAGGGTGACAAGGTGGAGCACCATGGTTCAGTTGTGCAGCTTGTTTTAAGATAGAGTACAGAATTAGCCAGGTTAGAAAAGGCCTCAGAGGTCATTGAGTCCAACCTATCACCCAACACCATCTAATCAACTAAACCATGGCACCAAGCACCCCATCCAGTCTCTTCCTAAACACCTCCAGGGACAGGGACTCCACCACCTCCCTGGGCAGCACATTCCCATGGCCAGTCTCTCTTGCTGGGAAGAATTTCTTCCTAACATCCAGCCTAAACCTCCCCTGGCACAGCTTGAGACTGTGTCCTCTTGTTCTGGGTGCTGAGGTCTCTATGTGGGAGGCCTGAATTTGAAAGCAGGATTCCAACAAATTCTCAGAGCTTTTGCTGGGGCAAAAAATCCTCACAGTAAAAGAATTCCAGAAGAGCAAGTAGGCTTCATGTACAGTAACAGTAGTGGTACTGGCTTCTTTATGGGGAGTCATGAAAGCATGCTCTAGGCACAATCCATTTGGGATTTCCATGTGACTGGATCAGTTTGCTGGAGGAGGCAGAGCACAAATTCTGTAGACATTTCCTCTGAGAGGCTTCTGCTGCCTTCTGATAGTTCCTGGCTGGTCACAGAGACCACTGGGTGTAGGAGAAATGCAATCAAAACTTCCAAGGTTGTGCTAATCACAGAGTTTCAACATGGGGAGGGGTGGAAGGGACCTCTGAGGATCATCCAGTGCAACCCTCCTGCTCAAGCAGAGCACCCACAGCAGCCTCCCCAGGAGCAAAATGGCCAGGGGAGGTTGGAAGCTCTGGAAGGTGTCCAGAGAAGGGCAAGAAAGCTGGGGAGGGGTCTGGAGCACAGCCCTGGGAGGAGAGGCTGAGGGAGCTGGGGTTGCTTAGCCTGGAGAAGAGGAGGCTGAGGGGAGACCTTCTTGCTCTCTCCAACTCCCTGAAGGGAGGTTGGAGCCAGCTGGGGGTTGGTCTCTTCTCCCAGGCAGCCAGCCAGCCCCAGAACAAGAGGACACAGTCTCAAGCTGTGTCAGGGGTGATTTAGGCTGGAGATGAGGAAGAAGCTCTTCCCAGCAAGAGAGATTGGCCATGGGAATGTGCTGCCCAGGGAGGTGGTGGAGTCCCCATCCCTGGAGGTGTTTGAGACTGGCTGAGGCACTTGGTGCCATGGTTGAGTTGATCAGATGATGTTGGGTGATAGGTTGGACTTGATGATCTCTGAGGTCTCTTCCAACCTGGTTAATTCTATTCTATTCATAAGCAAATCCTCTTGCTCTCCAGACAAGGAGACTCCACCAAGACAAGGAGACTCCTGGAGCTGGAGCTCCAGGCTTCCAGCACCCTCACAGGGAAGTCTCCGGTGCTGAGTGAACTCCACGGGGTGAGCCTACATCAGCCACTGTGTTATCTGTGGATCTTGGTGGCTGTGTGTGCAGCTGAAGCCTCCCTCAAAGCCCCAGCAGCTTAAGAGTGCTTTATCAACGTTCAAGATGAGTCACTGCCCTTGTTTGCAGAAGGCAAACGGCCTGTGGGGGTGCTTTAAAAACTTTACCGGCTCTTCGAATGAACTTAGTGTTATGCAGATGGTGCAGCTGCAGTTTCAGCTTCGGTGCAAGCCCGCTGCTGAGAGCACTCCCAGGCTCCTCCTTTTCACTGGGTAGGAGAACACGGTGCTGAAATGGAGCATTGAGGTGCTGAAATGGCCCTTTCATTGGAGGTGACAGCTTAACCACAGCTAGGAGCTGGTGTGCCACAGGATATTGAGTCAAACACCACCTTGGTACCATGCAGCTACCCCAATCTATGCAGAGCAGGGAGAGGAGCACCTCTTGTCTCCTCTGCAGCACCTCGAGTCTGACTTGCTCCTGGTGAGCTGAAGTGAGGCTTCAGAAGTGCCTGCATTTCAGTCAGGTGCTTGGTGAAACAGGGCAGGGCAATACATGAAGCTTGAAAACTGCCTGGATGGAGGCTAAAAATAACCTGAAAGCACTGCTCAGGGCAAAGCAGGACTTGGGAGAGTGGATCTGCTGAGGTGCCTGGAATTTTGGGTTAGGAATGGGTGGAATCCAGTTGCTCTTGGGGGACAGAACAACTTCATTTGCTTCCAACTGGGCTGGCCTGGCAAAGTTCCTTCCTTTCCAGGTTCTCGCCTCAGCAGGTATTTCTTCCTCAGGAGAAGTGGGGGGGACAATTGCAGTGACATTATGACTTAAGCCATCACAAACTCAAACTGGGTGGTGTTGCCCTGGCTGCACATCATCCCCTCAGAATGTGTGAGGCAGCTCCAATGCAGCCAGGCACAGCCAGGGGCTGTGATGTATCCCAATCCACAGCCCTCACATGCTCCTCAGGGTAATGTTTTCAGGGCAGGGGCAGTTTGATTTGCTCAAGTTTGTCTTGGTCAAGCACATTGCTGCTTGAGGGACAACTTGGTTTGCTGTGTCTGCTCCCAAACCCATATGAAATGATGTGTGGAACAAGGGCAGGTAGTGATGTTGCAGCTGCTTGGAGCACTGAGCCCATCTCTTACAGCAGTGGTGTCACTTCTGAAGCCCTTCCAGAGCTCAGGGGAGGTTTTCAGTGCCTGCACCTTGTGCCTTCTGAGAAGTAGTGACTTGAGCTCATTGCTACAGTCATAGAACCATAGAATGGTTTGGCTTGGAAGGGACCTTAAAGATCACCCAGTTCCAACCCATGGGCAGGGACACCTCCCACTGGAGCAGGGTGCTCAAGGCCTTGCCCAACCTGGCTTTGGACAATTCCAGGTTTGGAGCCTCCACAGCTTCTCTGGGCAGCCTGTTCCTGTGTCTGAGCCTCCTCATGGGGAAGAACTGCTTCCTAATGTCTGACCTCAATCCAGCTGAGAATCATAGAACCAATAAGGCTGGAAAAGACCTCAGAGATCATCAAGTCCAAGCTATTACCTAATACCTAGCACCTCAGCACTAACTAAACCTTCCTCCTTCTTGTCTCATATATAATGCTCTCTGCACAAGAGCTTCTTCCAGGTCTGAAGCCATCACCCCACACCCTTTGTTGAGCCTGTGTTCTATTAGCCAAGGCTATGAGCTCAGCTAAATGTTGTCTTAAAAGGCAGATTCCCCCACTAATGAGGTGAGGGAACATCATTGGGGTAGGGAATACATGGCACTGATGCTTAATCCTCTGGTTTGTTAATGTTGGGGGGGAAGGGATACCCCCATCCACAAGCTGAAAGTATTCAAAGAGGATTTCCTCATGTGATAATCTGTGTGTTGATATCTTATCTGGAAAGAGTTGACTGCCCTTCCATTTGGGTTTTCTCCCCCATAACTCTTTGGAGTGACTCTTTGCAGCCCTTATTCCTGGAGTGGAGTGGAGGAATTGCTGTCTTTGGGAAAGGGGATGTTGCTGCCCCACTGAATTCCTGCTTTCACACTTGCCAGCTGTGCTTTCCAGCAGTTGGCTTCCATGGGGAGGTTGTGCATGGTCATGCAGCACTCCCAGAGTGGTAAGGGGTTGGGAGGGACTTCTGGAGATGGTTGAGCCCAAGGCAGGGTCAGCTAGAGGAGGTCACAGAGGAGCACAGCCAGGCAGGTTTTGAGTATCTCCAGAGATGGGAGACTCCACCACTTCTCTGGGCAGCCTGCTCCAGTGCTTCACCAGCCTTAAAGAAGTTCCTCCTCATGTTTAGATGGAACTTCTGATGGTCAAGTTTGTGCCTATTATCCTTTGTCCTGTTGCTGAGCACCACTGAGTAAAGCCTGGTCCCATCCTCCTGACACCCACCCTTTGAGTATTGATCAGGATTGATGAGATCCATCCTCAGGCTGCTCTTCTCCAGACTAAAGGGCTCCAATTCTCTCAGTCTTCCCTCACCAGGAAGATATTCCAGTGCCCTAATCCTCTTTGTGGCCCTTTGCTGTACCCTCTCCAGCAGTTTCCTGTCCTTCATGAGCTGAGGAACCCAGAACTGGCCACAGTGGCCTCACCAGGGTGGAGTAGAAGGGGAGAAGAACACTGTGTGCTGTGTGCTCATCCAGCTGGGCTCTGGGGAGCTGGGTAATTCTGAAGACTAGAATGGGAAGAGCCAGAGAGGTGCTTTGTTGGGCTTATTTTCTCCCTTGAGTTGGTGCATGTTGTAGTAGTGCCATGTCAGGCTGAACTAGGAGTGTGAAAACCTGCAAGGTGCCTGCACAGGCAGCACAAACTGGGTGTGCTGAGCCCTGGTTTGTTACCCCACTTTAACCCCTAATGTTTAAGGCCTTCTGTCAGGCAAAGAGTGTGGTTGAAGGGATAGAAGATGCTCAGAATGCTGTCACTGTGGATTCTGTTTCCCCTCTTTCCCCCTGATATCTGCTGTGAATCTGGAAGAGTTTAAAAAGCCTCAACCTTTGTCCCTCTCCTTAACCCACAAGGTCCAAGCCTGGGTATATGCTGCAGTTCATACTGGAAATGGCAAAGGATTAGGGAGAAGGGTGACAAAAATCTCACTTAAGCCCCAAGGGCCTTCAAATTGGAAGTTCTTTCATGGATGAAACCTGTGTGGTGTGAAGGAGCAGTTCCTGCCTCTGAAGGACCTGAGCGTTCCCCAGGCTTCCTGCTCTCTCCAGATGGGCTCCAGCCCAGCCTTTCATTTCCATAGGTTCAAAGAATGGTTTGGGTTGGAAGGGACCTTCAAGATCATCCAGTTCCAACCCCCTGCCATGGGCAGGGACACCTCCCACCAGCCCAGCTTGCTCAAGGCCTCATCCAGCCTGGCCTTGAGCACCTCCAGGGAGAGGACATCCACAGCCTCCCTGGGCAGCCTGTGCCAGTGTCTCACCATCCTCACTCTAAAGAATTTCTTCCTCATCTCCAATCTAAATCTCCCCTCCTCAACCTTCAATCCATTGCCCCTCATCCTGTCACTGCAAGCCCTTGTCAAAAGTCCCTCCCCAGCTCTCCTGTAGCCCCCTCCAGGTACCAGAAGGCTGTTCTGAGGTCTTCCTGAAGCCTTCTCTTCTCCAGGCTGAACAGCCCCAAGCATGAGTAGGTTGACTCTCCAGCTGGGCTCCATCCCAGGCTTTGTGTTTGATTAGGTTGTGTTAGTTACAAAACTGCTTGAGCATAGGTGAAGAATTCAGGCCAGGGCAGTGCAGAGGTGGCCACTTTCAGCTGAAGTGTGAACTGACTTGTTTATTTAAGAGAAGGCATTCTCAAATCTTCACATTAGGTGTTCATGTTGGCATGAGTGGGAGGATGGACCCAAATGCAGGGGGAATCATAGACTCATAGAATTGTCAGGGTTGGAAGGGACCTTAAGGCTCAGCCAGCTCCAACCCCCCTGCCATGGCCAGGGACACCTCACACTCCAGCAGGTTGCTCACAGCCACCTCCAGCCTGGCTGCAAACACCTCCAGGCAGGAGGCTTCCACCACCTCCCTGGGCAACCTGTGCCAGGCTCTCACCACCCTCCTGGGGAACAACTCCTTCCTCACAGCCAATCTCAATCTCCCCACTTCTAGTTCTGCTCCATCCCCCCCAGTCCTATCCCTCCCTGACACCCTCAAAAGTCCCTCCCCAGCTTTCTTGGAGCCCCCTGCAGATCCTGGAAGGCCACAATGAAGTCTCCTTGGAGTCTTCTCTTCTCCAGCCTGCACAACCCCAACTCCTTCAGTCTGTCCTCACAGCAGAGCAGCTCCAGCCCTCTGCTCCTCCTCCTGGCCCTGCTCTGGACACCTCCCAGCACCTCCAGACCCTTCCTGGCACAGAGGCTCCAGACCTGGCCCCAGTGCTCCAGCTGTGGTCTCAGCAGAGTGGAGCAGAGGGGCAGAATCCCCTCCCTGGCCCTGCTGGCCACACTTCTCTTGCTGCAGCCCAGGCTCTGCTTGGCTCTCTGGGCTGCAAGTGCTCACTGCTGGCTCCTGTTGAGCTTCTCCCCCAGCACCCCCAGGTCCCTGTGCAAGGTGACTTGACCCAATGCAGGGAGAATGGACCAAATACTCTGAGTCAGAGGAAGTTCTTAGCAGGCTGAGAGCTATGACTGGCACTTGCCATGCATTCAGAGAATCTGAAGCTGTTAGGGTTTAATTGAGGTGAGCAAAACAGAGTTCCTGTGAGCTGGGCCTGACCAAGTGACCAAAATTCACTCATGTGATCCTGTGTCCTGAAGCAGGATGGGGCAGATGCTTCCCAAGGGATTGTCCTGGGGAATCTGAGCTCTTGCTTGGCTATCTGCTGAGCTGTTTGCCTTTGAAACTTCCTCTGTGGGGCATTAGGGGTGGGTGCTGGTCAACAAAGGCATTTTCCAGTTGCTTGAGCTGAGAGGATTTGTTCTGAGAAGAAAATAGAGCTTGAGGAAGGTGCTTGGCTTGCTTCCTGCTTCAGGTGGGACTTCCCAATGAGGTGCTGTGTGGTGATGCCCAGGGCAGTGCCAGCCCCATCCTTGGGCTGGGTTTTACTGGCTGCAGTGAAGTTTTGAGGGAGGCATTGAAATCAGGAGCTGTTTCTTGTGCCCAGGCTAGGTTTCTGTTCAGAATGACTTCAGCTGCATGAGGTCAGAGCTTATGCTGGTTTCTTAGAGGGGTGGCCTGAGCCTCAGCATCAGACAAGAAGATGAATGTCTTAGGTTACCTGGGGCTGTTCTTTTTGGCCTTCCCTTCTCCTTCCAGAGCCCAGCAGAGAACTTGCAGCCTGCTTGGAGCTCCTCCTCTTCGCGCTGCCTCTCCCAAGTTGAGCTGAAGAGCTGCAAAGTGTCTTTGCACACACTTGACTTAGCTGGCTGCCCTCCTCCTAAATTACCTCCTGCCGTTCTGCTCTATGCAAATTCAGCCTTGCCAGCATCTATTTCATCAGCACAGCCTGGGCTGTTTCTCAGCACGGGGTTGGCTTAGGGCCCCTGCCTCTCGGTTGAAACCCTTGGGACCCTGCCTCGGAGCGCTTGCAGCCCTGCTGCAGAGCGTGTCCTCGCCGGTTGCTGTCCCCCTTATAGTATCATAGAATCAGTCAGGGTTGGAAGGGACCACAAGGATCAGCCAGTTCCAACCCCCCTGCCATGGGCAGGGTTGGAGAGATGCCCTCCGTGGCTTTTTGTGGAGCAGAAGGTTTGGTTGTGGTGGTTTGGGTTTTGTTTTCCCCTCCCCTCCCGGTGCCTCGACTTGGAATTACAGTCACGTCCTTGTTGCAGAGTGGGAGGGTCACCAGCCTGGGTGAAAGCAGAACCCAGGAGCTAACGATTTTAGCAGCATCAGCTGAAACTGAGGCTGGAAACAGCACTTCAGAAAGAGGATTTTTTGTTGTGCAGAGGGGAAAAAGGGGTTGAGGCTGCATGGTAGTTGCCTGAAGCCACCAGTCAAAGCCACAGTAAAGGAAATGCTCTTTCTTCTCTGGGGGGAATTTTGTTTGCATTCCTCCAGGTGATGCTTTCTGTCTTTCCCATTCATTAACCACCCTGCTGGCTTTGGGAGTGATGTCCCCATCCCCTGCCTCCTCCACTTAGTTTTGCTTTGCTGAATAGCAGGATTTCAAAACTCCCCCTGGCTGCTAGCAGAGGGTGATCAGGCCCTGGCCCAGAGCCTGAGCCTGCAATTTGAGATGGGCTCAAGAAACAAGAGAGGAGGCTTTTGGTGAGTTAATTCAAAGGAGGGGAGAGAGAGAGAGAGTGAGAGAGCAGGCCATGAAATGGAGGAATGAGGTAAAATATCACCTGCATTGTGCTGACTGCAGCACTTAGTAGCTGTTTTTATCCACTGAGTCCTGTCACTGTGCAGATTTAGGGGTCAGCAGGGAGAGGTTTGATGCAGTGCTCAGAACAGGTGTGAGCTTGGCTGGCTGGGGAGGGGATGAGCAACTACAGCTGGGAGGGGGTTGGAGTGAGGTGGGGGTGGGTGTCTCCTCCCTAGACTCAAGTGATAGGACAAGAAGAAAGGGCCTCAAGGTGTGCCAGGAGAGGCTTAGGTTTGGTATTTGGAGCTCTCCACTGCAGGAGTGGTCAGGCCCTGGCACAGGCTGCCCAGGGAGGTGGTGGAGTCCCCATGCCTGGAGGGGTTCAGGAAACCTGTGGCCATGGCACTTGGGGCTGTGGTTTGATGGCCATGGTGGCCTTGGTTCAACAGTTGGATTCAGTGAGCTTAGAGAGCTTTTTCCACCCAAACAGTTCTAGGATCAGCACAGGGAGAGCTACTTCAGAGCTTGGTAAGGTGAACACTGTCCAGAGGGAGTAAGGATTAACTTTGTATTAAACTGAAGGAAAACTCTGGAACCTGTCCAGAGAAGGACAACAAAGCTGGGGAGGGGTCTGGAGGCATTTGGAGTTTGGGAAACTTAAGCCAGCCACAGCTTTTGTGACCATGGAACTTCCTCCCAAGCAGCTTCACCACCCCTTAAGGACAAACCTCCCCAACTAGACTTGTAAGCAGCTGCTCCTCTGCACATGGGTGGCCAGCAGGAGCAGGGAAGTCCTTGTGCCCTGTGCTCAGCACTGCTCAGGCCACACCTGGAGTCCTGTGTCCAGTTCTGGGCTCCTCAGTTTAAGAAGGACATTGAGAGACTTGAAGGTGTCCAGAGAAGGGCAAGAAAGCTGGGGAGGAGTCTGGAGCACAGCCCTGGGAGGAGAGGCTGAGGGAGCTGGGGTTGCTTAGCCTGGAGAAGAGGAGGCTCAGGGGAGACCTTCTTGCTCTCTCCAACTCCCTGCAGGGAGGCTGGAGCCAGGTGGGGGTTGGTCTCTTCTCCCAGGCAGGCAGCCAGCCCCAGAACAAGAGGACACAGTCTCAAGCTGTGCCAGGGGAGGCTTAGACTGGATGTTAGGAAGAAATTCTTCATGGAAAGAGAGATTGGCCATTGGGATGTGCTGCCCAGGGAGGTGGTGGAGTCCCCATCCCTGGGAGTGTTTAGGAAGAGACTTGGGGTGCTTGGTGCCATGGTTTGGTTGATCAGATGGTGTTGGGTGATAGGTTGGACTCGATGATCCTTGAGGTCTCTTCCAACCTGGTCTGGTCTATTCTATCTGAGATGGATCTGATCTGGTACCTGTGTGTTGGGTGAGGCATGGCCCCTGCAGAAGCTGTCTCTGCCGCTTAAATTTACCCCCAGTTTTGCAGAGCTTACAGATGGATCACATACACTGCCTGGCTGCAGTTTTGACTTGAGGGTAGGTCAGCTGTGTTCAGAAACAGGACTGGGAAGCCTAAAAAGACCAAAAGAATAGATGAGAATGGGAAGTGCAGCAAGGGAAGGAGTTCTGGAGCTGTCATAGTCTTCTGGCCACAAAGATGATCTGAGGGCTGGAGCACCTCTGCTATGGGGACAGGCTGAACATTGGGGCTGTTCAGCCTGGAGAGGAGAAGGCTCCAGAGAGACCTTAGAGCAGTCTTCCAGTACCTGAAGGGGGCTGCAGGAGAGCTGGGGAGGGACTTTCTGCAGGGGTTTGTAGTAATAGGCTGAGGGCTAATGGTTTGAAACTGGAGTAGGCTGGATTTAGGCTGGACATGAGGAGGAAGCTCTGCACAGTGAGGGTGGTGAGGCAATGGAACAGGCTGCCCAGGGAGGTGGTTGAGGCCCCAGCTCTGGAGACACCCAAGATCAGGCTGCCCAGGGACACATCAAGCCTGATCTTGTTGGAGGTATCACAGTATAACTAAGGTTGGAAGAGACCTCGAGGATCATTGAGTCCAACCTGTCACCACAGACCTGCTGTGGTGTCCCTGCTGGCTGCAGGGGGTTGGCCAAGATGCCCTTGGAGGCTCCCTTCCAGCCCAGTGCAGTCTGTGAACCTGTTCACATAACCCCATCACTTTCCAGTCTCAAACCTCAGATCCTTAGCTCTGGATCCCTTGGCCAAAACTGGATTGTCTGGCAGTCAGCAAGGTGCATCTGGCTAGGCCCAGCAGCAGGCTTCTTAACCTAGTTTGGTGACCTTTTAGGCCATGGGGAGAGCACTGAGGGCTAATTAGATAACCTCTCTGCCTTGCCAGGCATCCAATTACTTGCCAGAGTTCTCTCATGAATTTACAACCCCAGCTCCTAGACTGCAGGCTGCTGGAAAGTGCTGAGCCTGTGCATTTAACCTGGGCAGCTGTGAGTGTGCTGGCAGCTTAGCCAGGGTGACAGGGGCTTACCCAGGGTGACAAGGCCTCTACAGGCAGCCCAGCAGAAAGTATTGGAGATGCTGAGTGTGTGAGATGTTGAAAGCATAAGGGACAATGCTTGGTGTCACCTTGGTAGTAGAGTACAGATCAAGGAATTGTTTGGGTTGCAAGAGCTCTCTAAGGTCATGCAGTGCAGCCAGCAGCCCAGCCCCACCATGGCCACCAAACCCTGGCCCCAAGTGCCATGGCCACAGGTTTATTGAACCCCTCCAGGGCTGGGGACTCCACCACCTCCCTGGGCAGCCTCTGCCAGGGCCTGACCACTCTTGCAGGAAGGAAATTGTTCCTCATGTCCAACCTGAACCTCCCCAGGAGCAATTTTAGGCCATTTCCTCTCACTCTATCACCTGGTACCAGGGGGAAGAGACCAACCCCCACCTCACTCCAGCCTCCTTTCAGGGAGCTGGAGAGAGCAATGAGGTCTCCCCTCAGCCTCCTTTTCTCCAGGCTCAACACCCCCAGTTTCCTCAACTCTGTTCCCCAGACCCCTCCCCAGTTTGGTTGCTCTTCTCTGGACACACTCCAGCAGCTTCTTCATGGAGCAGCACACAAGGAAATTAATTTCCTGATGCTCAGCCCTTCAGAGTTTATTCCTTCCTCATAAAACTTACCTCCTGCTGCTGGAAGAAGTGCATTCTCCCCAGTGCTGGTGATGGAAATGACTCCTCATGTTAGACACCACCAAGTTGGAGCTGAGGGGACCTCTCAGGCCAGGGCCAAGCTGCCAGACTTCTGTAAGAAGAGGAAGCCTCCATTTCAGCTGAGCAGTTCCTCTCCTGATGCTTTCATCAGCAGGCTGATTGGAACACAGCACAAGGAGCCTGCAGAAGAAAAGATCCCAGAGGGTCAGCAGGACTCTGGGAGAGGACCACAGACAAGATACTTGTGGGTGCTCAGGATGACCAAGTGCCCTGTGGAATTTATTGATGATCTGGAGGAGGGCATTGAGTCCATCAGCAGTGAATTTGCTGATGACACCAAGCTGGGGGCAGGAGTTGATCTGCTGGAGGGTAGAGAGGCTCTGCAGAGGGACCTTGCCAGGCTGGACAGATGGGCAGAGGCCAAGGGCAGGAGATTGAACACATCCAAGTGCCAGGTTCTGCACATTGGCCACAGCAACCCCAGGCAGTGCTACAGGCTGGGGTCAGAGTGGCTGAGAGCAGCCAGGCAGAGAGGGACCTGGGTGTGCTGGTTGATGGTAGGTTGAACAGGAGCCTGCAGCGTGCCCAGGCAGCCAAGAGGCCCAAGGGCATCCTGGCCTGCATCAGGAAGAGTGTGGCCAGCAGGAGCAGGGAGGTCATTCTGCCCCTGTACACTGCACTGCTTAGGCCACACCTGGAGTCCTGTGTCCAGTTCTGGGCTCCTGAGGTTAGGAAAGAGGTTGAGCTGCTGGAAGGTGTCCAGAGAAGGGCAAGAAAGCTGGGGAGGGGTCTGGAGCACAGCCCTGGGAGGAGAGGCTGAGGGAGCTGGGGTTGCTTAGCCTGCAGAAGAGGAGGCTCAGGGGAGACCTCCTTGCTCTCTGCAACTCCCTGCAGGGAGGTTGTAGCCAGGTGGGGGTTGGTCTCTTCTCCCATGCAGGCACTCAGCCCCAGAACAAGAGGCCACAGTCTCAAGCTGTGCCAGGGGAGGTTTAGGCTGGATGTTAGGAAGAAGTTCTTCCCAGAGAGAGTGATTGCCCATTGGAAAGGGCTGCCTGGGGAGGTGGTAGAGTCCCCATCCCTGGAGGTGTTCAGGAGGAGACTTGATGGGGTGCTTGGTGCCATGGGTTAGTTGTTTGGGTGGTGTTGGATTGGTTGATGAGTTGGACACGATCTTGAAGGTCTCTTCCAACCTGGTCTGTTCTGTGTAATTCTATGTAATCTCAAGAGCTGAGGTGTTCCCAGTAATTATGGTTTCAGTTTGACAAGGAAGAGCTAATTGACCCCTGTAAAGATGAAGCAGCCCTTCTCCAGGGACTGATGGGGCTTCTCCCTCAGCAATACTTGAATGGCAGGCAAGAGGCTAATGGGAGTGTGAAAAGCAGGGCAGCAGAGATCTGAACCGACACAGACCTGCTGCACAGCTCCCTCTCAAAGCCTGAGCTAACCCAGTTTGCCTGCTAGTAGGAGGTGTGCAGGGAAAGAGTGGAGTGGGAGGATGGGAGCATGTTAATCAGTAGTTTAGGATGCATCTGCAGGGCTGGAGCTGCAGGGGTGGATCTTGCAGAGGTGAGCTGCAGGGGAGTCGTTAGAGAAGGGCTGCCCAGGTCAGGAAGGAGATCCTGTGAGTGATTACCTGTTGCATGGCAACAATCTTCAGTTGGGTGAGAGGCAGCTGACAGGGGAAGAAGGCTGCTTAGGAGGTACCTTCACAGCCTTGAGAAAGCAAGGCTTGCTTGAGTGCACAGCACCTTGGGGGGGGCAAAGTGTTTGTGAAGCTGCAGGAAGTGACTCAAGTCATTGGAGAGGCCTCCAGCACAGCCCTGTGAGGAGAGGCTGAGGGAGCTGGGGTTGCTTAGTCTGCAGAAGAGGAGGCTGAGGGGAGACCTTCTTGCTCTCTCCAACTCCCTGAAGGGAGGCTGGAGCCAGGTGGGGGTTGGTCTCTTCTCCCAGGCAGGCAGCCAGCCCCAGAACAAGAGGACACAGTCTCAAGCTGTGCCAGGGGAGGTTCAGGCTGGAGGTGAGGAAGAAATTCTTCCCAGAAAGAGTAATTGGCCATGGGATGTGCTGCCCAGGGAGGTGGTGGAGTCCCCATCCCTGGAGGTGTTTAGGAAGAGCCTGGCTGAGGCCCTTGGTGCCATGGTTGAGTTGATCAGATGGTGCTGGGTGATAGGTTGGACCTGATGGTCTCTCAGATCTTTTCCAACTTTATTGATTCTATGATTCTAAGTCAAGTGTGAAACTACACAGAGGATTGGGGCCAGTTCTCAGCTCCCCAGTTCAAGAGGGACAGGGAAGTACTGGAGAGAGTCCAGCAGAGGCTCCGAAGCTGCTGACGGGCCTGGAGCAGCTCTGTGAGGAGCAAAGGCTGAGAGCCATGGGAGTGTTCAGCCTGGAGAAGAGCAGCCCCAGAGGGGAGCTGAGTAATGCTCAGCATGAGCTAAAGGCTGGGGGGCAAGAGGCTGGGGCCAGACTCTGCTCAGTGGTGCCCAGGGACAGCACAAGGGGCAGAGGGCACAAACTGGAAGCCAGGAGGTTCCACCTGAACAGGAGGAGAAAGTTGTTTGGTGTGAGGGTGCTGAGCCCTGGAGCAGGCTGCCCAGAGAGGTTGTGGAGTCTCCTGGTGTGGAGAGCTTCCAACCCCTCCTGGGGCATTGTGCTGCTGGGTGAACTGCTGTGGCTGCCCTGCTGGAGCAGGGGGCTTGGGCTGGCTGAGCTCCAGAGGTCCCTTCCAGCCACCACCGTGCTGGGGTTCTGTGAGGTACAAGGAGAATGCCAAGAGGCATCTGAAGGCACTGGGTGCATGAAATGATGCTGCATGGTTACAGGGTCAGCAGAGCTGCCTGTCAGGGCTGTGAGCATGCTTGTCCTCAAGCCAACATCTGCTCTGGGAGTCAGCAGGCAGATGTTCCAACCTCCCTCATGCAGTGCTTGCAAAACCAGGCCAGGTCCTGCTGCCTCAGTGCTGTGATGGGGCTCTTGCATTTCATTTAGCTAAGGTTTCCTCTCTCTCTCTCTCCATCTGTCTGACAAAGAGAGTCTCAGGTTGTGTCAAACCCAGACTTAGAGTGGGGAAAACCCTTCCTGTGCAGTAGCAGGAACCTGGCTAGGTCTTTGTGTTCAGTGGAAGGAGGTGGTCAGCTCTGCAGCCAGCTTCAGTGCCTCTGATCCCATTTGTGTTTGTAGAGCCACAGGAACTGCCCTCTCCCTTGCAAAAGAGAACTACTGAACAGCCAGCAAGTCAGACAGCCTGGGCTGGGGAGGTTGGAGTTGATTCCTCATTCAGTTTGGGTTCAGAGATCCCTGGAATGGCTTAGGTTGGAAGGGACCTTCAAGATCATCCAGTTCCAACCCCCCCTGTCATGGGCAGGCACACCTCCCACCAGCCCAGGCTGCTCAAGGCCTCATCCAGCCTGACCTTGAACACCTCCAGGAGGGGACATCCACAGCCTCCCTGGGCAACCTGTTCCAGTGTCTCCCCATCCTCACTCTAAAGGATTTCTTCTTTATCTCCAGTCTCAATCTCCCCTCTTCCAGCTCAGAGCCATTGCTCCCCATCCTGTCACTCCCAGCCCTTGTCCAAAGTCCCTCCCCAGCTCTCCTGTAGCCCCTTCAGCTACTGGAAGGCTGCTCTGAGGTCTTCCTGGAGCCTTCTCTTCTGCAGACCTAACAGCCCCAACTCCCCCAGACTGTCCCCATAGGGGAGGTGCTGCAGCCCTGTGATCACCTTTGTGACCTCCTCTGGTCCTGCTCCAACAGCTCCACGTCTTTCTCACTCCAGTCAAGCCAGGCAGACTCAATTCAGTGGTCTCTGGCAGCCCCAGGTCCTCCTCCTGCTGGGGGCTGCCAACCTGGAGGCAGTGCTGCAGGTGGGGTCTGAGCAGGGCAGAGGGGGGGGAGCTGCTGCTTTGCAGCCCGCACCCTGTGCAGCTGTTGCCCTGCTGCCCCCCCCTTGCCCTCTTGCAGGTTCCCTTGGGCACTCTGATTTATTGGGAGAGGACTTCTGCTTCACAGGAGCTCTTGGCGGCAGATGAAAGCCAGTCAATTTCATCGTGGTGTTCCCAGCGACAAGTTGAATGCATAAAACATTGTTTCTGTTCCCCCAGAAGACAAACACTGGTGCAGGAATCAGGAGTGAGCAGTGGCAAAAGTTCAGGATGGATAAAGCCTGCTCCCAAGGGCCTTGGTGCTGGTCCTCTCTGCCCCTCTCTTGGTGTGTGGTGGCTCTGGCTGTTGATGGAGGCTTGTGTTGGGCTCTGCATCAACAGGAGTGATAGATGGTAAAGTGGTTGAGCAAGCAAGGGACCATCTGCAGGGTCCCTGCTCACTGCAGGGGGTTCAAGTGGATGGCCTTAAAGCTCTCTTCCAACCCAAAGCATGCAGTGGTTCTATAAATCATTGTGCCTCTGCCCCTCAGCTCTGCTGGGACCTCACCTCACACAGTATCACACACAGTGATACTAAGGTTGGAAGAGACCTCGAGGATCATCGAGTCCAACCTGTCACCACAGACCTCATGACTAGACCATGGCACCAAGTGCCACATCCAGTCCCCTCTTGAACACCTCCAGGGATGGGGACTCCACCACCTCCCTGGGCAGCCTGTAGTCCCACAGCCAGTTCTGGTGCCCCCAGCATGAGAAGGACATGGAACTGCTGTTGGAGAGGGTCCAGAGAGGCCACCAAGGTGATCAGAGGGCTGGAGAACCTCCCCTGCAAGGAGAGGCTGGGAGAGTTGGGGCTGTTCAGCCTGCAGAAGAGAAGGCTCCAGGGAGGCCTGAGAGCAGCCTTCCAGTACTTGAAGAGGGCTGCAGGAGAGCTGGGAAGGGACTTTTGCCAAGGGCTGGGAGTAGTGGGACCAGAGGGGATGGAGTGAGGCTGGAAGAGGGGAGATTGAGACTGGAGGTGAGGAAGAAATTCTTTCCGGTGGGGGTGGGGAGACACTGGAAGAGGTTGCCCAGGGAGGTTGTGGAGGTGTTCAAGGCCAGGTTGGATGAGGCCTTGAGCAGCCTGGGCTGGTGGGAGGTGTCCCTGCCCATGGCAGGGGGTTGGCACTGGAGGATCTTCAAGGAAATTTAGATTGGATGTTAGGAACAAGCTCTGCACTGTGAGGTTGGTGGAACTTTGCAGCAGGTTACCCAGGGAGGTGGCTGAGGCCTCATCTGTGGAGATGTTCAAGGTCAGGCTCAACAAGGCTCTGAGCAGGCTGAGGCTGTCTCTGCTGAGTGCAGGGAGGTTGGATTAGATGACCTTTGGAGGTCCCTTCCAGCCCAACCCATGCTATGATTCAGAAGTACATCACAAATGGGTTGGGACAGGATCTGCCAGGAGAGATTTCCTAAAGAGGAAAAACTAATGCAGCAGAGCAGCTTGCAAGGAATAATACTGCCAGGGTTGGAAGGGAACTCAAGGCTCAGCCAGTTCCAACCCCCCTGCCATGGCCAGGGACACCTCACACTGCAGCAGGTTGCTCACAGCCACCTCCAGCCTGGCTGCAAACACCTCCAGGCAGGAGGCTTCCACCACCTCCCTGGGCAACCTGTGCCAGGCTCTCACCACCCTCCTGGGGAACAACTTCTTCACATCCAATCCCAATCTCCCCACTTCTAGTTGTGCTCCATCCCCCCAATCCTATCCCTCCCTGACAGCCTCAAAAATGATTCATAGAATTGTTAGGGTTGGAAGTGACCTCTGAGATCATCTAGTTCCAGCCCTCCTGCCAGGCTCCCGGAACAGGCTGAGGTCACAGCCAGTCCAACCCCCCCTGCTCCAGCAGGGCAGCCACAGCAGCTCACCCAGCAGCACAATGCCCAGGGGGGTTTGAAGCTCTCCACACCAGGAGACTCCACAACCTCTCTGGGCAGCCTGCTCCAGGGCTCAGCACCCTCACACCAAACAACTTTCTCCTCCTGTTGATGGAACCTCCTGGGTTCCAGTTTGTGCCCTCTGCCCCTTGGCCTGTCCCTGGGCACCACTGAGCAGAGCCTGGCCCTTTAGCTCTTGCCCCCTGCCCTTTAGCTCTTGCTGAGCATTGCTCAGCTCCCCTCTGGGGCTGCTCTTCTCCAGGCTCTCAGCCCCAGGGGCTCTCAGCCTTTGCTCCTCACAGAGCTGCTCCAGGCCCCTCAGCTTCTTTGAAGCCTCCACTGTGCTCTCTTTCAGCAGGGAAGTCCTTGTGCCCTGTGCTCAGCACTGCTTAGGCCACACCTGGAGTCCTGTGTCCAGCTCTGGGCTCCTCAGGTTAGGAAAGAGGTTGAGCTGCTGGAAGGTGTCCAGAGAAGGGCAAGAAAGCTGGGGAGGGGTCTGGAGCACAGCCCTGGGAAGAGAGGCTGAGGGAGCTGGGGTTGCTTAGCCTGGAGCAGAGGAGGCTCAGGGGAGACCTTCTTGCAGTCTCTGTAGAACTGAGGAGCCCAGAACTGGCCCCAGAACTCCAGATGTGGCCTCAGCAGGGCAGAGTAGAAGGGGAGGAGAACCTCCCTTGGCCTGCTGGCCACACTCCTCTTCATGCACCCCAGCAGAGCATTGTCTGCCTTGCCCGTGCTGGCTGTGACCTCAGCCTGTGCATCTTTGTGTCTGCCCTGAGCTGCATCTGCCAAGGTCCCACTGAGGAGCTGCAGGGTGCTGCTGGGTTGTAACTCATCAGATTGCTGGTGTCTGGAAAGGGCAAATGAGCAGAGTCTCTGATGTGTCTGGTTCTGCTGGTGGCACTGTCTGGAAGGCTTTAGGTGTGGCTCCTGGTGACCTCCTCTCTGAGGTGACAGCTCTGTGCCAGGCACACTGCAGGTGTGGTTGGGCTGATTGCCTTGGCTGGCAGAGCGTGTCTGTGTGCCATGCCCTGCAGGGGCTGCATGGGAAGCTGGGAGCTTTGCATGCTCTTGGCTGCCTGCTCTCAGCAGCACCCAGTCTCCTGGCCAGGAGGCCAATGCCAGCCACTCCTTTGCCCTGTCCCCCTCTTCCCCAGGAGCTGGAGGTGATGAGTGGGCAGCCCCAAGGCAATTCAGCCTCCTGCCTGGTTTCTTTTTTGCTCTTGGTGTGTCCTCTGGGCTTTTATTTGTGTGTTCTGCCCAGCTCTAACCACAGCAGGGCTGGAACTGAGCTGTGCAGCTGTCCTGTACCACTCACTGCACCTTTCCCCAACTCATTTCTTTTCTGCTCTGTTTATTTTCACTTGAGCCTCAAGACCCTGGGCCAGAGGCCTGTGGCTGTTGTGAGAGAGTTTCTCTGTTGGAAGTGAGTTGAGTCAAGAGCTGATTGAGGCAGAGGAGGTTGAACAAACACAACTGCTGCTGTGGACACACTCAAACCATTTCCCCTCTGCTGGTACCATGGGAACACCCCAGCAGATGCTCAAGTGGAGATTCTAGATAGCCAAACATCTTCAGAGGAAACTTATTAAGGGAGCTTTCATCTGAGCTAATATTTTCAGTCTCTGAGACTCCTGTGATCTCTAAAGCCTTCAGTGACTGGAGCTGTAATAAAACTTCATTTAGGGTGGCTGCCTGAACTCCCTGCTCCTCCCCAGGAGCTCTGTGCTGCAGGAAGCAGAGGGATGGTGGAAAACAGCCTCCTCTCAAGTAAACACTGAGCTCATTAAGCCCTGCCACCTCCAAGAGCTTGGCTAGAGAGCAGCCCAGCCTGGGAGACAGCCTGTCTGATCACCTCCCAGTGGGCAGGGGGTTAGGAGCCTCTCCATGTCCAAAGGCATGGATTCTGTGCAAGTGTTTTGGCTGGAGGCCTGGAGAAACCAGCCTGCAGGTTTACAAGAGAGCTGGGCAAGGGGAAATCCAAAGCAGGTGAGGTTAAGAGAGGGAGGTTGGGGCTGCCCAGAGAAGGGAGATTGGGGCTGCCCAGAGAAGGGAGGTTGGGGCTGCCCAGGGAGGGAGGTTGTGGAGTCTCCTCTGGACACATCCTGAACTCACCTGGATGTGTTCCTCTGTGACCTTCTCTAGGTGATTCTCTTTTGGCTCAATGATCTCCAGAGGTCCCTTCCATCCCCCCCTGTTCTGTGGGGTGGAATGACCTAGATCCTGAGCTTCTGAAGAGCACCTTGCCCCTGCACAAGTTGTGTGGAGGCTTTGTGGGGGTTTTGAGTGCCACTGCTAACTCCCCACTCCCAGTTAGAATCATCTAGTCACTAAGGTTGGAAGAGACCTCAAAGATCATCAAGTCCAACCTCTCACCCAAGACCTCATGACCACTAAACCATGGCAGCAAGTGCCACATCCAGTCCCCTCCTGAGCACCTCACTATTGTGCACTAACAGCACAGTGCTCACTCCTGTAAGGTCAGAGAACCCTGTGCTGCTCATTTGGCACCTGGGATGTGCTTCCTGTCTCTTAAGGACCTCCAGCTGCTCTGGGTGTGAAGGGCTGGTACCAAAGGCTGGGTTTTGACCACACTTGGTTTTTAGAGCCTCACCTCCAGGCAAAGAACCAGAAGCAAAAGCTCCTGGTAGAGTTACTTCATCAGTTCTGGAATAGGACACAGCAGATGTAGCCAACACTTTGCTCTGTCGTCTGTGGGCTTTGTGCTGCCTTTTCACTGTGCCAGCATGGATTCATGCTAGACCAGGTTGCTCAAGGCTCTGTCCAGCCTGGCCTAGAATGCTTCCAGGGAGGTTGTGGATGCCCTGGAGGTGTTCAGAGCCAGGTTGGTTGAGGCTTTGAGCAGCCTGGGCTGGTGGAAGGTGACCCTGCCCATGGCAGGGAGGTTGGAGTAGATGATCTCTGAGTGCTTTTCCAACCTAGGCCGTTCTGTGATCCCTGCTTTAAACAGATAGTGACTATATTGTCCTGGAAGTGCTCAGTCCAAGCTCAGTAGATGCTCTCTGAGGTCCCTTCCAGCCTAGGCCATTCTGGGGTTTGATGCTCTCTGAGGTCCCTTCCAGCCTAGGCCATTCTGGGGTTTGATGCTCTCTGAGGTCCCTTCCAGCCTAGGCCATTCTGGGGTTTGATGCTCTCTGAGGTCCCTTCCAGCCTAGGCCATTCTGGGGTTTGATGCTCTCTGAGGTCCCTTCCAGCCTAGGCCATTCTGGGGTTTGATGCTCTCTGAGGTCCCTTCCAGCCTAGGCCATTCTGGGGTTTGATGCTCTCTGAGGTCCCTTCCAACCTAGGCCATTCTGGGATTCTGTGATCTCTGAGGTCCTTTCCAGCCTAGGCCATTCTGGGGTTTGATGAGCTCTGCTTTAAGCAGTGAGTGTCTATATTATCCCAGCAGTGCTCAGTCCAAGCAGGTTTGGTGACTCCATAAACCATTCCAGAGGGGGAGGCTCCATCCAGCAGCTATCCCTGAACTGTGGCTCTGTATCACCCTTCCCCTGGGGTTGCAGCTTTGGTGCTGCTTCTCTAGCATCACCTTTCCCTAGGTTTTGAGGGGGTTTTTGTGTGTGTGTGAAACAATCCCAGCTGGCAGAGGAGGATGGAGCTCACTTCCCTCAGTGTTCCCACGATCCCAGAGTGAGGAGCACGACCTGGTGACCGTGTGCCAGCTTTCCTGCCTTGACATAAGAGATAGCAGGAGGTAAAGACAATATGAGGTCAGAGAGAGCCCCTGCCTGGGCTTGGCTGCTGGGGCTGGGCAGGCCTTGGGCCATCCAGGCAGGACCTCCCTCAGGGGCCTGAAAGGTTAGCAGCAAAACAAATGAGTTGGTTTCCCCTTCCCCTGAGCGTGGGATGAAGGGAAGGAAAAGGGTTTGAAAGCCATAGGCAGCACTTCTGTGCATAGATATCCCACAGCCCCCCCCAGCTTGCTAGGGTAGGAAGGGACCTCTGGAGCTCAGCCAGTCCAACCCTCCCCTGCTAAAGCAGGGCAGCCACAGCAGCTTGCCCAGGAGCACAATGGCCGGGGGGAGTTGGAAGCTCTCCACACCAGGAGACTCCACAACCTCTCTGGGCAGCCTGCTCCAGGGCTCAGCACCCTCACACCAAACAACTTTCTCCTCCTGTTGATGGAACCTCCTGGGTTCCAGTTTGTGCACACTGCCCCTTGGCCTGTCCCTGGGCACCACTGAGCAGAGCCTGGCTCCAGCCTCTTGCCCCCTGCCCTTTAGCTCTTGCTGAGCATTGCTCAGATCCCCTCTGGGGCTGCTCTTCCCCAGGCTCTCAGCCCTAGGGGCTCTCAGCCTTAAATGTGGTGGTAGTTCAGGGATCAGTTTGGAGTTGCTTTCCAGGAGAAATAACTTGAGGTTCATTTCAGCCAAGGATTTGCTTGCCACCTTACCCAAGTGGTTAAAGAGCCTGGGGAGGTTTATGTGTTACTTGAGTGTGTCATTGGGTGACAGCTGTCACAGCCTTCTGCTCCTGGACTCAGTTCATCCTGCTTTGCAAGAGATTATGGCAGATACATGGAGGTTGATGCCTTGTTGCACAGGGGGGCTGTGGATGCTTCCTCCCTGGAGGTGTTCAAGCCTTCCAGTACCTGAAGGGGCTGCAGGAGAGCTGGGGAGGGACTTTGGACAAACCATGGAGTGACAGGATGAGGGGGGATGGCGTTGAGCTGCAGGAGGGCAGATTTAGACTGGAGATGAGGAAGAAATCCTTTAGAGTGAGGATGGGGAGACACTGGAAGAGGTTGCCCAGGGAGGCTGTGACTGTCCCCTCCCTGGAGGTGTTCAGGGCCAGGCTGGATGAGGCCTTGAGCAGCCTGGGCTGGTGGGAGGTGTGCCTGCCCATGGCAGGGGGTGGAACTGGATGATCTTGAAGGTCCCTTCCAACCTAAGCCATTCCAGGGATCTCTGAACCCAAACTGCACAAGGAATCAACTCCAACCTCCCCAGCCCAGGCTGTCTGACTTGCTGGCTGTTCAGTAGTTCTCTTTTGCAAGGGAGAGGGCAGTTCCTGTGGCTCTACAAACACAAATGGGATCAGAGGCACTGTAGCTGGCTGCAGAGCTGACCACCTCCTTCCACTGAACAGAGACCTAGCCAGGTTCCTGCTACTGCACAGGAAGGGTTTTCCCCACTCTAAGTCTGGGTTTGACACAACCTGAGACTCTTTGTCAGACAGATGGAGAGAGAGAGAGAGAGAGGGAGAGGAAACCTTAGCTAAATGAAATGCAAGAGCCCCATCACAGCACTGAGGCAGCAGGACCTGGCCTGGTTTTGCAAGCACTGCATGAGGGAGGTTGGAACATCTGCCTGCTGACTCCCAGAGCAGATGTTGGCTTGAGGACAAGCATGCTCACAGCCCTGACAGGCAGCTCTGCTGACCCTGTAACCATGCAGCATCATTTCATGCACCCAGTGCCTTCAGATGCCTCTTGGCATTTCCTTGTACCTCCTAAGCCATTCCAGGGATCTCTGAACCCAAACTGAATGAGGAATCAACTCCAATCTCCCCAGCCCAGGCTGTCTGACTTGCTGGCTGTTCATTACTTCTCTTTTGCAAGGGAGAGGGCAGTTCCTGTTCAGAAGAGCTTTGGTAATGGCTGTGCCCTGAGCTGAGCTCCCTCCTTTCCTCATTGCTAGGGTATGGCTTAATTGCAGGAAACTTTGCTTCCTGTTTCTCCCTGACCTGGGGGCTGCCATGCATGATGTGATAAAAGAACTGCTGGAGTTGGGGAGGCTTTAAAGCAAACGTTTAGGGCTGGGCAGAAGGCAGGAGGGGAGAAATGGAAGCTGAAGTTGTTGCCTGTGGGCTGGCAAAGAGAAACAAGGGAGGGGAAGAAAGCAGGGCAAGCAAACTGTGGCAGAACTTGGGCACTCTCAGCCTTGCAGCAAGGTGTCTGTTTATATCTGTTGGTGAGCAGGAGAGCTGAAGGTTATGTCAGGAAGGTGGTTCAGCTCCTCCAGTGGCTGTGGTAATGTCTGTGGCACATTTTCTGACTCCAAAGTGAAGTTTTAAGGGTCTCTGTGTTCAGTGGAAGGAGGTGGTCAGCTCTGCAGCCAGCTTCAGTGCCTCTGATCCTGTTTATGTTTGTAGAGCCACAGGAACTGCCTTCTCTCTTGCAAAAGAGAAGTATTGAACAGCCAGCAAGTCAGACAGCCTGGGCTGGGGAGGTTGGAGTTGATTCCTCATTCAGTTTGGGTTCAGAGATCCCTGGAATGGCTTAGGTTGGAAGGGACCTTCAAGATCATCCAATTCCAAACCCCCTGCCATGGGCAGGGACACCTCCCACCAGCCCAGCTTGCTCAAGGCCTCATCCAACTTGGTCTTAAACATCTCTAAGTGTCAGCAACAACTGGAATCATAGAATCCTAGAATGGCTCAGGTCGGAAGGGAGACCTCAGAGATCATCAACTCTAACCCCCCTGCCATGGGCAGGGACACCTCCCACCAGCCCAGGCTGCTCAAGGCCTCATCCAGCCTGGCCTTGAACACCTCCAGGGAGAGGGCAGCCACAGCCTCCCTGGGCAACCTCTTCCAGTGTCTCCCCAGTCTCACTCTAAAGGATTTCTTCCTCATCTCCAGTCTAAATCTGCCCTCCTGCAGCTCAAAGCCATCCCCCCTCATCCTGTCACTCCATGGTTTGTCCAAAGTCCCTCCCCAGCTCTCCTGGAGCCCCTTCAGGTATTGCAAGGCTGCTCTGAGCTCTCCCTGGATCCTTTTCTTCTGGAGGTTGAACAGCTCCAACTCTCCCAGCCTGTCCCTGCACAGGAGGTGCTGCAGCCCTCTGATCCTTCCCCAGATGACTCCAGTCCCTCATTTCCCAGTTACAGACAGCTTTGGTGTGTGTTCTGTAGCAAGAAGGTGATATGGGATCCTCCTTTGTGTGTGTTCCACTCTGCTTTTTGGTGCAGCTGAAGCAGGGAGAGAGCTCAGTGCTGGAGCAGAATCTGTCTTGGCTGCTGCTTATCTCAAGCTGAATGGCACAATACAAATGAGGAAGTGTAAAAACTGCCTGGGGAGGAGGAAATTTCAGTTCCCTAACCCAGCCTGTGATGGAAATTAGCCTGGAAAAACATGCATGAAGCATTTGCAGCAACATTGGCAGCAGGGTTTGGTGAGGGGAGGCCTGGAGTGCTCTTCATCAGCAGCATGGCACCAGTTGAAGCTGTGCTCTTCAATCCCTCCTCTGGAAGACCTTTCTTTTGCCACTAATCCATGATCAAATGGTGCTGGACCTGGTGGGAGTCTCTTGGTATTTGTACAAACCAGGCTGCTGCTTGGAAGTGGGAGCTGTGTCTCCTACCAGTCAGCAAGCAGTGCAGCTCTTGGGTGGGTGTGTGATGTGTTCCCTGGACACTTGGTGGCAGGAGGATGGCCTGGCTCAGGGATGGTGGCAGGGGGGTGGCCTGGCTCAGGGATGGTGGCAGGGGGGTGGCCTGGCTCAGGAAGAGTGTGGCCAGCAGGAGCAGGGAAGTTCTTGTGCCCTGTGCTCAGCACTGCTTAGGCCACACCTGGAGTCCTGTGTCCAGTTCTGGGCTCCTCAGTTTAAGAAGGACATTGAGAGACTTGAAGGTGTCCAGAGAAGGGCAAGAAAGCTGGGGAGGGGTGTGGAGCACAGCCCTGGGAGGAGAGGCTGAGGGAGCTGGGGTTGCTTAGCCTGGAGAAGAGTAGGCTCAGGGGAGACCTTCTTGCTCTCTCCAACTCCCTGAAGGGAGGTTGGAGCCAGCTGGGGGTTGGTCTCTTCTCCCAGGCAGGCAGCCAGCCCCAGAACAAGAGGACACAGTCTCAAGCTTTGCCAGGGGACATTCAGGCTGGAGGTTAGGAAGAAATTCTTCCCAGCAAGAGAGATTGGCCATTGGGATATGCTGCCCAGGGAGGTGGTGGAGTCCCCATCCCTGGAGGTGTTTAGGAAGAGCCTGGCTGAGGCACTTGGTGCCATGGTTTGGTTGATCAGATGGTGCTGGGTAACAGGTTGGACCTGATGATCTCTGAGCTCTTTTCCAACTTGGTTCATTCTGTTCTGTTCTGTTCTTGCCTCTGCAGAGTGAGCAGCAGCTGGATTGTGCCTTGGATTTGATGAGGCGTCTGCCTCCCCAGCAGATAGAGAAGAATCTCAGTGACCTCATTGACTTGGTGAGTATGGGATGCTCTGAGCTGGCTGGAAAGAAGGGCTGGTATGCAAGAACATTTCCTAAGAGCCTCTGGCAGGTGGGGTGGTTTGTTTCTCTCCTTGTCACCCAGCACTTGCCCAAACAATGCCAGGAATCCAGGTGTTTGTTTTGGCCTGAGCCAACAGGTTCTAACTACTCTGCCTGCTCAGCCAGCCTTTGGATGAGGGGTCATTAGCAGCTGTCTGGAAGTAATCACCAGCTTGGAGGCTGCTGTTTAGTGAAAGTAGTTTGGAGCAGTTCACACAAGGCTGATGGATGTCTCTGTCTCTTGATAAACTCCCTGGCTGCTTGCACTTGGACACAGGGCTCCTGTGGTAGGTTGCTGAGGCAATCATAGAATGGTCTGGGTTGGAAGGGACCTCTGTAGGTCATCCAGTCTGACCCCTCTGCAGCAAGCAGGGACATCCTCCCCTAGATCAGGCTGCCCAGAGCCCTGTCAAGCCCCCCCTTTAAATACCTCCAGGGATGAGGTCCCAACCACCTCCCTGGGCAGCCTGTTCCAGTGTTCCACCACCTTCATAGTAAAAAGCTACTTCCTGACATCCAATCTCAATCTGCTCTGCTCTGGTTTGAAGCCATTGCCCCTGGTAATGTCACTGCAGGCCTTTGTAAAGAGTCTCTCTCCATTCGTCCTGTAGCCCCCTTCAGGTACTGGCAGGCTGCTATTAGGTCTCCCTGGAGCTCTTCTCAAGGCTGAGCATCCCTCAGCCTGTCCTGGTAGCAGAGCTGCTCCAGTGTGTCAGAACACTGGGGCTCTGGAGAGCACCCAAATCTAGCTCTGCTTTATGGTCTGTCAGGTGTTCTACAGTCAGTGAGCACCCAAAAGAACCCAGCACCCTGGCCAGCAGTGCCAGCTGTCTGCTTGGCTCTGTTTTCCTTCTCCCCCAGTGTCACAGAATGCATTGGGTTGGAAGGGATCCTCCAAGGTCCAAGGAGATCAGGTTGCTCAGGGCCTCCATCAAGTCTAGCCTTGAATGTCTACAACCTGCTGGTGAGGAAAACTAACTGCAGGAGGATGCTCTTCACTAGTTGCACATCCTGTGAGGCACAGTTGAGTTATAACAGGCTGGCTGCTGTCAACTGGCCTTCAGAAGAGTGTGGGGCATGGTGGGACTCAAGGCATTGCTAATGTAGGGAGTTAATCTCTACAGGTCCTACTCTGAGTAGCTGGGAAAACTTGTTTCAGTTGTGCAGGCTAAATAGATGGCTGATTTCTGACCAGAGCTGCTGAATCTTGGCAGGCAGAGAGCACTGAGGCTGGAACAGGGCTGTTAGACCTTTGAATTGAGTCTGTCTTGTCTGTAGTGAGAAGGACAGGGAACTGTTGGAGCAGGTCCAGAGGAGGCCATGAAGATGATCAGAGGGCTGGAGAAGCTCTGCTGTGGGGACAGGCTGAGGGAGTTGGGATTGTGTAGCTTGGAGGAGAGAAAGCTCCAGGGAGACCTTGGGGCAGCCTTCCAGTACCTGAAGGGGCTACAGGAGTGCTGGGGAGGGACTTTGGACAAGGGATGGGAGTGACAGGATGAGCTGGAAGAGGGGAGATCGAGACAGGAGGTTAGCAAGAAATTCTTTCCAGTGAGGGTGGTGAGGCACAGGTTGCCCAGGGAGGCTGTGGCTGCTTCCTTCTTGGAGGTGTTCAAGGCCAGGCTGGACGAGGTCTTGAGCAACCTGGGCTGGTGGGACGAGTCCCTGCCCATGGCAGGGGTTTGGAACTGGATGGTCTTTGAGGTCCCTTCCAACCTGACCCATTCTGTGATAAATGATAAATCCATTTGCCTTCTCTCCCCACACTGACCCCAGCTTTTTGGATTGCATCCCCTTTCCTGTGACAGGGCTGAACACTGTGCAGGAGGGTGGTGAGAGCCTGGCACAGGTTGCCAAGGAGGTGGTGGAAGCCTCCTGCCTGGAGGTGTTTGCAGCCAGGCTGGATGTGGCTGTGAGCAACCTGCTGGAGTGTGAGGTGTCCCTGGCCATGGCAGGGGGGTTGGAACTGGCTGAGCCTTGAGTTCCCTTCCAACCCTGACAGTTCTATGATGCTTACAAACCTTGTCTGAGAGCCCCTAGAACTCTGATGGCTCTGCACACAGCAGCTATTTCAATTAGTGCCTTTTAATTAAACTGTTTATATCATGTGTGGGCTGTTTAGAATAGAATTAACCAGGTTGGAAAGACCTCAAAGATCAAGTCCAACCTCTCACCCAGCACCATCTGATCAACTCAACCATGGCACCAAGTGCCTCAGCCAGGCTCTTCCTAAACACCTCCAGGGATGGGGACTCCACCACCTCCCTCGGCAGCACATCCCAATGGCCAATCTCTCTTGCTGGGAAGAATTACTTCCTAACATCCAGCCTGAACCTCCCCTGGCACAGCTTGAGACTGTGTCCTCTTGTTCTGGGGCTGGGTGCCTGCCTGGGAGAAGAGACCAACCCCCACCTGGCTCCAACCTCCCTTCAGGGAGTTGGAGACAGCAAGAAGGTCTCCCCTGAGCCTCCTCTTCTGCAGGCTAAGCAACCCCAGCTCCCTCAGCCTCTCCTCCCAGGGCTGTGCTCCAGACCCCTCCCCAGCTTTCTTGCCCTTCTCTGGACACCTTCCAGCAGCTCAACCTCTTTCCTAAGCTGAGGAGCCCAGAACTGGACACAGGACTCCAGGTGTGGCCTGAGCAGTGCTGAGCACAGGGCACAAGGACTTCCCTGCTCCTGCTGGCCACCCATGTGCAGAAGAGCAGCTGCTTACAAGTCTATCTGGGGAGGTCTGTTCTGGGGTGGTGTTGAAGCTGCTTGGGAGGAAGTTCCATGGTCACAAAAAGCTGTGGCTGGCTTAAATTGCCCAAACTCTGTTGACTCCTGCTTTTAAGTTGCATAAGTCAGGGTAGAGGTGAGAGAGCTTCATGGGTCAGGAGAGAAACAACTCCCTGCTGGAAGGGATTGAAAGCATTTGCTAATTGGCTCCATCTGCATCAGCACAACTCTTGGCAAGCTCATTTGTGGAGGTGGGACACAGAATCAGGCAGTCCTTGATGTGATGTGGAGCAACATGGTTGGCTTTTTGATGGCATCTGGAGGGCTGAAGAGCTTGAGCAGCTCCAAGGGCCCTTCAGAAGGAGTTGTTTGGGGAGCTGTGGTGAGCTTGGCTGTGTGATTGGTATGGAGTTGCTTTCCAATGAGTTGGGAAGTGGTTGGGGAGCTCTGAATGTTGGAATTAGCTTTGGATGGTGCTGATGAGTGCTCTGCATGCTTTCCATCTGCCCTGGCTGGGCTTCCTTTCATATTGGAAGTGTGCCATGAGCCAGAGCAGCTGAAAGGAGGCTTGGTAGAAGCAGAGTCTGTGTGATTCCCACCCTGGTGATTGCAGACCCTCCTTGGAAGCAGAGATGAAATAATTGCTGAAATCCAGAGTGGTTTCTTCACTGCTGAGCTCTCTGCAGCCCTCTTCTGCAGCCCCTCAGCCTGAGCTCCACAAGACTGAAGCCTCCACTCAGAGAAGAGTACTGTGGGCACTGCCCCCTCTAAGACTTCCAGAACCAACAGAAGCCAAACAGATTTGTGACCTTTTGGGCCAAGTTTCATCCAAACCATTCCAGCTCAGTGTTGGTTTTTCATTCTCTTGCCTGTGCTGTTACCAGACAAGAACCTCCTGGAAGTAAAAGGGCAGGCTCCAAATGCAGGACAAGCAGCAGCAGGTTCATTCAGTGGGTGGTGGAGTTGTGGAAGACAGCATCTGGGCTTCTGCTGTCTCCTTGCTTGGTTCCATAGAATCCTAGAAAGGGTTGGGTTGGAAGGGAGCTTCAAGATCATCCAGCTCCAACCCCCCTGCTGTGGGCAGGGATACCTCCCACCATCCCAGCTTGCTCAAGGCCTCATCCAGCCTGGCCTGGAACACCTCCAGGGACCCTAGACAACCTGTTGCAGTGTCTCCCCACCCTCACTGGAAAGTGTTTCTTCCTCATCTCCAGTCTCAATCTGCCTTCTTCCAGCTCAAAGCCATTTCCCCTCACCCTGTCACTCCCAGCCCTTGTCAGAAGTCCTTTCCCAGCTTTCCTGTAGCCCCCTTCAGGAAGTCTGCTCTAAGGTCTCCCTGGAGCCTTCTCTTCTCCAGGCTGCACAACCCCAACTCTTGCAGCCTGTCCCCACAGCAGAGCTTCTCCAGCCCTCTGATCATCTTCATGGCCTCCCCTGGACCTGCTCCAGCAGTTCCCTGTCCTCCTCACTACAGACAAGACAGACAGACTCAATTCACAGCTCTGACAGCCCTGTTCCAGCCTCAGTGCTGCTACTGCTGCTGGGAAGGACGACCACAGCAACTTACCTCCCAAGATCCCTCTGGCTCCCTCAGAGCCACACTCTGCAGCTGGTTATAGAATAGAATTAACCAGGTTGGAAAAGACCTCAGAGATCATCAAGTCCAACCTCTCACCCAGCACCATCTGATCAACTCAACCATGGCACCAAGTGCCTCAGCCAGGCTCTTCCTAAACCCTCCAGGGATGGGGACTCCACCACCTCCCTGGGCAGCACATTCCCATGGCCAATCTCTCTTGCTGGGAAGAACTTCTTCCTCTCTGCAGGGATGGGGATGCCAACACACCCTTGGGCAGCCTGGGCCAGGCCTTGCCAACCCCTTCAGGGAAGAAACTGTTCCTCATGTCCACCTTGAGCCTCCCCTGGTATAACTGCAGGACATTTCCTCTTGTCCTAGCACCTGTTCCTCAGGAGAAGGGACCAAGCCCCACCTGGCTCCAACCTCCTTTCAGGGAGTTGTAGAGAGCAATGAGGTCTCCCCTCAGCCTCCTCTTCTGCAGATGAAGCAATCTCCCCTGCTCTTCTGTTGCAGAAGAGCACCTTGGTGCCAGCAGGAGTGGCTGGGCCCCGTTCAAGCCTGTCCATTGCTGCCCCCAAGTGTTGGGCTGGCAGGGGAAAGGCTCCAAACCTGACCACGGAGCGAAAGGGCTCGGTGGAAGAAGAAGAATTTTTGGGTCACTGGCCCTCACCAGCCCAGGCACTTCTCACTCATTAGCAGAGCAGTTGGTGGTTTGCCCTTTTCCCTCCTCTGTTGTTGCATTCTTCAGGCTGCCCACTCCTCAATTAGAGCTCATTAGAGGCCTTGTCAGTCACAGGACTGGGCAGGTGCTGCCTGAAAGAGGCTGTGCGTGGTGCTGGTGATGTGCCTTGGCAGGGAATGCCTGCCCTGCTTGGAATGCAGTTAGCCATCATTTGTAAACAGGCTGCTGGGAGGCTGGCAGCAGCTCCAAGGAGGGCTTCTGAATCTCCACCAAAAAGAGAGCTTTAGCTTGGGCAGATAACCCTTGTAAGGAGCACTTGTGGAAATTGGCATCACTGTCCATGCAGCTCCTTCCTTTCCAGTGAGGGTGGGGAGACTCTGAAACAGGCTGCACAGGGAGGCTGTGGATGCCTCATCCCTGGATGTCTTCAGGGCCAGGCTGGATGAGACCTTGAGCAACCTGGGCTGGTGGGAAATGTCCCTGCCCATGGCAGGGGGTTGGAACTGGGTGGTCTCGAAGGTCCCTTCCAACCCAACCCATTCTGTGGTTCTATGAAGTTAGAATAGAATTCACCAGGTTGGAAGAGACCTCTGAGATCATGGAGTCCAACCTCTCACCCAACACCATCTGATCAACTCAACCATGGCACCAAGTGCCTCAGCCAGGCTCTTCCTAAACACCTCCAGAGATGGGGACTCCACCATCTCACTGGGCAGCACATCCCAATGGCCAATCTCTCTTGCTGGGAAGAGCTTCTTCCTAAGCTGTGCCTGAACCTCCCCTGGCACAGCTTGAGGCTGTGTCCTCTTGTTCTGGGGCTGGCTGCCTGCCTGGGAGAAGAGCCAACCCCCACCTGGCTCCAAGCTCCCTTCAGGGAGTTGGAGAGAGCAAGAAGGTCTCCCCTGAGCCTCCTTTTCTCCAGGCTAAGCAACCCCAGCTCCCTCAGCCTCTCCTCATGGCAGTTCTTGCTGCCATGGCAGAATTGGAACTTGACTTCTTTATAGACAGAGCAGGCAATAACTTCCCCTGGTTGTGTTTCAAGGCTCTGTTTGCAATTACAGCTCTGGCAGCTGATCATCTTTGCTTTGTCATCAGAGGAGAATGTGTTAGCTTTCAGAAAGTCCCAGAGTGATGAAACTCAGAATGGATCAGCTGCAGGGCTTGAAATGCATACACCAGATCCAGGACCTTGCTTGATGCAGCTAATGTGCCTCCAGGCAAGGCTCAGATCTGCTCCCATGCCTTGAAGTGAAGATCTGTGGAGCTGGGGAATTCCTCCCCAGGAAAAACTGCACTGCTTGGGCTGTACAGACCAGAAAGTCATCAGCAAGTTTGCAGATGACACCAAATTAGGAGCAGATGTTGGTCAGTTAGAGAGCAGAAGGGCTTTGCAGAGGGACCTTGACCAACTGGGCAGATGGGCAGAGGCCAACAGGATGGCATTCAACAAATCCAAGTGCCAGGTGCTGCACTTTGGCCACAACAACCCCAGGCAGTGCTACAGGCTGGGGTCAGAGTGGCTGAGAGCAGCCAGGCAGAAAGGGACCTGGGGGTAGTGGTTGACAGCTGCCCAAACATGAACCAGCAGTGTGCCCAGGGGGCCAAGAAGGCCAATGGCATCCTGGCCTGCATCAGGAAGTGTGGCCAGCAGGAGCAGGGAAGTCCTTGTGCCCTGTGCTCAGCACTGCTTAGGCCACCCTGGAGTCCTGTGTCCAGTTCTGGGCTCCTGAGGTTAGGAAAGAGGTTGAGCTGCTGGAAGGTGTCCAGAGAAGGGCAAGAAAGCTGGGGAGGGGTCTGGGGCACAGCCCTGGGAGGAGAGGCTGAGGGAGCTGGGGTTGCTTAGCCTGGAGAAGAGGAGGCTCAGGGGAGACCTTCTTGCTCTCTCCAACTCCCTGAAAGGAGGTTGGAGCCGGCTGGGGGTTGGTCTCTTCTCCCAGGCAGGCACCCAGCCCCAGAACAAGAGGCCACAGTCTCAAGCTGTGCCAGGGGAGGTTTAGGTTGGATGTTAGGAAGAAATTCTTCATAGACAGAGAGACTGGCCATGGGAATGTGCTGCCCAGGGAGGTGGTGGAGTCCCCATCCCTGGAGGTGCCCATTGCTGGCTCATGGGGGGAGTGTTTCATCAGCTGACACCCCCAAGTCCTCCTCCTTGAGACCATTCTTGAGCCGCTCCTCACCCAGCCTGGCTTCATGCTTGAGTTCAGCACAACTGCTTCATTGCAGCTGAGCTGTTTCCAGCACCAATCACCATCTGGCCTTGAACACAGGAGTCCATTGAGGTGTCACTGCATGAAAAAGGGCTGAAGGATGTGTGGCCCTTGGGCCTCTGCTGGATCCAGTGCAGGTTTAGCAATGTGTGGAGCTGGGGGGAGTGGCTCTGCCTGGTGGGTGTGAGCCTGAGCTGTGTGGAGCCAGGCTTCCTCCTGGAGTTCCCACAGCAGCCCTTAGGCCCTGCCTCTGTTCTGCAGGAGCAGGGAATTCTGAGCCTGGGGAGTGACTCAGGAGAAAAATGGGATGCTGGCCTTAGAGGGGGGGATGCTGGCCTTAGAGGGGAGGATGACTCAGGATGCTGGCCTTAAAGGATGGGATGCTGGCTGGGATGCTGGCCTTAGAGGGGGATGCTGGCCTTAGAGGGGGATGCTGGCCGTATGCTGGCCTTAGGATGGGCCGTGAGGGGGATGCTGGCCGTAGGAGGGGATGCTGGCCGTAGAGGGAGGATGCCTTAGATGCTGGGGAGGGGGGATGCTGGCCTTAGAGGGGGATGCTGGCCGTGAGGGGGGATGCTGGCCTTAGAGGAGGAGATGCTGGCCTTAGAGGGGAGGATGCTGGCCTTAGAGGGGAGGATGCTGGCCTTAGAGGGGAGGATGCTGGCCTTAGAGGGGGATGCTGGCCTTAGAGGGGGGGATGCTGGCCTTAGAGGGGGATGCTGGCCTTAGAGGGGGATGCTGGCCTTAGAGGGGGGATGCTGGCCTTAGAGGGGGGATGCTGGCCTTAGAGGATGCTGGCCTTAGAGGGGAGGATGCTGGCCTTAGAGGGGGGGATGCTGGCCTTAGAGGGGGGGATGCTGGCCTTAGAGGGGAGGATGCTGGCCTTAGAGGGGAGGATGCTGGCCTTAGAGGGGAAGGGTCTGAGCTGGAGGGGGGAGGTGCTGTGCCTGCAGGGCAGAGCCCTGGCTAACTCGCAAGGCCTCTGGCGTTGGAGCCCCCAGGTGAGGTGGGCAGTGGTTTGCCCCTCCTGGAGTGATGCCACTGGGCTTGGAGAACTCAGATCAGGGCTTGAAGAGTTCACAGGCAATTAAAACATTCATTTTCCTCTTTGGCTGTGGCTGTTAATTAAAAACTGCTCTGGTCCCCTGTGTGCTCAGATACCTGCATGCTCCCAGGCACCAATTCAGAGGGCAAATGGAGCTGAGTGCCTTCTCTCCTGCTCTTTTCAAGCTTGCTGCTGCTCTCTTCTGCTTTTTGGAGGGGGGGGGGAATGTGTTTCAGCTGTCACTCAGCTGCCTGGAGCATAGCTCTTCAGTGTGGAAGGTTGCTGTGGAGGTCAGGAGAGGCTGACCTGTGAATGAATAGAGAAAAAGGCAGCTTCCAAGGGGCAGAACCTTCCAGCAGCAGGGTTACTGTTGTGCTTGTAAACATGAATGCTTGCAGTGAGAGCTGAGGAGGGAAACAACCACCTTGGTGTGCTCAGTGGAGTGGCTCAGAAGTCAAAACATTAACTGCTGAATCTGTAAGGTGCAGAACTGGATGTGGTGCAGTCAGCAAGGTCAGAGCAAACAGGGGGAGTGTGTGTAAGACACAGAGTCATAGAATGGCTCAGGTTGGAAGGGACCTCAGAGATTATCTGCTCCAACCTCTGCACCAGGGGCAGGGACACCTCTCAACTAGACTCAGCTGCTCAAGGCCTCATCCAGCCTGGCCCTGAACACCCCCAGGGAGGAGGCAGCCACAACCTCTCTGGGCCACCAATTTCAGACTCTCGCCACCCTCAGACTGAAGAATTTCTTCCTCAGCTTCTGCTCTGCCTCAGCTTCAAACCCTTCCCCCTTGCCCTGTCTCCAGACACCCTCAGAAGTCTCTCTGCAGCCTTCCTGCAGGATCCTTCAGCTCCTGGCAGGCAGCTCTGAGGTCCCCCTGGAGTCTTCTCCTCTCCAGGCTGCACAGCCCCAGCTCCCTCAGCCTGTGCTCACAGCAGAGCTGCTCCAGCCCTTGGATCATCTTTGTGGCCTCCTCTGGCCTCACTCCAGCAGCTCTGTGTCCTCCTTCTGCTGGGGACCACAGCACTGGAGGCAGGATTGGAGATGAGGTCTGAGCAGAGCAGAGCCCCTATGACAAGAGGGATCTGGAGGTGCTGGAAGGTGTCCGGAGCAGGGCCAGGAGGTGGAGCAGAGGGCTGGAGCTGCTCTGCTGTGAGGACAGACTGAAGGAGTTGGGGTTGTGCAGTCTGGAGAAGAGAAGGCTCCCAGGTGACCTCATTGTGGCCTTCCAGGAGCTGAAGAGGGCTACAGGAAGGCTGGGGAGGGACTGCTCAGGATCTCAGGCAGTGCTAGGACTAGGGGGAATGGAATGAAGCTGGGGGTGGGGAGATTGAGGCTGGAGGGGAGGAGGAAGTTCTTCCCCATGAGAGTGGTGAAGCCTGGAATGGGTTGTCCAGGGAGGTGGTTGAGGCCCTGTCCCTGGAGGTGTTTAAGGCCAGGCTGGATGAGGCTCTGGGCAGCCTGATCTAGTGTGGGGTGTCCCTGCCCATGGCAGAGGGGTTGGAACTGGCTGATCCTTGTGGTCCCTTCCAACCCTGACTGATGCTGTGATACTAGAGTCAAGGGGGCAGGATCCCCTCTCTTGCCCTGCTGCCCACACTCCTCTGGCTGTAGGCCAGGACCCCATGGGCTTTCTGGGCTGCATCAGCTGCCTCCTGTGGCTGAGGAGCCCCCAAGCTGTTCTTGTTTCTCCTGACCTTTCTTTTTTTGGGGGAACCAATTGCTCTGGGGAAAACAATTTGAGCAGAAAAAAATGAGTGAAGGAGGAATGATTCTTAGGTAAGCTTAGTGTGTCCCCCACTTTCCCCCACCTCCTGCCACAGTGTCCAGTTCCCACTTTGACACAAGTGATTATTTGTCCTGATAGCAGAGCAGTTGCCTTAATTAAAACACTGTCCACATCCCTGGCTTGCTCTGCTGGGGAGTCCTGTTACAGGAGACAAGAGGAGCCTTGTTCAACAGGCAGCAGATGATGCTTAACTCACCTTTCATTCTGTTTGCCTTCCCTCTGTGCTGCTCATTCACTGAATATCTCCTTGGACAGGAGGTGGGGGAGCAAAACCCCAACCTGGTGCATGGCTTGTGCTGCTGAATGCTGCTGCTGGTTGGGTCCAGGCTGAGCAGCTGAGCCTGGACCTCCCCCCCTTCAGATCCTGGGTTCTGTCTTTCCTGGTTTCCAGAGAGGAAAGCTTGCCCCTGTGATTTAGCAGCAGAGTCAGAGGCTGGACTTGAGGATCTCAGAGGTCTTCTCCATAATTCTGTGATTATTGAGTGCTGCTTTGGGTTGCATTAGGGTCCAGAGAGCCCTGGGGACCACATTAAATCAGTGAGGGCTTAAGCTGGCCTGCAGCAGGAAGAGTGTGGCCAGCAGGAGCAGGGAAGTCCTTGTGCCCTGTGCTCAGCACTGCTCAGGCCACACCTGGAGTCCTGTGTCCAGTTCTGGGCTCCTCGGGTCAGGAAAGAGGTTGAGCTGCTGGAAGGTGTCCAGAGAAGGGCAAGAAAGCTGGGGAGGGGTCTGGAGCACAGCCCTGGGAGGAGAGGCTGAGGGAGCTGGGGTTGCTTAGCCTGGAGAAGAGGAGGCTCAGGGGAGACCTTCTTGCTCTCTCCAACTCCCTGCAGGGAGCTTGGAGCCAGCTGGGGGTTGGTCTCTTCTGCCAGGCAGGCACCCAGCCTCAGAACAAGAAGACACAGTCTCAAGCTGTGCCAGGGGAGGTTTAGGCTGGAGGTGAGGAGAAAGTTCTTCCCAGCAAGAGAGATTGGCCATGGGAATGTGCTGCCCAGGGAGGTGGTGGAGTCCCCATCCCTGGAGGTGTTTAGGAAGAGCCCTCTCATGTCAGGCCCTGCTGAAGACCTTGGCCTCATCTTCCTGGAGTCCTGAAGCAGCCTTGTAAGCAGCTTTCCAGAGGGCCTGAAGCTTGTGAATTCCTTCTTAGCAAGGAAGCCCAGCAGCTCTTGGCTGCTGAGGGAATACATGACACACAGATGATTCTCCTGGGGGAGCTGTGCCACACTTGGATGCTTTTTGCAGCCAGGAGGAGTCCCTAAGCAGCTCCATCAGCTGGGCTCTCTCTGCTCTTTTGTCACTGTTGACATTTCTCTGTCTTTCCAAAGGAGCTGAAGGGATTTTCTTCCCTCTTTTAATCCAGAAGGAGAGGAGGATCTGCTGCCTGCAGTGCTGTGGGGTGCTTGTTCCCAGGGGACAATGGCTCTGGGGCATGCTGGTGCCTTGCAGCACTGTAGGACAGTGCAGGGTTCTGTTCTGGGATGTATGGTACAAAGCACCACCTGGTATGGCTGCAGGAGGAGCCCCAGCTCCCAGCACTGCCACAGTGACCCTGCTCAGGGGTAGCTGTGTTCCCAAATCGCCCTTTAGTTCCTCCCTGCTTCACAAAGATGAAGTAGAATAATTTTAAACAGAACCAGAGAGTGCCAGAACCCCAGCAGGGTGGAGTTGGAAGTGATCTCTGGAGCTCAGCTCAGCCCTGCTCCAGCAGGGCAGCCACAGCAGCTCACCCAGCAGCACAATGCCCCAGGGGGGGTTGGAAGCTCTCCACACCAGGAGACTCCACAACCTCTCTGGGCAGCCTGCTCCAGGGCTCAGCACCCTCACACCAAACAACTTTCTCCTCCTGTTCAGATAGAATAGAGTAGAATGAACCAGGTTGGAAGAGACCTTCAAGATCATCAAGTCCAACCTCTCACCCAACACCATCTGATCAACTCAACCATGGCACCAAGTGCCTCAGCCAGGCTCTTCCTAAACACCTCCAGGGATGGGGACTCCACCACCTCCCTGGGCAGCACATTCCCATGGCCAGTCTCTCTTGCTGGGAAGAACTTTCTCCTCACTTCCAGCCTAAACCTCCCCTGGCACAGCTTGAGACTGTGTCCTCTTGTTCTGGGGCTGGGTGCCTGCCTGGGAGAAGAGACCAACCTCCACCTAGCTCCAACCTCCCTTCAGGGAGTTGGAGAGAGCAAGGTGGTCTCCCCTGAGCCTCCTCTTCTCCAGGCTAAGCAACCCCAGCTCCCTCAGCCTCTCCTCCCAGGGCTGTGCTCCAGACCCCTCCCCAGCTTTCTTGCCCTTCTCTGGACACCTTCCAGCAGCTCAACCTCTTTCCTAACCTGAGGAGCCCAGAACTGGACACAGGACTCCAGGTGTGGCCTGAGCAGTGCTGAGCACAGGGCACAAGGACTTCCCTGCTCCTGCTGGCCACACTCTTCCTCATGCAGGCCAGATGACGCCTCCTAGGTTCCAGTTTGTGCCCTTTGCCCCTTTCCTGTTTCTGGGTACTGCTGACAAGAGTCTGGCCCCAGCCTCTTGCCCCCCAGCCTTTAGATGCTCATTTAGGGAGAGTCCAACAGAGAGCCACGAGGATGTCCTTGCACACCTCCAGGGAGGAGGCATCCACAGCCTCCCTGGGCAGCCTAGCCCAGTCTCTCCCCACCCTCACTCTGAAGACTCTCTCCCTGCTCTCCTTTCTGAATCTCTCCTCTTCCCTCTCCAATCCATTCTCCCTCATCCTGCCTCCACCAGCTCTGAAACTGCAGGAGTCATCTCAGGTTGCTGAAGAGTCAGCCTACAATTAATAGCTAGTGGAGAAGTGAAGGAAGAACCAAAGTGGAGCCAGCTGGCCTCAAGAGCACAGACCCAGCACTTCCCTGAGCTGGGGCCATGACACTGCTGCTGGGGCTCAGCTCCCTGCAGGCTTTGGGGCTGTCTGCTCTCAGAGCAAAGGGAAGTTTCCCTGAAAGCCTCCTGCCTCCTGTCCACTTCTATTTCCTGGGTGAATGCACACTGCTGCTCAGCTTGCTTCAGCCAGCTCTCCAAGCAGCAGATGATGAGCTCCTAGGAGGGGTGTCTAGCTTTACCCAAACACCTGACTGCCCTGCTGCTCAGCCTACTCACTCCTCCCCACCCCACAGCCTCTCCAGACCAAAAGGAAGAACCCCAACCTCATGCTTCAGCTCTGCTGCTGCCTCTACCAACCCTTTCTTGGGTTGCTGTCTACAACTCCCTGAAGGGAGGTTGGAGCCAGGGGGGGTTGGTCTCTTCTCCCAGGCAGGCAGCCAGCACCAGAACAAGAGGCCACAGTCTCAAGCTGTGCCAGGGGAGGTTCAGGCTGGAGGTGAGGAAGAAATTCTTCCCAGCAGACAGATTGGCCATGGGAATGTGCTGCCCAGGGAGGTGGTGGAGTCCCCATCCCTGGAGGTGTTTAAGAAGAGCCTGGCTGAGGCCCTTGGTGCCATGGTTGAGTTGATCAGATGGTGCTGGGTGATAGGTTGGACTTGATGATCTTGAAGGTCTCTTCCAACCTGGTTTGCTCCCTTCTCCCCCCCCCTGCTCCCTTCTCCCCCTGCTCCCTTCTCCCCCGCTCCCTTCTCTCCCCCTGCTCCCTCCCCAGGCTGCAGACCATCCTCATCACAGCCCATCAAAGCCTCTGTGTGCCACACTGCACCTGAGCTTGCTGTCTCTCTGCAGGTGCAGTGCAGGGGGAGAGCTGGGCTGACCAATCCACTCCAAGCTACCTGTGTAGGAGCAGTGTCTGATTTTGTCAGCCTCCAGACACAGGCAGGTTGTTGCTAGCCAGCATGGTAATGTTTGGCCAGCTGCCTGGAAACTCTTCTAAGTTCTTACCAGAGTGGGAGCTTGTGGAGCAAAAACAGAGCAGGCTGTGATGTGTGGCTGGGCTTTGCTTTTAGCAGCTCCCCTCCTCTCCACCCCACTAGACATGGTTACCTTCACTCCCCAGCCCTCCCCAGTCACTTTGCTGGTAGTCTTTGGCAAGGAGCTAAGGCAGAGGCTGCAGAGAGGGAAGTGTGCTGGACCACAGCAGGGGCTGGGGAATTGAATCTGCAGGTCTCAGGAGGTGGGAGCCCAGGGCTGGGGTGGAGCTGCAGTGTTTGTCGTTGTCTGTAAAGGGCTTCTGCCTTTGGGACAGGTGTGAGCTGTTAAGAACAGAATCTCCTCGTAGGGGTGCCAATCTCTGTCAGCCTTAATGTGTTTACCCTCTTCTCCCTCCCTGGTTTTTGTTCCCCTCCACCCCCCCAGGTCCCAAGCCTCTGTGAAGATCTCCTCTCCTCTGTTGACCAGCCCTTGAAGATTGCACGAGATAAGGTCGTAGGCAAAGACTATCTATTGTGTGACTACAACAGAGATGGAGACTCCTACAGGTGAGTTCCACCCAGCAGCTCAAAGGGTTAGCTGTGCAAATGAGAGCTAGGCTCCACTCCTGCAGTCCCCTCTCCCTCTTACTCACAGATTGCATCACTGTAGATTCAATGGAATGGAATTAACCAGCTTGGAAAGGACCTTGGAGATCATCAGGTCCAACCTCGCCCCCAGCACCATCTGATCAACCAAACCAAGGCACCAAGTGCCTCAGCCAGGCTCTTCCTAAGCATCTTCAGGGATGGGGACTCCACCACCTCCCCAGGCAGCACATTCCCATGGCCAATCTCTCTTTCTATGAAGAATTTCTACCTAACATCCAGCCTAAACCTCCCCTGGCACAGCTTGAGACTGTGTCCTCTTGTTCTGGGGCTGGCTGCCTGCCTGGGAGAAGAGCCCAACTCCCCCCCCGGCTCCAACCACCCTTCAGGGAGTTGTGGACAACAATAAGGTCTCCTCAGGTTGGAAGATGACCCTCAAAGGTCATCTTGTCCAACCCCCCTGCAGGCAGCAGGGGCAGCTCCAGCTAGAGCAGGCTGCCCAGGGCCAGATCAAGTCTGACCTTGGGTGTCTCCAGGGATGGGGCCTCAACTGCCTCCCTGGGCAACCTGTTCCACACCCTCCTGGTGCAGAACCTCATAGGATCAGTCAGGGTTGGAAGGGCCCACAAGGATCATCTAGTTCCAACACCCCTTGCCATGGGCTTTGTTCCTTACATCCCATCTAAATCTGCTCTTCTCTCATTTCAAACCATTTCCTCTCATCCCATCACTCCCAGCCCTTCTCTAAAGTCCCTCCCCAGCTCTCCTGGAGCTCCCTTCAAGCAGTGGAAGGCTGCTCTCAGGTTCCTGCAGAGCCTCCTCTTCTCCAGGCTCAACCACCTCAGTTCCCTCAGCTGCTCCTCACCCCCTTCACCACCTTCATTGCCCTTCCCTGGGCACACTCCAGCCCCTCAAATGTCCTTCTTGGAGTGCAGGACCCCAGACTGCCCCCAGATCTGCATTAGCAACTACCTGCATTTGCTCCAGACCTAAATTAGCAGCTTCAAAAGGTTTTGTACCTTCTGCCCTCCACCAGAGACACTCCCACAGAGCTCCATCCTCTGGGGTCAGATGCTGCCTTTCCCCTGAGCATTCCAGGAGCTGCTTTCTCCCTCAAGCTGGGGGGGTGTTCCTTGCAGCCCCCTTGCATCCTGTCCAGGCTGCTGCCTTCAGCACCTCTCACCAGGGGCAGAGGCAAAGGCAAGGGGCAGAGGCAGTGTGCAGAGGCCCTTGCCAAGCAGAACTGTGCCCCCCTGACTCCTAGCACTCCTCCACCTTTCCTTAGTGCCTTTCCTGAGGGTGAGTTTCATGCCTGCCTCTGAAATGTGCTCTTTCTTCCTCAGAAGATGCTTAACTAGTTTCAAGGAAGCAGGATTTGAGGGGGGTGGAGGGGTGGGGGTTATTATTCTGCTCACTTTTGAGGCTTCATTCAGTTATGAGGGCTCCCAGAGCAGGCATTTCATTTGCTTCCCCTACAACAGGCAGGAGGCATTAATTGTTGGCCTTAAAAGAATGCTCTGGCTGGGGAGGCTTTGGAGCCAGGCATTCTGAAGTGATTCTTCCTTCTGGAATTGATTGGGCTCAGCCCTGCCTGGTGGAGGGAAATTCCTTCCCCCTCAGCACAAAGCACAAAAGCCTTTGAAAGCCAAGCAAGGCTAACATGTGGATGTGTTAATCCCATTCTGTGCCCTTGTGCTCAGGCCCTGGTGTTCATACCTCATAAACTCTCCAGTGGGGAGGGGGAGGGGAAGTGGCTCTTGCACTAATTTAATCAATTAGGCCAAAAGCAGGGAGGAGGTTTCTGGGCTCTTCAAAAGCTTTCTGATATTTTCCACAATGATTCTGTTTGGCTTTGGGGGTTTTTGTTCTCCCCCCCCTTTCCCCCTTCAGAGCCACATGCTCCATCAGAAGCCCCAAGGAGTAGCAATTCCCCTGCCTGCAACCTGCCCCAGCCCCAGGGACTGCACCCTTCAAACCCAGCACCACTCCTCCTCTGCTGAGCACAGCCTGCTGATTGCATTGCTCTTAGAATCATGGCATCAGTAAGGTTGGGAAAGAGCTCAGAGCTCAGCAAGTCCAAGCTGGCACCCAGCACCTCCTGACTAACTAAACCATGGCTCCAAGTGCCACATCCAAGCCCCTCTTGAACACCTCCAGGGATGGGGACTCCACCACCTCCCTGGGCAGCACATCCCAATGGCCAACCTCTCTTGCTGGGAAGAACTTTCTCCTCACCTCCAGCTGCAGCTTCTCTTGCCCACACCCTCAGCCTGCTGCAGGTTCAATTACTCTCTCAGTGAAGAACTTTCTCCTCACCTCCAGCCTAAACTTCCCCTGCCACAGCTTGAGACTGTGGCCTCTTGTTCTGGGGCTGGGTGCCTGCCTGGGAGAAGAGACCAACCCCCACTGGCTGCAACCTCCCTTCAGGGAGTTGGAGAGAGCAAGAAGGTCTCCCCTGAGCCTCCTCTTCTCCAGGCTAAGCAACCCCAGCTCCCTCAGCCTCTCCTCACAGGGCTGTGCTCCAGACCCTTCCCCAGCCTCGTTGCCCCTCTCTGGACACCTTCAAGTCTCTCAATGTCCTTCTTAAATTAAGCTACTCAATTGAGCTCAGTTTGAGCTTTTGATGATGTAGATGAGTTAAACCATCACAGGAGCCCAGAACTGGACACAGGACTCCAGGTGTGGCCTAAGCAGTGCTGAGCACAGGGCACAAGGACTTCCCTGCTCCTGCTGGCCACACTCTTCCTGCTGCAGGCCAGGATGCCCTTGGCCTTCTTGGCCTCTGCTGTGGCAAGAGGGCTTGATGGGCTCCAGGGGAGCCTTCCAGCCCCTCCCATTCTGTGATCTCTTTGATCTCAGAGGGTCATTAGCCAGAGGAGCACTTGCTGGAGCTGTTGGCTTTCTCCAGAGCAAGCCAACGTTAAGCAGCTACTTCCCCCTGAGAGCCACCAGCTGAAACCCCTTGCCCAGGGGGGATGTGCCATAATGATTTAGCTCCTCCATGATGATTTAGCTTCTCCTGCTGCCTCACCTGTGGAGTCAGAGGTGGCAGGGAGGAGGGAAGTGTTGGGCAAGCACAAGGGCAGAGGGGAGCAGAGCCTGCTCTTTGTGCTTGGCATGTCACAGAGGTCAGGGCTAGGTGCCTGGGTGAGAGGTGAGGAGCAAACGGCTCCTGAGGCCCAGGCCCAGGGTATGGACTGCATTAAGAGCTGGTGGGAGCAGGCTGGGGGTGGTTGGAAAGGAGGAGGGCAAGGGGTGGAGGCACCTCCTGGAAGGCAGCAGTTTGATATATGGAGGTTGGTGATGCCCAGGGGGAAATGGAAAGGCAAAATGCAGCTTTCCAGAGTGGGACTGAAGAAAGTCTGCAGCAGCTGGGCAAAGGCTTTCAGGACTCTGCTCCTACCACAGCTTTCATTAAGGGCACTGCAGCAACCTCCTGCACACCTGTGGGGATCACAGGATAACCCTGCAGCTTTCCCAGCCCTGCTAAAACCCTCCCCAGCTCTTCAGAGGGCTTTCCTAATGTGTGCCACTGAAACCAGAGTCGGTCTTCAAAGCAGGGGGGTGGAGGAGTGGCTTGGGCTTGAAGTGGAGCCAGCAGTGTGCAGGCTGGAGGCCTGTCAGGTCCCCAGGCAGCCACCCCAGCTGTTTGGGTTTGCAGGAGGAGAAGTGGGAAATAGCTGGGGTGCCACTGCTGAGGCCTCCTGCTTGAGCATTAGGGGACTGTTTGGGCTGGGAAAAGGCCTCCAAGGTCATCCAGCCCAACCATCAGGCCAGCCCAACCATCAAGCCCAGCCCAACCATCAAGCCCAGCCCAGCCCAACCATCATGCCCAGCCCAACCATCAGCCCAGCCCAACCATCATGCCCAGCCCAACCATCAGCCCAGCCCAACCATCAGCCCAGCCCAACCATCATGCCCAGCCCAACCATCAGCCCAGCCCAACCATCATGCCCAGCCCAACCATCAGCCCAGCCCAACCATCATGCCCAGCCCAACCATCATGCCCAGCCCAGCCCAACCATCATGCCCAGCCCAACCATCAGCCCAGCCCAACCATCATGCCCAGCCCAACCATCATGCCCAGCCCAGCCCAACCATCATGCCCAGCCCAACCATCATGCCCAGCCCAGCCCAACCATCAGCCCAGCCCAACCATCATGCCCAGCCCAACCATCAGCCCAGCCCAACCATCATGCCCAGCCCAACCATCAGCCCAGCCCAACCATCATGCCCAGCCCAACCATCATGCCCAACCATCAGCCCAGCCCAACCATCATGCCCAGCCCAACCATCATGCCCAGCCCAACCATCAGCCCAGCCCAACCATCATGCCCAGCCCAACCATCAGCCCAGCCCAACCATCATGCCCAGCCCAACCATCAGCCCAGCCCAACCATCATGCCCAGCCCAACCGTCATGCCCAGCCCAGCCCAACCATCAGCCCAGCCCAACCATCAGCCCAGCCCAACCATCATGCCCAGCCCAACCATCAGCCCAGCCCAACCATTAGCCCAGCCCAACCATCATGCCCAGCCCAACCATCAGCCCAGCCCAACCATCATGCCCAGCCCAACCATCAGCCCAGCCCAGCCCAACCATCATGCCCAGCCCAACCATCAGCCCAGCCCAACCATCAGCCCAGCCCAACCATCATGCCCAGCCCAGCCCAACCATCAGCCCAGCCCAACCATCATGCCCAGCCCAACCATCAGCCCAGCCCAACCATCATGCCCAGCCCAACCATCATGCCCAGCCCAACCATCAGCCCAGCCCAACCATCAAGCCCAGCTCAACCATCATGCCCAGCTCAACCATCAGCCCAGCCCAACCATCATGCCCAGCTCAACCATCATGCCCAGCTCAACCATCAGCCCAGCCCAACCATCATGCCCAGCCCAGCCCAACCATCAGCCCAGCCCAACCATCATGCCCAGCCCAACCATCATGCCCAGCCCAACCATCATGCCCAGCTCAACCATCAGCCCAGCCCAGCCCAACCATCATGCCCAGCCCAACCATCAGCCCAGCCCAACCATCATGCCCAGCCCAACCATCAGCCCAGCCCAACCATCAGCCCAGCCCAACCATCATGCCCAGCCCAACCATCATGCCCAGCCCAGCCCAACCATCATGCCCAGCCCAACCATCAGCCCAGCCCAACCATCATGCCCAGCCCAACCATCAGCCCAGCCCCACCGTGGCCACACACGGCTTGAACCCCCCCAGGGATGGGGACCCCACCACCTCCCTGGGCAGCCTGTGCCAAGCCCTGACCACTCCTGCAGCAAAGAAATTGTTCCTCATGTTGAACCTGACCCTCTCCAGGTGCAATTTGAAGCCATTTCCTCTTGTTCCTTGGGAGAAGAGACCAAGCCCCACCTGGCCTTCAGGCCATTGCCTCTTACCACAGAACGTTAGGGCTTGGAGGGCACCTCTAGAAATCCTTGAGTCTAACCCCCCCCTGCAAAGCCAGGACCACTTAGGGTAGGTCCCCCAGGAGCACATGCAGGCAGGTTTCTAAGATCTCTAGAGAAGGAGACCCCACAACCCTTGGGAGAAGGGCCCAACCCCACCTGGCACCAGCCTCCTTTCGGGGAGTTGGAGGGAGCCACAAGGGTCTCCCCTCAGCCTCCTTTCCCCAGGCTCAACAACCCCAGCCCCTCACCTGCTCCTCACCAGCTCTGTTCTCCAGACCCTTCAGCAGCTTCCCTGTGCTAAGCAGGAGGAGGCAGGCTGGCTGTGCAGCAGGAGGCAGGAGTGTCCCCCCGGGCCGGGTGCTGTGGGGGCGCAGCGTCCCCTTCCTGGCGGGGTTCGAAATGCTTCTTTTGTGTGTGTGTGTGTGTGAGATTCTTCCAGGCAAACAGCTCTGGGCACCTGGTGGTGTTGGGGAGCTGAGCACCTGTGGATCCAGGTCAGAGTCTGCCTGACTGTCTGTTCCCTTGTGCCTTTGGCAGGTCACCATGGAGCAACAAGTACGACCCTCCCCTGGAAGACGGTGCCATGCCATCCGCTCGCCTGCGCAAGCTGGAGGTGGAAGCCAACAATGCCTTTGACCAGTACAGAGACTTGTATGTCAGCCCTGCCTGCAGAGCCCTCTGCTCTCCTCCTTCCCTTCTCCCCCACCCACAAAGGAGCCTGAAAGGGGCTCCCCAGCTGCCTCTGGGAGGGACAGAGGATCGGAGAATGGTCTGGGTGGGAAGGGGGCTCCAAAGGTCATAGGATCAATCAGGTTGGACAAGAGCTCAGAGCTCAGCAAGGCCAAGCTGGCACCCAGCACCTCCTGACAGCTGAACCATGGCTCCAAGTGCCACATCCAAGCCCCTCTTGAACACCTCCAGGCATGGGGACTCCACCACCTCCCTGGGCAGCACATCCCAATGGCCAATCTCTCTTGCTGGGAAGAATTTCTTCCTCACCTCCAGCCTAAACCTCCCCTGGCACAGCTTGAGACTGTGTCCTCTTCTTCTGGTGCTGGCTGCCTGCCTGGGAGAAGAGACCAACCCCCACCTGGCTCCAACCTCCTTTCAGGGAGTTGGAGAGAGCAAGAAGGTCTCCCCTGAGCCTCCTCTTCTGCAGGCTAAGCAACCCCAGCTCCCTCAGCCTCTCCTCCCAGGGCTGTGCTCCAGACCCCTCCCCAGCTTTCTTGCCCTTCTCTGGACACCTTCCAGCAGCTCAACCTCTTTCCTAACCTGAGGAGCCCAGAACTGGACACAGGACTCCAGGTGTGGCCTGAGCAGTGCTGAGCACAGGGCACAAGGACTTCCCTGCTCCTGCTGGCCACACTCTTCCTGCTGCAGGCCAGGATGCCCTTGGCCTTCTTTCCCCCTGGGCACACTGCTGGCTCATGTTCATCCAGGTCATTCAGTCCAACCTCCTCTGCAGTCAGCAGGGCCATCCCCAACTAGGTCAGGTTGCCCAGAGCCCTCTTGAGCCCCACCTTGAATGTTTCCAGGGATGGAACCCCAACCACCTCCCTGGGCAACCTGTTCCAGTGCTCCACCACCCTCATGGTGCCAAACTTGTTCCTGACATCCAATCTCACTCTGCTCTGCTCTGGTTTGAAGCCATTGCCCCTGGTCCTGTCCCTGCAGGCCTTTGCAAACAGTCTCTCTCCATCCTTCCTGCAGCCCCCTTCAGGTACTGGCAGGCTGCTATTAGGTCTCCCCAGAGCCTCTTCTTCTCCAGGCTGAACACCCCCAGCTCCCTCAGCCTGACCTTGTAGGAGAGCTGCTTCAAGCCCCTGGGCATTTCCATGGCCTCCTCTGGACCTGCTCCCTCAGGTCCAGGTCCTTCCTCTACATTGAGGGCTCCAGACCTGGGTGCAGTACTCCAGGTGAGGTCTCAGCAGAGCAGAGCAAGCAGAGGAGGCAGGGTGGCAGCCCCTGTCTGCTGCTGGGGGGAGGATCTGCTGTGATTTCACCACATGGGAGCAGGCTCAGGTTTGTCAGGCAGATGCTGAGGTGCCTTTGTCCTGAAGTGACCTCCAGTTCTCTTTGATCTTGACTGAGTTCAGCCTTGAACCCTCAGCTTTTTCCATCCCCTCAAGAGAGCCCTGAAAGGATCTATGGATGGAGCAGCAGCCTGCAGGTCTTGCTGTGAAGTGGAAATCAGAGAGGGGTGAGATGCAGCAGCTGGAGGAGGTTGAGGTCCAGCTCTCAGTGCTGGATCTGCTCTGGCAGTGATGGTTCCTGCTGGGTGGGAGATGTGCAACAGGTGGAGCTTCCAGGCCCTGAGCTCACTTTGGAGGCAGTGTTCTTGGCATCACTGAGTTGTTCTGATGGGCAAAGGCCTTCAAGCCCATCCAGCCCAACCACTCTCTAACCCTGCCAAGGCTGGGGCTAAGCCATGGCCCTCAGCACTGCAGCTCTGAAACCCCTCCAGGGGTGGGGACTCCACCATCTCCCTGGGCAGCCTGGGCCAGGCTTTGAGAAGCCTTTCAGGGCAGAAGTTTCTTCTCATGTCCAACCCAAAGCTCCCCTGGCACAATTGCAGGCCATTTCCTCTTGTCCTGATCCTAGGGAGGAGAGACCAACCCTCACCTTGCTGCAGCCTCCATCCAGGGAGCTGTAGAGGGCCAGGGGCTCCCCCCTCAGCCCTTCTCCAGCTTCCTGCAGGCACTCTTTGACTGCTGCCCAAGTGGTGCTTTGGGGGTGCAGAGCACAGCAGAGCTGTGCTGGGCAGGAATTGGCTGGGGAACCATTTCTGCTTCACAGGAGGATGAAGGTTTGGCAGAGCAGAGCAGAGAGCAGAAGAGTTGAGCTGAGCTGGACAGTTGGTGTGGAGAGCTGGGGCAGTAGCCCCAGATGTGCTGATGGCTTTGGATGTAGTTGGCTTAAGGCCATGTCCAACCTAAATCTAAGTTCCTTCTCAAGTCCAACCTAAACCTAAGTTCCTTCTCATGTCCAACCTAAACCTAAGTTCCTTCTTGTTCCTTCTCAAGTCCAACCTAAACCTGAGTTCCTTCTCATGTCCAACCTAAACCTGAGTTCCTTCTCATGTCCAACCTAAACCTGAGTTCCTTCTCATGTCCAACCTAAACCTGAGTTCCTTCTCATGTCCAACCTAAACCTAAGTTCCTTCTCATGTCCAACCTAAACCTGAGTTCCTTCTCATGTCCAACCTAAACCTAAGTTCCTTCTCAAGTCCAACCCAAACCTAAGTTCCTTCTCAAGTCCAACCCCAACCTGCCCTGGTGCAGCTTGAGGCCATTTCCTCTTGTCCTATCTCTTGTTCCTGGGGAGCAGAGCCCAAGCCCCAGTTAGTGGCTTGGTTTCCAGCCTTGCTGGGCCAGGCTGCTGGAGCCAGTGCTTGCAGCCAGGATGGCCAGGCAGCCTGTCCCAGGAGGGTGTTGTGTGCCCCAGCACCTTGGAAGCACCTGGCTGGGAGGTGTTGCTCTGCATGCTCCTCCCAGCTGTGAAGCCCATCCCACACTGCTCCCTCCAGCAGGCAGTGGAAGTGGAACACTCTTCTTCCCTCCACCAGCCATCCTCCCAAGTGCTTCCTCTTTCTGTTCCCACTCAGCATATGGCCCAAGCTTCCTCTGGCTCCTCTCCCTCTTGCCTGTGCCCACAGCACGTGATGCTGCCTCACAGAGTTCAGCTCAGGCAGCTCCCATGGCTTCAGCTGGGTTCACTTTGGCCTTGTGTCAACTCCCCTTTGGCCCACACACTCTTCCCTTCCAGCTTTCCCTTTCAATCAGGTGTGGGGAGCATCCACCCACCTCCAGTGAGTCACCAAGCATGTAGCTGCCACTTCCCAAGGGACTGGCACCTGCCTGGGTGGGTGTTTGGAGCTCCTTGGGCATTTGCCAGCAAGTCCTGAGCAGGCAGCCATGCAGCTCCACTCCCTGCTGGTTAGTCTGAGAGTGAGGTTCTGTGAGCAGCAGTGAGAGACTGGAGTGTGGAAATCCCTTGGGGAGCATGGTCAGGGAATGGCTCAGGTTGGAAGGGACCTTGCAGCTAACCATCTCCAACACCCCACCCTGGGCAGGGACACCTCTCAGCTAGGCTTTGGGTGCTCAGGGCCTCATCCAGCTTGGCCTTCAACATCCCCAGGGAGGAGGCAGCCACAGCCTCTTCCAGACTCTCACCACCCTCACTGTGAAGAGTTTCTTCCTCCTCTCACACACAGTCACCAAGGTTGGAGGTCTCCAGTCTCAATCTCCCCTCCTGAAGCATCAATCCATTCCCTCTCATTCCATCACTCCCAGCCCTTGTCACAAGTCCCTCCCCAGCTCTCCTGCAGCCCCTTCAGGTCCTGGGAGGCTGCTCTGAGGTCTCCCTGGAGCCTTCTCTTCTCCAGGCTGAACAGCTCCAACTCTCTCAGCCTGTCCCTGTAGGGGAGGTTCTCCAGGCCTCTGATCATCTTCATGGCCTGCTCTGGACCCTTCCAGACTCTCACCCCCCTCATACTGAAGAGCTTCTTCCTCAGCTCCACTCTAACTCTGGATGCAAACCATTCCCCCTTGCCCTGTCTCAGACACCCTCATGGAAAGTCTCTCTGCAGCCTTCCTGCAGGATCCCTCCAGCTCCTGGCAGGCAGCTCTGAGGTGCCCCTGGAGCCTTCTCCTCTCCAGGCTGCACAGCCCCAGCTCCCTCAGCCTGTGCTCACAGCAGAGCTGCTCCAGCCCTTGGAGCATCCTTGTGGCCTCCTCTGGACCCTCTCCAACAGCTCTGTGTCCTTCTGCTGTGGGCCCCAGAGCTGGAGGCAGTGCTGCAGGTGGGGCCTCAGCAGAGCAGAGGGGCAGAATCCCCTCCCTGTCCTGCTCCTCTCACTCTTCTGATGCAGCCCAGGACTTGGTTGCCTCCTGGGCTGCCAGTGCCCATTGCTGGCTCACGGGGAGGTGGTGGTTTCCCCGCCCCCCACCCCCTCCCAATCCATTCCCTCTCATTCTCTCCCAACTTTGATGTCTCTCTGGGTTCCCAAAGGCCTTAGAGGAGGCTCAGATTCCCTCTTTGCTGTGTCTGTTGAAGGAGCAGCCTGCTCCTTGGCTATCCTGTACCCCAGTGGATGTCACTTTCCCCCAGCACAGCTGTTTCATGTTGCTCTCCTGCTGCCAGGTCGAGCTCAGCCCCTTGCCTGAAGCTAATGCCCTGGCCTGGCTTTTTGTTCAGGAGGTTTATTATTCCCAGATGGAAGCCTTAATATCTTCCACCATCCAGTTAGGGCCTGGCCCCCCCCTCCCCTCCCAACCTGGTGAAGATCATTGCTTCCAACACATGGTTGTAATTTCTTGCCCTTTGCTTGAGTGGGTGTGCAAGTGATTGAAATCAGAGAGGCACCAGGAGCAGGGCATCTGCTTCAGGCTCCCTCTTGGAGCTTGCTGTGTGCCCTTGCTCTGGGGGTTGGAGATAATCAGTGCTTTTGATGAAGGGATCCAATGGCTCTTTGTTGGCTGGAAGGGATCAGTCCTGAAGGGATTCAAATAGGAGCTCCCCAGGGGAAGGATCAGAGGGTGTCAGGGGTTGGGAAGGGACCCAAAAAGATCATCCAGTCCAACCCCTCCCTGCCAGAGCAGGAGCAGAGAACCCAGCACAGGTCACACAGAACACATCCAGAGGGGGCTGGGAAGGCTCCAGGGAAGGAGACTCCACAACCTCTCTGGGCAGCCTGCTCCAGGGCTCTGGGACCCTCCCAGTGCAGAAGTTCCTCCTCATGGTGAGGTGCAGCCTCCTGTGCTGGAGTTTACATCCATTGCTCCTTGTCCTGTCCCAGGGTGCAAGTCAGCAGAGCCTGTCCCTGTCCCCTCTCTCCTGCCCCCAGCCCTCAGCTATTGATAAGCATTTCTTACATCCCCTCTCAGTCTTCTCTTCTCCAGACTAGAAAGCCCCAGCTCCCTCAGCCTCTCAGCATCTCTCAGGATGGGGCTGAGCTGAATGTTTCTCCAAACCAGAGGAGTTTTGGGTGACTTTGGACTGGGTTAGGAAGCTGGCACAGATTGAGAAAGCTGTTCCTTACCTCCTTGGGTCTCAGATTAAGTTGGGTTTAGTGGGGCTTTGGACTTAGAGCCATAGAATCAACCAGGTTGGAAAAGACCTCAGAGCTCAGCAAGTCCAAGCTGGCACCCAGCACCTCCTGACAGCTAAACAATGGCTCCAAGGGCCACATCCAAGCCCCTCTGGAACACCTCCAGCAGCACATTCCAGTGGCTAAGTCATGGTCAGGGGGCAAAGCCAGAGCCAGCTGAGGCCTGGCAAAGGAGTCCAGCAGAGAACCAGAACAGCAGCAGCAGGACACTGGGAGACAATGATCACAGAATCCCAGAAGGGTTTGGGTTGGAAGGGACCTTCAAGATCATAGAATCAGCAAGGTTGGGAAAGACCTCAGAGCTCAGCAAGTCCAAGCTGGCACCCAGCACCTCCTGACAGCCAAACCATGGCTCCAAGTGCCACATCCAAGCCCCTCTTGAACACCTCCAGGGACTCCACCACCTCCCTGGGCAGCACATCCCAATGGCCAATCTCTCTTGCTGGGAAGAACTTTCTCCTCACCTCCAGCTTGAACCTCCCCTGGCACAGCTTGAGACTGTGTCCTCTTGTTCTGGGGCTGGCTGCCTGCCTGGGGAAGAGACCAACCCCCTCCTGGCTCCAACCTCCCTTCAGGGAGTTGCAGAGAGCAAGAAGGTCTCCCCTGAGCCTCCTCTTCTGCAGGCTAAGCAACCCCAGCTCCCTCAGCCTCTCCTCCCAGGGCTGTGCTCCAGACCCCTCCCCAGCTTTCTTGCCCTTCTCTGGACACCTTCCAGCAGCTCAACCTCTTTCCTAACCTGAGGAGCCCAGAACTGGACACAGGACTCCAGGTGTGGCCTGAGCAGTGCTGAGCACAGGGCACAAGGACTTCCCTGCTCCTGCTGGCCACAAGAGGAGACTTGACAGGGTGCTTGGTTGCATGGGTTAGTTGATTAGGTGGTGTTGGATGATAGGTTGGACTTGATGATCTTGAAGGTCTCTTCCAACCTGGTCTGGTCTATTCTATCCTATCCTATCCTATCCTATCCTATCCCATCCTATCCTATCCTATCCTATCCTATCCTATCCTCCTATCCTATCCTATCCTATCCTCCTATCCTATCCCATCCCATCCCATCCTATCCTATCCTATCCTATCCTATCCTATCCTATCCTATCCTATCCTATCCTATCCTATCCTATCCTATCCCTGCTGCTTGCTGTGGTTTGCACAGTCAGGGCCCTGCAGATTGTCCCCAGTTGCATTTGTTATGCATCCCAGCACTAAGGCAACCTGCCTTTGCATCTCACTGCTGGCTGGGGCTTTGCACAATAGGGTGTGACATCAGGGTTATGTCATCTGTGAGCTCCTTGCCTCAGGCTTAGGCTGATAAGGCCAAGATGAAGGCTCAGAAGGGAAGCCTGAGCTGCCAAGATGCTGCTGGAGCCTTCAAACACAAGCAACAGTGTTTGCTCTGACAGCTAAACAGTTTCCTTGGGACAGCAGAGCAGGGCTGGGCTCCCTTCCTTCACTCACCCCCAGGCAGCTCAGAACTCAAACCAGAGTCAAGGCTGAAGTTGTGAGTTCACATCACACAGATTGGAGCAGACAGGAGGAGCAAACCCTTGAGCAACAAGTTCTGTACTGTGTCCAGTTCTGGAGCCTCTGTGCCAGGAAGGCTCTGGAGGTGCTGGAAGGTGTCCAGAGAAGGGCCAGGAGGAGGAGCAGAGGGCTGGAGCTGCTCTGCTGTGAGCACAGACTGAGGGAGTTGGGGTTGTGCAGGCTGGAGAGGAGAAGGCTCCCAGGAGACCTCATTGTGGCCTTCCAGGGTCTGCAGGGGGCTCCAGGAAAGCTGGGGAGGGACTTTTGAGGGTGTCAGGGAGGGATAGGACTGGGGGGGATGGAGCAGAACTAGAAATGGGGAGATTGAGATTGGCTGTGAGGAAGAAGTTGTTGCCCAGGAGGGTGGTGAGAGCCTGGCACAGGCTGCCCAGGGAGGTGGTGGAAGCCTCCTTGCTGGAGGTGTTTGCAGCCAGGCTGGATGTGGCTGTGAGCAAGCTGCTGGGGTGTGAGGTGTCCCTGCCCATGGCAGGGGGGTTGGAGCTGGCTGAGCCTTTGAGCTCCCTTCCACCCCTGACCATTCTGTGATTCTCTGAACCCTCAGCCTGGTGCTGTGCTGGGGAAGCTGAATCAGCTCCTCTTCCTCTGCTGCTTTGCTTGGTCTTTCCCTCTCTGGGTGCTTGAGTTGGGAGCAGCCCTGTGCAGGCTGCATGCCTGCCTTCTGAGGTTTGGGACTGCCAGCAGAGGGGGAGGTTCCCCCTTGGCTGCTCCACAGTTCTCTGTGCTTACATAAAAGCTGGGCTGGGGAGGGGGGAGGCTGGGGGTAGGAGGTCAGCTCTGAGGATGCAGCACTCTCCTCAGGCACCACTCTCTGAAGGGCTTGGGTCCTGAGGGGGAAGTTCCTGCCAGGCTGGAGTGAGGCTGCCTTGGAAAGCCAGAGGACAGAATCCCAGGCTGCTTGGGGTTGGGAGGGACCTTTAAAGCTCATCCAGTCCAACCCCCTGCAGCCAGCTGGGACATCCCTAACTACAGCAGGTTGCTCAAAGCCCCAGAGAGTCTGACTTGGGATGGTTCCAGCCATGGGACACCTCCCAGCTCTCTGGGCAGCCTGGGCCAGGCTCTCACCACCCTCAGGGCAAACATGTCTTCCTTGTGTCTAAATCTCCCTCTTTGAGTTCCAAACCATCTCCCCTTGTCCTGTCACAGTAGGCCCTGCTCAGAACTCTCTCCCCAGCTTGATGATCTCCCTTTGAAGCACTGCAAGGCCTCCAGAAGGTCTCCCTGGAGCCTTCTCCAGGCTGCACAACCCCAACTGTCCCAGCCTGGCCTCCCAGCAGAGGGCTTCCAGCCCTGCCAGCACTGCTGTGGCCTCCTCTGGCCCTGCTCCACCAGGTCTGTGCTGAGGGCTCCAGAGCTGCCCCAGGCCTGCAGAGGGACAGAATCCCCTCCCTGCCCCTGCTGCCCACAGTCTGTTGTGCTCAGGGCTTGTAGCAGAGCTGCTCCTGTCCCCACAGGCCCTGCTCAGAACTCTGTCCCCAGCTTTCTGCTCAGCCCTTGAAGCACTGCAAGGCCTCCAGAAGGTCTCCCTGGAGCCTTCTCCAGGCTGCACAACCCCAACTCTCCCAGCCTGGCCTCCCAGCAGAGGGCTTCCAGCCCTGCCAGCACTGCTGTGGCCTCCTCTGGCCCTGCTCCACCAGGTCTGTGAGGGCTCCAGAGCTGCCCCAGGCCTGCAGAGGGACAGAATCCCCTCCCTGCCCCTGCTGCCCACAGTCTGTTGTGCTCAGGGCTGCTCTCTGGGCAGAGCTGTGCTGGCAGAGCTGTGCTGGCAGAGCTGTGCCTGGTGCTCAGTGTTGAGTGCTGGGGCCCTGAAGGCAGCAGAGGAGCACAACAAAGAGCAGCCCTCTTGCAGTGCCTCTGAGCAGTGCCAGCCTGGGGGCAGAGAGCTGTGCCAGATGGAGCCTGCAGCCTGGGCAGACTTTGGCAGGCTTCATCCACACCACAGCAGACTTCTGCTGCTGGCTTGGGGCTTTCTTTTCTTCCCCCCACCCCCTTCCTCCTTCCTCCCCAACCTGGCAGAACCTAAACTGTGTCAGGCTGCTGGAGGATGGAGCTGGCTGTGCAGGGAGCCAGGGGCTGGGCATGGCCTGGGGATTGGTGAGCAGCCAGCACTTCCTGCTGGTTAATGAAGCAGTCCCTGGCTTGGCCATGCTACAGAGTGCCTCTTGTCCTGCTGGTGAGCTGCCTGATGGAGCTGTTTCCAGGTGACTTCTCAGGAGGGATTTGCTCATTAGTTTCCAGCTGCCAGGAGCAAGGGGATGGCAGGCAGGAGGGGGGCAGAAACCATCATGCAGAGCATGAAATGATGCAAGGTGGCAGAATGGGAGGCCCTGGGGGGGATGGGGGTGTTGCAGCCTTCAGGACCCCATGGTTTGGGTGCAGTTTGCCTTGCCCCAGGGGGGAGGTTCCTTGCACTTCACAACCCTGGAGTCATCCCCCCCCCCCATTCTCCCTCACCTCCATGGTCCAGATGTGGGCTTTGAAGTGCAGCTGGCAGTGGAGCTGCACATGCCTAAGTGCTGTGGAATGTCTGCTGCAGGGCCCTGTGCACCTGGGTGTGCTGGGAGCAGTTCCTGGAAATACCTGTGAGGAGTCCAGGCACAGCCTGGGCTGGGCTCAGCAGCTGGGGGGGAATGGGGAAGGGGAAACCTGCTCCCACTACACACACAGCTCCCCAGCTTGCTGTGCAGGCTGCTGCTATGCTCCTGAGGGCAAAGGAGGAGGGGGAGAGGAGCTGTCAGGGAGCTGAGCTCAGGCCAGGGGCAGGATAAGGCAGGATAGGGTAGGACAGGATGGGATAGGGCAGGATATGGTAGGGTATCATAGTCTCACAGTATCACAAAGGTTGGAAGAGACCTCAAGGATCATCGAGTCCAACCTGTCACCACAGACCTCATGACTAAACCATGGCTCCAAGTGCCACATCCAAGCCCCTCTTGAACACCTCCAGGGATGGGGACTCCACCACCTCCCTGGGCAGCACATCCCAATGGCCAATCTCTCTTGCTGGGAAGAACTTTGTCCTCACCTCCAGCCTAAACCTCCTCTGGCACAACTTGAGACTCTGTCCTCTTGTTCTGGGGCTGGCTGCCTGCCTGGGAGAAGAGACCAACCCCCACCTGGCTCCAACCTCCCTTCAGGGAGTTGGAGAGAGCAAGAAGGTCTCCCCTCAGCCTCCTCTTCTGCAGGCTAAGCAACCCCAGCTCCCTCAGCCTCTCCTCCCAGGGCTGTGCTCCAGACCCCTCCCCAGCTTTCTTGCCCTTCTCTGGACACCTTCCAGCAGCTCAACCTCTTTCCTAACCTGAGGAGCCCAGAACTGGACACAGGGCTCCAGGTGTGGCCTGAGCAGTGCTGAGCACAGGGCACAAGAACTTCCCTGCTCCTGCTGGCCACACTCTTCCTGCTGCAGGCCAGGATGCCCTTGGCCTTCTTGGCTGCCTGGGCACACTGCTGGCTCCTGTTCAGGCAGCTGTCAATCAGCACCCCCAGGTCCCTTTCTGCCTGGCAGCTCTCAGCCACTCTGACCCCAGCCTGTAACTCTGCATGGGATTGCTGTGGCCAAAGTGCAGCCCCTGGCACTTGGACTTGTTCAATGCCATCCTGTTGGCCTCTGCCCATCTGTCCAGCCTGGCAAGGTCCCTCTGCAGAGCCTTTCTACCCTCTAACTGACCAACATCTGCTCCTATCTTGGTGTCAGCTGCAAACTTGCTGATGATGGACTCAATGCCCTCATCCAGATCATCAATGAAGATGTTAAAGAGCCTGGGGCCCAACACTGGTACCTGGGGCACACCACTGGTGCCTGGCTGCCAGCTGGCTGTGGCACCATTCCCCACCACTCTCTGGGCTCAGCCTCCAGCCAGTTCCTAACCCAGCTCAGAGAGCTGCTGCCCAAGCCAGGGGCTGACAGCTTGGCCAGGAGCTTGCTGTGGGGGATGGTGGCAAAGGCCTTGCTGCAGTCCAGGCAGACCTCATCCACAGCCTGCCCCACAGCCACCAGGCAATCACCTGGGCATGGAAGGAGATCAGGTTGGAGAGGGTATGGTAGGACAGGATGGGACAGGACAGGACAGGGTAGGGTAGGGTGGGATAGGGCAGGATAGGACAGGGTGGGATAGGGCAGGATAGGGTAGGACAGGATAGGGTAGGACAGGGTAGGCTAGGCTTAACCAGGTTGGAAAGGAGCTTTGAGATCCCATGGCAGGGGGCTTGGAACTGGGTGGTCATTAAGGTCCCTTCCAACCCAAAGCATTCAGCTCTCTCTCCCTGGAGGTGTTGAAGGGAGCTGTGGCCATGGCAGTGGGTTGGATGGCCATGGTGGGGCTGGGCTGGGCTGGGGGAGCTCAGAGGGGTTTTCTGGAGGATAAATCTGATGAAGAGCAACTGAAGGAGCTGGAAAGGAGGAGGCTGAGGGGAGAGCTCATTGCTGTCCACAGCTGCCTGAAAGGAGCTTGTGGAGAGGTTGGTGCTGGGCTCTTCTGACAGGTGATTAGGGATGGCACAAGAGGGAATGGCCTCAAGCTGCCACTGGGGAGGTTCAGACTGGACAGCAGGAAAAAGAGTGGTCAGGGACTGGGATGTGCTGCCCAGGGAGGTGGTGGAGTCCCCAGGCCTGGCTGTGCTTGAAGGTGGTTTGGATGTGGTGCTTGGGGCTGTGCTTTAGGGGAGACCCTTGTGGAGTGGGGTTCTGGGGTTGGACTTGGTGATCCTGAGGCTCTTCTCCAACCTGACTGTTGCTGTGATTGCAAACCCAACAGTGCCAGGGCTCTGCCTGCTGCAGTGAGCAGTGGGAGATGCTCTCTGCCCAGGAGGGAGCAGAGCAGCCCTGCAGTGAGCAGTGGGAGATGCTCTCTGCCCTGGAGGGAGCAGAGCAGCCCTGCAGGGAGCAGTGAGAGATGCTCTCTGCCAGGAGGGAGCAGTGGGAGATGCTCTCTGCCCTGGAGGGAGCAGTGGGAGATGCTCTCTGCCAGGAGGGAGCAGTGGGAGATGCTCTCTGCCTGCAGGGAGCAGTGGGAGATGCTCTCTGCCTGCAGGGAGCAGTGAGAGATGCTCTCTGCCCAGGAGGGAGCAGAGCAGCCAGTGAGAGATGCTCTCTGCCCTGGAGGGAGCAGTGCAGTGAGCAGTGGGAGATGCTCTCTGCCCAGGAGGGAGCAGAGCAGCCCTGCAGTGAGCAGTGGGAGATGCTCTCTGCCAGGAGGGAGCAGTGAGAGATGCTCTCTGCCCAGGGAGGGAGCAGTGCAGCCCTGCAGGGAGCAGTGGGAGATGCTCTCTGCCCTGGAGGGAGCAGTGGGAGATGCTCTCTGCCAGGAGGGAGCAGTGGGAGATGCTCTCTGCCCAGGAGGGAGCAGTGCAGCCCTGCAGGGAGCAGTGGGAGATGCTCTCTGCCCAGGAGGGAGCAGAGCAGCCCTGCAGGGAGCAGTGGGAGATGCTCTCTGCCCTGGAGGGAGCAGTGCAGCCCTGCAGGGAGCAGTGGGAGATGCTCTCTGCCCAGGAGGGAGCAGTGGGAGATGCTCTCTGCCAGGAGGGAGCAGTGAGAGATGCTCTCTGCCCAGGAGGGAGCAGTGCAGCCCTGCAGGGAGCAGTGGGAGATGCTCTCTGCCAGGAGGGAGCAGTGGGAGATGCTCTCTGCCCAGGGAGGGAGCAGTGCAGCCCTGCAGGGAGCAGTGGGAGATGCTCTCTGCCCAGGAGGGAGCAGTGCAGCCCTGCAGGGAGCAGTGGCCAGGAGGGAGCAGTGGGAGATGCTCTCTGCCCAGGGAGGGAGCAGTGCAGCCCTGCAGGGAGCAGTGGGAGATGCTCTCTGCCCAGGAGGGAGCAGTGCAGCCCTGCAGGGCCTCTGCCTTGCTGCAGCCCAGGGCAGGCTCTGGCTGCTGCTCTCCTGCTGTGCCTTGGGGTTCAGCCTCTCTGCCCAGGCTGAGGCCTTGCTGCTGGAGCCTGGAGCTGCCTGCCTGGGGCTGGGGCTGGGGCAGAGCAGCTTTCATGGCAGGGGCCTGGTGGTGTTTGAAGGGCAGACTGCTGCTGGGTTGGAGCCATGAGCCAGCCAAGGGCAGGCCAAAGCACTTCCAGCTGTGCTCTGCTGGCTCTGGCAGGAGCTCCCCCAGCTGCCTTGATGTGGCTTCAGACAACATTTTAGCACCTCCTTAAGATCCCCAAAAGGCCTTGATGGGAAAGCTCACAAAGGTGACCCACATCAAACTGATTTGCTTCCCCCTCTCCCCAGCCCTCCCTCCCCCCCTGTTTCATGTCCCTAGGATCAAAGTGCAGTAGGTAAGAGGAACTTTCCCCCAGCCTGGCTTTGGGTCTCTCTTCATTAAGCTCAGAAGGTGAGGGGGGAGAAGGGGAACTGCCTCAGCCCAGGGGCTGCTTGGGGCCTCCTGGAGGTGGCTGTTTGCTCCCTCCTGCTCTCTGCCCTGCTGTCAGAGGAGGGCTCTCTTGCCTTGGAAGTGAAGCCCCCAGGCCCTGCAGTAGCCAAAACCCCCTGGTGAGTTCCCCAGGGGGGGTCTGCAGAGGCTGCTGCTTGGTGGGAGTTGCCTGCTGGAAGTCAGCCTGTGGAGCTCTCCTCTCTCTGAGGGGGTTCTGAGCACAGCCATAGAATCAATGAGGTTGGAAAAGACCTCAAAGATCATCACCCAGCACCTCCTGACTACTACAGATGTTCCAGGGCAGGGCTGGTTGGTTGAATCAGGGCAGTGCTTGGGGTTGGAAAAGGACCTCCCAAGCTCCTGCAGGCCAACCATCACCCCAGCAGCACCATGGCCCCAGTGCCATGGCCACAGCTTCCTTGAGCACCTCCAGGGAGAGCTGAATGCTTTGGGTTGGAAGGGACCTTCAAGCTCAGCCAGTTCCAACCCCCTGCCATGGGCTGGGACACCTCCCACCAGCTCAGGTTGCTTCAAGGCTTCATCCAGGCTGCCCTTGCACACCTCCAGGGAGAGCTGAATGCTTTGGGTTGGAAGGGACCCTCAAGATCAGCCAGTTCCAACCCCCTGCCATGGGCAGGGACACCTCCCACTGGAGCAGGGTGCTTCAAGGCTTCATCCAGGCTGCCCTTGCACACCTCCAGGGAGAGCTGAATGCTTTGGGTTGGAAGGGACCCTCAAGATCAGCCAGTTCCAACCCTCCCACTGGAGCAGGTTGCTTCAAGGCTTCATGCAGGCTGCCCTTGCACACCTCCAGGGAGGGCACATCCCCAGCCTCCCTGGGCAGCCTGTGCCAGAGTCTCCCCCCCCCACTCTGAAGGATTTCTTCCTCCTCTCCAGCCTCAAGCTCCCCTCCTCCAGCTCACAGCCACTGTGACTCCAAGCCCTTGCTGAAAGGCTCTCCCCAGCTGGCTTGTGGAGCCCTTTCAGGAGGCTCTGAGGTCTGGAAGGGGAAGTGCTCACCTTGGGCCTCACAGCTGTGAATGCCCAGGCTGGGCTTGGTGCTGGGCAGCAGGAGCAGCCCATGGAATGGAAATGAGAGGGGGAGATGCTGTGAGCCCTGCTGGAGCCAGCAGGGGCTGGGGGGCAGCCTCAGGTGCCTGCACTGGCAAGGCATTGGGGCTCTCTTCAGAGATTCACAGAGGGGGCTGGGATGGAAGGGACCTCAAAGCTCATCCAGTGCCAGCCCCCTGCCATGGGCAGGGACACCTCCCACCAGCTCAGGCTGCTCCAGGCCTCAGCCAGCCTGGCCTGGAACACCTGCAGGCAGGGGACATCCCCAACCCCCCTGGGCAGCCTGTGCCAAGCTCTCCCACCCTCACTGGAAAGAATTCCTTCCTCATCTTCACTCTCACTCTGCCCTCTTCCACCTTCAACCCTTCCCCTCTCATCCTATCCCTCCAAGCCTTGATCAAAAGTCCCTCCCCAGCCCTCCTACAGCCCTGGCAGGCTGCTCTGAGGATTCCCTGGAGGCTGAACAGCCCCAGCTCTCCCAGCCTGGCCCCAGAGGGGAGGTGCTGCAGCCCTCTGATCACCTTTGTGACCTCCTCTGCTCCTGCTCCAACAGCTCCACGTCTTTCTCACTCCAGACAAGCCAGGCAGACTCAGTTCAATGGTCCCCTCAATTCCATGGCCCCCTTGTGCTGGGGGCAGCAGAGCTGGCTGCAGCAGAGCTGGCTGCAGCAGAGCTGGCTGCAGTGCTGCAGGTGGCTTGAAGGAAAAGGAAGAGCCTCTGCCAGGCTGCAGGGATCCTGCTGCTCTCAGCTGCTGCTTGAGCCCTGCCTCTGCCTTGCCCCCTGCTTGCTTTTAACCCCCCTCTTGCCTTGCCTCCTGCAGGTATTTTGAAGGTGGAGTCTCCTCTGTCTACCTCTGGGATCTGGATCATGGTTTTGCTGGGGTGATCCTCATTAAGAAAGCTGGAGATGGATCAAAGAAGATTAAGGGCTGCTGGGATTCCATCCACGTGGTGGAGGTTCAGGTACAGCCTCTGGGGCAGCTGGCAGCCCCCAGGGCACACAAGCCCCAGGGGGGTGCAGAGCACAGGGAGGGGGCACAAGGAGCTGGTGTGCTGGGGGGCTCCAAACTGCTTCCCCCCCCCCCCCATTTGGGAAAGCTCCCTGAGGCACTGTGGGTAGAGAGGAGTCAGGGCTGGGAGCAACAGAACCCCAGGAGAGCTGAGAGCCTGGGGAGCCCAGGGGGAGGAAAAGGGCTGCAGGGAAGCAGCACTCATCAGGCAGCAGAGCCAAGGGAAGGGGAGGGGAAATGGCTCTGCCTGGATTGGCTCTGGGGGTGGAGGGGGATGGACACACTGGAGCTGGGCTGAGGAGACAGAGGGGATAGGATGGGATGGGATAGGATAGGATGGGGTAGGGTAGCATAGGATAGGATGGGATAAAGTAGAACAGGATAGGATAGAGTGGAATGGAATGGAATGAATGGAATAGAATAGAATAGAATAGAATAGAATAGAATAGAATAGAATAGAATAGAATAGAATTGAATTGAATTGAATTGAATTGAATTTTCCAACCTGGTTAAGACCTCAAAGCTCAGCAGGTCCAACCTCTCACCCAGCACCATCTGATCAACTCAACCATGGCACCAAGCTCCCCATCCAGGCTCTTCCTAAACACCTCCAGGGATGGGGACTCCACCACCTCCCTGGGCAGCACATTCCCATGGCCAGTCTCTCTTGCTGGGAAGAACTTCTTCCTAACATCCAGCCCAAAACTCCCCTGGCACAGCTTGAGACTGTGTCCTCTTGTTCTGTTTGCCTGGGAGAAGAGACCAACCCCCTCCTGGCTCCAACCTCCCTGCAGGGAGTTGGAGAGAGCAAGAAGGTCTCCCTGAGCCTCCTCTTCTGCAGGCTAAGCAACCCCAGCTCCCTCAGCCTCTCCTCCCAGGGCTGTGCTCCAGACCCCTCCCCAGCTTTCTTGCCCTTCTCTGGACACCTTCCAGCAGCTCAACCTCTTTCCTAACCTGAGGAGCCCAGAACTGGACACAGGACTCCAGGTGTGGCCTGAGCAGTGCTGAGCACAGGGCACAAGGACTTCCCTGCTCCTGCTGGCCACACTCTTCCTGCTGCAGGCCAGGATGCCCTTGGCCTTCTTGGTTGACTGGGCACACTGCTGGCTCCTGTTCAGCTGCTGTCAATCAGCACCCCCAGGTCCCTCTCTGCCTGGCTGCTCTCAGCCACTCTGCCCCCAGCCTGTAGCACTGCCTGGGGTTGCTGTGGCCAATGTGCAGCCCCTGGCACTTGGATGTGTTCAATCTCCTGCCCTTGGGCTCTGCCCATCTGCCCAGCCTGTCCAGGTCCCTCTGCAGAGCTCTGCTACCCTCTAACAGCTCAACTCCTGCCCCCAGCCTGGGGTCATCTGCAGACTTACTGCTGGTGGGCTGTGTGAGGGAGGCTGTTGCCTTGGAGGGGGCTCATTGCCTGGGGGGGGGATTATTGCCTTGGGGGGAGATCATTGCCTGGGGGGGGTCATTGCCTGGGGGTCTTCTGGGCCAGGCAATGTTTGGTTTCTGGGAGGGGTTTTAACCTCTTTTGTCTCTCTCCCCTCTGTTTGTTGGGCAGGAGAAGTCCAGTGGTCGTACTGCTCATTACAAGCTGACCTCCACAGTGATGCTCTGGCTGCAGACTAATAAAACTGGTTCTGGTACCATGAACCTTGGAGGGAGCCTTACCAGACAGGTATGCCAGCCCTGCAGGGCCAGGCCTGCCATCCTCTGCCCAGCTCTAGCTCCCCAGCAGCCCCCAGGCAGGCACAGCAAGTGGGTTCTGGGGTGGTGTGTGTGTGCAGCCAGCTCACAAGTGTGTGGCTGCTGGGGGGACCTTGCAGCTTTGCTTGATGGCAGCAGAGCTTTCAGTGCAAAAGAGAAGCAGCCAGCAGGAGCTGAAACTTGCTTTGAAGTCTTAGCTTGGCTTTTGGTGCTCCTTCAAGTGGAAATCTGGGAGCAAAGGCTGAGAGCCCCTGGGGCTGTTGAGCCTGGGGAAGAGCAGCCCCAGAGGGGAGCTGAGCAATGCTCAGCAAGAGCTAAAGGGCAGGGGGCAAGAGGCTGGGGTCAGACTCTGCTCAGTGGTGCCCAGGGACAGCACAAGGGGCAGAGGGCACAAACTGGAACCCAGGAGGAGAAAGTTGTTTGGTGTGAGGGTGCTGAGCCCTGGAGCAGGCTGTCCAGAGAGGTTGTGGAGTCTCCTGGTGTGGAGAGCTTCCAACCCCCCCTGGGCATTGTGCTGCTGGGTGAGCTGCTGTGGCTGCCCTGCTGGGGCAGGGGGCTTGGGCTGGCTGAGCTCCAGAGGTCCCTTCTGACTTTTACCCCTGGGATTTGCCCATTTCCTTCTGCTGCTTCTCTTCCAGCCTCCTCCTTCAGGGTTTTCCTGCTGCAGCAGCAGGGCAGTGATGTGCTCAAACCCCAGGGAAACCCAGCAGCCTCTCCTGAGCCTCTGAGGTTTTTGTGCCACTGTTAATTACTTTGACTTCCTCTGGAGCTGATGTTCTGCAGGGTGGTGCCAGCCTGCTGCCTGTTCAAGCAGTGCTGAGTCTCTGCTGGGCCTGGCTGGAGGCCCTTCTGCCCCCAGCCACCTGCTGAAGGCTGCAGGCCTCCCTCCTTCACACTGCTGCTGCCTTCAAGGTCTGGCCTGTGGCAACCAGGGAGGGGAGCAGTAAAGTCTGGAGGACAGGAGGCACATTGTGTGGTCCTGAGTGAGTGGAGAGGTTGGCAGGGGCTGGAGCTCCTTTATGAGGCTTCAGGGCTGATACAAAGGACAATGCAGGCTCTGTTCAGCACTTTGTCTTGCTGCACAGGTTTGGGCCAGGCAGAGAGGAGCTGCAGTGGTGTGAGGAGCTGCAGTGGAGTGAGCACTGCAGGCCCAGCAGCCTGCCCTGGGCCTGGCTGAGTTTTCTCTCCACCTGGTTGGAGGGAAAAGCAGGAGGGGGAAGGGGGAAACAAAAAGGCTTCTGGAGACAGAGAGCATTGCCTGCTCTGGAAGTGGTTGCAGTCATCACACCTCAGTTCTGGTGACCTGGCCAAATCCTTCATCCCAGGCCTTGCTAATGCTTGAAGCCAGAGCTGTGAAGTGGAGGCCAAGGGCTTGGCTTTGGCCCTGGCCCTTCTGCTTGTGTGAGAGCTGTGCCAAGGACAGCAGAGAGCCTGCTGGGGCTGGGTGTCCTCAGTACCCCTTGGCCTGAAGCTGCTGCCACTCTGCACCCTCTGAGCTGCATGGGGAGGGGCTTGCTGCTCTCAGCAGATCAGCTCCACTCAGATGTGATGCAGGAAAGCAGAGGCCTGCCTGCAGTGCCAGGAGCCAGCAGAAGGCCCCAGGGGGGAGGGAGGATGCTCTGCTCCTGCACACCCAATGCAAACTCCACTTGCAGAGCCTGCCCCTGGGCTGCAGCTTTGCTGTTGGCAGAGGCCAGGACAGAGCCTCCTCAGACCCCAGGGCAGGAAAGGGAGATCTTCACACTGCTGCAGCTGTGCTGTGTCAGGAGATCTTAGCCCTCAGCCCTCCCTGTAGGCTGGACTCAGGTGGGTGCAAGGCTTTTGGCTGGCTGTGAGCCCAGCTGGCCACAGCACCCAGGGACAGCAGGGCTCAGTTTGGCTTTCTGGGAGGGGGTTTCTTGTGCAGCCTGCAGCAAACTTAGGCACTGCAAGCAGCTTTAGCTCTCTCCCAGAGAGAAGCTTTAGAGATCCATAGAATGGGTTGGGTTGGAAGGGACCTTCAAGGTCATCCAGTGCCAGCCCCCTGCCCTGGGCAGGGACACCTCCCACCAGCCCAGGCTGCTCAAGGCCTCATCCAGCCTGGCCTGGAGCACCTCCCAGGTGGAAATGCCACCCTGTGTGGAAAGACTTGCTCATCATGCCTGCTGTCTGCAGGTCACACTCAGGGCAAGGCAGCAAGCAGCCCTCACTGTTCTTCTGGGAAGGGACAGCTTGGGAGGGCAGGGCTGGGACTGAGAGGGGATCATGGAAACCTGGAAGGGGGCTGGTAGGGACCTTGAATAGAATCATAGAATCAACAAGGTTGGAAAAGACCTCAGAGCTCAGCAAGGCCAACCTGGCACCCAGCACCTCCTGACAGCTAAACCATGGCTCCAAGTGCCACATCCAAGCCCCTCTTGAACCCCTCCAGGCATGGGGACTCCACCACCTCCCTGGGCAGCACATTCCCATGCCCAATCTCTCTGTCTATGAAGAATTTCTTCCTAACATCCAACCTAAACCTCCCCTGGCACAGCTTGAGACTGTGTCCTCTTGTTCTGGGGCTGGGTGCCTGCCTGGGAGAAGAGACCAACCCCCAGCTGGCTCCAACCTCCCTTCAGGGAGTTGGAGAGAGCAAGAAGGTCTCCCCTGAGCCTCCTCTTCTCCAGGCTAAGCAACCCCAGCTCCCTCAGCCTCTCCTCCCAGGGCTGTGCCCCAGACCCCTCCCCAGCTTTCTTGCCCTTCTCTGGACACCTTCCAGCAGCTCAACCTCTTTCCTAACCTGAGGAGCCCAGAACTGGACACAGGCCTCCAGGTGTGGCCTGAGCAGTGCTGAGCACAGGGCACAAGGACTTCCCTGCTCCTGCTGGCCACACTCTTCCTGCTGCAGGCCAGGATGCCCTTGGCCTTCTTGGTTGACTGGGCACACTGCTGGCTCCTGTTCAGCTGCTGTCACCCAGCACCCCCAGCTCCCCCTTGCCTGGCAGCCAGTCACAAGTGCACTTTGTTGGATGTTTTCTGGAGCCCCCTCCTTGCAGGGTAGAGCAGCAGGTGCCTGGCTGGGCCCTGGCTGCACACAAAGGGCCTGGTGTGTGTCTGCAGCCCAGGGCAGGCTGAGCCTGCTGAGCAAGTGCAGGTTTGCTGAGGGAGAAGCTTGGCTCCAGAGCTGGAGTTTATTTACACAGGGAGGTGTGGGCAGGGGAGGATGTGAAGCTGTAGAGGAAGTGGAGCCTGGGAGCTCAGATTAAAGCAGCACAGCTGGGCCTGGGTTTGCTTACTCCAAGTGGGGTCTGGTGAAGGTGGGATGTTCTGCAGGGCTTGGGGGGAGGCTGCTTTGGGGCAGCCTGGGCTCTGCCTGCCTGTGGAGGTAGAATCAGAATCATTTAGTTGGCAGAGCCCTTCAAGCTCACCCAGGCCAACCACTCTCTAACCCTGCCAAGGCTGGGGCTAAGCCATGGCCCTCAGCACTGCAGCTCTGGGGCTCTGAAACCCCTCCAGGGGTGGGGACTCCACCACCTCCCTGGGCAGCCTGGGCCAGGCTTTGAGAAGCCTTTCAGGGCAGAAGTTTCTTCTCATGTCCAACCCAAAGCTCCCCTGGCACAATTGCAGGCCATTTCCTCTTGTCCTGATCCTAGGGAGGAGAGACCAACCCTCACCTCGCTGCAGCCTCCATCCAGGGAGCTGTAGAGGGCCAGGGGCTCCCCCCTCAGCCCTTCTCCAGCTTCCTGCAGGCACTCTTTGACTGCTGCCCAAGTGGTGCTTTGGGGGTGCAGAGCACAGCAGAGCTGTGCTGGGCAGGAATTGGCTGGGGAACCATTTCTGCTTCACAGGAGGATGAAGGTTTGGCAGAGCAGAGCAGAGAGCAGAAGAGTTGAGCTGAGCTGGACAGTTGGTGTGGAGAGCTGGGGCAGCAGCCCCAGATGTGCTGATGGCTTTGGATGTAGTTGGCTTAAGGCCATAGGATACCTCTGGGTACTCTGGTTTAAGACCACAGGAGGATGAAGCAAGCTCTCAGGTGATGCCTGCAGGGCTCACAACCTGCCTGTGTCTGGTTAGAAATCAGCACTGGAGAGAGAGGCCAAGCTGTGCCTCCCTGACAGCCAAACCACTCCAATCCTGCCTCCAGCTCTGCTGTCCCCAGCAGAAGGACACAGAGCTGTGGAGTGAGGCCACGGGAGGCCACAAGGATGCTCCAAGGGCTGGAGCAGCTCTGCTGTGAGCACAGGCTGAGGGAGCTGGGGCTGTGCAGCCTGGAGAGGAGAAGGCTCCAGGGGCACCTCAGAGCTGCCTGCCAGGAGCTGAAGGGATCCTGCAGGAAGGCTGCAGAGAGACTTCTCCTGAGGGTGTCTGACACAGGCCAAGGGGGAAGGGTTTGGAGCTGAGGCAGAGCAGGGTTAGAGTGGAGCTGAGGAAGAAGTTCTTCAGTAGGAGGGTGGTGAGAGTCTGGAATTGGTGGCCCAGAGAGGCTGTGGCTGCCTCTTTGAGGGTGAAGCCTTGAGCAGCTGAGTCTGGTTGAGAGGTGTCCCTGGTCCAGGGTGGGGAGGTTGGAGGTGATGATCTCTGAGATCCCTTCCAACCTGCAGACTGCAGCCTGCCCATAGTCTGCAGCCTGCCCACTGCCTGCAGCCTGCCCATGGCCTGCAGCCTGCCCACTGCCCCTGGCCTGGGCTCTCACAGCTCAGTTTGTTTCCCTGCAGGGGCTGTCACATCCCTGTGTGGCCAGGGCAGCTGTGGATGGGCTCTGTGCTCCAGAGCAGGGTGCTGGAGGAGCTTCCTCCTTAACCTTTCTGCTGGGTTTTGTTAAGCCACAAAGTGTTTATCCAGCTTCCAGTTTCTCTCCTTGCATTAACTCTGACTCCAAAGAGAGAGCCCAAAGAGCAGGAACCATCCCAAGTGCCCACAGCCACCCAGAGCCTGTCAGAGCCAGCAGAGTGAGGTCCCCCTGAGCCGGGCTGCAGCAGATGGGGGGAGGGAGGCAGGGCAGGAGAGGAGATTGGCCTGGGCTCCTTCTGGAGCCTTAGGTTTTGGGCTGAGCCCAACCAACAGCAGATGGGGAGCAGCAGAGGGCAGAGGAGCTGCTTGTTAACAGCAGCTCAGAGGATGGAATTTCCCCTTCCTCCCTTCTGAGCAGCAGCTTTCTGCTGAGGTCCTGCAGGCAGAGCCCCCGGAAGGAACCTTTGCAGCCCCAGCCCCTGGGCTGAGTGTCTGTCCTGGCTGCTGCCTGCCCCTCAGCTCCCTGCCAGCAGCCTCTCCTCACAGCTGGCCTTCCAGAGCACATAAAACTGTTCTGCCTCCTGGCAGCAGGCTTTATGGAGATGTAATCAGGCAGAGAACAGCCAGTGGGGTTTGCAGAGCTGCTGCTTTAGCACAGGGCTTGGCTCAGCCTGGCCAGCTGGGGAGGGGATGCAGGGGGGACCACGCAGGGGGGCAGTCAGTGCCCTGCTGCCAGCTGCCCCAGGCTGGGTGGATTTGCTGCCTGGATGTCTGGCTGTCCACTCCAGACTTATATTTCCCCTCTGCTGCAACTGGATCCTTCTGCAGGCAGGGTCTCCATCACGTGTAAACAATCTGGCTGCAATCTAAAGGCCAAATTAAACCTCCCTTGGCCTCTTCCCACCCCCCACTCCCCCTCTCTTCCAAGTCCTGTGCTGCCTGCAGGGGGCCAGCTAGCTGACATGCTTCCCCCAGCCTCCCAGAGACTTGGCTTGGGAGAGGAAACCTGTAGCTGGCCCAGCTTTGTAAACCCTACCCTGAGGGAGGGATGTGAACAGATGGGTAAGAGAATTCAGTGGGATTAGTGAAACCCTTTGAAGACTTCTCCCCACTACATTTCTCCCCCACCCCTCCCAGATTTGCTTCCCTGCCATCTCAGCACATCTTGTATCAGTTGAGGCTCCTGGGATGTGTTCATTGCTCAGCAGCTTGTCTGTGTCTGGCCAGAGCTGAGCTGGGGAGTGTGGTTTGTCTCCTGAGCACAGAGGGGCAGCTGGGGGCTCTGGCCAGGCACAGGCAGATGAGGTGAAGCAGCCTGGTGCTGTGCAGCAGGCTCAGCTCCCCAGCTTTGCTCTCAGTGCTGACAGATCTCACCTGCTGCAGGTGCCTGCCTCTCCTCTTCAGGCACTGCCCCCTGAGCATGCTGGCAGCACCCACTGCAGGGGGCACCTCCCACTGCAGGGGGCACCTCCCACCAGCCCAGCTTGCTCAAGGCTCCATCCAGCCTGGCCTTGAACACCTCCAGGCAGGAGGGAAGCATCCACAGCCTCCCTGGGCAGCCTGTGCCAGTGCCTGCCCACCCTCACTGTGAAGAATCTCCTCCTCATCTCCAGTCTCAATCTGCCCTCTCCAGCTCAAAGCTGGGACTCCTCATCCAGGCACTCCCAGCCCTTGGCAAAAGTCCCTCCCCAGCTCCCCTGTAGCCCCCTTCAGGTACTGGCAGGCTGCTCCAAGGTCTCCCTGGAGCCTTTTCTTAGTATCATAGAATCAGTCAGGGTTGGAAGGGACCACAAGGATCAGCCAGTTCCAACCCCCCTGCCATGGGCAGGGACACCCCACACTAGATCAGCCTGGCCAGAGCCTCATCCAGCCTGGGCTTAAACACCTGCAGGGACAGGGCCCCAACCACCTCCCTGCACAACCCAGTCCAGGGCTTCACCACTCTCATGGGGAAGAACTTCCTCCTCATGTCCAGCCTCAATCTCCCCACCTCCAGCTTCATTCCATTCCCCCTAGTCCTATCACTACCTGAGATCCTGAGCAGTCCCTCCCCAGCCCTCCTGTAGCCCCCTGCAGATCCTGGAAGGCCACAATGAGGTCACCTGGGAGCCTTCTCTTCTCCAAGCTGAGCAGCCCCTATTCCAAGAGGGATATGGATGTGCTAGAGTGGGTCCAGAGCAGGGCCACAAGGATGAGCAGAGGGCTGGAGCTGCTCTGCTGTGAGGACAGACTGAAGGAGTTGGGGCTGTTCAGTGGAGGTGTTTAAGGCCAGGCTGGCTGAGGCTCTGGCCAGGCTGCTCTAGTGTGGGGTGTCCCTGCCCATGGCAGGGGGGTTGGAACTGGCTGATCCTTGTGGTCCTTTCCCACCCTGACTGATACTATGATCCTATGATAATGCCTGAGGTGCCCTTTGCCAGGGGGGTGGTGAGAGTGGAGACCCTGCCCTGCCTGTGGTCAGGAGCAGCCCCTGGGATGAAGATGCAAAGCAGCAGAGCTGCTCCTGCAGGGATGGCTCCCAGCTGCTGCACTGACAGCAGCACCCTGGCCTGCCTCAGCAGCAGCAGCCTTGGTTTCATCTCCATGTGCTGTGCTGCTCCTGGTGCCACAGCTGTGCTGCCCTGGGGCTGCAGGCCCTTGCTAGGTAGGGGAGGACAGCTCTAGGCAGGGCCTGTCTGCAGCAGGCCTTTGTTGTCAGCAGTGGGGTTCATTATGCTGCACTTCTGGTAGCAGCCTAGGAGCCTTGGTCAAGTCCTGGAGTTTCATGGCCTCATGGAACTGGTGAGGTTGGAAGAGACCTCTGAGCTCCCCAAGTCTAATCACCCACTAGGAGCTCACAACCCAGCCCTGCTGCTAAACCACCTCCCTAATGTCTCCAAGTCTCTTGCACACTGCAAGAACTTTCTGCATGGTGTTGAGACCCACTTCTCCCAGCTGTCACACACCTCCTGTCACCTGTCATAGAACCAGAGAACCAACCAGGCTGGAAAAGAGCTCAGAGCTCAGCAAGTCCAAGCTGGCACCCAACACCTCCTGGCAGCTAACCCATGGCTGCAGGTGCCACATCCAAGCCCCTCCTGAACACCTCCAGGGGCAGGGACTCCACCACCTCCCTGGGCAGCACATCCCAATGGCCAACCTCTCTTGCTGGGAAGAGCTTTCTGCTCACCTCCAGCCTGATTTCCCTGCCCCCAACGCAGCTGTGTCTTTCCTTTGCAGGTGGAGAGAGATGAGACTGTGAGCGACTCCTCTCCGCACATAGCCAACATCGGACGCTTGGTAGAGGTGAGTGCTGGCAGCCTCCACAGCCCAGCCTGCTGCAGCTTCTCTTGCCCCAGCCCAGCCTGCTGCAGCTTCTCTTGCCCCAGCCTCAGCCTGCTGCAGCTTCTCTTGCCCCCAGCCCAGCCTGCTGCAGCTTCTCTTGCCCCCAGCCTCAGCCTGCTGCAGCTTCTCTTGCCCCCAGCCCAGCCTGCTGCAGCTTCTCTTGCCCCCAGCCTCAGCCTGCTGCACAGCCTTGCTCTTGCCCCCAGCCCAGCCTGCTGCAGCTTCTCTTGCCCCCAGCCCAGCCTGCTGCAGCTTCTCTTGCCCCCAGCCCAGCCTGCTGCAGCTTCTCTTGCCCCCAGCCTCAGCCTGCTGCACCTTCTCTTGCCCACAGCCTCAGCCTGCTGCAGCCCAGCCTGCTTCTCTTGCCCACAGCCTCAGCCTGCTGCAGCTCTGCTGCCCAGCTTCTCTTGCCCCCAGCCCAGCCTGCTGCAGCTTCTCTTGCCCCAGCCTCAGCCTGCTGCAGCTTCTCTTGCCCACAGCCCAGCCTGCTGCAGCTTCTCTTGCCCCCAGCCCAGCCTGCTGCAGCTTCTCTTGCCCCCAGCCCAGCCTGCTGCAGCTTCTCTTGCCCCCAGCCCAGCCTGCTGCACCTTCTCTTGCCCCCAGCCCAGCCTGCCCCCTCTTGCCCAGCCTCAGCCTGCTGCAGCCTCTTGCCCCCAGCCCAGCCTGCTGCACCTTCTCTTGCCCACAGCCTCAGCCTGCTGCAGCTTCTCTTGCCCCCAGCCCAGCCTGCTGCAGCTTCTCTTGCCCCCAGCCTGCTGCAGCTTCTCTTGCCCCCAGCCTCAGCCTGCTGCAGCTGCTGCAGCTTCTCTTGCCCACAGCCTCAGCCTGCTGCAGCTTCTCTTGCCCACAGCCTCAGCCTGCTGCAGCTTCTCTTGCCCCCAGCCCAGCCTGCTGCAGCTTCTCTTGCCCCCAGCCTCAGCCTGCTGCAGCTTCTCTTGCCCCCAGCCTCAGCCTGCTGCAGCTTCTCTTGCCCACAGCCTCAGCCTTCTGCAGCTTCTCTTGACCCCAGCCTCAGCCTGCTGCAGCTTCTCTTGCCCCCAGCCTCAGCCTGCTGCAGCTTCTCTTGCCCCCAGCATCAGCCTGCTGCAGCTTCTCTTGCCCCCAGCCCAGCCTGCTGCAGCTTCTCTTGCCCCCAGCATCAGCCTGCTGCAGCTTCTCTTGCCCCCAGCCCAGCCTGCTGCAGCTTCTCTTGCCCACAGCCTCAGCCTGCTGCAGCTTCTCTTGCCCACACCCTCAGCCTGCTGCAGCTTCTCTTGCCCACACCCTCAGCCTGCTGCAGCTTCTCTTGCCCACACCCTCAGCCTGCTGCAGGTTCAATTACTCTCTCAGTGAAGAACTTTCTCCTCACCTCCAGCCTGAACCTCCCCTGGCACAGTTTGAGACTGTGTCCTCTTGTTCTGGTGCTGCATGCCTGGGAGAAGAGACCAACCCCCACCTGGCTACAACCTCCCTGCAGGGAGTTGGAGAGAGCAAGAAGGTCTCCCCTGAGCCTCCTCTTCTCCAGGCTAAGCAACCCCAGCTCCCTCAGCCTCTCCTCCCAGGGCTGTGCTCCAGACCCCTCCCCAGCTTTCTTGCCCTTCTCTGGACACCTTCCAGCAGCTCAACCTCTTTCCTAACCTCAGGAGCCCAGAGCTGGACACAGGACTGCAGGTGTGGCCTAAGCAGTGCTGAGCACAGGGCACAAGGACTTCCCTGCTCCTGCTGGCCACACTTCCTGCTGCAGGCCAGGATGACCTTGGCCTTCTTGGTTGACTGGGCACACTGCTGGCTCCTGTTCAGCTGCTGTCAACCACTACCCCCAGATCCCTCTCTGCCTGGCTGCTCTCAGCCACTCTGCCCCCAGCTCTGGCACTGCCCAGAAGCACAGAGGTGTGGAGCTGCTGGCTGTGCTGAATGACAGACCTGCCTCTGGTAGTCTCTTCAGTGCCAGGAGAGAGGAGGCTCGGGGTGAGAGGCGTTTTCCTTTCCTGCAGCTGAATGCAGACATGGGCTGAAGCTGCCCTCTCGTGGTGCTGAAAGGCACCGAGCCACGGAATCCAGGCTGCTTGAGGTGGGAAGGGACCGTAACAGCTCATCCAGTGCCACCCCCTGCAGCCAGCAGGGACAGCTCCAACTGGAGCAGCTTCCTCACAGCCCCAAACCTGACCTGGGATGGTTCCAGGGGCTGGGACACCTCCCAGCTCTCTGGGCAGCCTGGGCCAGGCTCTCCCCACCCTCAGGGTCAACCATTTCTCCCTTCTCTCCACTCTGAGTCTCTCAGTTTCAAACCATCTCCTCTTGTCCTGGCACAACAGGCCCTGCCAAGCAGCCTGGGCCCAGCTTTCTTCCAGGCCCCTTTAGGTACTCAGAGCCTGCAGCAGCGAACTGGGAGGAGAGGGAGGACAGGAGGAGAGGACAAGAGGAGAGGACAGGAGGAGAGGAGAGGACAGGAGAGGAGAGGACAGGAGAGGACAGGAGAGGAGAGGACAGGAGAGGAGAGGACAGGAGGAGAGGAGGACAGGAGGAGAGGAGGAGAGGAGGAGAGGAGGAGAGGACAGGAGAGGAGGAGAGGACAGCAGGAGAGGAGGAGAGGACAGGAGAGGAGGAGAGGACAGGAGGAGAGGGAGGACAGGAGGAGAGGGAGGACAGGAGGAGAGGGAGGACAGGAGGAGAGGGAGGACAGGAGGAGAGGGAGGACAGGAGGAGAGGGAGGACAGGAGGAGAGCTGCAGTTTTCTGTCTTCGATGGGAGCAGAGAGGGAGTCCTGCTGCTTCTGTGAGGAGCAGGGCAGGGGTTGCACCGTGCTGTGCTGGGGGTGGATGCCAAGGTTGAGCCCAGCTGCTGAAACCAGGACCTGCTTTCTCCCTTCTCTTCCAGGACATGGAAAACAAAATCAGGAGTACCTGAACGAGATCTATTTCGGCAAGACAAAGGACATCGTCAATGGGCTGAGGTAAGAGCTTCCCCAGGCGCCCCTTGGACCCCCTTTGCTCCCCTGTGGTGCCGTCCCCAGCCCGGCGCTGAGCTGCTTTTGTTTGCTGAGCCTCCCCTTCCCTACACGAAGCTTTTCACGTCGCTGATCGTTCACCTCCCCGTGCCTGTCGATTGTGTGGGGCTGGGAACACTTCTACCTTGTAGCTATGGCAATGTTTCGATCCTTTGTTCCCCGGGGCAGGCAGGAAGCAGCCCAATTAGCAACACTTGGATCGCAGAGGTAGTTTTAATTAGGAGGGTTGAGCCTTCGTGGTCCTGGAGGTTACATTTAGCTTCTGGCTTCTCTTTCTGCTGGGTTTAACCGAACCAGTCCCAGCATTAAGCCCTGAGGGTCGTGGCTTGTGGTGTTTAAGCTTTGGTTGAAGTTCTTCCTGTTCTCTCCCCGCTGCTGGTCAGAGTTCAGCGTGCTAGAGCAGAGGAAGTGAGGAACAACCTCCCTGCTAGGGAAGCTGCTGCACTCTTCAGCCCCCTGCTCCTTTCTGGTCAGGGCTTCTAGAAGTCCCAAGCTGGTTGCTCTCTCCTGGTCAGAGAGGAAGTGGAGAATCAGGATGCCAAAGCCTTTCATCTGCACAGCTCAGCTGAGCCTCCTAGCAGAGTGAGGGTACAAAGGGCACCAGCAAGCACAGCGCTGTCCTCTCTCTCACCTCCTGGCAGGTGAATGGAGAGGGAGGGAGGGTGCCAGGGAATCACCTGGGCTGCTGCCTGAGCAGTGTGGGCAGCCTCTGGAGGAGCAGCTGGCTGGGGGCTTTCCAAACCCCAGCTCTCCTAACCAGGCCTCTTGTTTGCACTTGTGGTGTGCAGGGCTTTAGGCAGGAAGCATTTATTGGCGTGAAAAGGAAACCTGTGACAGCCTTTGTCCTGCTGGAGGTTGCCTGAAGCTGCTGTCAGCCAATCTCTCTCCTCTGCCTGAGGCACTTGGTGCAGGGCACAGAGCCCTGGGGCTTTGCTTCCCCTCCAGCCTGTCTCCTCTTTCTCCTGAGCTGTGTGTTTAGCCTGGTGGGTTCCAGACTGCCAGCTGCCTGTTCTCCTGACTCTTCTTTTCCCTCTTTGCTCCCCTCCTTTCCAAACTGCTCTCTGTAGATCTATTGATGCTATTCCTGACAACCAAAAGTATAAGCAGTTGCAGAGGGAACTTTCTCAAGTGCTGACTCAGCGCCAGATCTACATCCAGCCTGATAACTAAACCAATCCAGGTACCCCTGCCTGTGAGGTGTGACAAAACCAGCACTAAACCAGGACTCACCCATGAGATCTCTGCATGATAACCCAGACCACAACTAACCTCTAACTCCTGCAGGCTGATGAGCCACGGCTCAGCCCTGTTTCACCCCAGGGTGGTTTCTCAGGATGGCCAACTGGGTGCTCTGATTGGGGTTGGACATGTCACTCCCTCCCCTTGCCCCATCTGCAGGGCCCTGCTCTGAGCCCTGGCAGGATTGAGCCCCTGGCACTCTTGCTGGGGAGCCAGAAAGGAGCAGGTGGTCACCTACCCAAAGTGCTGTCAGCTTGGGCTGATTTGACCCTGGGGCTCTGTCCCCTGTGCACCATCAGTTCTTCACAGCTGTGGGACGCTGCCTGGGGGGATAACCTCCCTGTCCACCTTAGTGTCCTCCCTGGGGAAGGACTGGAGTCCTGGCAGTCTCCCAGTTCTGAACCACTGGCACTTCCCTGACTCTGAGCAGCCCATGAGCACATCCCCTCTCTGCCTGGGGCATCTTGGATTTCCTTGGGGCTGGAAAGCCAGTGCTGCTCAAGCTCTGCTGGAACACTTCAGCCTCTGGAGGGGCTTGGTGAAGGCTCTCACTTGCTCTGGAGCTCTGAATGCCTGGGGCACCCCCAGCCAGTTTAACCTTCCCCTCTGTAACGACTTACAGATGTTGTCTCCAACACCTTCAGCTGACGAAGGGGAAAAGGCTCCAGCTGCTGCTCATGGCCCAGCACCACCTCCTGTGGCCTGGGACATGCAAAGAGCAAAGGCAGAGGTGGTTATTAGAGCAGCAGAAGCCTCCAGAGGCAAGGGAATGGAAATCCTGTTAGGAAGAGATGGGACAGAGAGAGCAGCCTCGTTTGCAGGGGCTGCTCCCAGGCCTGAGGAGGGGCTGAGGTGTGGTTGCTGTGTGGGGAGGTGCTGGCAGGCCGCATGCTGAGCACTTCTCACTGCCAGCAGCCCCAGGGCTGTCCCAACAGCTGATCCTGTGGCAGGAGACCATTTCTCACTGTAGCACTTCAAGTGAAGGCTCCTCCACAACTGCCTGGCAGGGAAGTGAGCTGAGCTGGCTCCTAAAAGATGGAGCTTTGCTTCTGGCAGCACACTTGGAGCATTCCTCTTGCTGGCAGCACCTCTGCTCTTCAGCTGCTTTGATTCACTCTTGGTGAGGTGCAACCTGAGGACAGCAACTGGCTGCTTTCCCCACTGGTGAATCCCCCCCCTCCCCGAGGGAAGTGTCAGTGTGGCTGCTTGACCCTGGGGGAACAGTCTGCAAAGAAGTTCAGAGCTTGCCCCAGCCCTGGGTTGGAAGCTGGAGCTCCTCTGCCTTCCCTTCAGGCTGGCTGGGAGGATGAGGACACTAACCCCCTGCACTGGTGGGACTGGGGTCTGGAAGAAGGTTGGGCACCCCCCTGCAGCAGCTGGAGGGGGTCTGGAAGAAGGTTGGGCACCCCCCTGCAGCAGCTGGAGGGGGTCTGCTGGGGCAGGCTGGCCGCGGTGCCATCCCTGCTGGCCTGGGATGTTCTCCCCGAGCGTTCACTTTGCCTTCTGCTTCCCCTCGCCGGCAGGCAAGCCGAGCCTGCTTTCCTGAGCCTGGGCTGAGGTGCTTCTCCTTCCTCTTGACTCCAAGTGCTGCTGAGCCTCCTCCTGCTGCTGCTGCTGCTGCTGCTGCTCTCCCAGGCACGCCCCCTCTGACTCGCCTCTCCTTCTTCTTCCCCCGCAGGTCTGTGCAGACTTTCGCAGACAAATCAAAACAAGAAGCTCTTAAAAACGACCTGGTGGAGGCTTTGAAGAGAAAGCAGCAAAGTTAAACGACTCCTCCTGCTAACCAGACATCGCCATGCACTCGTTAGGCTCCTTTCATAGAAAACTCATCCCCTCCCCACCCCCCACCCGACCCCCCGACCCCCCGGTGCCCCTTTTCTGTTCCATCACCTCCCACTCCTCTGCATTCAGTGCCCCCAACGCCATCTCCTCCCCATGAATAAAGCTGTACAAACTTTTTCAGTCTCTGAGGCCTACCTTTCTGGAGTAATCCATGTATTATTTTCTCCCCCACCTCTCTTTCTCTCTCTCTCTTTCTCTTCCACCCTCCCCCATTTATATGCATAACCACCACTCAGCGTTTGTCTCTCCCTTTCCCCCCCCTCCCCAGGCCCTTCCCCCTCCTGCCCTTTTGTTACATCGGTGTAAAAAAACAAAACACTGTAAAACGAAGAGAGGGAAAAACCAAACCCCAAGAAGTTGTTTATGAAATGCTGTGGTGCGTGAAAGAGAACTGGAAACCAAGCGAAAAGGAAAGGAATCGATCCCTCCACACCCCCCCCCCCCGCTCCGGATGGCTGGGGGTGGGGTGGGGGGCTGGGCACAGGGGGCTGAGCTGCTGGGGGAGGGAAGGGAGGGATGGGGGAGGGCAGAGAGCTTCTCCTCACGGTTGGGACTTTGACCTGACCAAACCGGGGGTGGGGTGGGAGGGCTGCTGAGTTTTGCTCTCCTCTCAGCCTGGCTCTGGAGGGGGAGCTTTTATTTTTCCCTGTCGATTTGTACGGAGTGCAAAGACAACAAAAAACCCCAAACCCACCCCCCCCCAAAACAAACAAAAAGCAAAAGATTTTTGTTGGGTTTGGTGTTTTTTTTTGCCCCCTTTCGATTTCTTTTGGGGTTCTTTTTTTGTGTTTGGGGCAAAAAGCTTCCCATGGAATTCTGCATCTGAGAAGTGGAGAGGCTCCATGCTGAGATCAACAACAACAACAAAAAAAAGAAACAAAAAGAGATTGCAAAAGAAAAGGAGAAAAAAAACTAAACTAAAATGGAACAAAAAAATAAATATAATGGTGATAATAAAACATAAAAAAAAGGAAATCCCAGGAGCAGTTTTTTCTTTTGTGGGTGCTTGGTGTCAGCCTGCCTTCCTTCCCTCCCTCCTCCCTCTCTCCCTTCCCTCCTCCCTTTCTTTCCTTCCTTCCTTCCCTCCTCCCTCCCTTCCTTCCTCCCTCCATCCCTTCCTCTCTCCTTTCCTTTCCTTTCCTTCCCTTTCCCCTTCCCTTCCCTTTCCCCTTCCCTTCCCTTTCCTTTCCCCTTCCCTTCCCTTTCCTTTCCTTTCCTTTCCTTTCCTTTCCTTTCCTTTCCTTTCCTTTCCTTTCCTTTCCTTTCCTTTCCTTTCCTTTCCTTTCCTTTCCTTTCCTTTCCTTTCCTTTCCTTTCCTTTCCCCTTCCCTTCCTCCCTCCTTTCCCTTCCTTCCCTTCCCTTCCCTTCCCTTCCTTCCCTTCCCTTCCCTTCCCTTCCCTTCCCTTCCTTCCCTTCCCTTCCCTTCCCTTCCCTTCCCTTCCCTTCCCTTCCCTTCCCTTCCCTTCCCTTCCCTTCCCTTCCCTTCCCTTCCCTTCCCTTCCCTTCTTCCCTGCCAGAGGGGGAGGGCACTTGGGGCTGTGGGCTGCTGGGGGTGCTGCTGCGGATTGGAAGCTTTTTGTTGTGGAAGCTTTGTCTGGAGAAGAGGAGAGAGGCTGAGAGCAGCCTGCCAGGACCTGCAAAGGGCCTCTGGTTTGTTCCATAGAGGAGGTGCTGGTCACAGGTGGGGTATGGTGTAGCTGTGCTGCTACTTCAGGCTGCAGAGACCCCAGGAAGGGTCCAGGCTTGGGGCACAGCAGCTGGAAACTGCCCAGAAGAGAGACCTGGGGGTGTTGGTCAGCACTAAGCTGAGCCAGGCTGTGCCCAGGTGCCCCAGGCCCCCAGCAGCCTGGCTTGGCTCAGCAATGCTGTGACCAGCAGGAGCAGGGCAGGGATCAGCCTCCTGTACTGGGCACTGGTGAGGCCACACCTTGAGTATTGGGTTGGGTTTGGGAGCCCTCAGTGCAAGGAGAAATGACCTCGAGTTGCCCCAGGGGCATTTGAGGTTGGGTATCACAAGAAACTTCTTCCCTGAGAGGGTTCTCAAAGCCTGGCCCAGGCTGCCCAGGGAGGTGGTTGAATGCCCATCCCTGGAAGGGTTTCAAAGCCAGAGAGATGTGGTGCTGAGGGCCAGGGTTTAGCCCCAGCCTTAGATGATGATTGGAGTGGAGGAGCTTAAAGGTCTTTTCCAGCCCAAAGGACTCTGTGATTCTCTGGCTCTGTGCACACAGGCCAGAAATGGAAGTGTCAGAGAGACACACACTGGGCTGTGCAGGCCTCTGCCCTTCCCAGCAGGCAGGAGCTGCAGGATCCATGCCCCTCCAGCAGCACCCTATCCCTCCTGCTCCTCCCAGAGCAGGGTCCCCTGTGGGGCTGGGTCCTAACCTCCAGCCTTGGCTGGGCTGCCACAGCCCCCAGCCTCCCACCCCCTCACCTTTGGGGCCAACTTGGTTCTGCTTTGTGCCTTTTCAGGTTTAACAGCTCTGTCAAATCTTCCTTTGGGGACAGGGCTGTGTTGCAGCCTCAGGGGGGGAGATCACCTCAGCAAGAGCCTCTTTGCCACACCAGTTTTCATCCACCCCCCTCCCCCCAGCTGGCTGCTGGCACACAAATAGATGGGTTGGTGTTTTTTACCTCCTTCTGCTAGAAGCTGTTTTCCTGGCTTCAAGACAAGCCCCAGGCTGGCTGCCAGGTGGCAATTGTGCCCTGAACCTTCTTTTCCATGCCCAATCCCCTCCTGCCCCCCTGCTCAGGACTTCCAGCTCCCAGTTAAAGCAGCTGTGTCCTCCCCAGCAGCACAGGGCTGAGCTGAGCCCAGGTTAAAACAGCTCAATAAACCCCAGCCCCCAGCTGCTGAGGGCCAAGGAGCTGTGCTGTCCACCCCCTGAGGCATCTGCTCAGGGATTAACACTGGCTTGTCTGTGCTTCCTGGGGAAGGAGGAAAGGGAAGTGGGGAGCAGCCCCATCCACCACTAGAGCTGGGCATTAAGGGGGTGAAAATGCCAGCAGGTTTGGGAGGGGGGGTCAAAGAGCCTGGAAAAAAACCCCATTTCTCTTTCAGAACATAAATGCCTTAGCTCCAAAGACTGAGAAATGAGTGGCTGAGGAACTGTTAGATTAGTGATGACACAGCTAAAGCCCCAAGGGCAGGGAGAAGGGGGCAGTGAAGAGAAGGGGAGCAAAAAGAGCTTAAGAGTGACTGCAGGGAAAAGCAGCTTCTTGTTTTTAAAGGGCAAGTTGTGTCAGCACTTCCTGAAGGGCCTACAAGCTTTGGCTGACTTTCCTCCTGCTGTCCCAGGGAGAGGCAGCTGCTTCCCCCCAGCAGAAGTAGCTCAGCCACCTTGTGGGTACACCACAGTGCTGGGAGTGAGGCTTTTCCCCACACCCCTGCTGCCCCTGCTCCTTCTGCCACCAGGGAAACTGTGCCAGGGCAGTGAGGAGGCTCAGTGCACCAAGCTGGGGATAAACTCATCAAGCTGGAGATGATAACTTCATCAGGGTCAGGGATAAATTCACCAAGCTGAAGATAACTTCATCAGTGTCAGGGATAAATTCATCAAGCTGGAGATGAATTCGTCAGTGAGAGAGAAAGAGCAGGACTGTGAACCCCAGCAAGCAGAGGCAGCACCTTCTGCCTGGGTGACTCTGAAAGGCATGGAGGGACTTCCCCCAGCAGGCAATGGAATTGAAAGGTGGGTGAGGCAGAAAATGAGCAGCCAGAGAAGTGGGGGCTGTGAGGAGCCCTGAGGATGATGCAGGAGCTGCCAGATGAGCCAGCCAAATAAACCCAAAGGAGGCAGGTGGGACAAGGACTTGTTTTGTTTTACAGGCATGAGCTGTGCTGGTTAAAGAGGTCTTTGGTTAGGTTGCTCCTTCCTTCTGAACTGGCTCCAGGCACTGCTGTACCTTCCAGCAACAGCTCAGGGGAGGGGACATGAGGCCCACAGGGAGGAGGAGTGCTTGTGGTTGTGGCAGGTTGGTCACCTCTGTCCCCTGCCTGCAAGCTCCTCAGGCTCTGCCAGCACCAAGGAAGCTCCAGATGACCCCTGAGAGGCACAGGTGGAGCTGAAGTGACAGAGGTCAGCTGTGGGAGGCAAGAGCAGCAAGGAGCAGCTTCTGAGGTATCAAGTCCCTGCTTATCCCAATTGCATCATTGGTACCAAAGGGGCACTGAGGTCTCCCAGCAGCATCTTCTGCCACCTCAGTGTCTTAGCAGCATGACAAGTCAGCCACTGGCTCAGGTCCTCTTCTCCCAAGAGCCAGCAGGACGCAGGGGTTGGTTTGCCTGGTGGTAAGCCCAGATCTCTTGTCTGCTTCACCCTGCCCTCACTGCTTGGTCAGCTCTCCAGGCTGACCCTGCTCTCCCAGAAGAGCTTCCCTCTCTTCATGGCTGTCTGGTCTTCCTTTCTGATAAGCAAGGAACTGGAAGGAGATCTGAGCAGAGGTTAAGGCTCTTCACACAAGCAGGAGTGGATCTCTGTGGTGTGTTTGGCCTCAGCACCTGACACAGGGCTGCTTGTGCCCACAGAGGTAGAAGCAAGGCAATGAGCTGAAGGCAGCCAAGGGGATGGCAGGAAGGGAGCTCTGGAGACCACTGAGTCCAACCCTGCTGCCAGAGCAGGATCACCCAGGGCAGGGAACACAGGAACACATCCAGGTGGGGCTTGAAAATCTCCAGGGAAGGAGATGACTCCACAACCTCTCTGGGCAGCCTGTTCCAGGGCTCCAGCACCCTCACACCAAAGAACTTTCTCCTCTTGTTGAGGTGGAAGCCCCTGTGTTCCAGTTCATGTCTGTTGCCCCTTGTTGATAAAACAGCCCTCTGAAACAGCCAGCAAATGACTCCCTGGCATGCACAGCTCAGAAGCAGCTGCTGAGCAGCATCCCCCACCCAGCCCTGCCCCGAGAAGGGATGGCTCCCTGCAAGGCCCTGCAGCTGGGACACGATGCTGGAGGCAAGTGCTGGCAGGGAAAGGATACAATCACGTCGAGGGACAAGACTCCCAGGCTGCCCACCAGCCAGGGCAGGTGGTGCAGGATGTAGTCACCTTCACCTTGCCCTGGCTCAGGGTTCTTCAGGAGGACACTGAGGCCATAGAGTAAGTTCCCCAACATCACCAGGGCAAAGAGGGAGTAGGAGACCCCAACGGTGGACTTCCTCTTGTACTGGAAGAAGAGGGGCCAGAGAGAGGAGCTTGGGTGCAGCTCTCCCAAGCATCACTAGTAAGCAGCTGTTAGTCACCCTCCTCCCCAAATAAAGAGTGGAGGTGGTGACTCAATGCTCAGAGCCTTGTAGTTCCCCTTGTGCTTTTAAGTAAAGGCAAAAGGAAAGCCCCCTCCTCAACACCTTGGTCTGTTACAGGGAGGGGAGAAACCTGAGTCAGGTTTTGGAGCAGAAATACAGAAAGCAGAACCATCAGAGGTGGGGACCTGGGAGCTCTGAGCAAAGAGGAGAGGCATGAAGGCAGGGTTTGAAATCTCAGGGCCCCAGGGGTCCCCAGCCTGCCCCACTCACGGTGTGCCACTCACGTTGGTGTAGATCTGGGGCAGGCGGGAGCAGAGGTACAGCACAGAGGAGATGGAGCCAATGGTGAAGCCAATGATCTCACTCCTGCTGAAGGGCTGCAAGGCAAGGAGCTGCTTTCAGGTGCTCACCTCCCACAGCACAGCTCAGGGCAGGGCAACAGCAGGGCCAACCCCAGCCTCTAATCTCCCCATCTATCCCTTGACCCACTGAGTGCTGACCCACCCCACTGGTTGCTTCATCCTCTCTCCCCTCATCACCCAGATTTAGGAACCAGCTCACCTTCAACCCCAGCTCATCCACATGGGCAGACAGCAGAGACCTCCCCTTAAAGGTCACAGGGTCCTGTGGCACAGCAGCACCTCTGCCCAGGAAGGAGAGAGTCGACAGCGTCCCCAGGGAGAGGAAGAGGAAGGCTGTGTTGATCGGGGCAGGGGCTGCAGGGAATGGAGCAGAGCCTGGTGAGGGAGGGCTCTTCCCCCAGCCCCCAGCCAGCCCAGCAGCTCTGAGCCTCAGAATCATTGCTTGGGTTGCAAAAGCCTCCAAGATCACCCAGTCCAACCATCACCCCACCACCACCATGGCCATCAAACCATGGCCCCAAGTGCCCTATCTCTTGAGCACCCCTAGGGATGGGACTCCCCCACCTCCCTGGGCAGCCTGTGCCAATGCCTGACCACTCCTGCTCCTCATGTCCCACCTAAACCTCCCCTGGCACACTCTCCCTCTATCACTAGACACTAGGGAGAAGAGACCAACCCCCCCCTCACTCCAACCTCCTTTCAAGGAGTTGTAGAGAGCAGAGAGGTCTCTCCTCAGGCTGAACCACCCCAGGTCCCTCAGCTGCTCCTCCCCAGCCCTGTTCTCCAGACCCTTCCCCAGCTTTGTTGCCCTTCTCTGGACCTCCTCCAGCACCTCACTGTCCTTGGAGAGGCCTGAAACAGAAGCCAGTACTCAAGGTGTGGCCTCACCAGTGCCCAGTCCAGGGGGGATAAGTGCCAGGGGCTGCACTTTGGTGATGGCAACCCCATGCAGAGCTACAGGCTGGGGTCAGAGTGGCTGAGAGCTCCCACACAGAAAGGGACCTGAGGGTGCTGATTGACAGCTGCCTGAACACGAGCCAGCAGTGTGCCCAGGGGGCCAAGAAGGCCAAGGGCATCCTGGCCTGCAGCAGGAAGAGTGTGGCCAGCAGGAGCAGGGAAGTCCTTGTGCCCTGTGCTCAGCACTGCTTAGGCCACACCTGGAGTCCTGTGTCCAGCTCTGGGCTCCTCAGGTTAGGAAAGAGGTTGAGCTGCTGGAAGGTGTCCAGAGGAGGGCAAGAAAGCTGGGGAGGGGTCTGGGGCACAGCCCTGGGAGGAGAGGCTGAGGGAGCTGGGAGCTGGAGAAGAGGAGGCTCAGGGGTGACCTCATTGCTCTCTCCAACTCCCTGCAGGGAGGTTGGAGCCAGGTGGGGGTTGGTCTCTTCTCCCAGGCAGCCAGCCCCAGAACAAGAGGACACAGTCTCAAACTGTGCCAGGGGAGGTTCAGGCTGGAGGTGAGGAGAAGGTTCTTCATAGAATGGGAGATTGGCCATTGGGATGTGCTGCCCAGGGAGGTGGTGGAGTCCTCATCCCTGGAGGTGTTCAGGAGGGGCTTGGATGTGGCACTTGGTGCCATGGTTTAGCCATGAGGTCTGTGGTGCCAGCTTGGACTCGATGATCCTCGAGGTCTCTTCCAACCTTAGTGAGACTGTGATAATCCCTGCCCTGGTGCTGCTGGCCACAGCACTGCTGATCCATGCCAGGCTGCTGGTGGTCTTCTTGGCAGCTGGTGATGCTCACCCAGCTGGGCAAGAAAAGGACCATGTGGGTGCCAGGAGGCCCTCTGGGTACTGAGACCTTCAAGCTCTCTTATCTCTGTGGTGGCACAGCCAGCAGGAGTGACTGGGGCTCTGCTGGGGGCACTTTAGCTGGCAGTGACAGGGGTAGCTGTGAGCTATCAGGGAGGAAACTGCCCCTGTCTCAGCAGGGGAGAGCACTCCAGTTTCCATGGGTTTAGGGCTATGAAAGATCATCCTCCCCCTCTAAAAGCTTTTGACCATCCCAAGTCACAACACAGCACATTCACATCCCTGCCAGGCCAAGCAAGGCTTGTGTTACATGGTGTGAAGCAGCTCTTCAGCACTGGCAGAACTGTAGGTAGCTGACAGGCCAAGTGTCAGCTGGTGTAACACCTTTAGGTGGCTTTAGTAAGCTAAATCAGGGTCCTGAGGGAGTCCTTGCTTGTAGCTCACAGAAAGCTGCAAGCCTAAACCAGTCAATTTCCTCTTGGTAGTTTCAGCCTTGCAAGAACTGCTCAGGTTCCCTTTTTCACCCCATCCCAACTGGGAGGAGCTTCTCCACTCCCTGCAAGAGGAGTGCAGACCCCAAACCAGCCCTTAAAGAGCCCTTTAAACAGCCCTCTGGCCTGCTGTCTCCAGCTGCAGGATGGAGCCACCACACAACTGCAAGGAATTTCCTTCTGCCCTTTGTGCAGCTCCCACTGGGTTTGTTTTCAACCTGAACACTGCCAAGTGGCATTCTGCAGAAGCTCCAGGCATGGCCAGCAGCTATCACAGATGCTCAGGTTACCTAAGAGCCCAGCAAGCAGTAAGTCATCTAACAGCTGCATCAAAGCATCTCTGCCCCAAGGCATCTCCCCCAGGGATTCCTTCCCCTCCTGGCTGCACAGCTCCAAGGGGAGCACACTGCCCTGGTAACCCCAACTCACATCCACTCCTGTTCTTCACTTTGTAGTAGAAGTAGAGAGAGAGCATCACCAGGTCTGCCAGCACATAGTAAATAGCTGTGTAAACCTGTGGGGAGAAGGGACAGCTCCAGCTGATGGCTGGGATGAGCCAGCACCCCTGGGAGCAACCCCAGGGGGAGAAGGGAGCACTTCAGGGCTGTTTGGGTCACTGGATGAAGCAGCACCCATCCCATGGCTCCTCCCCAGAGCCTGGGGTGTTGGAGAGCTGACCCAAGCTCACCACTTCACTCAGTACCTGCAGAGGCAACTGATGAGCCAGGAAGGAACCAATAAGGTTTAGGAGGTCTCCACCCAGCCATCCCAGCAGGAAATATATGGAGAGAGCTCTGTCCATGATGCCTGTTTTGCAGGCTTGGTAAAACTGCCTGCAGAGAGAGAGAGAGTTGGGCAGAGACAAACCATAAACCCTGGGTGGTTCAGTGCTACCTGGGAGCCATCCCCAGCTTTCCCTGACACTCTGACCTGGATCATTTCACAATCTCCACTCCAGGGGGCTGGGAAAGCAGAGATCTCCTTTAGCAAAGCTACCTGCTGCCCTGCAAACTGAGCCCTGCAAGAAGTCTTGTGACCCACTGGCTGCTTGCAGCAATCCCTCAGGCTCAAGCCCTCCTGATCTGTCCCTCATGGTGGGGGCAGAAAGCAGCAAGGAGGGACATCAGTTGCAGAAACCACCTCTCTGGTTACAAAATGGACCAAGATAGAGCACAACCCCCCCCCCCCCCAGGTCACCCTCTGCCACTGCTGTCCCAGCACTTCCAAGAAGCCCAGGGCTGCTGGAAACATTCCTTCCCCAGGTCTGACCTGCAAAGACTGCATTGCAGTTAGCTTACGTGGGCTCTTCCAGCTGCCAAGCTTAGCAATAACAATGTAATAGCACCTATGACAAGAGGGATCTGGAGGTGCTGGAAGGTGTCCAGAGCAGGGCCAGGAGGATGAGCAGAGGGCTGGAGCTGCTCTGCTGTGAGGACAGGCTGAAGGAGTTGGGGCTGTTCAGTCTGGAGAAGAGAAGGCTCCCAGGTGACCTCATTGTGGCCTTCCAGGAGCTGAAGGGGGCTCCAGGAAGGCTGGGGAGGGACTGCTCAGGCTCTCAGGGAGTGATAGGACTAGGGGGAATGGAATGAAGCTGGAGGTGGGGAGATTCAGGCTGGAGGGGAGGAGGAAGTTCTTCCCCATGAGAGTGGAATGGGTTGTCCAGGGAGGTGGTTGGGGCCCTGTCCCTGGAGGTGTTTAAGGCCAGGCTGGATGAGGCTCTGGGCAGCCTGATCTAGTGTGGGGTGTCCCTGCCCAGGGCAGGGGGGTTGGAACTGGCTGATTCTTGTGCTCCCTTCCAACCCTGACTGATTCTATGAACCAAAGTCTCGGGGGGTTGTGCTGCCTCCTCCCTCTCCTCCCGGTTAAACCCACCTTGTTCCAAGCCCAGACTGCCTTTGCTGGGAAGATTTAACACCCCTGGCAGCTCGTGCCAGGGGCATCTGGGGCCAGGGGCAGGGTCTGGGGAGCGATGCTTACGGAAAGGAGGCAGCTGCAAAGCAGAGGATGGAGACCAGCCCCAGGAGGACGCTGGCGATGTCCCGGCCGTCCTGGGCGCACTCGTTGAACACATCCATCACCCACTGGGATCCATTGGGACAGTCAGAAAGATTCCCAGGGAGAACACCCCTCCAGCTCCCTGGGCCCATGGCCTCTGGCTCTTGGCTCCACTGAAGAAGGTTTGTCAGTGTCTGGCAGTGAAACTCTCGGGGTAACACTGAAAAAAAAACCCCACCCCACAGGAACAGAGGAAAAGTGAAGCAAAACTGGGGGCAGAACAGCTCTGTATGAGCAGCAGACTCATGGGTCCTCTGGCTTGTGTTAAAAACACCCCCAGTTTTGGGGCAGCACAACTTAATTTTGCAACTGGTGGGATAAGTGGGGCAGGAAGCCTGGCAGCCAGGCAGAGTTCTTTAACTCAAAGAGAGGAAAAATCAAACGAGCAGGGCCAGGGAGGGGATTCTGCCCCTCTGCTCCACTCTGCTGAGACCACAGCTGGAGCTCTGGGGCCAAGTCTGGAGCCTCTGTGCCAGGAAGGATCTGGAGGGGCTGGAAGGTGTCCAGAGAAGGGCCACGAGGAGAAGCAGAGGGCTGGAGCTGCTCTGCTGTGAGCACAGCCTGAAGGAGTTGGGGTTGTGCAGGCTGGAGAGGAGAAGGCTCCCTGGAGACCTAATTGTGGCCTTCCAGGGTCTGCAGGGGGCTCCAAGAAAGCTGGGGAGGGACTTTTGAGGGTGTCAGGGAGTGACAGGACTGGGGGGGTGGAGCAAAACTAGAAGTGGGGAGATTGAGATTGGCTGTGAGGAAGAAGTTGTTCCCCAGGAGGGTGGTGAGAGCCTGGCACAGGTTGCCCAGGGAGGTGGTGGAAGCCTCCTGCCTGGAGGTGTTTGCAGCCAGGCTGGAGGTGGCTGTGAGCAACCTGCTGTGGTGTGAGGTGTCCCTGCCCATGGCAGGGGGGTTGGAGCTGGCTGAGCCTTGAGCTCCCTTCCAACCCTAACAATTCTATGAAACCCAGCCTCCCAGATTAGCAACTTACCTCTTGCTGACAGCCTTTTGGAGCTTGGCTTTTGCTTTGGAAATCCACTTTTTCACAAATTCACCTTTTTTTTCCCCTCCCCTTCTGTGTGGTTTTATTCACAAATCCACCACTTCTTCACAAACTTGCCTGGTTTACAGATCTGTTGTTTGCCCAGAAACTTGCTGCTTCCCTTCTCCCAAAAATCAGTTCTTTGGTCTGAAACTTGCTGCTTTCCTTCCTCCAAAAATCAGTTCTTTGGTCAGAAACTTGCTGCTTTCCTTCAAAATAGAATAGAATAAAATGAAAAAATAAATAATGATAATTAAAAAATAATAAATTCAAATAAATGACATAAAATAAAATACATAAAAAATAAAATAGAATAGCTAAAGAAGAGGAAAATAAGTAAAGAAGAAGAGGAAAATAACTAAAGAAGAGGAAAATAACTAAAATAAGTCAGCTTTTTGATCAGAAACTTGCTGTTTTCCTTCAAAAGAGAATAAAAGAGAATAAAAGAGAATAAAAGAGAATAAAAGAGAGATCATCTGTTTGGTCAGAAACTTGCTGTTTTCCTTCAAAAAGAGGGAGAGGAAAAGAGGGAGAGGAAAAGAGGGAGAGGAAAAGAGGGAGAGGAAAAGAGGGAGAGGAAAAGAGGGAGAGGAAAAGAGGGAGAGGAAAAGAGGGAGAGGAAAAGAGGGAGAGGAAAAGAGGGAGAGGAAAAGAGGGAGAGGAAAAGAGGGAGAGGAAAGAGGGAGAGGAAAAGAGGGAGAGGAAAAGAGGGAGAGGAAAAGAGGGAGAGGAAAAGAGGGAGGGAGAGAAAAGGGAGAGGAAAGGGAGAGGAAAAGAGGGAGAGGAAAAGAGGGAGAGGAAAAGAGGGAGAGGAAAAGAGGGAGAGGAAAAGAGGGAGAGGAAAAGAGGGAGAGGAAAAGAGGGAGAGGAAAAGAGGGAGAGGAAAAGAGGGAGAGGAAAAGAGGGAGAGGAAAAGAGGGAGAGGAAAAGAGGGAGAGGAAAGAGGGAGAGGAAAAGAGGGAGAGGAAAAGAGGGAGAGGAAAAGAGGGAGAGGAAAGAGGGAGAGGAAAAGAGGGAGAGGAAAAGAGGGAGAGGAAAGAGGGAGAGGAAAAGAGGGAGAGGAAAAGAGGGAGAGGAAAAGGGAGGGAGAGGAAAGAGGGAGAGGAAAAGAGGGAGAGGAAAAGAGGGAGAGGAAAGAGGGAGAGGAAAAGAGGGAGAGGAAAAGAGGGAGAGGAAAAGGGAGAGAGGGAAAAAGAGGGAGAGGAAAGAGGGAGAGGAAAAGAGGGAGAGGAAAAGAGGGAGAGGAAAGAGGGAGAGGAAAAGAGGGAGAGGAAAAGAGGGAGAGGAAAAGAGGGAGAGGAAAAGAGGGAGAGGAAAAGAGGGAGAGGAAAAGAGGGAGAGGAAAAGAGGGAGAGGAAAAGAGGGAGAGGAAAAGAGGGAGAGGAAAAGAGATCAGCTGTTTGGTCAGAAACTTGCTGTTTTCCTTCAAAAATAAAACAGAATAAAACAGAATAAAGCAGAATGAAGCAGAATGAGGCAGAATGAAGCAGAATGAAGCAGAATAATCAGCTGTTAGGTCAGAAACTTGCCTCTTCCTTCCCCCACCACCCTCCCCTCCCCCCACCCCAATCAATTCTTTGGTCTGAAACTTGCCGATTTCCTTCAAAATTAAAATGAAATGGAATAAAATAAACCAAAATAAACCAAATCAAACCAAAATTAACCAAACCAAACTAAACCAAACCGAACCGAATCAGCTGCTCGCTCGCCCTCCATCGCCCCCTCTCCAAGCCCAGCCGCCGTTTACCTCGCAACTTTGTGAGGACTTCCCGGGCTCTGCCGCCCCGCCGCTTAGTTTGAAGAGGTTGAAGGGCTGTTCTGTCGGGAAGTTCTAAAGGGTTTAATTTCTTGCTATTTAACGGCCTGCCTTTCCCTGAAACTTCTTGTTTTTACCTCAAACTTGCTTGCTTTAGGGAGCCGGCGGCGGGCGGAACGGGGAGGGCGGAACGGGGAGGGCGGAACCGCCGCCGCCGCCTCGGCGCATGCGCGCAAGGCGGGCAAAGCGCCCTCTAGAGCCGCAGCCCTGGCTGTGGTCTGGGAGCTCAGCCGCTCCTGACGGGGCGCTGTGAGGAGCTGCGCCAAGCAGCAGTGCCCAGCAAGCAGCTCTCAGCCACCAGGACCCTTGCTGTGTGGCAAGGGAAGAGGACTGTGGGAGGCCAAGCAGATGTTGTGTGGTTTGCTGCTTCGTGAGACAGTGACAAACGGCTCTTCCAAGCCCAGCTCTGGGACCCTGCGCAGCTAGGGTGGGAAGCAGCAGCCAGAGAGCCTCCCTTTGTGAGGACTTCCCGGGCTCTGCCGCCCCGCCGCTCGTTTGAAGAGGTTGAAGGGCTGTTCTGTCGGGAAGTTCTAAAGGGTTTAATTTCTTGCTATTTACCGGCCTGCCTTTCCCTGAAACTTCTTGTTTTCACCTCAAACTTGCTTGCTTTAGGGAGCCGGCGGCGGGCGGAACGGGGAGGACGGAGCCGGGAGGACGGAACCGCCGCCGCCACCGCCTCGGCGCATGCGCGCATGGCGGGCAAAGCGCCCTCTAGAGCAGCCGCTGGGGACCTGCGGGGCACTAGGGTGCTGTGAGGAGCTGCGCCAAGCAGCAGTGCCCAGCAAGCAGCTCTCAGCCACCAGGACCCTTGCTGTGTGGCAAGGGAAGAGGTCTGTGGGAGGCCAAGCAGATGTTGTGTGGTTTGCTGCTTCGTGAGACAGTGACAAATAGCTCTGCCAAGCCCAGCTCTGGGACCCTGCGCAGCTGGGGTGGGAAGCAGCAGCCAGACAGCCTCCCTGTGGGCAGGGGCTGCGGCTCTGCAGTTGCTGGGGGGGGGGGCTCCTGGTGATCAGAAAGGTGGAGAGAGGAGGGCAAGAAGCCAGTTGGGAGCAGCAGCTCCTTCTGCAGGGTGCTGCTGGGAGGGGGCAGCTGAGGGTGAGATTGGGTTGCGCCCTCACCCTGGAGGTGTTTGCTGCTGGACTTTCAGGCAAGGCTGAGAGCAGGGCAGGGGGTGGCTCCTAGACTGGGGGACTGTTGGGGGGTTGCTGCCATCATCTGCTGAGTGGCTTTGGGCTCAGCTGAGGGGAGGGAGGAGGATAATAAAAGGGATCAGCTGCTTGGTCAGAAACTTGCTGTTTGCCTTCAAAAAGAGCTCCTCTAGGGGGCGCTGTGCCCGCCGTGCGCGCATGCGCCGGGGCGGCCGCGATGGCTATGGCTGCGACGGCTATGGCGGCAAGCGGGGGAGTGCGGCCCGGCGTGGTGCTGGGCACCATGGAAATGGGGCGCCGGGCAGGGCCTGAGGTCAGCGCCACGCTCCTCCGCGCTTTCCTCCGCCGGGGCTACCGCCTCCTGGACACCGCTTATATGTACGCGGGGGGGGAGTCGGAGAAAATCCTGGGCGCGCTGCTGGCTGATGGCACGGAGCCCGGTAACGACCGGGGGGGTTGGTCGTTGTGGGGCTGCGGGGAGTTGGATATGGGGGGGGCAGGCTTTGGGGAGAGAGGTGGTCGCTGTCAGGTTGACAGTGGCGCTGAAGAGAAGGGACTTTGGTCAGGCTTCTTCCATGAGGAGGAAAAGGCTTCCCCGGGGTCCCTTGGGGGAGGAGGAAAAGGCTTCCCCGGGGCTGCTTCGTGAGGACTGTTCCTTGAGTACTGTGTTCAGGTCTGGGCTGCTCAGTTGAAGAAGGACATTGAGGCTCTTGAAGGTGTCCAGAGAAGGGTAAGAAAGCTGGGGAGGGGTCTGGGGCACAGCCCTGGAGGAGAGGCTGAGGGAGCTGGGGTTGCTTAGCCTGGAGAAGAGGAGGCTGAGGGGAGACCTTCTTGCTCTCTGCAACTCCCTGCAGGGAGGTTGGAGCCAGGTGGGGGTTGGTCTCTTCTCCCAGGCAGGCACCCAGCCCCAGAACAAGAGGACACAGTCTCAAGCTGTGCCAGGGGAGGTTTAGGCTGGAGGTGAGGAGAAAATTCTTCACAGAGAGAGTTGTTAGCTATTGGGATGTGCTGCCCAGGGAGGTGGTGGAGTCCCCATCCCTGGAGGTGTTCAAGAGGGGATTGGATGTGGCACTTGGAGCCATGGTTTAGTAGTCATGAGGTCTTGGGTGAGAGGTTGGACTTGATCTTTGAGGTCTCTTCCAACCTTATTGATTCTGTGATTCTAGGAGCAGGGGCTTGCTTCCCTGGCTGTGTTCCATGAGGAGCAGGGGCTCCCTGGCTGTGTTCCATGAGGAGCAGGTGCTTGCTTCCCTGGCTCTGTTCCATGAGCAGCAGGGCTTCCCTCCCTGGGTCTGATTCCTGGGAAGGATCTTCTATGGAGAAGGGTTTTCCCCTGCCCGACTGAGACTGTCCCTGAGGAAAAGGGCTTTCCCTCAAGCTTCAGCCCTGAGGAGTAAGGTCTTCCCTGCCAGGCTGGCAAGGTCCCTGAGGAAAAGGGCTTTCTCTTAAACCCATTGTCTGAGGATAAGGTTTTTCCCCCAGCAGGCCAGCACTGTCCCTGAGAAGGAACTTTATCTGGGCCCATTCCCTGAGAGGGTCTTCCCTGCTGGGCTGGCACTGTGTAGGGAAAGGCTTTCCACTAAGTCTTCCCTGAGGAGAAGGGTATTCCCTAGGTCACCTTCCTGAGGAGAAAGGTCTTCCCTTCCAGGCTGATACCATCCCTGAGGGGATATTTAGTGCTGACTCTGGGCCTTGAGGAGAAAGTGTCTCTCCAGGGCAGACCTGCAGTCCCTAAGCACAAGGCTTCTCCTGAGGAGAAAGGCCTTCCCTGGAACAGCTCAGGCAATGCTTGCACCATGCTCCTTATCCCCATTGCCTTCCTGAAGCTGGAAGTGTCCCTGCTCACTCTCTCTTTCTCTCTGCCAGTGGAAGTTGCCACCAAAGCCAACCCCTGGGACGGGAAGACGCTGAAGCCTGACAGTGTGCGATCCCAGCTGCACACATCCTTGGAGAGGCTGAAGAGGAAGAGTGTGGAGCTCTTCTACCTCCATGCCCCTGACCATGACACCCCAGTGGAGGAAACCCTGCGTGCCTGCAACGAGCTGCACAAAGAAGTAAAGTGGGGACTCCCAGCCTGGACCATCTCTTGATCTCCTCCCACCACCTGTTTTAAACCAGGGCTGCTTGTGCTCTTGTGCAGCCCTGGCTTTGCTCAGCAGTAGGAAGGGGACACAGAGGTGACCAGGGCAGAGCACTGTGTTGCATGGTCACATGGTGCACTTTGTTCTCAAAGGCTCTTGCAAAGGTTGGGGCATCTGAACTTTGCTTTCAGCTGTGACAAGTGACTAAGCTCAGGGTTGGTCATGGGTGAAGCATTCACCCAGCAGTGCCATTTTATATGAACCAGGGGAAAGATTGGGGTCAGGCCTTAGAATTCACAGCCATCTAGAAGAGGAAAGCAGACAACTCAACTCATGCTCAGTGATTAACCTTTCCACCACCTGCATCTTGCACTGCCTGGGTACACATTAACTTTAAACCCCCCCAGAACTGAACAGCTTTTATTCCTCTACAGGGAAAGTTTAAAGAACTTGGTCTGTCAAACTATGCTGCATGGGAGGTGGCAGAAATCTGCACCATCTGCAAATACAACAACTGGGTGATGCCAACTGTCTACCAGGTGAGGATTGCCATGGTCAGGTGAGGATTGCCATGGTCAGGTGAGGATTGCCATGGTCAGGTGAGGATTGCCATGGTCAGGTGAGGATTGCCATGGTCTGGCAAGTCCTTTGTTGAGGGTGAGATGAACCAAATGCAAAGAATATGAGGGTTCAGATGAGAACAGCTTATGGATGGTGCTGTGTCCTCACAGCAGTGGTCAGGCATGATGGGGAAGGGTCTAGGAGCCCCACATTTTAAATCATAGAATCAGTCAGGGTTGAAAGGGACCACAAAGATCAGCTAGTTCCAACCCCCCTGCCATGGGCAGGGACACCCCACACTAGATCAGGCTGCCCAGAGCCTCATCCAGCCTGGCCTTAAACACCTCCAGGGACAGAGCCCCAACCACCTCCCTGGACAACCCATTCCAGGGCTTCACCACTCTCATGGGGAAGAACTTCCTCCTCCCCTCCAGCCTGAATCTCCCCACCTCCAGCTTCATTCCATTCCCCCTAGTCCTAGCACTCCCTGAGATCCTGAGCAGTCCCTCCCCAGCCTTCCTGGAGCCCCCTTCAGCTCCTGGAAGGCCACAATGAGGTCACCTGGGAGCCTTCTCTTCTCCAGACTGAACAGCCCCAACTCCTTCAGTCTGTCCTCATAGATCAACCCTCTGTGTGCCAGGTACTGAGACAGAAGGGGAAGCTGCTGCAGTTAGCTGGGCAGTCCTTTTAGGACACACATGATCAGAGAGCTGTGAGGTCACTTCTCACAAACAGCTGAATCTGTGTTTGTTGCTTGAGTCAGTGACTCCCTTCACATGGAACTTCAAGTTTTTGCAGTATCTGCAACTCTTCAGGAAGTCTACTCCCAAGCAGATGATAACCTTCTGTGACCTGAAACCACTCTCCTGGATAGAAGAATTACTGGGAAGGATGAGGAAAAGGCTGTTCTGTGTGCTCCTGCTTGCTGTCACAAGCTGGTGTTTGACAAAGGGCCACAAAGATGATTAGGGGACTGGCATCCTGGCCTGCATCAGGAAGAGTGTGGCCAGCAGGAGCAGGGAAGTCATTCAGCACTGGTTAGGCCACACCTTGAGTCCTGTGTCCAGTTCTGGGCTCCTCAGTTCAGGAAAGATGTTCAGCTGCTGGAAGGTGTCCAGAGAAGGGCAAGAAAGCTGGGGAGGGGTCTGGGGCACAGCCCTGGGAGGAGAGGCTGAGGCAGCTGGGGTTGCTTAGCCTGGAGAAGAGGAGGCTGAGGGGAGACCTTCTTGCTCTCTGCAACTCCCTGCAGGGAGGTTGGAGCCAGGTGGGGGTTGGTCTCTTCTCCCAGGCAGGCAGCCAGCCCCAGAACAAGAGGACACAGTCTCAAGCTGTGCCAAGGGAGGTTTAGGCTGGAGATGAGGAGAAAGTTCTTCCCAGCAAGAGAGATTGGCCATGGGAATGTGCTGCCCAGGGAGGTGGTGAAGTCCCCATCCCTGGAGGTGTTTAGGAGGAGACTGGATGGGGTGCTTGGTGCCATGGTTGATTAGGTGGAGTCTCCATCTCTGGAGACATTCAAAACCCACCTGGATGTGTTCCTATGTGACCTTCTCTAGGTGACCCTGCCTTGGCACAGGTGGGTTGGTCTCAATATCACAGTATAACTCTAGGTTGGAAAGGACCTCGAGGATCATCGAGTCCAACCTATAAACACAGACCCCATGACTACACCATGCACCAAGTGCCACATCCAATCCCCTCTTGAACACCTCCAGGGATGGGGACTCCACCACCTCTTTGGGCAGCCCCTTCCTCCTCCAGAGGTCCCTTCCAACCCCTGCCTTTCTGTCACACCCTTTGTCTCTCACCTCTGCAGGGCATGTACAATGCCACCACTCGCCAGGTGGAAGCTGAGCTCTTCCCCTGCCTGAGGCACTACGGACTGCGCTTCTACGCCTACAACCCGCTGGCAGGTAATGGGGGGGCAGCAAGGGTGAGATTTGGAGGCAAAACCATGTAAACTGGGGGCTGCAGTAGAGCCACCCCATGGCTGAAGGTGCTGCTGGCTCTTTGCAGGAGGGCTGTTGACTGGCAAGTACAAGTATGAAGACAAAGAGACACAGCCCACAGGAAGGTTCTTTGGGAACGACTGGGCCCAAGCCTACAGGAACAGGTACGTTTGGAAGGGGCCTGCAAGAGAGCTGGGGAGGGACTTCTGAGGGTGTCAGGGAGTGATAGCACTAGGGGGAATGGAGGGAAAAATAGAAAGGGGTAGATTGAGATTGGCTGTGAGGAAGAAGTTGTTCCCCAGGAGGGTGGTGAGAGCCTGGCACAGGTTGCCCAGGGAGGTGGTGGAAGCCTCCTGCCTGGAGGTGTTTGCAGCCAGGCTGGAGGTGGCTGTGAGCAACCTGCTGTGGTGTGAGGTGTCCCTGCCCATGGCAGGGGGTTGGAGCTGGCTGAGCCTTGAGGTCCCTTCCAACCCTGACCATTCTATGACTCAGGTCTATGATTCAGCCCCAGGCTTGGCAGAGTTAGAGAATGGTTGGACTCCACAACCCTTCCCAAGCAAAAAGATTCTGTGACTCTCTAATTCTCCAGAGGACACTTAGAGAAGTGATGTCACTTAGACCATGAGTTTTTCCCCTACCTTTTTCAGCCTGGAGGTGTTTGCAGCCAGGCTGGATGTGGCTGTGAGCAACCTGCTGGAGTGTGAGGTGTCCCTGCCCATGCAGGGGGGTTGGAGCTGGCTGAGCCTTGAGGTCCCTTCCAACCCTGACAGTTCTGTGATTCTAATAATGGGCTTAGAGGAAGCAAAACTGACCCAAGTTTGGGCAGTGATGATTTCTGCTCATGTGAGTGAGTCTGTGGCTTGTGACTGAGCTTTGCAGGGTGGTTTTTTTTTAGGCTCAGCTTCCTCCCAGCTGACAGTGGGGGATAGCAGAAGTCCTCAGAGGTCATGAAAAGCTGCATGAGGCTTCCTGAAAGCCTTTTGTACTTGTCTGGAATGTAGATCTGTGCTTCACTGGAGGTCCCAATGCAATGAGAGTGATTTCTCTTCTTGCAGGTACTGGAAAAAACACAATTTTCAAGGCATTGACTTAGTAGAAAGAGCTCTGAAAGATGCTTATGGCTCCAGTGCACCGAGCCTGACCTCTGCTGCTCTGCGCTGGCTGTACCATCACTCCAAACTGCAGGTGAGAGCCCAGCGTGGCCACAGCCAGCAGCCTGCACAAGAGCTGGGCAGCTGCTGTGGCACACAGAGGGGAAACCTCTGTGTACAAGTGGTTATTGTTTAATCTGCATGACCCATGGGCTTGTGGCCTTCCAGAATGAGTGTTCCTGTGCCTGCCTGGCGCTGTAGGGGCGAGTCAGCTCCGTGTTTAACCCACAGAATCCTCTGTTCACAGGACTGGAAGTAGTAGAAGATATTAAGTGCAAATGAGAACTATAGAAGGGACCTTAAAGATCATCCAGTTCCAACCCCCTGTCATGGACAGGGACTCCTCCCACCAGCCCAGGTTGCTCAAGGCCTCATCCAACCTGGCCTTGAACAGCTCCAGAGAGGGGGCATCTATAACCTCACTGTGCAAGCTGTTCCAGTGTCTCACCCTCACTTCCTCATCTCCAGTCTACATCTCCCCTCTTCCAGCTTTAATCCATTTCTTCTCACCCTATCGCTACAATCCTTTGTAGAAAGTCCCTTCCTAGCTTTCTTGTAGGCACCCTTCAGGAACTGGGATCTTGGTTGACTACCCAACTACCCTGCAAGCAGGTGGCTTCCATTATCATCTGACTGAGAAATTCATGCTTCTATCTCAAAAGCCATCCCTCTAGCCTCTAGCAAAACAGGATGTGGCAGTTCTTGAGGAGCTTGGCATGACTTGGGAGATATTTGTGTGAACAGAACTTTGTGGTGTCAGCTGCCCCAAACATCCAGGAGTTCCTGTGTGTGCCTTATTGGAAAGAAGCATTTAAAGCTTGGCCTGCGGAAGCTGGGGTGCTGAACTGCATTGCTTTTAGGTACAGCAACTCCTCTTGTGCTTTGCAGGGCTCTCTTGGAGATGCAGTGATCGTTGGGATGTCCAACCTGGAGCAGCTAGAGCAGAACCTTGACTGCAGTGAGGAGGGTCCCCTGCTGCCAGCTGTGGTGGAAGCCTTTGACAAAGCCTGGAACCTGACTGCACACGACTGCCCCAACTACTTCCGCTAGAGCCTGGGCTAGGGGTGAGAAAGCAGAGGCGTGGGGGTGGAGAGTGGAGCACAGGTCTCTCAAAGCAGCTGCTCCCTTCATCCCCTGTGCAAATGGGCTGTGATTTTTTCCCTGTCTTAATGAAGCTTTGTAGGATCCACTACAGCTGTCAGCACTTGCTGTGCTGGGCCATGCCTTACTCCTCCTCCCCTCGTGGGCCATCAGCTCTAGGCCACACGCTTAGCGGTGACTCACGCTCTGGCCACATACAGGAGTGAAGGCCCCAGTTCTACTTCAGTATGATCTCAAGTCATGTCCCTTCTAACACAGACCCTCTCTCTCAACTGTGCTGGCTGGCCTCTCTCTGTAGTTTTGATATTTGAGCCCAGCAGCTTCTTCTGAAGCTCCTACCAGAAAAGAAGACCCAACCCTTCAGCACCTTCCCCAGGGTCAGGGGTTGCTGCGTTACACTGACACGCTTTCTGCCTAGCTGTGGTGTTTGAGGAGGCCATTTCCTCAGATCCCAGGGTTCTCAAACAGCCAACAGGCAGCAGTGACAGCCAGCTGAAGTTTTAAAGGTAGATTTATATATATATATATAAAAAAAAAAAATAAATCCCATCATTAGCTCATCTCCAGAGAAGCTGATTTGAGCTGCTCATCCTTGTCCTGGTGCAAAGGGAGAAGGGAAGCAGCCTCCTCTTTTTGTCTCTGAAGTAAACTGTCTGGAGTCCAAGCACAAGGGCTGCTGCTAGTCCTCAATGCTGTCATCATCATTGTCCTCCTCCTCTTCTTCCTCTTCCTCCTCCTCTGTGTCTCCCACAAGCTTCTGGAAGGCTCCAGTCTCGGAATTCCACAGAAACTTGATGGTGACTTTGAACTCTGCCATCTCGTAGCCAAAGAGTTTCTAGGAAAAAAAGGACCCAAAGCCATCACTCCTGTTCCCTTGTCTCCAGGGGCAGCCTGGCACACCCCCTTGTGCTGTGTAAATACTGCTCCCAGGTTTCTAGTGGTTTGCAGGTATTTGGTAACAGCCCTTCCAGAGGGGACTGCAGAGCAAAGCAAGACTGAAATTAGCTGCTGCAGCGTTTCAGCACTCCAAGCAGGGAGTTTGCTGCACCCCACTGACTGCTCAGCTTCACTGAGGACTCCAGACCTTCCAGCCTTATTAAACTCAACAGTTGCTTTGTCTCAGGGGAGGTGTGGGCTCAGAGGGGTGCTACATCCCAACGTTACTCACCAGGACACGGGCTTGCTCAGGGGTGAGCACGTCCCCTTCTTTGCAGACTTCGTAATCTGAAAGCAGCGTCACCACTCCTGCAGGAACAGAAGCTCTTGGAATAGCCTCACAAACAGTGGACAAGCCTGAGCTCAGACTCCCACAGTATCACAGGATAACTAAGGCTGGAAGAGACCTCGAGGATCATCGAGTCCAACCTATCAACACTGACCCCATGACCAGACCATGGCACTAAGTGCCACATCCAATCCCCTCTTGAACACCTCCAGGGATGGGGACTCCACCACCTCCCTGGGCAGCACATCCCGATGACTCTCTCAGTGAAGAACTTTCTCCTCACCTCGAGTCTAAACCTCCCCTGGCACAGCTTGAGACTGTGTCCCCTTGTTCTGCTGCTGGGTGCCTGGGAGAAGAGACCAACCCCCACCTGGCTCCAAGCTCCCTGCAGGGAGTTGGAGAGAGCAAGAAGGTCTCCCCTCAGCCTCCTCTTCTGCAGGCTAAGCAACCCCAGCTCCCTCAGCCTCTCCTCCCAGGGCTGTGCTCCAGACCCCTCCCCAGCTTTCTTGCCCTTCTCTGGACACCTTCAAGTCTCTCAGTGTCCTTCTTAAACTGAGGAGCCCAGAACTGGACACAGGACTCCAGGTGTGGCCTAAGCAGTGCTGAGCACAGGGCAGGATGACCTCCCTGCTCCTGCTGGCCACACTCTTCCTGATGCAGGCCAGGATGCCATTGGCCCTCTTGCCCACCTGGGCACACTGCTGGCTCATATTCAGGCAGCTGTCAATCAGCACCCCCAGGTCCCTCTCTGTTTGGGAGTTCTCAGCCACTCTGACCCCAGCCTGTGGCACTGCCTGGGGTTGCTGTGGCCAAAGTGCAGCCCCTGGACTTGGACTTGTTCAATGCCATCCTGTTGGCCTCTGCCCATCTGTCCGGTCTGTCAAGGTTCCTCTGCAGAGCCTTTCTGCCCTCTCACTGACCAACATCTGCTCCCAACTTGGTGTCATCTGCACACTTGCTGATGACTGACTCAATCCCCTCATCCAGATCATCAATGAGATGTTAAAGAGGATGAGGCCCAGCACTGATGCCTGGGGCACACCACTGGTGCCTGGCTGCCAGCTGGCTGTGGCACCATTCCCCACCACTCTCTGGGCTCAGCCTCCAGCCAGTTCCTAACCCAGCACAGAGTGTTGTGGTCCAAGCCTCGAGCTGACCGCTTAGCCAGCGGTTTGCTGTGGGGGACGGTGTCAAAGGCCTCAAACTCAAACACTGCATGGCATCAGCCACCCAGGGCCAGTGTTAGTGTGCACCTCTAGAAGCTGGGTGAGACCAGCTCAGAGAGTCTCCCACGACAGGCTGCTGAATGCTCTAGGTTAGGCTGAGCCTTGATAGTTACACTGAGGCTGGAATCTTGTACAAAGTTGGTTGTTTACTTGGCCTTTAACAGCAGTTTGGGAAGGATGGTGCACTGGGGTGGTGCAGCCTAGAGAAAAGGAGGCTGAAGAGAGACCTGGCTTTTTGCAGCTCCCAGAAAGGAGACTGGAGCCAGCTCAGGGTTGGTCTCTTCTACCAGGGAACAAGTGGTAGGACGAGAGGAAATGGCCTCAAGCTGCACCAGGGGAGGTTTAGGTTGGACATCAGCAGAAACTTCTTCAGGGAAAGGGTTCTCAAAGCCAGCCTGGCACAGGCTGCCCAGGGGGGTGGTTGAATCCCCATCCCTGGGGAAGTTTCAAAGCCAGAGAGATATGGTGCTGAGGTCCATGGCTTAGCCCCAGCCTTGGTTGGACTTGATCTTAAAAGGTCTTTTCACCTGAAGCAATCCTCTGATTCTGAAAGCACATACTAATTTCCAGCACCAGCTGAAGAAGAACACCATTCACTCTGTGTTCTAGATTCAATTCTCCTTGAACATTTAACAGTCTGCTTGAGAGATCTTACTTGCACAGACAAAGAACCCAACTGTTCCTCCATGACCCCTGCACCTACCTTTCTTTAAGGCTGTGGGCAATCCCAGCTGCCGTAGCTGAGGCTCCATGGAGTGGGGGAACTGCTCCAAGGGCCCTGTGTCCAGGCTGACTGTGTACGTTGCCTTGTTCCCTGCACGGGCAAAGTCCACCTCTCTGAATTTGGAGAACCACCTGAGAGGGTTAAGAAGGGCTTTAGATGTGGAAACAACCTCCTGGGGGCTAAGACAGAGAATCTGAACTTCCTCTGGAGGATGGCAAGAGGCAGACCAGCAGAAGGAGAGCGCTGTCTCAAGAGAAGCATCAAGTGAAGTCATTGAGAGGCCAAAAGGCTGCCCAGCATCTCAGTATAACTTAGGCTGGAAAGGACCTAGAGGATCATCAAGTCTAACCTATCAACACAGACCCCATGACTACACCATGGCACCAAAGTGCTACATCCAATCTCCTCTGGAACACCTCCAGGGATGGGGACTCCACCACCTCCCCGGGCAGCACATCCCAATGACGAATGACTCGCTCAGTGAAGAACTTTCTCCTCACCTCGAGTCTAAACCTCCCCTGGCACAGCTTGAGACTGTGTCCTCTTGTTCTGCTGCTGGTTGCCTGGGAGAAGAGGCCAACCCCTTCCTGGCTCCAATCACCTTTCAGGTAGTTGTAGAGGGCAATGAGGTCACCCAAGCCTCCTCTTCTCCAGGCTAAGCAACCCCAGCTCCCTCAGCCTCTCCTCACAGGGCTGTGCTCAAGGCCTCTCCCCAGCCTTGTTGCCCTTCTCTGGACACCTTCAAGTGTTTCGATGTCCTTCTTAAACTGAGGAGCCCAGAACTGGACACAGGACTCAAGGTGCGGCCTAACCAAAGCAGAGCACAGGGCACAAGGACTTCCCTGCTCCTGCTGGCCACACTCTTCCTGCTGCAGGCCAGGATGCCATTGGCCCTCCTGGCCACCTGGGCACACTGCTGGCTCATATTCAGGTGGCTGTCGATCAGCACCCCCAGGTCCCTCTCTGTTTGGGAGCTCTCCAGCCCCTCTGACCCCAGCCTGTAGCTCTGCATGGGAGCCCACAGTGGCAGCCCACAGCTCTGCCAGATGAGTACTTACTCATCCACCTCGTCCTTGGTGCGGTTAGTGAAGAGGAGACCAACTTCACCTCTCAGGTGTTTGCTGACCTGGAAGAAAGAGGCTAGCTGTGGGATGCTGGTAACACAAAAGGAAAGGAGGCTGAAGGAAGACTTCCTGAAAGAAAGCTGAAGCCTGGTGGGGGTTGGCCTCTTCTCCCAAGGAACAAGTGATAGGACAAGAGGAAATGGCCTCAAGTTGCACCAGGGGAGGTTTAGGTGGGACACAAGAAGCAGTTTCTTCCCCAAAGGGTTGTCAAGGCCTGGAAAAGGCTGCCCAGGGCAGTGATGGAGTCCCCCTCCCTGATGGAGTTTCAAAGCTGTGGAGATGTGGTGCTGAGGGGCATGCCTTAGTGGTGCTGGGTTAAGGGTTGGACTCTATGATCTTAAAGGTCTCTTGCAACAAACAACTCTTATTTCCCATGAGCGAGGCATATCTTTGGGGCACACAGAATAACCCCCAGCCCTTACCTTATGCAGATTCTCCTTGTACTCGCTGCTCGGCTCACGTCCCAGCGCCACCATCATCACTTTGTTCTTCCCGAAGAAGATCCTGGGACAGGAGGAGGAGGCCGCTGTGAGCCCCCGGGCCGCGCTCCCTACTAGGGCAGCCCCCACCCGCCGTCATGTCGGCTCACCTGCTGTGCTTCCAGGCGTTCCGGACGTCCTTCAGCTTGTTGTTCCTCATGTTGGCAACGGAGAAGACAAAGATGTACTTGTAGGTGTCCACACATCGCCGCAGCTGCAAGGCAGGGGTTAGCCGGGACCGGGGAGCGGAGCGCCGGGTAGGGCCGAATGGGTCCGCGCCGCACTTACCTCAGTGATCAGCGCCTGCTTGGCTTCCAATCCCTTCCTGGGTGTCCGCGTCAAGGAGACTGCCGGGAGAGAAGCAAAAAGGCCGCGTTAGAGCGGGGATGGGGGGAGAGAAGCGAAGGAGGAGAAGGGGCGCTCACCTTTGCGGTCCCGCTTGGACTTCGGCATGGCGCCGCCGTGCTTCGAGGTCCCCTCGGCGGCGTGCGGGCTGCTGGGAACACCAGCGGCTGCCCCGCGCGGTGCCTGCTGCCGCCCCGCAATGCTCAGGCGGGAGCCCCGCGCAGGCGGCGCCGAGGGCAGCCCCGAAGCGCTAAGGCCCCCGGGACGCTATGGCGGCTGGTCTGTGGGCGCTGCTGCTGCTGCTGCCCCTGGCGACTGCAGTCTATGAGGACCAAGTGGGCAAGTTCGACTGGTGAGTGCTGGGGGAAAGCTGGGGCGCCCCCACCGAGCCGAGGTCCTGCAAGCAGACCCTGGGCCTGCCGTGCTGCCTCCTGCTGCAGCTACTCGGCAGGCCTTCGCCCTTTGCCTCGTTGTGCTGCTTCACCTCCCCTCGCTTTTCCTCTCCCAGGAGGCAGCAGTATGTGGGGAAGCTTAAGTTCGCCTCCTTGGAGGCCTCGCAGGGTTCGAAGAAGCTCATCGTTGCCACGGAAAAGAATGTTGTGGCTGCCCTGAACTCCAGGAGCGGCGAAATCTGTGAGTGAATGAGGTTATGTTGTGGGGAAGGTGCGTTTTGCCCTAAAGCTAATGTGTCAAACGAGTTGCACCATGGTTTTAGTTCTAATAATTCAACACTGGGGCTGTTGTTCTGTTAGACTGAGCAGGTGCTGTCAGCTCTTGCTTAAGGCAGCAGGCTGTTCTGTGCATAGCCTTATTGCCATGGGTAGTCTAGGTTTAAAGATTATAATGAGCAGATGTCTTTAAAGGAGCAAATTGTGTTCATCCCTAACTTGTTTCCTTCAGTGTGGCGCCATGTGGACAAGGGAACCCCTGAAGGAGTGATAGATGCAATGCTGATCCATGGGCAAGGTGAGGAGGATCACACAATGGCTTGGGTTGGAAGCAACCTTAAAGATCATCCAGTTCCAGCCACCTCTGCCAGGGGCAGGGACACTTCCCATTAGACCAGGCTGCTCAAGGCCTCATCCAGCCTGGCCCTGAACACCTCCAGGGAAGGGACACACAGCCTCCTTGGGCAACCTGTTCCAGTGTCTCCCCACCTTCACTGGAAAGAATGTCTTCCTAATCTCCAGTCTAAATCTGCCCTCTCCTGGCTCAAATCCTTTGCCCCTCATCCTGTGATACCATGTGATACTGTCACTCCATGATTTGTACAAAGTCCCTCCCCAGCTCTCCTCTAGCCCACTTCAGGTACTGGAAGGCTGCTCTAAGGTCACTCTGGAGCCTTCTCTTCTCCAGGCTGAGCAACCCCAACTCTTGCAACCTGTCCCCACAGGGGAAAGTGCTTCAGCCCTCTGATCATTCTCGTGGCCTTTCATAACCATGCAGGTGGTGTGGTGGGGGCTTGCAGTTATCTTTGTGGGATCTCAACCATGTGTTAGACAACAAGTTGGATTTGCTGTGGTGCTCTGTGGTCAACACAAGGCCTGTGTTCACCTCCTCCTCTTCATTTCCTGGGCAGATGCCATCACTGTCTCCAATGCCGGACGCATCCTGCGTTCCTGGGAGACCAACATTGGTGGCTTGAACTGGGAGACATCCCTGGACACTGGCAGGTAGGTTCTTGTCTTTGCACTGTTTCCTGCCCCTGGGAAGGAAGAAACAGCTTCCTGACCTTCTCTGAACTTGCATTATAAGGGAAAATTAAGTTAAGTGTGGGGTTTCTGAAACAACACTTGGCTGACATCCTTGGGAACGCCTGAACCTCACAGTTAAAATCCAATGCTGCTTCTGTTTCTTAGCAACCAATAAGAGGAAAAGATAGATTGTTGTTTTTATAGATGCATTTCCTCCTTAAATACACAGCATGCTCAGCCTGCACCTGGCTTGAGGTGTGTTTGGCCTCCAGTCTCCTCCTCTCAGCTGAAATCAGCGAGGATAAAGGAGGCCCTGAGTTGTACTTCAGGACTGCTGTGAAGTGTTTGAAGATCTTCAAGCAGAGGCCATTTTTTGGGTTTTTCCTGGAGGGAGGTAATTCTCTAACTGCCAGTTGCTGACCTGCTGCTTAGCTTCCAGGTGGCTAGCCTGGTGGGGCTGCAGGACGTGGTGAAGTACGTGGCGGTGCTGAAGAAGGCAGCCATCTCTCTTCACTACCTCTCCAATGGGCACCAGAAGTGGGTGGAGCACTTACCAGAGAGGTAAGGGCAGGTCTGGAGTAGAAGTGTAAACTTCTGACAGGCTGCCTTGGAGAGGAAAGGATGCTGTACCTGCCTTTGGCTTCTGAAAATAGCAGTGTGAGAGAGGATGAGCAGAGGGCTGGAGCACCTCTCCTATGAGGACAGGCTGAAGGAGTTGGGGCTGTTCAGTCTGCAGAAGAGAAGGCTCCCAGGTGACCTCATTGTGGCCTTCCAGGATCTGAAGGGGGCTTACAGGAAGGCTGGGGAGGGACTGCTCAGGATCTCAGGTAGTGATAGGAGTAGGAGGATTGGAATTCAGTATTCAGTATTCCTAAGGTTGGAAGAAACCTCAAAGATCATGGAGTCCAACCTGTCACCACAGACCTCATGACTAGAGTAGGGAGAACACTGCTGCCCACTGCAGGCTTGAACTCAAGACCTTCCCATTAAGGGTCTGATGCACTACCAACTGAGCCATGAATGAAGCTGGGGGTGGGGAGATTCAGGCTGGAGGGGAGGAGGAAGTTCTTCCCCATGAAAGTGGTGAAGCCCTGGAATGGGTTGTCCAGGGAGGTGGTTGAGGCCCTGTCCCTGGAGGTGTTTAAGGCCAGGCTGGCTGAGGCTCTGGGCAGCCTGCTCTAGTGTGGGGTGTCCCTTGGAACTGGCTGATCCTTGTGGTCCCTTCCAACCCTGACTGATTCTATGATCCTATGACAGCGATTCATGGTCACTGCCTCTCTTGCAGTGAGGCTACTCAGTACCAGATGCTGTATTCCCATGGGACTGGGGTGATCCACGTGCTTGGAATTGTTCCCCAGAGCCACTTGACTGTTTTGACATTCAGTGTGGAAGATGGAGAAGTTACCAAACAGGTACTGTTTGATTCTGGGTCCCAAATGCTGCATGTGATGTTAACAGATGGACTTCCTGCTACCTGGGCTGTGCTCTGCAGAGCAATTCATTGTTGTGGTACAGATGAAGTCTCCTTTCACTGTGGCATTGCCTGTGGGCCACTAAATGGATTTCACTGCTGAACTTCCTGAAGACAAAACAGAATTAGGCTTGCAGCTGTTAGTTGAGACCATTCAGTACCATTCCAGTGCCTGAAGGGGCTGCAAAAAAGCAAGGAAATGACTATTAGCAAGGGCTTGTAGTGACAGGATGAGAGGAATGGACTGAAGCTTGAGGAGGGCAGATTTAGATTGGAGATGAGTGAGAAATTCTTTAAGAGTGAGGGTGGGGAGACACTGGAACAGGTTGCCCAGGGGGGTTGTGGATGCCCTCCTGCCTGGGAGTGTTCATGGCCAGGCTGGATGAAGCCTTGAGCAACCAGGGCTAGTGGGAGGTGTCCCTGCCCATGGCAGGGGGTTGGAATTGGATGATCTTTAAGGTCTCTTCCAACTCCAACCCTTCCATGGTTCTATGAATACAGGAAGTCCCAAACTGTCAGATAGTTTCTCCCAGGGTCACAGGTAGAAATAATGCTGGTTTGAATTCCTGCTTGTGTCCAAGTTGCTTCTTTGAAGATTTGTTCCCCTGACAGTGTGTCTCTCTTGGCAGGTCAGAGTGGCAGCTCCATGGCTGAAGAGCTTAGAGGGCCTGTGTGGTGTGGTGGGGCAGGCAGTGCTGGTCTGTGTGGACATGGACACTCAGTCACTCTATGTTTGCTCCTTGGAGACAGAGCAGGAGATGAAGCAGATCCCCCTGCAGGTGAGAAGCGCTGGAAGAGCCCTGTACAGAGCTCATTCTCCAGCTGCTCTGCTGTCTGACAGCCTGGCAGCACAGGGGGTTCTGCTTTTGGTAGAACTAGAGAATGATGAGAGGTGTTTGGAGGGAACAATCCATGAATTGAAGGAATGGAGAGAGAACTGTCTGTGTAATGATTGCTTCTGGCTGAGCTTAGCTCCAGTGACATCTTTGCTTCTGCTGTCTTAACCCTGACAGGGGGAACCCTTTTCCAAGCTTATGTTGCTGCTGAGAAAAGAAAAGGGTTGGTTTCAGTGAAGCACAACAGCATCACAGAATACATCTGGGTGGAAGAGGCCTCAAAGGTCATCCAGTCCAGCCCTTGACCCAGCACTGAAGGGTCAACACCAAAGCATGTCCTTAAGTGCCAGGTTCACATGATGCTTGACCACCTCCAGGGATGGTCACTCCAGCACTGCCCTGGGCAGCCCATTCACAGAATCACCAAGGTTGGAAGAGACCTCAAAGATCATCAAGTCCAACCTGTCACCACAGCCCTCCTGACTAAACCATGGCACCAAGTGTCACTCCAACCCTTTCAGTGAAGCAATATTTCCCAATATCCAGCCTGAACCTCCCCTGCTGCAGCTTGTAACCATGTCCCCTGCTCCTGTTGCTTGACACCAACACATGCACTTGCCTTTCTTCCACAGTCACTTGACCTGGAGTTTGCTGATGACTTCCAGCCCAGGATATTGGCCACTCAACCCAATGTCATTGGAGCTTCAAGGACTCAGTTCTTCCTGCAGCTCTCTCCAAGCCACTTCTCCCTGCTGCAGTACAAGCAGGGACTGCTCAGTCACCTTAGGGACTTCCAGCAGGTAACCACAAGAAATGCACTTGTGTGAGGGGGCCAGCTACAGCTTAAAACACTTTAAAACAGGCACACACCTCAGGACTCAGTGTTCTGAACAAGCTGCTGGGCTGCTCCTTTCCACTGTTCTCCTGGCTGCAATACTTAGACCTGTTTGATTTCATTTACACTAGCTGCTGAAATGTTTTCAAGTGCCAGTGGAGATGTGTTTTGGTGCCAACAGCTGTCAGCCTTGGGGGAGTTTCCTGGTTTTGAGGTGGGCAGAGAGATGTCTGTCAGTGCAGCAGTGCTTTGAGAGATTTGGAGTAGCAAACAAGCTCTAAAGCAGCTCAGCAACACTGGACATGATGGTTCAGAAACCTGTGGCAGATCAACTGTTTGGTCCTGCTCTGGGTGGACCCAAAAACCTCCAGAGGTTCCTTCAAACCCCTAACATCCTGTGACCCTGTGAACTGTTTCCATCTTTATCAGAAGTGGTTTCACTCTTCACAGAACCCCAGCATGGTAGGGGTTGGAAGGGACCTCTGGAGATCATCCAGTCCAAGCCCCCTGCTAAAGCAGGGCACCCACAGCAGCTTGCCCAGGAGCACAGTGGCCAGGAGGGGTTGGAAGCTCTCCACACAAGGAGACTCCACAACCTCTCTGGGCAGCCTGCTCCAGGGCTCCAGCACCCTCACACCAAACAATTTTCTCCTCATAAGAGATACAACACCTGCTAGGTTCTTACAGGAGATTATTTTCTTGTTTGCTAACCCAATGGAGTTTCATCTGGCTGGGAAGGATCACCTGGCTTACATTCCACTATGGCTGAACTTACTACAGAGCTAGCTGCTTTTTGTGAGGGATTTGAGTGAGTTCTTCTTTGCTTCATCATTTCCTGCTGTTTGTTTCTTCTTTCCAGGCAGCTCTGGTGAGTTTTGCAACAACAGGAGAGAAAACTGTGGCTGCTGTCCTGACCTGCAGGAGTGAGCTGGTGAGGACAACTTGCTTGTGATCAGCTCAGCTTTAGTATGGCTATGCACTGGGGGTGGGTTCCACAAGTGTTTTCCTCCACAGGTCCAGGGATGGGGAGTAGCACTGGGTAACAGGAAGTTGCAATTAGCTTCTAAGACATGTGAAGCATCTTGGTTATCTTCAGCTAAAGCTGTCTCTGGGGAGACCTAGGGCAGATCTTTGAGGTCTCTTCCAACCTTATTGATTCTACGATCTTCTGTCTGTACAACTCCCAGGTGGGTATTGGTCTCTTCTCCCAAGGAGCAGGAGATAGGATAAGAGGAAATGGCCTCAAGCTGTGCCAGAGGAGGTTTAAGCTGAACATGAGGAACAGTTGCCAGGCTCTGGAACAGGCTGCCCAGGGCAGTGGTGGAATCTCCATCCCTGGAGGGGTTTGACAGATGTGGTGCTGAGGGCCATGGTTTAGTGGTGCCCTGGCAGTGTGGGGTTAAAGGTTGGGCTGGTGATGATCTTAAAGGTCTCTCCCAACTAAACCAATTCTGTTACGCTCTGCTGTCCTGTGCACAGCCTTGTGTAAGGTGAGTGTGTCACCTGACAATTGGCTCTCCTGAGCTGTTGAGGATTTCACTTCTTGGGGGGGTGCCAAACTTAGCAAGGTTTCATTTTGAAGAGGACCAGAGTAGAACAGAGCTGTTCCCTGCCTTTTTTTTCCAGGCTCAAGCTGAGCCTTGTCAGTCACTCCAAACCCTAAATATTTTTGTATGCTTCCTGGGATCTGCAGCCTCATGACCTCTTCTTTCATTTCAGAAACCTGGAAGTGCTGAAGGCCTTCATGCTGGAGGTAGTCAGGAGGAGGCCAGGAAGCAGGTACAAAGTGCTCTTGTTGCCAAGAAGTGTGGAAGCTCTTGAGGGTCCATTTCATTCCTTTGTGTGCAGGAGCAGCATGGGAAAGGGGTTGCAGCATCTTTGTAGTGACTGCTGCTTTGTAGCAGCTGATCTGGAAGGACCTTGAAGCCACAGCTCTTGCAGAAGGATTTCCCATGCAGCAGAATTTGCTGTGGCAGTGATGTTTGACTCAGCTCTTTTCTGCCTGTTGTTACAGGACTCCTTGACCTGTTCCAATCAAACCTACAACATTAATCTCTACCTGGTTGAAACTGGACAAAGATTGTTGGACACCACAATTACCTTTACCCTGGAGCAGAGTGGGACTAAGCCACAGCAGGTGAGCAGAGTCTTCTCCCAGGCAACCAGCACCAGAACAAGAGGACACAGTCTCAAGCTGTGCCAGGGGAGGTTTAGGCTGGAGGTGAGGAAGAAGCTCTTCATAGAAGGAGTGATTGGCCTTTGGAATGTGCTGCCCAGGGAGGTGGTGGAGTCCCATCCCTGGAGGTGTTTAGGAAGAGACTGGATGGGGTGCTTGGTGCCATGGTTTAGTTGATCAGATGGTGTTGGGTGATAGGTTGGACCTGATGATCTCAAAGGTCTCTTCCAACCTGGTTATTTCTAGTTCCCCCTCCCTCCCTCTCTAGTTCCCCCTCCCTCCCTCCCTCTCTAGTTCTCCCTCCCTCCCTCCCTCCCTCCCTCTCTAGTTCTCCCCCTCCCTCCCTCCCTCCCTCTCTAGTTCCCCCTCCCTCCCTCCCTCTCTAGTTCCCCCTCCCTCTCTAGTTCCCCCTCCCTCTCTAGTTCCCCCTCCCTCCCTCTCTAGTTCCCCCTCCCTCCCTCTCTAGTTCCCCCTCCCTCCCTCTCTAGTTCCCCCTCCCTCCCTCTCTAGTTCCCCCTCCCTCCCTCTCTAGTTCCCCCTCCCTCCCTCTCTAGTTCCCCTCCCTCCCTCTCTAGTTCCCCCTCCCTCCCTCTCTAGTTCCCCCTCCCTCCCTCTCTAGTTCCCCCTCCCTCCCTCTCTAGTTCCCCCTCCCTCCCTCTCTAGTTCCCCTCCCTCCCTCTCTAGTTCTCCCTCCCTCTCTAGTTCTCCCTCCCTCTCTAGTTCTCCCTCCCTCTCTAGTTCTCCCTCCCTCCCTCCCTCTCTAGTTCTCCCTCCCTCTCTAGTTCTCCCTCCCTCTCTAGTTCTCCCTCCCTCTCTAGTTCTCCTCCCTCTCTAGTTCTCCCTCCCTCTCTAGTTCTCCCTCCCTCTCTAGTTCTCCCTCCCTCTCTAGTTCTCCCTCCCTCTCTAGTTCTCCCTCCCTCTCTAGTTCTCCCTCCCTCTCTAGTTCTCCCTCCCTCTCTAGTTCTCCCTCCCTCTCTAGTTCTCCCTCCCTCTCTAGTTCTCCCTCCCTCTCTAGTTCTCCCTCCCTCTCTAGTTCTCCCTCCCTCTCTAGTTCTCCCTCCCTCCCTCCCTCCCTCTCTAGTTCTCCCTCCCTCTCTAGTTCTCCCTCCCTCTCTAGTTCTCCCTCCCTCTCTAGTTCTCCCTCCCTCTCTAGTTCTCCCTCCCTCTCTAGTTCTCCCTCCCTCTCTAGTTCCCCCTCCCTCTCTAGTTCCCCCTCCCTCTCTAGTTCCCCCTCCCTCTCTAGTTCCCCCTCCCTCTCTCTCCTCTCTCCCCTCCCTCCCTCTCTCCCCCTCCCTCCCTCTCTCCCCCTCCCTCCCTCCCCCCCTCCCTCCCTCCCTCCCTCTCTCCCCCCTCCCTCCCTCCCTCCCTCCCTCTCTCGGTTCCCCCTCCCTCCCTCCCTCCCTCTCTCTCTCTCTAGTTCCCCCTCCCTCCCTCCCTCCCTCTCTCTAGTTCCCCTCCCTCCCTCCCTCCCTCTCTCTCTAGTTCCCCCTCCCTCCCTCCCTCCCTCCCTCTCTAGTTACCCCTCCCTCCCTCCCTCTCTAGTTCCCCCTCCCTCCCTCCCTCCCTCCCTCTCTAGTTCCCTCTCTCGGTTCCCCCTCCCTCTCTCTCTAGTTCCCATTCTCTCCCTCTCTCTCTCCTATCCTATTTCAGTTCTGCAGAGCCCTCCCTGCTCTGACTTGATTTCACCTTCAGACCAAGCGAAAGGCATTCTGCAGACACACCAGATTACTGCATCCAACCCCACTCTTTGCCCTTCTTTCACCCTGGAGTTCTGTGTTCTCCAAGGAGATGGTGTGACCATTAACCTCCCTGTTCCCCTCTCTTCCCCCAGCTGTACATCCAAGTTTTCCTGAAGAAGGATGACTCAGTGGGCTATCGAGCCTTGGTGCAAACAGAAGACCACATGCTGATGTTCCTCCAGCAGCCAGGTAGCTTACAGCACACACACACATTGCCACTCTAGGACTAGAGGAAACTCCCAAATGGTGATATTTTGTCATTGCTTCCCTTGGGAGTAACAAAATGAGATCCAACTAAGTCCCAGGAATGACTCTGGAGCCTCTTCCACCCCTGGAAGGCATCTCAGTTCTGCAGTTTGCTTGGTGTAGACCAGAGCCTTTGAGTGCCAAGGGTGTTGTGCAGATCTCAACACTTCCTTCTGAAGCAGGAGAGTTTTAAGTCCTGTTGTGAAATCTTCCACAGAGCACCTTCAGAAAAGCTCCTCAAGGCAGAGATGTTAATTTGCAGCAAGGGCTGGGAGCTCATCTCAGTGACCTGAACTTTGTAGGGCTGAAAAGGCAGCCAGGCATTCACCCTCTGTATCTGTTTTGAATTGACTCAATGACTGTGAACTCTTAAAACACCAGGCTGCTTTTACTAACCCTCTGGGGTGTTTGCCAACAGTGGCTGCAGATCCACCAGGTATTTCACAGAACAGATAATCAGCTGGTGGTAGCCAGATGCACACCCCCAGTTCTGCATATTCTTGAGAGTAAGGATTTGCATTGGAAAGGCCACTGGAAGGCTTATCTTGAGTGACCCTCTTCCCAGATATTAAGTTGAGTTTTCCAGTGTTCTATTCATTCCTTTCCAGGAAAAGTTGTCTGGAGTAGAGAGGAGTCACTGGCAGAAGTGGTAAGCCTGGAGATGGTAGATCTGCCCCTGACTGGTGCCCAGGCTGAGCTGGAGGGAGAGTTTGGGAAGAAAGCAGGTAAGCCATAAACTGAACACCATCCCCTTTGTGGGTTTGCTTTTTCTTCTCAGTAGATGTGTTCTCTTCCCTCTGAGCTGAGAGTCAGGCTTCATGTCTCACTGGTGACAATTAAACTGAGCAGAAACAAGCCCATTTCTGTCCAAGCCTTTGAAGCCCAATGCCAAATGCAGATGGCATGGCAGTGTGGCATTGCCATAGTAAAAAGGCAGCAGCAGTAGGAGGGGTTTTGCCCATGTCTCCATTTCCCTTTGACCCCTTTCTGAAAGACTTCACTTGCAATAGCTTTTTGTCTCTGCTTTCTCTTGTTTTGTTTTGTTTCTTGCTCTCCTGGATGCAGCCATTCAAGGTAACCTCAGACTGCATGCAGTGTTTTCTGATCCCCCCACTAATGCTTCCTTGTGGAACTTGAGCTCTTCTGCTTGCATTCCTCAGGGTGTTTTGCTTATTTTGAGGAGCTAAATATAAACCCCAGCTGGGCAGAAGTCAGTGCTTTAGTGTCTCCACTTCAGGGGCTGCTTTTGCTCTGAGCAATGAGTGCAAGGGGAGATACAGACCTTGTAGGTGGGTAAGCTTTAGAGGGGAGCTTGTAGCTAAGCTTTAGGTCTATATCCTCCTTCAGGATCAGTGTAGCAGTGAAAAAGGAAGGTCCTGCAAGAACAAAGAGCAGTGGATTTGTTTTGCCTTGCCCTCAAAAGACACCAATAAGACTCTGGGAGCTTTCTCTGCTTTTCAGGATTGAAAGTTCCTCAGGTACATTTTGAGGCTGAACTGTTCCTACTCTGAGCAAAGCTCTGTAAACCAAATGAAGAGATCTGCTCTGTGATTGGAAGGGTTCTCAAGGACTGGAACAGGCTGCCCAGGGAGGGGATGGAATCCCCATCCCTGGAGGGGTTTCAGAGCCACAGAGATGTGGTGCTGAGGGACATGGTTTAGCCCCAGCCTTGGTAGTGTTAGATGATGGTTGGATGGATGAGCTTAAAGGTCTTTTCCAGCCTAAAGGACTCAGTGATTCTCTGGGTCTGTGCACACAGGCCAGAAATGGAAGTGTCAGAGAGAAATGTCATGCACTGGGGTGTGCAGGCCCAGCTTAAAGGTCTTTTCCAACCAAAATGACTCTGAATATAAAGGAAGAGCTTATGTGCTCTGCAGGAAAGTTTGCTTTGATGGTTAGGGTCATCTTTTGGAAGGAACTATACCAAAGTGAAGGAGGGGGGTGCTGATTGACAGCTGCCTAAACATGAGCCAGCAGTGTGCCCAGGAAGGCCAAGGGCATCCTGGCCTGCATCAAGAATAGTGTGGCCAGCAGGAGCAGGGAAGTCCTTGTGCCCTGTGCTCAGCACTGCTTAGGCCACACCTGGAGTCCTGTGTCCAGTTCTGGGCTCCTCAGTTTAAGAAGGACATTGAGAGACTTGAAGATGTCCAGAGAAGGGCAAGAAAGCTGAGGAGAGGCCTTGAGCACAGCCCTGGGAGGAGAGGCTGAGGGAGCTGGGGTTGCTTAGCCTGGAGAAGAGGAGGCTCAGGGGAGACCTTCTTGCTCTTTCCAACTCCCTGAAGGGTGGCTGTAGCCAGGTGGGGGTTGGTCTCTTCTCCCAGGCACCCAGCACCAGAACAAGAGGCCACAGTCTGAAGCTGTGCCAGGGGAGGTTTAGGCTGGAGGTGAGGAGAAAGTTCTCCCCAGAGAGAGTTGTTAGCCATTGGAATGTGCTGGCCAGGGAGGTGGTGGAGTCCCCATCCCTGGAGGTGTTCAGGAGGGGCTTGGATGAGGCACTTGGTGCCATGGTCTAGCCATGAGGTCTGCGGTGCCAGGTTGGACTTGTTGATCTTTGAGGACTCTTCCAGCCTTGGTGATTCTGTGATACTGAGGTAACTGCCAGGGCCTGTCACAGAAATGGTAACTAAAGCTCTGCTGTTGTGGGGTGGGAGGCAGAAGCAAAGAACCAGCCTGGGGTTGATGCATGGCAGTGTTCCTTCTGCTGGCTGAGACCATCATTTCAGCGGGGGAGTGGGGCAGGGTGGGTTGTGTTTGCCTTTCATTCCCAGCCTTGGTGCTCCTGCAGATGGCTTGCTGGGCATGTTTCTGAAGCGGCTGTCCTCCCAGCTCATCCTGCTGCAGGCCTGGACTGCTCACCTCTGGAAGATGTTCTACGACGCCAGGAAGCCCCGCAGCCAGATCAGGAACGAGATCAACATCGACAACCTGGCCAGGGACGAGTTCAACCTCCAGAAGATGATGGTGATGGTCACTGCTTCGGGCAAGGTGAGGAGGTCAGGGCAGGGATCTCCATCTGCGGCAAGAGTCTCGACTTGGAATTTCCACCCCTGCTTTTAGCCAGGCTTAGGGCAGAAAGGTGGGATGGGATGGGATGGAGTAGGGTAGGGTAGGGTAGGATGGAATAGGGTAGGGTAGGGTAGGATGGAGTGGGGTAGGGTAGGGTAGGATGGAGTGGGGTAGGGTAGGGTAGGATGGAGTGGGGTAGGGTAGGGTAGGATGGAGTGGGGTAGGGTAGGGTAGGATGGAGTGGGGTAGGGTAGGGTAGGATGGAGTGGGGTAGGGTAGGGTAGGATGGAGTGGGGTAGGGTAGGGTAGGATGGAGTGGGGTAGGGTAGGGTAGGTTGGAGTGGGGTAGGGTAGAGTAGGATGGAGTGGGGTAGGGTAGGGTAGGATGGAGTGGGGTAGGGTAGGATACAATGGAATGGAAAGGAATAGAATAGACCAGACCAGGTTGGAAGAGACCTTCAAGATCATTGAGTCCAACTTATCACCCAGCACCATCTGATCAACCAAACCATGGCACCAAGGGCCTCAGCCAGGCTCCTCTTAAACACCTCCAGGGATGGGGACTCCACCACTTCCCTGGGCAGCACATTCCCATGGCCAATCTCTCTTGCTGGGAAGAATTTCTTCCTAACATCCAGCCTAAACCTCCCCTGGCACAGCTTGAGACTGTGTCCTCTTGTTCTGCTGCTGGGTGCCTGCCTCGGAGAAGAGACCAACCCCCTCCTAGCTCCAAGTTCCCTTCAGGGAGTTGGAGAGAGCAAGAAGGTCTCCCCTGAGCCTCCTCTTCTCCAGGCTAAGCAACCCCAGCTCCCTCAGCCTCTCCTCCCAGGGCTGTGCTCCAGACCCCTCCCCAGCTTTCTTGCCCTTCTCTGGACACCTTCCTGTGTCTCTCAATGTCCTTCTTAAACTGAGGAGCTCAGAACTGGACACAGGACTCAAAGTGTGGGCAGAAAGATGGGCAGAAAGTTTTGTAGTAGCTTTGGAGAGAAACTGAGACTCTTCTTGATTTGTCATATCCTGAGGAAAGATGCAGTGCTTGAATGTAGTAACAGGACAAGAGGGAATGGGTTGAAGCCTGAGAAGGGGAGATTGAGACTGGAGATGAGGAAGAAATTCTTTCCAGTGAGGAAAAATACTGGCACAGGTTGCCCAGGGAGGTTGTGGATGTCCTCTCCCTGTAGGTGCTCAAGGCAAAGGATGGATGTGGCCTTGAACAACCTGGGCTAGTGGGAGGTGTCCCTGCTCATGGCAGGGGATTGGAACTGGATGATCTTGAAGGTCTCTTCCAACCCAAAGCATTCTATGAACCTGTGAATGTGGGAGATGTCTTGTTCTGAGCTTTCCTGTGTCTCTTTCCTCAGCTTTTTGGCATTGAAAGCAGCTCTGGCACCATCCTGTGGAAGCAGTATCTCAGGAATGTGAGGCCAGGCTCCTCCTTCAAGCTGATGGTCCAAAGAACAACAGCTCATTTCCCACACCCTCCACAGTGTACCTTGCTTGTTAAGGACAAGGTGAGTCCCTATCCACACTGAGCAGGTTCAGAAGAGGGACAGAGGAAGTCTGCCCATTGAAGGGGTGAAGGCAAAAAAGATCTTGGGTGTATCACCTGGTTACCCACAGGAGCAGAGTGAGAGCTGAAGGGAAGCAGACACGAAACCCTGAATGAAATGAAGGCTGCTCATTTGGAAGCCTTTTATTGAAACAGAGGAAATAATTCCATCCAGTTTCTTTGGTCCTGTGAGTTAAATCCTGGGTAGCTAGGTGACAGTGGCTGCCCTTCAGCTAGCTGCAGGATGTTTTCTGCCCCAGACCTGAGGAGGAGCTGTTAACTGTGTTGAGACTGCCTCAGCAGGTGGCCCCTGGGATTTCAAGCCACGAGCACTGTGTTGTGGCACAGAGTGGCTCTGGTGGAGAAATGTGGGATGGAGTCTCTGCATGTCCAAAGAATGGTTTGAGGGTGGAGTGGCTGAATCCAGGGCACACCCTGCATTGTATAACTGTGTTCCATATATTCCTGAAGAGCTGAGTAAGGAGTTGGTAAATTAGGGCTCCCAGAATTTACAAGCCCAGTGCCAGAGTCACCAGTGAAGGAAAGGAAATCATCAGCTGTCCCTGTGGAAGCAGAACAGGGTTATACAAACAGCATCAAGATGCCTGCAGCACAGAAGGCTCTGGCCCAAGCTGGAAGGAAATCCATTTCTCCCTTCTTCAGCTCCAAACCTAAAGCAGCAAAAGGAAGACTTGTTCCTGAGAGATTTTTACACAGTGGTTCTTTTTGTGTTGAGCTAAAGAGGTCTCCTGGGGTTTTTTGGTTAGTAAAGTCAAGGCCAACAAGCAGCAGGTAGGAAATCAGGTTGGGTTTTCCAGCTTAGGAAGGGTTTCCAGCTTAGGAATTCCAGGGGTTTCCAGCTTAGGAATTCCTGAGTTTTCCATCTTAGGAAGAGGTTTGCAGCTTAGGAAGGGGTTTGCAGCTTAGGAAGAGGTTTGCAGCTTAGGAAGGGTTTTCCAGCTTAGGAATTCCAGCGTTTTCCACCTTAGGAAGGGGTTTGCATCTTAGGAAGAGGTTTGCAGCTTAGGAAGGGTTTTCCAGCTTAGGAATTCCAGAGTTTTCCACCTTAGGAAGGGGTTTGCATCTTAGGAAGGGTTTTCCAGCTCAGGAATTCCAGAGTTTTCCACCTTAGGAATTCCTGAGTTTTCTATCTTAGGAAGGGGGTTGCAGCTTAGGAAGAGGTTTGCAGCTTAGGAAGGGTTTTCCATCTTAGGAATTCCTGAGTTTTCTATCTTAGGAAGGGGGTTGCAGCTTAGGAAGAGGTTTGCAGCTTAGGAAGGGTTTTCCATCTTAGGAATCCCTGAGTTTTCCATCTTAGGAAGAGGTTTGCAGTTTAGGAAGGCCTTTCCATCTTAGGAAGGGGTTTGCGTTGTAGGAATTCCTGAGTTTTCCACCTTAGGAAGGGGTATGCAGCTTAGGAAGGGTTTTCCATCTTAGGAATTCCTGAGTTTTCCATCTTAGGAAGGGGTTTGCAGTTTAGGAAGGGTTTTCCAGCTTAGGAGTTCCTGACTTTTCCATCTTAGGAAGAGGTTTGCAGTTTAGGAAGGGCTTTCCACCTTAGAAGAGGCTTGCAGCTTAGGAAGGGTTTTCCATCTTAGGAAGGGTTTTCCAGCTTAGGAATTCCTGAGTTTTCCAGTTTAGGAAGAGGTTTGCAGCTTAGGAAGGGTTTTCCAGCTTAGGAATTCCTGAGTTTTCCAGCTTAGGAAGGGGTTTGCAGCTTAGGAAGAGTTTTCCAGCTTAGGAATTCCTGAGTTTTCCAGCTTAGGAAGGGGCTTGCAGCTTAGGAAGGGTTTTCCATCTTAGGAATTCCTGAGTTTTCCATCTTAGGAAGGGGTTTGCAGCTTAGGAAGGGTTTTCCATCTTAGGAGTTCCTGAGTTTTCCAGCTTAGGATGGGCTTGCAGCTTAGGAAGGGTTTTCCATCTTAGGAAGGGGTTTGCAGCTTAGGAAGGGTTTTCCAGCTTAGGAATTCCTGAGTTTTCCATCTTAGGAAGGGTTTGCAGCTTAGGAAGGGTTTTGCAGCTTAGGAATTCCTGAGTTTTCCAGCTTAGGAAGGGCTTTCCACCTTAGGAAGGGCTTTCCACCTTAGGAAGGGTTTTCCACCTTAGGAAGGGTTTTCCACCTTAGGAAGGGTTTTCCATCTTAGGATTTCCTGAGTTTTCCAGCTTAGGAAGGGCTTTCCAGCTTAGGAAGAGGCTTGCAGCTTAGGAATTCCAGAGTTTTCCACCTTAGGAAGGGGTTTGCATCTTAGGAAGAGGTTTGCAGCTTAGGAAGGGTTTTCCAGCTCAGGAATTCCTGAGTTTCCCAGCTTAGGAAGGGTTTTCCAGCTCAGGAGTTCCTGAGTTTCCCAGCTCAGGAAGCGTTTTGCATCTCTCCTTTGCCTTTAGGAAACCAAAACGAGCTTCCTGTACGTCTTCAACCCCATCTTTGGAAAGAGAAGTCAAGTGGCTCCCCCCGTTTTGAAGCGCCCAATTCTCCAGACGTTGCTTCTGCCCATTATGGACCAAGACTATGCCAAAGTGCTGCTCTTGATTGATGATGAGTACAAGGTGAATTGCTTTGCCTGGAGGCAGCTGTCTTCAGCATCTCATTAATGGTTCCCCTCCCTTTTGGAGCAAGGTGGGAAACAAAAATGCTGTCGGGTCACATTTCAGCCAAACCAGTGAGGTGATTCTGGTTAAGCCAAGCCTCATCCTGATAAACATGTTTGACATAATCTTTCTGTGTTGGGTCTGGGTTTTTTTCCCCCTCCCCCTCTCCTTCTGTGTGTGAGTTGGTTTGCAGTGTGTGTTCCAATTCTTCTTTTCCAGGTCACACCTTTCCCAGCAACTAAAAACGTCCTTCGCCAGTTGGAAGAAATAGCTCATTCTATCTTCTTCTATCTAGTGGATGCTGAGCAGGGAAAGCTCTCTGGGTTCAGGCTGAAAAAGGTAGGGGAAAAACTCCTCACAGTCTAAGTGACATCACTTCTCTAAGTGTCCTCTGGAGAATCAGAAAGTCACAGAATCTTTTTGCTTGGGAAGGGTTGTGGAGTCTAACCGGTCTCTAACAAGCCTGGGGTTGAATCATAGAATCATAGACCTGAGTCATAGAATGGTCAGGGTTGGAAGGGACCTCAAGGCTCAGCCAGCTCCATGGGCAGGGACACCTCACACTCCAGCAGGTTGCTCACAGCCACCTCCAGCCTGGCTGCAAACACCTCCAGGCAGGAGGCTGCCACCACCTCCCTGGGCAACCTGTGCCAGGCTCTCACCACCCTCCTGGGGAACAACTCTTCCTCACAGCCAACCTCAATCTCCCCACTTCTAGTTTTGCTCCATTCCCCCCAGTCCTATCCCTCTCTGACACCCTCAAAAGTCCCTCCCCAGCTTTCTTGGAGCCCCCTGCAGATCCTGGAAGGCCACAATTAGGTCTCCAGGGAGCCTTCTCTTCTCCAGCCTGCACAACCCCAACTCCCTCAGTCTGTCCTCACAGCAGAGGAGCTCCAGCTCTCTGATCATCCTCGTGGCCCTCCTCTGGACACCTTTCAGCACCTCCAGATCCTTCCTGGCACAGAGGCTCCAGAACTGGCCCCAGAGCTCCAGCTGTGGTCTCAGCAGAGTGGAGCAGAGGGGCAGAATCCCCTCCCTGGCCCTGCTGGCTATGCTTCTCTTGCTGCAGCCCAGGATGTGGCCCTCAGTACCACATCTCTGTGGCTTTGAAACCCCTGCCAGTGATGGGGATGCATGCACCTCCCTGGGCAGCCTGTTCCAGTCTGAGAACCCTTCCAGTCAAAGAGCAAATCTGTTCATTTGGTTCACTAGAGTTTTGCTCAGGACAGAAACAGCTCAGCCTCCAAATGTGCCTGAGGAACCTTAAACATTGAAAAGTGGAGTGGGGTGGAATGGAATGGAATGGACCTCAAAGACCATTGAGTCCAACCTATCACCCAACACCATCTAATCAACTAAACCATGGCACCAAATGTCTCATCCAGGCTCTTCCTAAACACCTCCAGGGATGGTGACTCCACCACCTCCCTGGGCAGCCCATTCCAATGGCCAATCTCTCTTTCTGGGAAGAACCTCTTCCTCACCTCCAGCCTAAACCTCCCCTGGCACAGCTTGAGACTGTGTCCTCTTATTCTCTTGATGGTTGCCTGGGAGCAGAGCCCAACCCCCACCTGGCTCCAACCTCCCTTCAGGGAGTTGTAGACAGCAAGAAGGTCTCCTGACAGCTCCCAGTGTCTAACTGGGGGCGATGGTGCCTTTTGAGGGCAAGGTAAAAACTCCTCCTGACTTTTAACTCTTCCACCACTGTGTTTGGTGCTTTCTTGCAGGACCTGACGACAGAGGAGAGCTGGGAGGTGGTCATCCCCACCGAGGTGCAGAGGATCGTGGCAGTGAAAGGGAAGAGGTCCAACGAGCACGTGCACTCCCAGGGCCGCGTCATGGGGGACCGCAGCGTTCTCTATAAGGTGCCCTGCCAGCTTCTGCTTGACTTCACAGTACCACAGTTTCACTAAGCTTGGAAGAGACCTTGAGGATCATCCAGACCAACCTATCAACACAGACCCCATGACTAGACCATGGCACCAAGTGCCACATCCAATCCCCTCTGGAACACCGCCAGGGATGGGGACTCCACCACCTCCCTGGGCAGCACATCCCAATGATGAACGACTCGCTCGGTGAAGAACTTTTTCCTCACCTCAAGTCTGAACCTCCCCTGGCACAGCTTGAGACTGTGTCCTCTTGTTCTGGTGCTGGTTGCCTGGGAGAAGAGCCCAACCCCTTCCCGGCTACAACCACCTTTCAGGCACCTGCTGCTCTACCCTGCAAGGAGGGGGCTCCAGAAACACATCCAACAAAGTGCACTTGTGACTGGCTGCCAGGCAAGGGGGAGCTGGGGGTGCTGGGTGACAGCAGCTGAACAGGAGCCAGCAGTGTGCCCAGGGGGCCAAGAAGGCCAAGGGCATCCTGGCCTGCAGCAGGAAGAGTGTGGCCAGCAGGAGCAGGGAAGTCCTTGTGCCCTGTGCTCAGCACTGCTTAGGCCACCCCTGGAGTCCTGTGTCCAGTTCTGGGCTCCTCAGGTTAGGAAAGAGGTTGAGCTGCTGGAAGGTGTCCAGGGAAGGGCAAGAAAGCTGGGGAGGGGTCTGGAGCACAGCACTGGAAGGAGAGTCTGAGGGAGCTTAGCCTGGAGAAGAGGAAACTCAGGGGTGACCTTCTTGCTGTCTACAACTACCTGAAGTGAGGTTGTAGACAGGCAGAGGTTGGTCTCTTCTCCCAGGCAGCCAGCCCCAGAACAAGAGGACACAGTCTGAAGCTGTGCCAGGGGAGGTTTAGTCTGGAGGTCAGGAGGAAGTTTTACACAGAGAGAGTGATTGCCCATTGGAATGGACTGCCTGGGGAGGTGGTGGAGTCCCCATCCCTGGAGGTGTTCAGGAGGAGACTTGACAGGGTGCTTGGTTGCATGGGTTAGTTGATTAGGTGGTGTTGGATGATAGGTTGGACTTGATGATCTTGAAGGTCTCTTCCAACCTGGTCTGGTCTGGTCTATTCTATTCTATTCCCTCAGGTGGTAAACAGGGTGCCTGTGGTACTGAAGTTGAGATCTCAGTTGGTTTTTTTCTCTCCCTCTTTATTCCCTAGTCCTTGAACCCCAACCTGCTCGCTGTGGTGACGGAGAGCACAGACACGCACCACGAGCGCATGTTCATCGGCATATACCTGATTGACGGAGTCACAGGCAGGATCATCCACTCCTCAGTGCAGAAGAAAGCAAAGGGACCTGTCCACATGGTTCATTCAGAGAACTGGGTGGTGGTAAGTTTAGTCTCACTTTGTTCTTTGTGTTGGGGAGGTGGGGGCTGAACCTGTAGGGAGGAGACTTTGCCCTCCAGGGCAGCGAGGCTGGGGAGAGGCCTCGAGCGCAGGCACTGTGGGGAGAGGCTGAGGGAGCTGGGGTTGCTTAGCCTGCAGAAGAGGAGGCTCAGGGGAGACCTTCTTGCTCTCTCCAACTCCCTGAAGGGAACTTGGAGCTAGGAGGGGGTTGGTCTCTTCTCCCAGGCAACCAGCACCAGAACAAGAGGCCACAGTCTCGAGCTGTGCCAGGGGAGGTTGAGGCTGGAGGTGAGGAGAAAGCTCTTCCCAGAAAGAGAGATTGGCCATGGGAATGTGCTGCCCAGGGAGGTGGTGGAGTCCTTGTCCCTGGATGTGTTCAAAAAGGGATTGGATGTGGCACTTGGAGCCATGGTTTGGTTGTCAGGGGATGTTGGGTGCGAGGTTGGACTTGCTGAGCTCTCAGGTCTTTTCCAAGCTTACTGATTCTATGATTCTGTAGAGTCCAACCATCAACCCAACACCACCATGGCTGCTAAACCATGTCCCAGAGTGTAATGTCCACATGTTTTCTGTGCACCTCCAGGGATGGGGACTCCACCACCTCCCTGGGCAGCCTGTTCCAATGCCTGACCACCCTTGCAGAAGAGAAAATGCTCCTCATATCCAACCTAACCCTCCCCTGGCACAACTTCAGGCCATTTCCTCTTGTTCCATCACCTGATCCTAAGGAGGAGGCCAACCCCCACCTGGCTTCAGCCTATTTCAGGAAGTTACAAAGAGCAGTGAGGTCTCCCTTCAGCCTCCTTTTCTCCAGGCTCAACACCCCCAGTTCTCTCAGCTGCTCCTCCTGACCCTTCACCAGCTTTGTTGCCCTTCTCTGGAAGTGTGCCAGCACCTCAATGTCCTTCTTAGGGTGACAGTCTGAAAACTGAAGGCAATATTCAAGGTGTGGCCTCAGCAGTGCTGCAGTGGACAATCCCTGTCCTCCTCCTGCTGCCCACACCATTGCTGATCCAGGCCAGGCTGCTGGTGGCCTTCTTGGCTACCTGAGCACACTGCTGGCTCATCTTCAGCCAGCTGTCAACCAGCACCCCCAGGTCCTGTTCTGCCAGGCAGCTTTTGACCATTGTCTGTGGCTTCCTGCTACCTCTTGTCCCTGCTTCTCTCTCTCAGTACCAGTACTGGAACACGAAGGCTCGGCGGAACGAGTTCACTGTGCTGGAGCTGTATGAGGGCACAGAGCAGTACAATGCCACAGCCTACAGCTCCCTCGACCGCCCCATCCTGCCTCAGGTCCTCCAGCAGTCTTACATCTTCCCTTCTGCCATCAGTGCCATGGAGGCCACCATCACCGAGCGAGGCATCACCAGCCGGCACCTGCTCGGTAAGGCTGCGCTGCTCCGTTCTCAGTCACAGAATGGCTCAGGTTGGCAGGGAGACCTCAGAGATCATCTGCTCCAGCCCCCCTGCCATGGCAGTATTTGTCTGTTCAGGCATCACTTCATAACCTCCTGGACACCACATCCTTGCTTTAGCTTTTCAGCACTGGGGTGTTGGGCACCGTTCTCATTCATTCACAGATCCATAGAATGGGTTGGGTTGGAAGGGACCCTAAAAATCATCCACTTCCAAGCTCCCTGCCAAGGGCAGGGACACCTCCCACCAGCCCAGCTTGCTCAAGGCCTCATCCAACCTGGCCTTGAACACCTCCAGGGAAGGGGCATCCCCAGCCTCTTCAGGCTGCCCATGCCAGAGTCTCACCACCCTCACACTGAAGACCTTCTTCCCCAGCTCCACTGTAACCCTGCTCTCCCTCAGCTTCAAACCATTCCTCCTTGCCCTGTCTCCAGACACCCTCATGGAAAGTCCCTCTGCAGCCTTCCTGCAGGCTGTCTTCAGGTATTGGAAGGCAGCTCTAAGGTTCCCCTGGAGTCTTCTCTTCTCCATGTTGAATAACCCCAGCTGCCTCAGCCTGTCCTCACAGCAGAGGTGCTCATGAATGTCTTTGGCACATCCACCAGCCAAGTTTGGCACAGAAAGTGCAATTGACCCCCAAAAGTCCTGCACTGGGCCTGCTGGCAGGTTCATGTATAAGCAGCAGGAGAGTCTTTATGTTAGCTGTTCAAACCTGCTGTCAGAAATGGCCATTTTTAAGCTGTGTCTCTTGTGATGCACAGTTGGGCTTCCCTCTGGGGCCATCCTCTCCCTCCCAAAGGCTCTGCTGGATCCTCGCCGCCCAGAGATCCCCACGGAGCAAAGCAGGTGAGGAATGCTCTGTCACAGCTCTTCCTGGGAGGCTTGGGAGAGGGATGGATGTTGTGTGTGGCAGGGTAATGTGGAGCAGGACAGCTCAGCCTGGGCAGGTTCAGGGCAAGCCTTGCCTAAGATCAGGTGGGGTTGCTTAGGTGGTGCTTTGTGCCAAGGGAGGAATTCTGTCTGGGATGCAGCAGCTCTTGGGAGGTGGGCAAAGCCAGGCTGTTGTCTGCACAACCCTCTCCAGTTTTTAGAGTTACACTGCTTTGACAACTTTAGAAGCCTACAAGAAGGCTGCTGCAGTGTGGCCTGACCCAGCTGGCCCCTTTGACCTTCATCCTGCAGCAAAACTCAATCTGCCTTGGGAAGAGCTTGCTGGTTTAGGTCAGCTACTGCTGATCCCATTGAGAAACACAGGTGGTGGCCTCCAGGTCCTGTTTCACTGGGGTTGAATTCCTCTTCAAATGCCTTCCAGAGAAGAGAACCTGATTCCATACTCCCCTGATGTGCAGATCCACGCTGAGAGGTTTATCAACTACAATCAAACCATATCCCGAATGAGAGGGATTTACACAGCCCCCTCTGGCCTAGAGTCCACTTGTTTGGTGAGTGCAGGGTGGTGGCTTCAATGTCTGACTATGGGGTGTGTTGGTAGAGCAGCATGGTGCTGTAGCATGTGCCAGGGAGGTTTGTAACTTCTGGTAATGTGGCTGTTCACCCCTTAATCATTTCTGCTCCTAGTCACAGCTACAGACCTGAGCCAATCACTTCTGATGTGTTTGGTGGTGTAGAATGGGAGTCACAGAATGGTTTGGGTTGGAAGGGACCTTAAAGGTCATTTAGTTCCAACCCTACCCTGTTGTGGGCAGGGACATCTCCTCTAACACCAGGTTGCTCAAGGCCTCATCCAGTCTTTGCTGGGGTTGCTTAGCCTGGAGATGAGGAGGCTCAGGGGACACCTTATTGCTGTCTACAACTACCTGAAGGGAGGTTGTAGCCAGGTAGGGGTTGGTCTCTTCTTCTGGGTGGCCAGCACCAGAACAAGAGGACACAGTCTCAAGCTGCACCAGGGGAGGTTTAGGCTGGATGTTAGGAAGAAGTTCTTCATAGAAAGAGAGATTGGCCATGGGAATGTGCTCCCCAGGGAGGTGGTGGAGTCCCCATCCCTGGAGGTGTGTAGGAAGAGCTTGGATGAGGCACTTGGTGCCATGGTTTAGTTGATCAGATGGTGTTGGGTGAGAGGTTGGATTTGATGATCTCAAAGCTCTTTTCCAACCTGGTTAATTCTATGCTATTCTAACCTGGATTTGAACACTTGGAGCCTCCACAGCTTCTGTGGGCAGCCTGTTCCATTTATCATACAATCATTAAGGTTCGAAAGGATGTCTAAGGTCAAGTCCAGCTACCAACCCACCACCACCGTGGCCACTAAACCATGTCTCCAGTGTCATGTCAGCATGTTTCTTGAACACCTCCAGGGATGGTGACTCCACCAGCTGCCTGGGCAGCCTGTTCCAATGCCTGACCACTCTTGCAGCAAAGAAATTCTTCCTCATGTCCAACCTCAACTTCCCTGGGCACAACTTGAGGCTGTTTCCTTTTGTCCTAACCCTAGCTACCCTACTGACCTGAAGGGAGGTTGTAGCCAGGTGGGGTTTGGTCTCTTCTCCCAGGCAATCAGCACAAGAGGACACAGTCTCAAGCTGTGCCAGGGGAGGTTCAGGCTGGAGGTGAGGAGAAAGTTCTTCCCAGAGAGAGTTGTTAGCTGTTGGAATGTGCTGCCCAGGGAGGTGGTGGAGTCCCCATCCCTGGAAGTGGTCAAGAGGGGATTGGACGTGGCACTTGGTGCCATGGTTTAGTAGTCATGAGGTGTTGGGTGACAGCTTGGACTTGCTGATCCTTGAGGTCTTTTCCAGCCTTATTGATTCTATGGCACCCGCCTCACTGCACCCTCCTTAAGCTCAGAGCTTCATTAATAGCTCACGATCTTACCTCCTCAGGTGGTTGCCTATGGCTTGGACATCTACCAGACAAGAGTGTACCCATCAAAGCAGTTTGATGTGCTGAAAGATGACTACGACTACGTGCTGATCAGCAGCGTGCTCTTCGGGCTGGTGTTCGCCACGATGATCACCAAGAGACTGGCTCAGGTGAAGCTGCTCAACCGCGCCTGGCGCTAAGGCTGCGAGGCCAAGGCTGCAGAGCGTGCCTGAGAGCTGGGCAGGCTGAAGAGCTGCCACCCTGCAGTGCTGCTGGGTTTGCTTAGAAGTTCCCCCTTGGGTGACTGAGGGGTGCAAAAACCTACTGAACATTTTTGCTGGAAGACGTTAAGGAGGAAGTCTGCTGACACAACTCTCTGCCTCCCAGTGAGAAGGGATGGAAAAGAGACATCAACCTGTTATGACTCACAAAGAACTCTCTGAAACCTCTGTTAAAGCCCTCAAATCTGCTGTCTCCCCAGTGACACTGCAGAGGAGAGTAAGGACAGGTGGCTGCTTGCTCCTCACTGCTCCGTGCCAGCCAGATTGAGTGCCTCGGTGAGAGGAGGATGGAGGAGTTGTCATCTGCTGGGCTTTGAATGCTGGGCTTGGTGCTGTGTGAACAAGGCCTGAGGAGAGGATGTGGGTCATAGCATTGGGAAGGTTAGAAAGTGGGTGGGTGTTGGTGAGAAATGGCCTCCTGGGGTCTCCTTAATTAGACTGCAGGGCTGTGGGAGGAATTTGAAGGGCAACTCTCTCCCATGCTCTTTATTTATTATGATGGTGATGTTAATTCCTTCCTGTTTTTTTTTGTATTGGACCTGCATGTGCTGTACAACACGGGGGTTGGCCTGGTGCAGGAGTGAAGAACCCAGCACCCTTTCTCATCCAGATCCTACTGGTTAACTCCTCGTAGGTGGATTTCAGTTGTCACAATGACGTGTCTCAGCAATTGATAAACCCCTGAGAGGCCTTGTCCCGTCAGCCACCTTCCCCCTGTGCAGAACGCCTCAATAAAAGCCGTGTGCTGAAGAGCTGTGACTGTTTGAGGGTTTGTTCTAGCCTTTTTCGGATACTCGAAGCACTTCCCCTAGGGCAGCTCCCGGGGCTTGGGTACTGCGCATGCGCCGCGCTCCCCCAGGCGAGGCTCCCTCGCGGCGCATGCACCGCCTGCAAAGTTGCTGACTCATGTACTGCGCACGCGCCTGGGCCGGGCCCTCCGTCTCCTCCAATCAGGAGGCGCCATGCGCGCGTGGCCCTTAGGTCACTTCCTGTCTCGCCGCGCGTTGGGGGGGAGGCGCTTCCGGCCCCGCCGTCCCCCCCTCCGCCGCCGCGGCCCCCCCTCACCCAGCGGAGCGGCAAGATGGCGGCGGCGGGCGGCGGCGCGGGGGCCGCGGCGGAGCCGGGCTGGGAAGTAGCGGTGCGGCCGCTGCTCTCCGCTTCCTACTCGGCCTTCGAGATGAAGGAGCTCCCTCAGCTGCTCGCCTCGGTTATCGAGAGGTGAGGGCTCACCTGCCTGGGGCGGCGCGGGCCCTGCCTCCCTTAACGCCGTTCCCGTAGGGCGGGTGACCGGTGGCGAGCAGTCCGTTAGAGTTAGTTCTGAGTAAGGAGGCCCCCCGGCTGGTTCCGGCGGTGGCCGGTGCGGGGTGCGGCTGGGCGGGGTGGCGGCGGGGAGCTGGGCACGGGGCAGCGGAGGGGCCGGGCCGGTGACCGGCGCCTCCTGGGGAAAAAAAGGGAGCCCCGAGCAGCGTCCGGGCAGTTACTCACGCCCAGCCGCTCCCCGCTTAGCCCCGCGACTGGGAGGCTCTCGGGGTGGTGCCCTTGGGACCTAATAAGCGGGGACGAGGATGCGCGCCCGGCTCCCAGCGCTGGCTGCCGCTCGGCCACAAGCGAGAGCGCCTTTGACAGTCGGCCAGCCGAGAGGCTTCGGGACTGTTCCCGCGGGGTTCGCTTTTGTTCCAGCGCCTTACGGTGTCGCAGGCTGTGCGCTGAAAACTGTCGTCTCACTTGGCCTGGCTCCTGCGCTGCCGGCGTCCCGGGGCGGGCGTGGGGCGGCAGCGACTTCCCCTTAGGAGCCTCCCGGTGAAACAGCTCAGGTTTTCAGGCGAAATAAAGCCGAAGCGAATCAGCTCTGCCTGTCCTGAACCCAGAAGGTTAGACTCGAGAGCATGAGAGCTCTCCTTGGAGCTGTTTAATCTAACTCAGAGCTTCTTTGGTGATCTAAAACACCAGGTATGAATGCCACGGCGTTCTGCTCAGCTGCAGGGATAGGATCCTGGCCACAGTAAGTTGTTAGGAAATAGAAACCAAGCTCTGCACTAAGGGAGGTAATAAAATCAGGCTTTGTGCTGTGTAGGAAGTCCTTGTGCCCTGTGCTCAGCACTGCTGAGGCCACACCTGGAGTCCTGTGTCCAGTTCTGGGCTCCTCAATTTAAGAGACTTGAAGGTGTCCAGAGAAGGGCAAGAAAGCTGGGGAGGGGTCTGGAGCACAGCCCTGGGAGGAGAGGCTGAGGGAGCTGGGGTTGCTTAGCCTGGAGAAGAGGAGGCTCAGGGGAGACCTTCTTGCTCTCTCCAACTCCCTGCAGGGAGGTTACAGTTTCACAGTGTCACAAAGGTTGGAAGAGACCTCAAAGATTGAGTCCAGCACGTCACCACAGACCTCATGACCAGACCATGGCTCCAAGTGCCACATCCAATCCCCTCTTGAACACCTCCAGGGATGGGGACTCCACCACCTCCCTGGGCAGCACATCCCAATGGCTAACAACTCTCTCTGGGAAGAACTTTCTCCTCACCTCCAGCCTAAACCTCCCCTGGCACAGCTTGAGACTGTGTCCTCTTGTTCTGGGGCTGATTGCCTGGGAGGTTGTAGCCAGGTGGGGGTTGGTCTCTTCTCCCAGGCAGGCAGCCAGCCCCAGAACAAGAGGACACAGTCTCAAGCTGTGCCAGGGCAGGTTCAGGCTGGATGTTAGGAAGAAATTCTTCCCAGCAAGAGAGATTGGCCATGGGAATGTGCTGCCCAGGGAGGTGGTGGAGTCCCCATGCCTGGAGGTGTTCAGGAGGGGCTTGGATGCGGCACTTGGAGCCATGGTTTAGCTGTCAGGAGGTGCTGGGTGCTAGCTTGGCCTTGCTGAGCTCTGAGGTCTTTTCCAACCATTCTGTGGTTGCTCAGCAGGGAATGGCTGAGTGCACAGAGAGCAGACACTTCCAGTTAGCTCTGTGTGCCTGTGCCCATGGAGCTGTGATTCCCTTGAATCCTGCCTGTGCTCAGGTTTGGGCAGTCTGGAGGCCAACCTTTCCTTTAGGGACCATTTCATCTTTGCTTGTCCTTGCAGAGCTCTGCTGTTGCTTGCCCAAAGCTCATTGTTGGGGTGTGTAGGGAGAAGGGTGTCACAGAAACACTGAAGTGGATGTGCTTGGCTTGGGGAGAGGGCTGTGTCCCCTCTGTTAGTGAGGGCAGTGGTTCCATCTGGAGACAGCAGTTTGTTGCCTGAAGTGGCACTGCCCTGAGGTGTGAGTTGTGTGCCTGCTGCTGACTGCTTTTCACACCCAGCAGGGGCTGATGTGAGCACAAGGCCTGTGGAGGCTTGCAGGGCTCTGATTTCATGCCTTGGTATATGAGATGTGGCAAATCAGAGAGGGAGAAGCTGGGATGCATTTGTGTGTGGAGCTCTGCTCTCCTGTGCTGAACAGATGACCTAGCTTTGGATTCCTAATCTCAAATATTTGATCTCTTCCACTCATTTCCAGAAGGGGGTTGGTGGCCCTGGTGGTGAGGCTGTTTGCTGACACCAGCCCCCAAAGGCCTGCATTTCATACTAAAGGGCAGTAAAGGTTCTGATGATGCTGTTTGCTGTTGGAGAGAGTCCAGAGGAGGCCACAAAGGTGACCCAAGGGCTGGAGCAGCTCTGCTGTGAGCACAGGCTGAGGGAGCTGGGGGTGATCAGCCTGGAGGGAAGACTCCAGGGGGGACCTTAGAGCTGCTTCAGAGCTTCCTTCTGGGCGGCGAGGATCCAGCAGAGCCTTTGGGAGGGAGAGGATGGCCCCAGAGGGAAGCCCAACTGTGCATCACAAGAGACACAGCTTAAAAATGGCCATTTCTGACAGCAGGTTTGAACTCCTAACATAAAGACTCTCCTGCTGCTTATCCATGAACCTGCCAGCATTTGAAGAGGAATTCAACCCCAGTGAAACAGGACCTGGAGGCCACCACCTGTGTTTCTCAATGGGATCAGCAGTAGCTGCCCTAAACCAGCAAGCTTTTCCCAAGGGCGATTGAGTTTTGCTGCAGGATGAAGGTCAAAGGGGCCAGCTGCAGCAGCCTTCTTGTAGGCTTCTAAATGGGCAGAGTCCAGTAGGATGGCATTCAACAAGTCCAAGTGCCAGGGGCTGCACTTTGGCTACAGCAATCCCATGCAGAGCTACAGGCTGGGGGCAGAGTGGCTGAGAGCTGCCAAACAGAGAGGGACCTGGGGGTGCTGATTGACAGCTGCCTGAACAGGAGGCAGCAGTGTGCCCAGGTGGCCAAGAAGGCCAATGGCATCCTGGCCTGCATTAGGAAGAGTGTGGCCAGCAGGAGCAGGGAAGTCCTTGTGCCCTGTGCTCAGCACTGCTTAGGCCACACCTGGAGTCCTGTGTCCAGTTCTGGGCCCCTCAGGTTAAGAAGGACATTGAGAGACTTGAAGGTGTCCAGAGAAGGGCAACAAGGCTGGGGGGAGGCCTTGAGCACAGCCCTGGGAGGAGAGGCTGAGGGAGCTGGGGTTGCTTAGCCTGGAGAAGAGGAGGCTCAGGGGTGACCTCATTGCCCTCTACAACTCCCTGCAGGGAGGTTGGAGCCAGGTGGGGGTTGGTCTCTTCTCCCAGGCAGGCACCCAGCCCCAGAACAAGAGGCCACAGTCTCAAGCTGTGCCAGGGGAAGCTTAGGCTGGAGGTGAGGAGAAAGTTCTTCCAGAGAGAGTTGTTAGCCATTGGGATGTGCTGCCCAGGGAGGTGGTGGAGTCCCCATCCCTGGAGGTGTTCCAGAGGGGATTGGATGTGGCACTTGGTGCCATGGTCTAGTCCTGGGGTCTGTGTTGATAGGTTGGACTGGATGATCCTCGAGGTCTCTTCCAACCTTGGTTATACTGTGGGACTCTGTGATACTGTTTGACATCCAGGGAGGGAATGCTGATGTGGAAAGACACAGCTGAAGGGGACCACGACTTAGAGAGTCTGTGAGAGTGGTTTGCAGGGGAGGGGGTTTGTGACAGGGGGAGAAGTGCACCTGCTGCTGTGCCTTGTCAAGGAGGAGGCTGCCTTTGTGCTGCTGCCTTACATAAAGGCTCTATTTCCAGCCTGTTTGGGATGTGGAAGCAGAGCTGAGAAAGGAGGTGGTGGTTGCTGCTGAGGTGTTACATTTGCTATTGAGGAGGAGGCTTCTCCCCTGGGGTGAGGGATGAGTGTCCTTGGGCAGCAAATCTTCATGGGAGCCATAAATCACAATGCCCTGCTCAAAAATGCAGTGCAGAGTAAACCCTCCAGCACCTCACAGGTGAAGCTGCTGTTGTCTGGCTGCATTTCTGGGCAAGGGGTTTGGTGAGTAGCTGCCAAATGTCCTCCACTTTTCAGTGCCAGCAGAAGCCCAGGACTTCTGCTATCAAAGCTCAAGCCTCTTAATGCCCAGTCCAGCTCAAATCCCCTGTCTCCTGCTCTCTGCACCTCTCTGTGCTTACACCTCATGAGTATTGTGTCTTGGACAGCAGGGTGGGAACTGAGGAGCTGCCATTTTCTCCTGGCATAGAATCAATAAGGTTGGAGAAGGCCTCAGAGCTCAGCAAGTCCAACCTGTCACCCAACACCTCCTGACAACTAAACCATGGCTCCAAGTGCCACATCCAAGCCTTTCCTAAAACACCTCCAGGGATGGGGACTCCACCACCTCCCTGGGCAGCACATCCCAGTGGCCAATCCCTCTTGCTGGGAAGAACTTTCACCTCACCTCCAGCCTGAACTTCCCCTGGCACAGCTTGAGACTGTGTCCTCTTGTTCTGGGGCGGGCTGGTTGCCTCGGAGAAGAGACCAACCCCCACCTGGCTCCAACCTCCCTTCAGGGAGTTGGAGAGAGCAAGAAGGTCTCCCCTGAGCCTCCTCTTCTCCAGGCTAAGCAACCCCAGCTCCCTCAGCCTCTCCTGCCAGGGCTGTGCCCCAGACCCCTCCCCAGCTTTCTTGCCCTTCTCTGGACACCTTCCAGCAGCTCAACCTCTTTCCTGACCTGAGGAACCCAGAACTGGACACAGGACTCCAGGTGTGGCCTAAGCAGTGCTGAGCACAGGGCACAAGGACTTCCCTGCTCCTGCTGGCCACACTCTTCCTGCTGCAGGCCAGGATGCCCTTGGCCTTCTTGACCCCCTGGGCACACTGCTGGCTCTGTGTTGGTTTGCTCTGTGGGGTGGAACAGAACAGATCTCTGGAGCTCTACCCAGGATGGATTTTTCTCCTCTGTGTGTTACCTGCCCAAACCTTTCCCTGCTCCCCAACCCTCTGCAGCTGCTGTTGTTGTGTAGTTGTTGTTGTTATGCAATTGTTTTGCTCCTTCTCTTTTGCAGGATTCCATGAGCTCAGCTGTCTTGGGTGCCTGGGCAGAAAGGCAATGTCTGTGCTCCAGCCCTGGCACAGCCTGCCTAGCCTTAGCTGAACAAACAGTCCAGGCCTCCTGGGCAGCCAAGTTGGGAATAGCTTAAAGGTTAATGAACCTCTGGCTGGGAGAGTGATTGTAAAGGAGCTGCCCTGTTGAGGGTGGGAAGGAGAAACACTGACAGTGTGGGAATTGTCTCCTTCACTTCCCTGTGTGGAGAGCCCTGCTGCTGCTGGGAGAGCCCTGCTGCTGCTGATGCAGCACAACAACCCCAGGCAGTGCTACAGGCTGGGGATAGAGTGACTGAAAGCAGCCAGGCAGAAAGGGACCTGGGGGTAGTGGTTGATAGCAGCTGAACAGGAGCCAGCAGTGTGCCCAGGGGACCAAGAAGGCCAATGGCATCCTGGCCTGCATCAGGAAGAGTGTGGCCAGCAGGAGCAGGGAAGTCCTTGTGCCCTGTGCTCAGCACTGCTTAGGCCACCCCTGGAGTCCTGTGTCCAGTTCTGGGCTCCTGAGGTTAGGAAAGAGGTTGAGCTGCTGGAAGGTGTCCAGAGAAGGGCAAGAAAGCTGGGGAGGGGTCTGGAGCACAGCCCTGGGAGGAGAGGCTGAGGGAGCTGGGGTTGCTTAGCCTGGAGAAGAGGAGGCTCAGGGGAGACCTTCTTGCTCTCTCCAACTCCCTGCAGCTGGGGGTTGGTCTCTTCTCCCAGGCAGGCAGAACAAGAGGCCACAGTCTGAAGCTGTGCCAGGGGAGGTTGAGGCTGGAGGTGAGGAGAAAGTTCTTCCCGGCAAGAGAGATTGGCCATTGGAATGTGCTGCCCAGGGAGGTGGTGGAGTCCCCATCCCTGGAGGTGTTCCAGAGGGGCTTGGCTGTGGCCCCTGGAGCCATGGTGTAGCTGTCAGGAAGTGCTGGGGGACAGCTTGGACTCGCTGAGCTCCGAGGTCATTTCCGACCTTTTTGATTCTATGAACCCAGCCCTGAGATTCTCTTCTCAGAGCTTTGCTGTGGAAAGGAGATGTGATTTTTAATGGTCTTGCCTTTTTCCTTGACTTTAATGCTTTTAATGGCCTTGCTGGGGGTGTTGTGGGGTGAGTGGTGCTGCATGCAGCTGACGCTTCTCCTCTTCTCCTCTTGCAGCGAGTCTGAGATCCTGCACCACGACAAGCAGTATGAGCCCTTCTACTCCTCCTTTGTTGCACTTTCTACCCATTACATCACTACTGTGTGTGGTCTAAGTAAGTGTTCCCCATCCTTTTACTTCCTTTCACTTATTGCTGGGATGTACTAAAAGCCACCCAGGACTCTTCTGCTCTCTTTCTTGTCTCGAGAGCCCTCTCTGGGTGACCTGCAGGCACGGCTGTGGATGGCAGCACTGCTGCTTGTTGTGCTGGCAGAATTTCAATCCCAGCTGGCCAGGGGGGCCTGTCAGCAGGTGTGCTTGGTCCCCCCATCCTGGGCAGCACTGCCACTCTGGCTGCATGTTCATTTAGGGGCCTGAATTCATGTGGGGGGGGGGGGAACAGAGGAGCTGGAGTCTGCCTCCCCGGGACGCTGAGGTTATTCTTCTGTTACTGCACTGGGATTCATGATCCAAACATTGTGACTCAGGATGTTTTCTGGCACTCTGCCTGGCAGAATTTGGCACTTTCAGCAGAAAAAAAGGATGATAATAATAATCCTAATAGAGGGGTTAGGCAACTTGTTCCTCAGTGCTTCTGTCAGTGTCAAAATGCTGCTGCTGGGGAAGCCGGTGCGCCTCGGCTGGGGAGGAAGTGTCATCCTTACCTTCCTGACGTCCCTGGGGTGGCATTTCAATGAGCCTGAGCTCTGCTGTGTTGAAAGCATGAAGAATATCTTCCCCTGAAGGATCTGGAAGCCTGTGCTGAGCACAAGCCTCTGCTTTTTGCAGTCCCAAGGAACCAGCTGCAGTCGGTGGCGGCAGCGTGTAAGGTGCTGATCGAGTTCTCGCTGCTGCGCCTGGAGAACCCCGATGAAGCTTGTGCTGTGTCACAGGTGAGCACTGCCTCTCACCCTGGGGGCAAGCAGAAATGCCCTCTGGCCTCTAAGCACAGTCTCATACAGTGGTCTGGGTTTGGGAGGGACCTCCAAAGGTCATCCAGTGTCACCCCCTCTGCGGTCAGCAGGGACATCCCCAACTCCATCAGGTTGCTCAGGACCACATGGAGTTTGTTCTTGAATGTCTCCAGGGATGGGGCCTCAACCACACTCTCACTGTGCAGAACTTCCTCTTGATGCCCAACCTACATCTCCCCTGCCCCCATTTTCAAACCACTGCCCCTCACCCTATCCCCACAGCCTCAACAGTCCCTCCCCAGCCTGCCTGGAGGTCCCTTTCAGCTACTGAAATGCAGCTCTGAGGTCTCCCTGGAGCCTTCTCCTCTCCAGGCTCAACCCCACCTCAACTCTTGAAATTATCAGCCCCAAGGAATCACAGAATGGTTTGGGTTGGAAGGGATCTCCAAAGGTCATCTTGTCCAACCCCTCTGCAGTCAGCAGGGACACCTCCAACTAGATCAGGTTGCTCAGGACCACATGGAGTTTGTTCTCAAATGTCTCCAGGGATGGGGCCTCAGCCACACTCTCACTGTGCAGAACTTCCTCTTGATGCCCAACCTACATCTCCCCTGCCCCCAGTTTCAGCCCCCTGCCCCTCACCCTATCCCCACAGCCTCAACAGTCCCTCCCCAGCCGGCCTGGAGGTCCCTTTCAGCTATTGAAATGCAGCTCTGAGGTCTCCCTGGAGCCTTCTCCTCTCCAGGCTCAACCCCACCTCAACCCTTATCAGCCCCAAGGAATCACAGAATGGTTTGGGTTGGAAGGGATCTCCAAAGGTGCAACCCCCTCTGCACTCAGCAGGGACATCCCCACATAGATCAGGTTGCTCAGGGCCCTGTCCAGCCTCACCTTGAATATCTTCAGGGATGGGGCCCCAACCACCTCCCTGGGCAACCTGTTCCAGTGTTGACCACCCTCATAGGAGAGAGCTTGTTCCTCACAGCCAATCTAAACCTGCTCTTCTGTAGTTTGAAGCCATTGCCCCTTGTCCTGTCACCACAGACCTTTGTAAAGAGTCTCTCTCCATTCTTCTTGCAGGCCCCCTTCAGGTACTGGAAGGCTGCTTTAGGTCTCCCCAGAGGCCTAGGATTTGAAATATTTGTTCTAATGTTACGTCAGAGAATCAGTCAGGGTTGGAAGGGACCACAAGGATCAGCCAGTTCCAACCCCCCTGCCATGGGCAGGGACACCCCACACTAGAGCAGCCTGGCCAGAGCCTCAGCCAGCCTGGCCTTAAACACCTCCAGGGACAGGGCCTCAACCACCTCCCTGGACAACCCATTCCAGGGCTTCACCACTCTCATGGGGAAGAACTTCCTCCTCCCCTCCAGCCTGAATCTCCCCACCTCCAGCTTCATTCCATTCCCCCTAGTCCTATCACTCCCTGAGATCCTGAGCAGTCCCTCCCCAGCCTTCCTGTAGGCCCCCTTCAGGTACTGGAAGGCCACAATGAGGTCACCTGGGAGCCTTCTCTTCTCCAGACTGAACAGCCCCAACTCCTTCAGTCTGTGCTCACAGCAGAGCAGCTCCAGCCCTCTGCTCCTCCTCCTGGCCCTTCTCTGGACAGCTTCCAGCATGGTCCAGCTTGACTAACTCAGTGTGTTCAGTGCTCTTGCTGCAGCAGCTGAGAGTAAAGGCTGTCAGGGCCTGGTGGGAATGATTTGGGCTGAAGCTGTGCTCTGCTGTCTCTTCCTGTGCAGAAACATCTCATTCTGCTGATAAAGGGGCTGTGCACGGGCTGCAGCCGCCTGGACCGCACTGAAATCATCACCTTCACAGCCATGATGAAGTCAGCCAAGCTGCCTCAGACTGTCAAAACCCTCTCTGATGGTTGGTGCTTTGAGTTCTGCTGTTAACCCCTGCAGCACTTGAGGTGGACAACCTCCTGGGCTGGCTGGGTGAAAATGCTGGTGTGCTGTTTTCCCCTGCAGTAGAGGATCAGAAGGAGCTGGCCTCCCCAGTGAGCCCAGAGCTGAGGCAGAAAGAAGTGCAGATGAACTTCCTCAATCAGCTGACATCAGTCTTTAACCCTAGAGTCTCATCATCACCATCTATCATGTCAGAGGCACAGGTAAACAGCCCTAGAGGGGCAGCAGTCTGCATTTTAGCCCTCATAACCTGCTGCAGGGGGGAGGAAGTGGTGGGGTTTTGATGCAGAAGTGTGAAGGAGACCTTCCTGAAGTATTGAGAGCTCTGTGTGGAGGCTTTGCTGCCACACTTTGGATTCCTATTGCTTCCATGCCATGCTGAGTGTGTGCTTGCTTTTAGGTGGAAGGAGAAAGTGAGGATCAAGCTTCCACAGATCAGAGCTCTGCAGCAAAGACAAAAAGCATATTCATTGCTCAGAATGTAGCCAGCCTGCAAGAACTTGGTGAGAGTCAGCTTCCAGCACTGGGGGGAGGGGGGAAAGAGTGCTGGAGCAAAAGTCTCTGCAGTGTGGTAGCTTGGAATGGGAACAGACAATCTGATCACTGGGTTGCATGCTGATGGTACCAAGGAAGGTTCGTAGAGCCCTGGAATGGTTTGGGTTGGAAGGGACCTTCAGGATCATCCAGTTCTAACCCCCCTGCCGTGGGCAGGGACACCTCCCAACTAGCTCATGTTGCTCAAGGCCTCATCCAGCTCAGTCTTGAGCACCTCCAGGGAAGGGACATCCCTGGGCAACCTGTTCAGTGTCTCCCCACCCTCACTGGAAAGAATCTCTTCCTAAGCTCCAGTCTAAACCTCCCCTCCTCAAGCTTCAATCCATCCCCCCCTTGTTGTGTCACTACAAGCCCTTGGAAGAACTCCTTCTGGCTTTCTTGTAGCCCCTTTCAGGCACTGGAAGGAAGGTTGTGGCTGTAATGTGGTTTCCTTCAGTGCAAAGATGAGCTCAGTGGATTTACCTGCAGGAGGTTTGGTGTGGGGGAACAAAACCAGCATGAACCAGCCCCCAGGATGGGTGACTGAGCAGGTGTGAGCAGAGCTGGTGTGCAAGGCAACCTGCACACAGAGCTTTGTGACACCCATTAGGAGCACTGCCTGGAAACTTCAGCTGCTTTATGTCTTGTAAGCTGGTCCTGTGCTGTTGCCTCAGGTATGGTGAGGTGTGGGAGGTGTCCAGAGAAGGGCAATGAAGCTGGTGAAGGGGCTGGAGAGCAGGGCTGGTGAGGAGGAACTGAGGGGACTGGGGTTGGTGAACCTGGAGGAGGGAAGACCTCACTGTTCTCTACAACTCCCTGAATGGAAGTTGGAGCCAGATGGGGGTTGGTTTCTTCTCCTTAGGATCAGGTGATGGAACAAGAGGAAATGGCCTGAAGTTGTGCCAGGGGAGGGTTAGGTTGGACATTATCATAGAATCAATAAGCTTGGAAAAGACCTCAGAGCTCAGCAAGTCCAACCTGGCACCCAACACCTCCTGACAGCTGAACCATGGCTCCAAGGGCCACTCCACCACCTCCCTGGGCAGCACATCCAATGGCCAATTCCTTTTTCTGGGAAGAACTTTCTCCTCACCTCCAGCCTAAACCTCCCCTGGCACAGCTTGAGACTGTTCCTCTTGTTCTGCTGCTGGGTGCCTGGGAAACTGGGAGAAAGTTCTTCACTGAGAGGGTCCTCAAAGCCTGGCACAGGCTGCCCAGGAATCTCCATTCCTGGAGGGATTTCAAAGCCCCAGAGCTGTGGTGCTGAGGACCAGGGTTTAGCCCCAGCCTTGGTAGGGTTAGAGAATGCTTGGGCTGGATGCTCTTGAAGACCTTTTCCAACCCATTTGATTCTGTGACCTCAGCACACAGACTCACTAAGCCAATGAGATGAATGAAGTTGAATAGAATAGAATTAACCAGGTTGGAAGAGATCTCTGAGATCATCAAGTCCAATGTGTCACCCAACACCGTCTGATCAACCAAACCATGGCACCAAGTGCCTCATCCAGGCTCTTCCTAAACACCTCCAGGGATGGGGACTCCACCACCTCCCTGGGCAGCACATTCCAGTGGCCAGTCTCTTTTTGTGAAGAACTTCTTCCTTACCTGCAGCCTGAACCTCCCCTGGCACAGCTTGAGACTGTGTCCTCTTGTTCTGGTATTGGTTGCGGGCCTGGGAGAAGAGCCCAACCCCCACCTGGCTCCAACCTCCCTGCAGGGAGTTGGAGAGAGCAATGAGGTCTCCCCTGAGCCTCCTCTTCTCCAGGCTAAGCAACCCCAGCTCCCTCAGCCTCTCCTCCCAGGGCTGTGCTCCAGACCCCTCCCCAGCTTTCTTGCCCTTCTCTGGACACCTTCCAGCAGCTCAACCTCTTTCCTGACCTGAGGAGCCCAGAGCTGGACACAGGACTCAAGGTGTGGCCTCAGCAGTGCTGAGCCCGGGGGCTGACTCAGCTCTGCCCTGCTGAGCAGCTTTGCCAGGAGCAGCAAAACAACCACTGCTGAGCTGCTTTGCTTTGGTTTGGTAGGGGGCTCTGAGAAGCTGCTGAGGGTCTGCCTGAACCTGCCCTACTTCCTGCGCTACATCAACCGCTTCCAGGACGCGGTGTCGGCCAACTCCTTCTTCATCATGCCGGCCACCGTGGCGGATGCCACTGCGGTGCGCAACGGGTAAGAGCCTCGCCCCACTGCTCTCCTGTGGGCTTGTAGTCTGCAGAGGAGAAGAGTGAGAGGGGACTGGCCAATGTCTATCAATATCTGAGCTCAAGGGGCTCAAGAGGGAGGGGACAGGAACAGGCTCTGCTCTGGGACAGGACAAGGAGCAGTGGATAAAGTCCAGCCCAAGAGGTTCCACCTCAGCATGAGGAGGAACTTCTTCACTGGGAGGCTGACATAACCCTGGAGCAGGCTGCCCAGAGAGGCTGTGCAGAGCTTCTCTTCTCCCTTCACTCTGCCCTGCTGAGGCCCCAGCTGGAATGTTGCAGCCAGTTCTGGGCTGCCCAGTTCAGGAGGGACAGGGATCTGCTGGAGAGAGGCCAAGGGAGGGCTACAAGGATGCTGAAGGGGCTGCAGCACTGCCCTGGGAGGAGAGGCTGAGAGCCCTGGGGGTGGTTAGTGTGGAGAGGAAGAAGACTGAGAGGGAATTTGATCAATGTCTATAAATATCTGAGGGCTGGGGGTCAAGAGGGAGGGGACAGGGACAGGCTCTGCTCTGGGATAGGACAAGGGGCAGTGGATAAATCCAGCCCCAGAGGTTCCACCTGAACATGAGGAGGAACATCTTCACTGGGAGGCTCGCAGAGCCCTGGAGCAGGCTACCCAGAGAGGTTGTGGAGTCTCCTTCTCTGGAGCCTTTCCAGCCCCATCTGGATGTGTTCCTGTGTGACCTGTGCTGGATTCTCTGCTCCTGCTCTGGCAGAGGGAGTTGGACTTGAAGATCTCCAGAGGTGCCTTCCGACCCCTAACATCCTGTGATCTGTGACCACTCTTCTGGCTATGCTGTATGAGGGCAGGCAGCTCTGCCAGCTGTGCAGGATCAGCTAGATGAGCTGCTCTTCCCCTGTGAGCTGCCTGGTGTGAGCCTTGTGTTGCTGATCCTCCTCCACACATCTCATGCCCGCAGGTTTCATTCGCTGGTCATCGATGTGACCATGGCCCTGGATACTCTGTCCCTGCCTGTGCTGGAGCCCCTGACACCCACACGTCTCCAGGATGTCACTGTGCTGGCTCTCAGCTGCCTCTATGCAGGTAAAATGGCTTTCCTGTGCTGCTGAGGGGGTGGGGAAGGCTGGTTGCTGGTCTCTGGGAGAGCTGGGTTCAGTGGGAGCTGTGCTGGCAGCCCTCTGTGGCCTTGGGTGATGCAGAGATCTCATTTCTCTCAGTAGCTCCTTGCAAGGAGGCTGGAGGGAGGTGGGGGTGTTAGGTGTTAGGATGAGAGGAAATGGCCTGAAATTGTGCCAGGGCAGGGTTAGGTTGGACATGAAGAACAATTTCTCTACTGCAAGAGTGGTCAGAGATTGGAACAGGCTGCCCAGGGAGGTGGTGGAGTCCCCAGCCCTGGAGGTGTTCCAGACATGTGTGGCCATGGCACTTGGGGCCCTGGTTTGATGGCCATGGGGGTGCTGGGTTGCTGGTTGGACTCCCATGATCTCAGAGGTCTTTTCCAACCCAAAAGATGCTGTGATTCTTTGGAGCCTCAAGTCGTTTTGGCTCTGTTTTTGAGGCTCAGCCCACAAATAACCCTTTCGTTCTCCTGAAGTTGAGAGCTGCATAGTCTGGGGCTGAGCTCATGTGGAAACTCTTCTGGTGGCACTGAAGTTCTCATCCATTCTGCAAATGTTCTCAGCACCTGAGAGCAGGAAGAGGTTCAGCCCCTCAGTCTGCACAGCCTGTCATTTCTGCTCTGGCTTTTACCACTTTGCAGCACTTGTGGCTTCAGCTTCATTGGTTCCACTCCCCAACCAACCTCATTTCCCAGGAGTGGTTTGAGTACAGGAGGCTCCTTGAGTCTTGAATTGGTTTGGGTAGGGATTTGAAGAGCTGAAGCCATTTTCATGGCTCTTGTCAAAGTGGTATTGGAGTGCAGGGGAAACACATTGCCTCCTCTCATTCTTCTCAGCTTTCTGTGGGACATAATCTGACTCTTTTGGGGGCCCTTCAGAAAGGCTTTGTTGCCTGTCAGCTCTAATGTTGAGTGTTCCCAGCTCCAGCAGGCTTCTGGCTGTGCTTCATCCAGCTTGATTTAATGTGCTGAGCAACACTGAGTCCCCAGACTTGACTCTTAACAAGGAAGTCACAGGATCAAGGGATCACAGGGTGTTAGGGGTTGATCCTGCACAGCTGGCAGAGCTGTCTGCCCTCATACAGCATAGCCAGAAGAGTGGTCACAGATCACAGGATGTTAGGGGTTGGAAGGGACCTCAGGAGATCTTCCAGTCCAACCCCCCTGCCAGAGCAGGAGCAGAGAATCCAGCACAGGTCACACAGGAACACATCCAGATGGGGCTGGAAAGGCTCCAGAGAAGGAGACTCCACAACCTCTCTGGGTAGCCTGCTCCAGGGCTCTGTGAGCCTCCCACTGCAGAAGTTGGTCCTCATGTTGAGGTGGAACCTCTTGGGCTGGAGTTTATCCACTGCCCCTTGTCCTATCCCAGAGTGCAGCTGAGCAGAGCCTGTCCCTGCCCCCTCCCTCCTCACCCCAAGCCCTCAGCTATTGATAGACACTGATCAATCCCCTCTCAGTCTTCTCCTCTCCAGACTAACCACCCCCAGGGCTCTCAGCCCTTCATCATAAGGCAGTGCTGCAGTCCCTTCATCCTCCTTGCAGCCCTGTGTCAGCCCTGCTTGTCTCCCCTCAGGTGTGAGTGTGGCCACCTGCATGGCCATCCTGCACGTGGGGAGCACTCAGCAGGTACGAACTGGGTCCACAAGTTCCAAAGAGGAAGATTATGAAAATGATGCTGCTACTATTGTACAAAAATGTGTAAGTAGCCAAGAGAGAGGCTGTTGGGCAGCTCAGCTGGGCAAGGGGCTGGAGAACAGGGCTGGGGAGGAGCAGCTGAGCTTGTTGAGCCTGGAGGAGAGTGTGGGGAGACCTCCTGGCTCTCTACAACTCCCTGCAAGGAGGCTGGAGTGAGGTGGGGGTTGGGCTCTCCTCCCTAATATCAGGTGATAGGAGGAGAGGAAATGGCCTGAAATTGTGCCAGGGGAGGTTTATCTTGGAGATGGGGAACAATTTCCTCACTGCAAAAGTGGTCAGGCCCTGGAACAGGCTGCCCAGGGAGGTGGTGGAGTCCCCATCCCTGGTGATGTTCAAGCAATGTGTGGCCATGGCCCTGGGGGCCATGGTTTGATGGCCATGGTGGTGCTGGGTTGATGTTTGGACTTGATCTCAAAGGGCTTTTCCCACTGAAGCCATTCTCTGATTCCTTCTCAGCAAGTGCAGCAGAATTCCTATTGCTGCAGTCTCTCTCTCTCCTCTCTAGGCATCAGGCTTGGTGGCAAAGGGAAGGAGGAGGTGGCTAATTGTAGAGGGCAAACTTGGGTGTGCATTTGGGAGGTTTGCTGGTTGCCTGGTGTGGTGGTTAGCCAAGGGTTTGACTTTGCTGGGAGCTTTAGCTTGGATGTGAGGAACAACTTCCTCAGTCACAAAGATGTGTAAGTAACCAGGAGAGAGGCTTTTGGGCAGCACAGCTGGGGAAGGGTCTGGAGAAGAGGGCTGGGGAGGAGCTGGAGCTTCTATTCCCTGGTGGATGGCCTGGTGTGGTGTTTAGCCATGGGTTTGACTTTGCTGGGAGGTTTAGCTTGGAGATGAAGAGCAACTTCCTCAATCACAAAAGTGTGTAACCAAGAGAGAGGCTGTTGGGGAACACAGCTGGGGAAGGGTCTGGAGAAGAGGGCTGGGGAGGAGCTGGAACTTCTATTCCCTGGTGGATGGCTTGGTGTGGTGTTTAGCCATGGGTTTGGTTTAGCTTGGAGATGAGGAACAATTTCCTCCATCACAAAAGTGTGTAAGTAGTCAAGAGAGAGGCTGTTGGGCACCAAAGCTGGGGAAGGGTCTTGAGAAGAGGGCTGGGGGGAGCTGGAGCTTCCCTTCACTGGTGGATGGCTTGGTGTGGTGTTTAGCTTGGAGATGAGGAACAATTTCCTCCATCACAAAAGTGTGTAAGTAACCAAGAGAGAGGCTGTTGGGCCCCACAGCTGGGGAAGGGTCTGGAGAAAAGGGCTGGTGAGGAACTGGAGCTTCTATTCCCTGGTGGATGGCCTGGTGTGGTGGTTAACCATGGGTTTGGTTTAGCTTGGAGATGAGGAACAATTTCCTCAGTCACAAAAGTGTGTAAGCAAGAGAGAGGCTGTTGGGGAACACAGCTGGGGAAGGGTCTTGAGAAGAGGGCTGGTGAGGAGCTGGAGCTTCTATCCACTGGTGGATGGCCTGGTGTGGTGGTTAGCCATGGGTTTGGCTTTGCTGGGAGCTTTAGCTTGGAGGTGAGGAACAATTTCCTCCATCACAAAAGTGTGTAAGTAACCAAGAGAGAGGCTGTTGGGCAGCAGAGCTGGGGAAGGGTCTGGAGAAGAGGGCTGGTGAGGAGCTGGAGTTCATATCCACTGGTGGATGGCCTGGTGTGGTGGTTAGCCATGGGTTTGGTTTAGCTTGGAGATGAGGAACAATTTCCTCCACAATATAAGTATGTAAGTAGCCAAGAGAGAGGCTGTTGGGGAACACAACTGGGGAAGGGTCTGGAGAAGAGGGCTGGGGAGGAGCTGGAGTTCATATCCACTGGTGGATGGCCTGGTGTGGTGGTTAGCCATGGGTTTGGTTTAGCTTGGAGATGAGGAACAATTTCCTCCACAATATAAGTATGTAAGTAGCCAAGAGAGAGGCTGTTGGGGAACACAACTGGGGAAGGGTCTGGAGAAGAGGGCTGGGGAGGAGCTGGAGTTCATATCCACTGGTGGATGGCCTGGTGTGGTGGTTAGCCATGGGTTTGGTTTAGCTTGGAGATGAGGAACAATTTCCTCCACAATATAAGTATGTAAGTAGCCAAGAGAGAGGCTGTTGGGGAACACAACTGGGGAAGGGTCTGGAGAAGAGGGCTGGGGAGGAGCTGGAGTTTATATCCACTGGTGGATGGCCTGGTGTGGTGTTTAGCCATGGGTTTGGCTTTGCTGGGAGGTGTAGCTTGGAGATGAGGAACAACTTCCTCAGTCACACTGGTGGGTGGCCTGGTGTGGTGTTCAGCCATGGGTTTGGTTCTCTTTGCAGCTTGAAATCTATGAAATGATTGGACAAGCCATCAGCAATTCACGCCGGGCAGGGGGTGAGGTAAGAGTTGGGTGTGGGGGAAGCTTTCCTCCCCTGCTCCTGTGCTGCTGCAGTTTGCACATCTGGATTGACCTTCTCTGTTTTGTCTTCTCCATGCATTTTGCTGTTTGCTTGCTTTTTCTCCCCTTCCACCATCCCTTTTGCTTTTTGGCATGATAGCATTATCAGAACTTCCAGCTGCTGGGGGCTTGGTGTCTGCTGAACAGCCTCTTCCTCATCTTGAACCTCAGCCCCACGGCCCTGGCTGATAAGGGGAAGGAGAAGGATCCCTTGGCCGCTCTGCGAGTCCGAGACATCATCGCTCGTACCAAGGAGGGCGTTGGGTCTCCCAAGCTGGGCCCAGGGAAAGGGTATGTAGATCCCTCACTGGAGTGTTCCCTGTCCATGTGCCCAGCCAGCAGCTTGACATGTTGCATGGTGTGGTGGTTTGAGCCTGAACTGGGAGTTAAGAGCTCAGATGGGGGCAAGGCTGAGAATCTCTCCCTCCCCCGCTCCCCCCCTCCTCCCTCCCAACAGAGAGGGGGAAAAATGGGAAGGGGCAAATCCACCAAGCAATGATTTGGAGTGGGCTTGGAAGTGGAGAGGTAAAGAGTTTTCTTTAAACAATATATATGTAACAATAACAGGTAAGGTTCCCAAGGGCAAGGAGCAAGGATGGATGGGAGGGGGACAAAGAAGAAGAATACAAAACCAATCTCTCTCTGAAGAGGCACAGAGGCAGCAGGGAGGGGGATCAGGCCTGACCATATGGCAGAGGAGCAGGAAGGCAGCTGCAGTAGCTCTCATCCAGGAGAGGCAGGAGCCAAAAGGAGGCCTAATGGCTGCAGTGCCCTGCTTTTTATACCTTGACATGTTGCATGGTGTGGTGGTTTGAGCCTGACCTGGAAGTTAAGAGCTCAGATGGGGGCAAGGCTGAGAATCTCTCCCTCCCCCGCTCCCCCCCTCCTCCCTCCCAACAGAGAGGGGGAAAAATGGGAAGGAGCAAATCCACCAAGCAATGATTTGGAGTGGGCTTGGAAGTGGAGAGGTAAAGAGTTTTCTTTAAACAATATATATATATATGTAACAATAACAGGTAAGGTTCCCAAGGGCAAGGAGCAAGGATGGATGGGAGGGGGACAAAGAAGAGGAATACAAAACCAATCTCTCTCTGAAGAGGCACAGAGGCAGCAGGGAGGGGGATCAGGCCTGACCATATGGCAGAGGAGCAGGAAGGCAGCTGCAGTAGCTCTCATCCAGGAGAGGCAGGAGCCAAAAGGAGGCCTAATGGCTGCAATGCCCTGCTTTTTATACCCCAGCTGGGCAGGGAGGGGGGCGTGGAACAGACTCAGTTTCCCAGGGGGAAAACACTCTGCAGGGAGGGCAAAGCACCCTCCAGCCCTTCACCCTGTTTGCTTTTATCAGGAGGGGCATTAACCCAACCACACATGGATTTGCTGTTCAAGCCTTCAAGCTGTTCCAGTTTTCATCTTCACTATGGCAAAGCAGTCACTTCACTGGGTTTAGTTGATCTATCCTTGCATTTTTTTGGCCTTAAAATGCCCCTCTGTCCTCTTCTGTTCCTGTAGGCATCAAGGCTTCGGTGTTCTGTCAGTGGTGCTAGCCAACCATGCTATCAAATTGCTGTCCTCCCTCTTTCAAGATCTGCAAGTGGAGGCGTTGCACAAGGTCTGTAGGTAGCCTCTGCCTTCCCCCTGTGAAGCATTTGGCCTTCTCCACTGGAAGACCACTTGAAATTCTCTCTTCTCCAGGGCTGGGAGAGCGATGGTCCACCAGCAGTGCTGGACATCATGGCTCAGAGCACCTCCATCCAGAGGATCCAGCGCCTGATCGATTCTGTCCCACTCACCAACCTGCTGCTGACTTTGCTGTCTACTTCCTACAGAAAGGTAGGAACCAGCTGAGTGCTGCTTCAGCTCAAGGGCTTCTGTAGCTGAACCACTTGTGGTAACTCACTCACATGTAACATCCTCACTTCACAAACTGTGTGACCATGCTAAGGAGAATTCAGACTTCTGCTTCCAGCAGCTGTCAGTGGGGCTTCTCTTCTCCCTATTTTCAGAGATTGTTCATTTCAAAACTCATTCTAACACTTCTTTGTTCCTCTGAGCTCAGTGGTATTGGTGAGTTCAGTGAGGAGGTGAAGAGGTTGTATTGAAACTAGGTCCTTTTAGAATCACAGAATCAAGCAGGTTGGAAAAGACCTCAGAGCTCAGCAAGTCCAACCTGGCACCCAACACCTCCTGACAGGTAAACCATGGCTCCAAGGGCCACATCCAAGCCTTTTTTGATCACCTCCAGGGATGGGAACTCCACCACCTCCCTGGGCAGCACATCCCAATGGCCAATCTCTCTTGCTGGGAAGAATGTCTTCCTAACATCAAGCCTGAACCTCCCCTGGCACAGCTTGAGACTGTGTCCTCTTGTTCTGGGGCTGGCTGCCTGCCTGGGAGAAAAGACCAACCCCTACCTGGCTACAACCTCCCTTCAGGTAGTTGTAGAGAGCAAGAAGGTCTCCCCTGAGCCTCCTCTTCTCCAGGCTAAGCAACCCCAGCTCCCTCAGCCTCTCCTCCCAGGGCTGTGCCCCAGACCCCTCCCCAGCTTTCTTGCCCTTCTCTGGACACCTTCAAGTCTCTCAATGTCCTTCTTAAACTGAGGAGCCCAGAACTGGACACAGTTAGGGCTGTGCTTGAAATGTTGCTTTCTTGATGGGGTGCATCAAGAAAAGGGTGGCCAGCAGGTCTAGGGAGGTTCTCAAGCTGTGCCAGGGGAGGTTTAGGCTGGAGGTGAGGAGAAAGTTCTTCACTGAGAGAGTCATTGGTCATTGGGATGTGCTGCCCAGGGAGGTGGTGGAGTCCCCATCCCTGGAGGTGTTCAAGAAGGGATTGGATGTGGCACTTGGTGCCATGGTCTAGTCATGAGGTCTGTGGTGACAGGTTGGACTCAATGATCCTTGAGGTCTCTTCCAACCTTGGTGATGCTGTGATACTCCCCCTCTACTCTGCCCTGCTGAGACCACACCTGGAGTACTGTGTCCAGTTTTGGGCTTCCCAGTTCAAGGGAGGCAGGGATCTGCGGGAGAGATTCCAGTGGAGGCTGTGAGGATGATTGGAGGTCTTAAAGATCTCTGCTATGAAGAAAGACTGAGGGACCTGGGGCCATTTAGTCTGGAGAAGAGAAAGCTGAGAGGGGACCTCAACAATGTCTATAAATACCTAAGGGGTGGGTGTCCAGGTGAAGGTGCCAGGCTCCTGTCAGTGGTGGCCAGTGATAGGAACAATGGGTACAAGCTGGAACCCAGGAAGTTCCACCTCAACATGAGGAGAAACTTGTTTGGTGTGAGGGTGCTGGAGGCCTGGAGCAGGCTGCCCAGAGAGGTTGTGGAGTCTCCTTGTCTGGTGGGATTCCAAACCCATCTGGATGTGTTCCTGTGTGACCTGCCTTAGATGACCCTGCTTTGGCATGGGGCTTGGGCTGGTTCATCTCCAGAGGTCTTTTCCAGCCCCTACCATTCTGTGATTCTATTTTCAGCCCTCCTGTGTAATTTTTCCTACAACTTGTGGGTGAGAAGCCTTGAAGAGCTCTTAGTAAATTAGCTGAGACAAACTTGTTAGCACAAAATGGGAATGGGCTAGGAAGTTCCTCTTGGTTTCAAGTTGCTCTCTCTCCTTTACCTTTGGGGTTATTCAGTCTAGAGAAGAAAAGTCTCTGAGGAGACCTAGTTGTGGCCTTCCAGTATCTTAAGGAGGCCTACAGGAAAGCTGGGGAGGGACTTTTGAGGGTGTCAGGGAGGGATAGGACTGGGGGGAATGGAAAAAATAATAGAAATGGGGAGATTCAGATTGGATGTTACAAAGAGAGCCAAGCAGAGCCTGGGCTGCAGCAAGAGAAGTGTGGCTAAACAAACCAAGGAGATGATTCTCCCCCTGTGCTCCACTCTGCTGAGACCTCACATGGAGCACTGTGTCCAGTTCTGGAACCTCTATTACAGGAAGGATCTGGAGGTGCTGGAAGGTGTCCAGAGAAGAGCCATGAGGATGAGCAGAGGGCTGGAGCTGCTCTGCTGTGAGGACAGACTGAGGGAGTTGGGGTTGTGCAGGCTGGAGAGGAGAAGGCTCCCAGGAGACCTCATTGTGGCCTTCCAGAATCTGCAGGGTGCTCCAAGAAAGCTGGGGAGGGACTTTTGAGGGTGTCAGGGAGGGATTGGACTGGAGCAAAACTAGAAATGGGGAGATTGAGATTGGTTGTGAGAAAGAAGTTGTTGCCCAGGAGGGTGGTGAGAGCCTGGCACAGGTTGCCCAGGGAGGTGGTGGAAGCCTCCTGCCTGGAGGTGTTTGCAGCCAGGCTGGAGGTGGCTGTGAGCAACCTGCTGTAGTGTGAGGTGTCCCTGTCCATGGCAGGGGGGTTGGAGCTGGCTGATCTTGAGCTCCCTTCTAACCCTGACAGTTCTGTGACTCCAATCCCCAAGCTGAGCCTTTCCCTGCTGTTCTTGCCAGGCTTGTGTCCTGCAGCGCCAGAGGAAGGGCTCCATGAGCAGCGACGCCAGCGCCTCCACCGACTCCAACACTTACTATGAGGATGACTTCAGCAGCACTGAGGAGGACAGCAGCCAAGGTAAGGGAGTCTGCAGCAGGGTTTTACACTGCCTTTCAGGTTCAGTGGGAACCTGGCTGCTGGGCTGTGTCTTTTGTGGACTGGAAGGGCTGAAAACGCAGGCAGGTTGTGAGATCTGTTGGGCAGCTTTAGTGCTGCTGGCAACAGGAGCCTGAGTGGCTGGGATTGGGCTGGGTTTGCTTAAGAGGAGAGGGGAAACGATTTCTTGTTGTAAATTCCTGTTGGACTCATGTGAAAATGATTTGGGAAGGCAAAATGGAAGATGGCAGCCCCCTTAACTGTGCTCATTGAAGCTCCTCTCTAAGCTGAGCACTTCACATAAGGTATTTGTTCATGACAATTATATCCTGGGCTGCATCAGGAGAAGTGTGGCCTGCAGGGCCAGGGAGGGGATTCTGCCCCTCTGCTCCACTCTGCTGAGACCACAGCTGGAGCTCTGGGGCCAGTTCTGGAGCCTCTCTTCCAGGAGGGATCTGGAGGTGCTGGAAGGTGTCCAGCGCAGGGCCACGAGGAGGAGCAGAGGGCTGGAGCTGCTCTGCTATAAGGACAGACTGAAAGAGTTGGGGTTGTGCAGTCTGGAGAGGAGAAGGCTCCCTGGAGACCTCATTGTGGCCTTCCAGGATCTGCAGGGGGCTCCAAGAAAGCTGGGAAGGGACTTTTGAGGCTGTCAGGGAGGGATAGGACTGGGGGAGATGGAGCAAAACTAGAAGTGGGGAGATTGAGATTGGCTGTGAGGAAGAAGTTGTTGCCCAGGAGGGTGGTGAGAGCCTGGCAGAGGTTGCCCAGGGAGGTGGTGGCAGCCTCCTGCCTGGAGGTGTTTGCAGCCAGGTTGGATGTGGCTGTGAGCAGCCTGCTGTGGTGTGAGGTGTCCCTGCCCATGGCAGGGGGGTTGGAGCTGGCTGAGCCTTGAGCTCCCTTCCAACCCTAATGTCTCTATGATTCTAACACTGCACTTCTATTTTCCCTGCCTCAGATGACGACAGTGAACCAATCCTTGGGCAATGGTTTGAAGAGACGATCTCTCCAAGCAAAGAAAAAGTGGCCCCCCCACCACCTCCTCCACCCCCCCCTTTGGAGAGCTCCCCTAGAGTGAAAAGCCCTAACAAACAGAGCACCGGAGAGAATGGCAACATCCTGGCCAGCCGCAAAGACCCGGAGCTGGTACGGGGAGCTCCTCAGGCTTCAGGAGATACCTGGCAGTGCCAGAGCAGGGTGCCAGCAAGAGAGATTGGCCATTGGAATGGGCTGCCCAGAGAGGTGGTGGAGTCCCCATCCCTGGAGGTGTTTAGGAAGAGCCTGGCTGAGGCACTTGGTGCCATGGTTTAGTTGATCAGATGGTGCTGGGTGAGAGGTTGGACTTGATGATCTCAAAGGTCTCTTCCAACCTGGTTAATCCTATTCTGTTCTATTCTGTCCTCTTCTGTCCTGTCCTCCTCTGGCCTGGCCTAGCCTAGCCTCCTCTGGCCTAGCCTAGCCTAGCCTCCTCTGGCCTAGCCTAGCCTATCCTCTTCTCTCCTCTTCTATGCTCTCCTCTCCTCTCCTCTTCTATGCTCTCCTCTCCTCTCCTCTCCTCTTCTATGCTCTCCTCTCCTCTCCTCTCCTCTTCTATGCTCTCCTCTCCTCTCCTCTCCTCTTCTATGCTCTCCTCTCCTCTTCTATGCTCTCCTCTCCTCTCCTCTTCTGCCCTCTCCTCTTCTGCCCTCTCCTCTCCTCTTCTGCCCTCTCCTCTCCTCTTCTATCCTCTCCTCTCCTCTTCTACCCTCTCCTCTCCTCTCCTCTCCTAGCCTACCCTCAAGTCCAACCATCAACCCAACACCACCCTGCCCCCTAAGCCATGTCCCATAGCGCCCTGGCTGTGTGGTCACTGAACACCCCCAGGGCTGGGGACTCCCTGGGCAGCCTGTTAGAGGCCTGGATTGATTTTGCTGGGGCTTTTTTTGTGTGTTTGGAGTTGATTTCTGCCCCCCTCTGCTTCTCTGGCTTCCTGCAGTGTGTGTTTCTCTTTTCCTCTCCAGTTTTTGAGCCTGGCTTCCAACATTCTGAACTTCCTCACTTCCTCCATGCTGAACTCCAGGAACAACTTCATTCGCAACTACCTGAGCGTCTCTCTCTCGGAGCAGCACATGGCTACCCTGGCCAGCATCATCAAAGAGGTGGATAAGGATGGCCTGAAGGGTGAGTGAGCAGAAGCTGCCTGGGATTTACAGACAGGTGTTTCCTTAGCTCCTGCTGGAGGTCTTCAGTCTGGGAGAGCAGTGGTGGTAAGCAGCCTGATCCCTGTCTTGCAGGTACCTCAGATGAGGAGTTTGCCGCTGCGCTCTATCACTTCAACCATTCCTTGGTCACCTCAGATCTTCAGTCTCCTGCTTTGCAGGTTAGTCCCCACCACAGCAGAGACATACAGGCCTTGAGGTGGCTCAGTTGGTAGTGCAGAAGACCCTTAGTGGGAAGGTTGTGAGTTCAAGCCTGCAGTGGGCAGTAGTGTCCTCCCTGCTCTAGTCCTGAGGTCTGTGGTGATAGGTTGGACTCGATGAGCTTTGAGGTCTCTTCCAACCTTAGTGATGCTGAATACTGAATATAGGTCTGCTGGATTAGGTCCAGAGGAGTGCCACAAAGGTGGTCAGAGGGCTGGAGCCCTGCAAGGCCAGGCTGAGAGAGTTGGGGCTGTTCAGCCTGAAGAAGAGAAGGCTCCAGGGAGACCTCAGAGCTGCATTTCAATAGCTGAAAGGGACCTCCAGGCAGGCTGGGGAGGGACTGTTGAGGCTGTGGGGACAGGGTGAGGGGCAGTGGTTTGAAAATGGGGGCAGGGGAGATTTAGGTTGGACATCAGGAGGAAGCTCTGCACAGTGAGAGTGTGGTTGAGGCCCCATCCCTGGAGACATTCAAGAACAGACTCCATGTAGCCCTGAGCAACCTGATCTAGGTGGGGATGTCCCTGCTGACTGCAGAGGGGTTGGACAAGATAACCTTGGAGGCTGCCTTCCACCCCAATGCAATCTGTGACTCTGATTGCATGTCTCAATGGAATGAAATGTTGGTGTCTGTTAGTGCCTCTGAATGGACTCTCCAAACCTATGGATTCAGCCCACTGGGTGACCTTTGCAGTCATCCAGCATGAACCAACCTGCAGAGTGTAGGCTTAGCCTCTAGAGCTCAGATGAATCCACTGGACTTGGAAGGTGATGACAGGTGAAAAGGAAATGGGGTTTGTGTGTTTTGTTTGGGAGAGCCCACTCTGTCTGTGTGTTTATCAGGGCTGCAGGTGTGCTTTGCTGTCAGGGCTGATGCCAAGAGGCCTTGGAATTAATTCTCTCAGGAGAGAATCAAATTAAGCCTTCTGCTCTCATGTGCCAACCTTGTAGCCTCCAGGTGTCTGTGCCAGGCCATGTGCTGACCTGATTGGACCTTGCAAGGAGGGGTTGTAAATCTGCTTAGCAATCACTGCAGTCAATCCCTGCACTTGGTGCTGACTCTTCCCTGCTGCATTTCAAGCACTCTCTTTAGACACCACTCAGAGTGTGCTCTGTTTGCTCTGTTTGAAATGGAGTTTGCTCTGTTTGAAAGGTGCATCTGGGTGGAGGCAATCCCAGGCACAAATGCAGGCTGGGCAGGGACTGGCTGGAAAGCAGCCCTGAGGAGAGAGCCTTGGGGGTGCTGGGGGAGGAGAAGCTCCCCAGGAGCTCTCAGTGTGCACTTGCAGCCCAGAAAGCCAAGCAGAGCCTGGGCTGCAGCAGGAGAAGTGTGGCCAGCAGGGCAAGGGAGGTGATTCTCCCCCTCTGCTCAGCTCTGGGGAGACCCCACCTGCAGTACTGCCTCCAGTTCTGGAGCCCCTATTACAAGAGGGATGTGGAGGTGCTGGAAGGTGTCCAGAGAAGGGCCAGGAGGATGAGCAGAGGGCTGGAGCTGCTCTGCTGTGAGGACAGACTGAAGGAGTTGGGGCTGTTCAGTCTGGAGAAGAGAAGGCTCTGAGGTGACCTCATTGTGGCCTTCCAGTACCTGAAGGGGGCTCCAGGAAGGCTGGGGAAGGACTTCTCAGATTCTCAGGTAGTGCTAGGACTAGGGGGAATGGGATGAAGCTGGAGGTGGGGAGATTCAGGCTGGAGGGGAGGAGGAAGTTCTTCCCCATGAGAGTGGTGAAACCCTGGAATGGGTTGTGCAGGGAGGTGGTTGAGGCCCTGTCCCTGGAGGTGTTTAAGGCCAGGCTGGCTGAGGCTCTGGGCAGCCTGCTCTAGTGTGGGGTGTCCCTGCCCATGGCAGGGGGGTTGGAACTAGCTGATCCTTGTGGTCCCTTCCAACCCTGAATGGTCCTATGATACTATGAGGAAGTGTTGCTGGGATCAAAGGGCTCATCTTCCACCTTAGATACTGCAGGTGGTAGCAGAATCTCCTCCTGCTGTGGCAGAGCAGCAGATGAGCAGAGCTCACAGATGCCATGGGTTTGTGCCTTGGTGTTGAAGTTGGAAGCTTTGGTGTGTTTCAGGTGGCCAGGTGGCAGTGCAGCTGCCCCTCTGGCTGTGCCATCTGTGTGAGATAGGAGAGATACTGCTGTGGGAACAAGCTCTGGAAGCCCTCATGTTAATGGCCATCTGTTTATTCACAGAACCACAGAATAGGTTGGGTTGGAAGGATCCTCAAAGAGCAACCCAGTTCCAACCCCCCTGCCATGGGCAGGGACAGCTCCCACCAGCCCAGGTTGCTCAAGGCCTCACCCAAGCTGGCCTTGAACACCTCCAGGGAGGAGGCAGCCACAGCCTCCCTGGGCAGCCTGTTCTGGTGTCTGCCCACCCTCATTGTGAAGGATTTCTCCTTGATCTCCAGTGTAAATCTTCCCTCTCCCTGCCTGAATCACATGTCCCTTGTGTTCAGCCTCACACATGCAGAGGCATGGAATCATAAACCTGCATGGCCTGGAAGGGACCTGCAAAGCTCATCCAGTCCAACCCTCTGCAGCCAGCAGGGACATCCACAACCAGAGCAGGTTGCTCAGAACCCCAAACAACCTGACCTGGAATGGTTCCAGGGGATGGGGCATTGCAAACTGGACCAGGCTCTCACCACCCTCACTGTAAAAACTCCTTCCTTCTCTCTAGTCTAAATCTCCCTCTTTTAGTTTAAACCCTCAGTCCTTGTCCTCTCACCACAAGCAAACACTTAATAGAATAGAATAGAATAGAATAGAATAGACCAGACCAGACCAGACCAGACCAGGTTGGAAGAGACCTTCAAGATCATCAAGTCCAACCTATCATCCAACACCACCTAATCAACTAACCCATGGCATCAAGCACCCCATCAAGTCTCCTCCTGAGCACCTGCAGTGATGGTGACTTCACCACCTCCTTGGGCAGCCCATTCCAATGGGCAATCACTCTCTCTGTATAGAACTTCTTCCTAATATCCAGCCTGAACCTCCCCTGGCACAGCTTGAGACTGTGTCCTCTTGTTCTGGGGCTGGCTGCCTGGGAGAAGAGACCAACCTCTGCCTGTCTACAACCTCCCTCCAGGTAGTTGTAGACAGCAAGAAGGTCTCCCCTGAGCCTCCTCTTCTCCAGGCTAAGCAACCCCAGCTCCCTCAGCCTCTCCTCCCAGGGCTGTGCTCCAAGCCCCTCACCAACTTTGTTGCCCTTCTCTGGACACCTTCCAGCAAGTCAACATCCTTCCTAACCTGAGGAGCCCAGAACTGGACACAGGACTCGAGGTGTGGCCTAAGCAGTGCAGTGTACAGGGCAGAATGACCTCCCTGCTCCTGCTGGCCACACTCTTCTTGATGCAGGCCAGGATGCCATTGGCCCTCTTGGCTGCCTGGGCACACTGCAGGCTCATGTTCAGCCTACCATCAACCAGCACCCCCAGGTCCCTCTCTGTCTGGCTGCTCTCAGCCACTCTGCCCCCAGCCTGTAGCACTGCCTGGGGTTGCTGTGGCCAATGTGCAGCACCTGGCACTTGGATGTGTTCAATCTCCTGCCCTTGGCCTCTGCCCATCAGGGCCTCAGCCAGGACTTGCTCTCTGTTTTGTTGCAGAACACACTTCTTCAGCAGCTGGGAGTTGCTCCTTTCTCTGAAGGTCCCTGGCCTCTCTACATCCATCCTCAGAGTCTCTCAGTGCTCTCAAGACTTCTCCTGATTTGGCAGCATAAAGCCAGTGCCCAGGGGGATCCTGATGTTCCAGAATGCCTTAAAGTGTGGGAAAGGTGAGGTCATTTCCTCTGATTTCCTGGCAGTCATCTTTTACCTCCCTGCTTTTCTCTCCAGTGCAGTGTACCAAGTGTGTGTCTGGTCTCTGAGCAGTGCTGCTATGTGCTGCTAGGAGGAGCAGAGGGGCAGTGCTGCTGTGTTGCAGCCCCTTCTCCTCTTTCTGGCTCCCCTGGGATGGTTGTTCAGCTTTTCCCATCAGGTGGGTTTGCTGCTCATTGAGTTTCTGTGGAGTGTGCTGTCTGCCAGTCTCATGCCAATACTTGATGTAGTGAATGCATGAAGAAGCTTGTGGTCAGCAGGTCCAGGGAAGTTTCCCTTCCCATCTGTTCTGCCCTTCTGGAATCCTGGGGCCAGTTCTGGGCTCCCCAGTTCTACAGAGGCAGGGAGCTACTGCAGAGAGTCCAGTGGAGGCTACAAAGATGCTGAGGGTAATGGAGCAGCTCTGTGAGGAGCAAAGGCTGAGAGCTCTGGGGCTGTTGAGCCTGGAGAAGAGCAGCCCAAGAGGGGATCTGAGCAGTGCTCAGCAAGAGCTAAACCACTGGGGGCAAGAGGCTGGGGCCTGACTCTGCTCAGTGGTGCCCAGGGACAGGCCAAGGGGCAGAGGGCACAAACTGGAACCCAGGAGGTTCCAGCTGGAGATGAGGAGAAAGTAGTTTGGTGTGAGGGTGCTGGAGGCCTGGAGCAGGCTGCCCAGAGAGGTTCTCTAGAGAGCTTCCAACGCCCCCTGGGGCATTGTGCTGCTGGGCAAGCTGCTGTGGGTGCCCTGCTGGAGCAGTGGGGGTTGGACTGGCTGAGCTCCAGAGGTCCCTTCCAACCCTGCACCGTGCTGGGATTCTGTGGTCCTGGGAACAATTTCTCTGATTGCCAGCATCAGAAAAGCAAGCAGAAGCATGTGCTGATGAAAAATGTTCTTCTGGTGTGTAGTGAGAGAGATTTTGAGGAGGGATCTAAGCAAGGAGCAAGGCAGACCTCATCAGCTGCCTCTCCCCGGGTCAGGTTCGTGGGCACGCTGAAGCAGAACGCCCTGCAGGGGACTCTTCCCAGCGACACAGAGGACCTGAATGTGGAACACCTCCAGCTGCTGCTGCTGATCTGCCACAACTTCTCAGAGAGGGGCCGCAGGTCTGTCCTGCTGCTCTGCATCCAGACCATCGTGGAGCTGACAGGCAGCATGGAGACCCAGCAGGCCGCCGTGCCGCTCGTGGTGGCGCGGCTGCTCCTGGTGTTTGACTACCTGCTCCATCAGTATGCCAAGGCTCCTGTGTACCTCTTTGAGCAGGTAAGGGTTTGGGAGGGTGTCCTGCATGTCACAATACAATCATAGAATAGAATCATAGAGTCAATAAGGTTGGAAAAGACCTCAAAGATCAGCAAGTCCAACCTGCCACCCAACACCTCATGACTACTAGACCATGGCACCAAGTGCCACGTCCAGTCCCTTTTTGAACACCTCCAGGGACAGGGACTCCACCACCTCCCTGGGCAGCAAATTCCCCTGGCCAATTACTCTTGCTGGGAAGAACTTTCTCCTCACCTCCAGCCTAAACCTCCTGGTTAGGGCTGGGGAGGAGCTGGAGATTATATCCACTGCCAAATCACCAAGGTTGGAAGAGGCCTCCAAGATCATCGAGTCCAACCTGGCACCACAGACCTCCTGACTAAACCATGACACCAAGTACCACATCCAGTCCCCTCTTGAACACCTCCAGGGATGGGGACTCCACCACCTCCCTGGGCAGCACATTCCAATGGCTAACAACTCTCTCTGTGAAGAACTTTCTCCTCACCTCGAGTCTAAACTTCCCCTGGCACGGCTTGAGACTGTGTCCTCTTGTTCTGGGGCTGGGTGCCTGGGAGAAGAGACCAAGCCCCTCCTGGCCATGTTGAATGGGTCACCAGCAGGAATCTGTAACAGGCAGTCATAGAATGGCTTAGGTTGGAAGGGACCTCAGAGATGATCTGCCATGGGCAGGGACATCTCCCACCAGGCCAGGTTGCTCAAGGACTCATCCAACCTGAAAGGAGAGAGCTCAGCTCAGGGCACAGCCATTGGCAAAGCTCTTCTGAACAGGAACTGCCCTTTCCCTTGCAAAAGAGAACTATTTAACAGCCAGCAAGTCAGACAGCCTGGGCTGGGGAGGTTGGAGTTGATTCCTCCTTTAGTTCAGGTTGAGAGATGCCTAGAATGGCTTCAGTATGGAGGGACCTTAAAGATCATCCACTTCCAACCCCCCTGGCCTGGAAAGGGACACCTCCCACCAGCCCAGGTTGCTCAAGGCCTCATTCAACCTGGCCCTGAGCACCTCCAGGGAGGAAGCATCCACAACCTCCCTGGACAATCTGTTCCAGTGTCTCCCCACCCTCACTATAAAGAATTCATACTGAAGAACTTTTCCCTCAGGTTCCCTCTACTCTCCCTCACCTTCAAACCATTCCCCCCTTGTCCTGTCACTGGACACCCTCATGGAAATAATCCTTTGGGGTGTTCTACTCTCTTCATGACCCTTGTGAGTGAAGAGTTTTGGTGGTGTCCCCAGCCTTTGTAGTTGTAGTTGTGGGATGAGCTGTGGGTGTCGGTTCCTAGCAGCAGGGTGAGTTTGTGTGTGAATTCCTTGTGCCCTAACAAGCCCTGGGAAGGAAGGGACCAGTGCCTCATCTTTCAGAGTCTTGAGTATTTAGCTATTTGGGCACCATCTCACAAACCCCTTGCACACCACATCATTGCTTTAGCCTTTCAGCATTGAGGTTTTGGGCACCACTCTCATTGATTCATTGAATCACACAATTGTCAGGCTTGGAAGGGGCCTTCAAGATCATCCAGTTCCACCCCCCTGCCATGGGCAGGGACACCTCTCAACTAGACTTGGTTGCTCAAGGCCCCATCCAGCCTGGCCTTAAAAACCTCCAAGGAGGAGGCAGCCACAACCTCCCAGGGCAATCTTGCTCCAGCTTCATAGTATCATAGTATCAGTCAGGGTTGGAAGGGACCACAAGGATCAGCCAGTTCCAACCCCCCTGCCATGGGCAGGGACACCCCACACTAGATCAGCCTGGCCACAGCCTCAGCCAGCCTGGCCTTAAACACCTCCAGGAACAGGGCCCCAACCACCTCCCTGGACAACCCATTCCAGGGCTTCACCAATCTCATGGGGAAGAACTTCCTCCTCCCCTCCAGCCTCAATCTTCCCACCTCAATCTTCATTCCATTCCCCCTGGTCCTAGCACTACCTTCTCCCCCCCCTCCCTGTAAATGTGATGCTGGTGGCTTTTTCAGTTGACAATTGACTTAATCTGCTTACTCCAGAACAAAAACCATTAAGAAGTGTCCAGGGCTTCCCTCAGAAGCTGAGACTGATTATGACTGATGTGGCTGTGAGCAACCTGCTGTAGTGTGAGGTGTCCCTGCCCATGGCAGGGGGGTTGGAGCTGGCTGAGCCTTGAGCTCCCTTCCAGCCCTGACAATTCTGTGAGTCTATGTTCTAGCAGCAGAGTTGTTTGTATTTCATGGTTCCTTTGCTGCTGGTGGTGGTAGCTTTCCCCCCACCCTTCATGCCAAGGATGCCATGGATGGAGTTTCATTGCTTTTTCTTAACCTAGGTGCAGTATAATTTGCTGACTCCCCCCATTGGCTGGGTGAGTGGATCCCAGGACAGCAGCAGACGAACCTCTGTCCCTCTCTATCATGGCTTTAAGGAAGTGGAAGAAAACTGGACCAAACACTGCTCCTCAGGTAAGAAAGAGAATGGAAGCAGTTCTTTATCCCCAAGCTTTTTGCTTTTCCACATAACTGAGAACTCTTCCTGTGCCCTGGGGGTGGGTCACTTCTTCCTCTCTCAGTGGGAAGAGTTAGAGTAGACAGAGAAGTGTTTGTAAGGCAGGAAAAGTCAAATTGGAATGGAATAGGAATAGGACTAGGAATAGGAATGGAATGGAATGGAATAGAATGGAATGGAATAGAATAAACCAGGTTGGAAGAGACCTTTGAGATCATTAAGTCCAGCCTATCACCCAGCACCATCTGATCAACTAAACCATGGCACCAAGTGTCTCATCCAGGCTCTTCCTAAACACCTCCAGGGATGGGGACTCCACCACCTCCCTGGGCAGCACATTCCCATGGCCAATCTCTCTTTCTATGAAGAACAGCTTCTTAACATCCAGCCTGAACCTCCCCTGGCACAGCTTGAGACTGTGGCCTCTTGTTCTGGTGCTGGGTGCCTGCCTGGGACAAGAGACCAACCCCCACCTGGCTCCAACTTCTCTTCAGGGAGTTGGAGAGAGCAAGAAGGTCTCCCCTGAGCCTCCTCTTCTGCAGGCTAAGCAACCCCAGCTCCCTCAGCCTCTCCTCCCAGGGCTGTGCTCCAGACCCCTCCCCAGCTTTCTTGCCCTTCTCTGGACACCTTCCAGCAGCTCAACCTCTTTCTTAACCTGAGGAGCCCAGAACTGGACACAGGACTCCAGGTGTGGCCTAAGCAGTGCTGAGCACAGGGCACAAGGACTTCCCTGCTCCTGCTGGCCACACTCTTCCTGCTGCAGGCCAGGATGCCCTTGGCCTTCTTGGCCCCCTGGGCACACTGCTGGCTCCTGTTCAGCCTACTATCAACCACTACCCCTTGGTCCCTCTCTGCCTGGCTGCTCTCAGCCACTCTGTCCCCAGCCTGTAGCACTGCCTGGGGTTGTTGTGGCCAATGTGTAGAACCTGGCACTTGGATGTGTTCAGTCTCAGTTAACCTAAATTACTGTCATGTAGGAATATTCTACAGGTAGTTGATGATGTATTTGTTGTGTCAGGGCTGTAGGAGCAGGAAGACCTTGGCTGCAAGCCTGTCCCATAGGTTCCAGCACATGCTGTGTGTCCTGGGGCTAGCTCAGGAGAATCTGGCATTGGCCTTCCAATGTGAAAGGTTGTGGAGATGGAGAAGAGAGGGTAGAACCATTCTAGCTAATTAAAGCTGTCAGCTGGCAAAATTCTGTGCTGTCCTCTCATTCCAGATGCAGTTCCACAGCCCAGGTTCTACTGCATCCTGTCTCCAGAAGCTTCTGAGGATGATCTGAACCGCCTGGATAGCACGGTACTGCCACTGCTGCTGCAAAGACCTTCCTTCAGGGCTGTGTTGATCTGAGCAGTGCCAGGGAAAGAAAACAGGCAAGAAGGGAAGACTTGACCTTCCCTTCATCTCTTGCTGAAGCAGAGAGACCAGAAATACTTGACTGAGTGGAGACAAGAAAGATAGTAGTCATAGAACAGCACAGTGGAAGGGACCTCAACGTTCATCTGGTCCAACCTTAATGCTGTGCTGAGAGAGAGAGGGAGAGCTCTCTGTCATATCCATGCTTTATTATCCAGTGTCTCTGAAACATCTGAGACAAAGCCAAGGGGCTCTGGAGTTGTTTTTCCTCCATGGTTTTTTTTCCTCCCTACATTAGTTGGCATCAGGGTGGTGGGCTGGCTTCATTCATCCTGCCCTGTAACCACTTTGTTGGTGCTCTGACTGGGGGGGAGGGAAATAACCCAACAGAACTGGCTTCCTGAAGTCTTATTGTGCATGAATTTGGTCTGTGGGTAGTTTGAGTGCTTGAGAGAAGGGCTTGGCTGTGTGTAAATGCAGAGCTCTGCAGTGTCATACAATCCCAGACTGGCTTAGCTTGGAAGGGACCTTTAAAGCTCATCCAGTCCAGTTCCCCTGCAGTGAGCAGGGACATCTGCAACTAGAGCAGGTTGCTCAGAGCCCCCAAACAACCTGGCCTGCAGTGGTTGCAGGGGTGAGGCATCTCCCACCTCTGTGGGCCAGCTGGGCCAGGGCCTCACCACCCTCAGTATGAAAAATGTCTTCCCTGTACACAGCCTGAATCTCCCACTTCTAGTTTGAACCTCAGACCTTGCCCTGCCACAACAGGCCCTGCTGGAACAACTGTCCCCACCTTTCTCACAGGCCCCCTTTAAGTACTGAAAGGCCTCAGTGTGGCCTCCCCAGAGCTTTCCTTTCTCCAAGCTGAACACCCCCAGCCCTCAGCCTGTCCTCACAGGAGAGGTGTTCCAGCCCTCTGAGCATTTTTATGACCCCTTGGCAAAGGACCAATCCTGCCTTCTCTCTTGCAGGTTTGTGAGGTCCTCTTCTCCAGGACTATGAAGTATGATGAGCTGTACACAGCCCTGACTTCACTGCTTGCAGCTGGCTCACAGTTTGATACACTCAGGAGGAAAGAGAACAAAAATGTCACTGCCCTGGTAAGGAAGTTGCTGTCTTCTTCTCTGTGTTGAGGACCTAAGTGTTCAGACTTAGTATGCTGAAGTGAAATATCTGACCCAAGTGTTGTGGGCAGTGGTTGGAGTGATCTCAAAACTCCCATGGCTAATTGTAGAGTCATTAAGGTTGGATAAGGTCATGGAGTCCAACCTTCAACCCAACCCCACCATGGCCATCAAACCATGGCCCCTAGTGCCATGGCCACACATTTCTTGAACCCCTCCAGGGCTGAGGACTCCACCACCTCCCTGGGCAGCCTGTGCCAATCCCTGACCACTCTGGCAGCAGAGAAATTGTTCCTCATGTCCAGCCTAGACCTCCTCTGGCACAATTTCAGGCCACTTGCTCTTGTTCTATCACTTGATACTAAGGACTAGAGATCAACCCCCACCTCTCCCCACCCTCAGGGAGCTGGGGAGGTCTCCTCTCAGCCTCCTCTTCTGCAGGCTGAGGGTAGTGCTGATGGTGGTTCTACCTCTCAGGAGTTTTTTAATTCATAGCATGTTTTAGACTTGCTGCATGCCCCTGGTTGTTCCAGGAGGTCTGGCTAGACCATGATAATCTGCTGAAGCAGAAAACAGAGAATCATAGAAAAGGTTGGTAGAGACCTCAAAGATCATCAAGTCCAACCTGTCACCCAACACCTCCTGACTACTAAACCATGGCTCCAAGTGCCACATCCAATCCCTTCTCTTGAACACCTCCCTGGGCAGCACATTCCCATGGCCAATTACTCTTTCTGGGAAGAACTTTCTCCTCACCTCCAGCCTAAACCTCCCCTGGCACAGCTTCAGACTGTGTCCTCTTGTTCTGGTGCTGGGTGCCTGCCTGGGGGAAGAGACCAACCCCCAGCTGGCTGCAACCTCCCTTCAGGGAGTTGGAGAGAGCAAGAAGGTCTCCCCTCAGCCTCCTCTTCTCCAGGCTAAGCAACCCCAGCTCCCTCAGCCTCTCCTCCCAGGGTGTTTATCCTCATTCCTTTGTCTTTCCTCCATCTTCTTTGCTGTCTCATGTGACAAACCCTCAGTGCAGTGCTGTGATTTGGCACAGCTGCAGGCATCAGAGTCTCTGGTGAGGCCATTTCAGCAGCCGGGATGATGGAAACCGCAGTCTGTCTTTATTGACCTGTCCCCAACTGCTGTGTTGTTTAGGAAGCCTGTGCACTGCAGTACTACTTCTTGATACTGTGGAGGATTCTGGGCATTTTGCCTCCTTCCAAAAACTACATGAATCAGCTGGCTACCAACACACCAGAGATGAGTGAATGTGACATTCTGCACACCCTGCGCTGGTCCTCTCGCCTCCGGATCAGCTCCTACGTCACCTGGATCAAGGTGCAGCCTCCTCTGGAGTAGGGCTCCTTTGGGCATGTTGATAGGAAGAATCACAGAATGGGTTGGAAGGGACCTCTGGAGGTCATCCAGTCCAACCCTCCTGCCAAAGCAGGATGACCTATAGCAGGTCACACAGAAACCTATCCAGGTGGGGTTTGAAAGTCTCCAGAGAAGGAGACTCCACAGCCTGCTCCAGGCCTCCAGCACCCTCCCAGTAAAGAAGTTTCTCCTCATGTTGAGGAGGAGCCTCCTGGGTTCCAAATGGCACCTCTTGTTCCTTGTCCTGTTGCTGGGTACCACCAAGAGGAGCCTGGCACCCTTCATCCTGACACCCACCCCTCAGATATTTATAGGCACTGATCAGATCCCCTCTGAGTGTCCTCCAGACCTGGGTCTCTCAGCCTTTTTTCATAGGGGAGATGTTCCAGTCCCTCAGTCATCCTCATAACCCTCTGTTGGACTCTCTCCAGCAGATCCCTGTCTCTCCTGAGTGGGAAAGCCCAAGACCTGGGCAGTCTCTTGCTCTTCCACACTCAGTGCCTGTGGGGGTTGTTGTGTGGGCCTGGTGCTGAGGAGCAGGAACTCGTGTCCCCGTCTTCCCCGAGTGTCCTAACCTGGGAGGTTAATTCCACAGCACTTTCAAAGTGTGACAGGTGGTGGTGGTGGGTTTTCTTTTGCCCTCTGCAGGATCACCTCACCAAGCAGGGCATGAAAGCTGACCATGCTGCTTCCCTCACTGAGCTGGCCTCCAGCAAGTGCAGCTCGGTGAAGTACGATGTGGAGCTAGCCGAGGAATACTTTGCTCGCCAGGTGAGGTGGCGTGGGGGGAAGTGTGCAGGAGAGGAGCTCCTGGGGGTGTGCAATGGTTTGTCACTCACTGTCCCATCCCTTTGTGCTTCAAGATATCTTCTTTCTGTGGTGTTGACTGCACAACTATCCTCCAGCTGCATGAAGTCCCCAGTTTGCAGTCCATTTACACCCTCGATGCTGCCATCTCCAAGATCCAGGTGTCTCTGGATGAGCACTTTTCCAAGCTGGCTGCAGAAACAGACCCCCACAAGTCTTCAGAGATCACCAAGAACCTCCTGCCTGCTACTCTGCAGCTCATTGACACTTATGCTACATTTACCAGGTACTGTCCTTAGGCTCACCAGTAGGAACGTGTTCTCCAAGCTGGGGGCAGGAGTTGAGCTGTTAGAGGGTAGGAGAGCTCTGCAGAGGGACCTGGCCAGCCTGGGCAGATGGGCAGAGTCCAAGGGCAGGAGATTGAACACATCCAAGTGCCAGGGGCTGCACTTTGGCCACAGCAACCCCAGGCAGTGCTACAGGCTGGGGGCAGAGTGGCTGAGAGCAGCCAGGCAGAGAGGGACCAAGGGGTAGTGGTTGATAGTAGGCTGAACAGGAGCCAGCAGTGTGCCCAGGGGGGAAAGAAGGGCAATGGCATCCTGACCTGCATCAGGAAGAGTGTGGCCAGCAGGAGCAGGGAAGTCCTTGTGCCCTGTGCTCAGCACTGCTTAGGCCACACCTGGAGTCCTGTGTCCAGTTCTGGGCTGCTCAGGTTAGGAAAGAGGTTGAGCTGCTGGAAGGTGTCCAGGGAAGGGCAAGAAAGCTGGGGAGGGGTCTGGAGCACAGCCCTGGGAGGAGAGGCTGAGGGAGCTGGGGTTGTTTAGCCTGGAGAAGAGGAGGCTCAGGGGAGACCTTCTTGCTCTCTCTAACTCCCTGCAGGGAGGTTGGAGCCAGCTGGGGGTTGGTCTCTTCTCCCAGGCAGCCAGCCCCAGAACAAGAGGCCACAGTCTCAAGCTGTGCCAGGGGAAGTTTAGGTTGAATGTTAGGAAGAAGTTCTTCATAGAGAGAGAGATTGGCCACTGGAATGTGCTGGCCAGGGAGGTGGTAGAGTCCCCATCCCTGGAGGTATTTAGGAAGAGCCTGGATGGGCTGCTTGGTGCCATGGTTTAGTTGATCAGATGGTGTTGGGTGATAGGTTGGACTTGATCTCAAAGATCTCTTCCAACCTGGTTAATTCTACTCTGCTCTGCTCTGCTCTGCTCTGCTCTGCTCTATTCTTTGCTTTTTGGTTGGTTTCTTGCCTTGTTTTTCACTAGCCCAGTGTGACTGTTCTGACATGGGTCCTCTAGAGTGTCTGTTGCTTTAAAAGGAGAACAAAAAGTAGCTTCTCAAGCCATGTGTGTGAAGTTGTTGCTTCTAAGCAGCCTCCTTGGTTGGTCTTTCAAGGCTTCCTTACAAGCTTGCCAAACCAGCTTCTCCTCCAGAGACGAAACCTCCTCTTACGGCGCTCTGAGGCAGTGCTACTTCAGGTTATTTCACTGAGGTAATACTGAGGCTGTCAGGGCCATCAAGAAAGAGAGGGGGGTTGAATTCTTACACTAAAGAGTCTGAAGTCTTCTAAACTCCCATTAGTAGCTGTGTAGAAGAAATCAAAAGCAAAGCAGTTGTTAGCTGGCAGTGGGTAAGTAGCTGGGAGTGGACAGAAGCTCTCGAGGCCCCTGGCGGCGTCAGGCGACGTGCGGGGCAGGACCTCAGCAGGTTGCTTTCTCATCCTGTTCCCTGTGTTGCCAGCCTTGGTTCTGAAATGCAGAGCTGTTTCCTGAAGGCCATCCTTTCCATCCCCACTGCAGGTCTTACCTGCTGCGGAGCCTCTCGGAGGAGGGCTCCCCTGAGAGCAAACCCTCCGAGGAGAAGCTGCGGGGCTACGCCGCCGTCCTGGCCATCGGATCCAGCCGCTGCAAGTCTAACACTCTAGGTGAGGGGACTGCCTGCTCCACAGTTCCTCCTTCTCTCTAGAGGTACAAGCTTCCTGCAGTGCTGCCAGCGTTCCCTGCCAGAGCTGTGTGCTGCTCCAAGTGTCCTTGAGAGCTTTCTTCCAACGAGGGTGTCGCCCTGGCAGCAACAGCCTGGGAAGCTGCTTCCTTTTAGTGTCCCAGCAGCACCTTGGGGGAGTTCAGTGTCTTGTAGGGGCTGCCTGAAATGCTTTTAGATCCATGTAGGGCCACGAGGATGAGCAGAGGGCTGGGGCACCTCTTCTGTGAGAACAGACTGAATGCACCCTCAGCAGGGTTGCTGATGACACCAAGCTGTGTGGTGCAGCAGACAGCTGGAGGGAAGGGATCCATCCAGAGGGAGCTGGACAGGCTGGAGAGGTGGGCACAAGCCAACCTCAGGAGGTTCAACAAGAGCAAGGGCAGGGTCCTGCAGCTGGCTGGAGGCAATCCCAGGCACAAATGCAGGCTGGGCAGGGACTGGCTGGAAAGCAGCCCTGAGGAGAGAGCCTTGGGGGTACTGGGGGAGGAGAAGCTCCCCAGGAGCTCTCAGGGTGCACTTGCAGCCCAGAAAGCCAAGCAGATCCTGGGCTGCAGCAGAAGTGTGGCCAGCAGGGCAAGGGAGGTGATTCTCCCCCTCTGCTCAGCTCTGGGAAGACCTCACCTGGAGTATTGCCTCCAGTTCTGCAGCCCCTATGGCAAGAGGGATGTGGAGGTGCTGGAAGGTGTCCAGAGCAGGGCCAGGAGGATGAGCAGAGGGCTGGAGCTGCTCTGCTGTGAGGACAGACTGAAAGAGTTGGGGCTGTTCAGTCTGGAGAAGAGAAGGCTCTGAGGTGACCTCATTGTGGCCTTCCAGGATCTGAAGGGGGCTCCAGGAAGGCTGGGGAGGGACTGCTCAGGATCTCAGGGAGTGCTAGGACTAGGGGGAATGGAATGAAGCTGGAGGTGGGGAGGAGGTTCTTCAGCATGAGAGTGGTGAAGCCCTGGAATGGGTTGTGCAGGGAGGTGGTTGGGGCCCTGTCCCTGGAGGTGTTTAAGGCCAGGCTGGATGTGTGGGGTGTCCCTGCCCATGGCAGGGGGGTTGGAACTGGCTGATCCTTGTGGTCCCTTCCCACCCTGACTGATACTATGATACTATGTTGATGCTCTGGTGGTGTGGCACAGTGAGGGGAATTGGGAAACAACTCCCTGAAGGGAGGTTGTAGCCAGGTGGGGGTTGGTCTCTTCTCCCAGGCAGGCAACCAGCACCATAACAAGAGGACACAGTCTCAAGCTGTGCCAGGGGAAGTTTAGGCTGGAGGTGAGGAGAAAGTTCTTCACAGAGAGACTTGTTAACCATTGGAATGTGCTGCCCAGGGAGGTGGTGGAGTCCCCATCCCTGGAGGTGTTCAAGAGGGGATTGGATGTGGCACTTGGTGCCATGGTTTAGTAGTCAGGAGGTGTTGGGTGAGAGGTTGGACTTGATGATCTCTGAGGTCTTTTCCAACCATATTGATTCTATGATCCTATGAAATGTTGTTATTCACAGTGAGGGTGGAGAGACCCTGGAACAGGTTGCCCAGGGAGGTTGTGGCTGCCCCCTCTCTGGAGGTGTTCAAGGCCAGGTTGGATGAGGCCTGGAGCATCCTGGGCTGGTGGGAGGTGTCCCTGTCCATGGCAGGGGTTTGGAGCTGGGTGGTCTATAAGGTCCCTTCCAATCCAAACCATTCTGTGAGTTGAAGACTGCTGCAAATTGTTTTAGTGAAGTGAAAGCAGCTGGGAAGCTCTTCCAGACTCAAGGGGGGTGGATTTTGACTTGTAGGAAAGCATTAAACTGGTCCTCAGCAGAATTCCAGCTCAGTTTAGTTACAGCTGTAGCTTAAGTAAGGAGTAGTTTGAAACAGTGCTGTAGACTCAGTCCAGTTTTCAGTAGGAGCCCTGAAATCATCAGCATGGAATCTCCTAGTTGCAAAAGACCTTAAGATGATTAAGTCCAACCATAAGTTAAGTTCCACCTCAACACAAGGGGGAACTTCTTTCCTGTAAGGGTCACAGAGCCCTGGAACAGGCTCCCCAGGGAGGTGGTGGAGTCTCCTTCTCTGGAGACTTTCAAGGCCTGTCTGGATGTGTTCCTGTGTGACCTGAGCTAGATTCTCTGCTCCTGCTCTGGCAGGGGGTTTGGACTCGATGATCTCTTTGGGTCCCTTCCAACCCTTGCCATCCTGGGTTCATAATCTCCCTGTACACAGCTGTTAGACCATGTCCCTGAGCTCCTCATCCAGGCAGCTCTTCAGCCTGCTGAGTGAGCTGTGATTCTGTCTCTGCTGCAGGTCCAACCCTCGTTCAGAACTTGCCGTCGGCTGTGCAGGCTTTGTGCGAATCGTGGAACAACATCCACACAAATGAGTTTCCAAACATTGGCTCCTGGGTGAGTCAGGCCTCTTGGGGTGACCTGGGCTGATCTTCACTCCAGAGCTGTCTGGGAAGGGGGTGGGCAGTGTGTGGCTCTGGTGGATGGTTCTGACCTTGGTGTCTCCACCCCCAGCGCAACGCCTTCGCCAACGACACCATCCCCGCCGAGAGCTACATCAGCGCCGTTCAGGCTGCCCACCTCGGCACCCTCTGCAGCCAAAGCCTACCTCTTGCAGCTTCCCTCAAGCACACCCTCCTCTCTCTGGTCAGACTCACTGGGGATCTCATTGTGTAAGTGATGGGCTTTAGAGTCCATTCCTGCTGTGTAGATCTCTCTGCCCTTCTGGCTGTCTGCCTTCGTCAGGCCGTTCGGGGGAACCGCTTAAGGGAGCTGCTGCTGTATTCTGAGCTAAGCCTTCAGCCTGCCCTAGGTGATCCTGCTTGGGCAGGGGGTTGGGCTGGATGCTCTCTGGAGATCCTTTCCAACCCCTAACATTCTGTGATTCAGCACAGTGACTTCCAGTTTAGGCTAGGACTGAGGGGAATGGAGCAGAACTAGAAGTAGGGAGATTGAGATTGGATGTGAGGAAGAAGTTGTTCCCCAGGAGGGTGGTGAGAGCCTGGCACAGGTTGCCCAGGGAGGTGGTGGAAGCCTCCTGCCTGGAGGTGTTTGCAGCCAGGCTGGATGTGGCTGTGAGCAACCTGCTGGAGTGTGAGGTGTCCCTGCCCATGGCAGGGGGTTGGAGCTGGCTGAGCCTTGAGGTCCTTTCCAACCCTGACAGCTCTGTGATTCTATGACTCCTGAATCACTGAAAGATAACCTTCCTGTCTTCATCTAATGACACTCCCTGAGAGAAACCTTAAATAGGGGCCTGAAAAAACCTGGGGTATAAACTGAGACAGTGTCAGCCCAATCCTTGAAGGGAGCCTGCAGGAAGACTGGAGAGGGGGTTTTACAAAGGGCCTGTAGTGATAGGAGGAAGGGGAATGGATTGAAGCTGGGAGAGGCGAGATTTACACTGGAGACTGGGAAGAAATTCTTTCCAGTGAGGGTGAGGAGACACTGGAACAGGTTGCCCAGGGACATTGTGGACAGTCAGCTGGCAGAAATCCTGCATCAAAGATGACTGTGAGTTCAGAGAGTATTTAAGGGGCAGCAGAGAGGTTGAGCCTGGAGGAGAGAAGGCTCCAGGGAGACCTTAGAGCAGCCTTCCAGCACCTGAAGGGGGCTGCAGGAGAGCTGGGGAGGGACTTTGGACAAGGGCTGAAGGCTCCAGGGAGACCTTAGATGGAACCTTCCAGTTCCTTAAGGGGGCTTCAGGAGAGTTGGGGAGGGACTTTGGACAAGGGCTGAAGGCTCCAGGGAGACCTTGGAGCAGCCTTCCAGTACCTGAAGGGGGCTGCAGGAGAGCTGGGGAAGGACTTTGAACAGGGGCTGAAGGCTCCAGGGAGACCTTGGAGCAGCCTTCCAGCACCCGAAGGAGGCTGCAAGAGAGCTGGGGAGGGACTTCTGACAAGGGCTGAAGGCTCCAGGGAGACCTTAGAGGAACCTTCCAGTTCCTTAAGGGGGCTGCAGGAGAGCTGGGGAGGGACTTCGGACAGAGGCTGAAGGCTCCAGGGAGACCTTGGAGCAGCCTTCCAGCACCTGAAGGAGGCTGCAGGAGAGCTGGGGAGGGACTTTTCTCACAGTGATCTTAGAGGTCTTTTCCAGCCCAAAGCAATGCTGTGGTTTTATCCCTCTGAGGTTCCTCCAGGTGCATCCCACAGGGAATTCACTTCTTTGCTTTCCCTCTCAAGGTGGTCCGACGATTTGAACCCACCACAGGTGATCCACTCCCTCTTGCCCCTCCTTTTGGAGACCAGCACAGAGAGTGTGGCAGAGATAAGCAGCAACTCCCTGGAGAGGATTTTGGGCCCTGCAGAGTCTGATGAATTCCTGGCCCGTGTTTATGAGAAGCTGATCACGGGATGCTACAACATCCTGGCCCACCACTCAGACCCCAACAGGTAACAGCCTTGTCTGCCTTGCAGGCCTCCTCCAGCAGAGCTGTGCACAAAGAAGGGCTGCAGCAGATGTCAACATCAGGGTCAGGTCTTGAGCAATGCAACAGGAAGGCAAAAAAAATCAGCTTAGTTTTTAATCTGTTGAAGCCTTCTGGACTTGCAGCCTGAAAACAGGAACTGAGCAAAGCCTTTGACACTGTCCTGCACCACATCCTGGTCTCCAAGCTGGTGACACATGGGTGTGATGGGTGATCACTAGATGGATAAGGAACTGGCTTGATGGCTGCACCCAAAGAGTGGCTGTCCATGGCTCCATGTCCCAGGGAGGCCAGGGACAAGCAGAGTCCCTCAGGGATCAGTCCTGGGCCCAGGCTTGTTCAACATCCCTGTGGGTGCCATGGACAGTGGCACTGAGTGCAGCCTCAGCAGGGTTGCTGATGACACCAAGCTGTGTGGTGCAGCAGACAGCTGGAGGGAAGGGATCCATCCAGAGGGAGCTGGACAGGCTGGAGAGGTGGGCACAAGCCAAGCTCAGGAGGTTCAACAAGAGCAAGGGCAGGGTCCTGCAGCTGGCTGGAGGCAATCCCAGGCACAAATGCAGGCTGGGCAGGGACTGGCTGGAAAGCAGCCCTGAGGAGAGAGCCTTGGGGGTGCTGGGGGAAGAGAAGCTCCCCAGGAGCTCTCAGTGTGCACTTGCAGCCCAGAAAGCCAATCAGATCCTGGGCTGCAGCAGGAGAAGTGTGGCCAGCAGGGCAAGGGAGGTGATTCTCCCTCTCTGCTCGGCTCTGGGGAGACCTCACCTGGAGTCCTGCCTCCAGCTCTGGAGCCCCTATGGCAAGAGGGATCTGGAGGTGCTGGAATGTGTCCAGAGAAGGGCCAGGAGGATGAGCAGAGGGACTGAAGGAGTTGGGGCTGTTCAGTCTGGAGAGGAGAAGGCTCTGAGGTGACCTCATTGTGGCCTTCCAGGATCTGAAGGGGACTCCAGGAAGGCTGGGGAGGGACTGCTCAGGATCTCAGGGAGTGCTAGGACTAGGGGGAATGGAATGAAGCTGGGGTTGGGGAGATTGAGGCTGGAAGTGAGGAGGAGGTTCTTCCCCATGAGAGTGGTGAAGCCCTGGAATGGGTTGTCAGGGAGGTGGTTGAGGCCTGTTCCTGAAGGTGTTTAAGGCCAGGCTGGCTGAGGCTCTGGGCAGCTTGATCTAGTGTGGGGTGTCCCTGCCCATTGCAGGGGGGTTGGAACTGGCTGATCCTTGTGGTCCCTTCCAACCCTGACTGATACTATGAGTTGTCAGCACTGCCATTCAGGCAGAGTGGGTTTGAACCTCTCTGTATGTGTGGATAGTTCTTTGGGGTTTTCTTCAAGCAAGAGGAAAATGATGTCACTGCAAGCACAAAACCAGAGCTCAAGATGCTGCCCTCTCTTGCTTTATCTTCCTTTGTCTCTGCTCTTGCTGTCTGTAAGGATGGCTAATCCCTGCTTTATCACAGCAAACTGGCCAGATTTTTGCTCCCCACCCCTTACTCCCTGTGTGCAGAGGGAATAAGCTCCATGAGCAGATGTTGATTCTGTACCCAGCTCAGACACTAAAACCATCAGGCATGATGATGTTGCATCTTTTTAAGGCTGATCCTGTCTGGATGGGAAGCTGTTCAAGAGGGAGATCTGCTGAGCCTTCTGGTAGAGAATGTAAATGGAATTGGATTTTGCTTGCAGGGTGCCTTGTGGGGTGGGGGTGAGCACAGGAGGGAGTGAGGAGTTAACACTGCAAGAGACTCAAGAGTGTAAACAGAGCAGCTGTTGAGAGGGATTCGTGGTGTGAGCTCTCTGAAAGGTCTGGATTCATCTGGATAGCTGGCTGGAGCTTGATTTTTCATCATGGGCAGCAGGCATGAACTGGAAGCCAGGAGGTTCCACCTCAGCATGAGGAGAAACTTCTTTACTGTGAGGGTGCTGGAGCCCTGGAGCAGGCTGCCCAGAGAGGTTGTGGAGCCTCTTTCTCTAAGGGATTGCAGGCAGTGATTTATTGGCTGTCTCAAGGAGGTGGTTTTTCATCATGGGCAGCAGAGATGACCTGGAAGCCAGGAGGTTCCACCTCAACATGAGGAGAAACTTCTTTACTGTGAGGGTGCTGGAGGCCTGGAGCAGGCTGCCTAGAGAGGTTGTGGAGCCTCTTTCTCTAAGGGATTGCAGGCAGTGATTTATTGGCTGTGTCAAGGAGCTGGTTTTTCATCATGGGCAGCAGACATGACCTGGAAACCAGGAGGTTCCACCTCAGCATGAGGAGAAACCTCTTTGGTGTGAGGGTGCTGGAGGCCTGGAGCAGGCTGCCCAGAGAGGTTGTGGAGTCTCCTTCTCTGAAGGGATTCCAAACCCACCTGGATGTGTTCCTGTGTGACCTGCCCTAGCTCATCCTGCTTTGCAGGGTGGGGGTTGGACTCAGTGATCTCTAGAGGTCCCTTCCAACCCCTACCATTCTCTGATTCTTGTTCTGGACACGTGGTGGATTTGTTGGTCTTCCTCAAGTGTTTTTCTGCTGTCTCTTGGAGGCAGGTCTGCTTTCAGCTAACAGAAAACTGTGCCAGCAAAATGGATCACTCCTTGGCTCTCAAGAGCTGTTGAAACTGTTGAAATGAGCCCTGTGTAGTCTTACTTAATGTGCTTCCTTTGGTCCTTAGTGGCCTGGATGAGTCCATCCTGGAGGAATGCTTGCAGCACCTGGAGAAGCAGCTGGAGAGCAGCCAGGCCCGGAAAGCCATGGAGGAATTCTTTTCAGAAAGGTAAAAACTGTAGCCCAGGACCTTGGTTTTGCTTCCTTTGCCTCTTTTCTTGTCACTCTCAGCACCTCACTGATGCTAAAGCCATCAGGCAGGGAAATACAGAACCCTTCATGCAACGCAGTCAAAAGAGTCCCTGTGGGACGGGACTTAGCTCTTGGTCACTCCAAGTGTTCAGCCAGTCCTCACAAGGATCATCAGTGGGGAGTTTCTCAGATGGTTGTTTGGCCAAAGGAGGGTTTGGAGAGGCACTGGGCCAGGAGGCAGTTACAGATCAAACTGCAGAATCCCAAGTGCTCTCTGAAGGGGCCTCCGAGAGGGCTGCGGAGGGACTGCTTCCAAAGGCCTGCAGTGAGAGGACAAGGGGCAATGGCTTCAGACTAGAGAAGAGGAGATTTAGATTGGATGTGAGCAGATTTAGATTGGATGTGAGCAGATTTAGATTGGTGATTCTGTGTGTGTGTGTTCCAGCACCATGAGGGTGCTGGAACAGGTTGCCCAGGGAGTTGAGGCCCCATCCCTGGGCGTGTTCAAGGTGAGGCTCAGCGAGGCTCAGAGCAGCCTGATCTAGTTGAGGATGACCCTGCTGACTCTGGAGGGGTTGGACTGGATGACCTTTGGAGATCCCTTCCTACCCAAACCATTCTGTGATTACTTGGGGTTGATAATTTCAAGGGTTGAGGTGGGGTGTTGGCCTGACACAGAGTTGGGAAGGAATGGTGATGGAAAGAGCACAACAAGAGTGTTCTGAAGAGACAGGAGGGGGATCTGGAGGAAGGTTTTTCTCTGCTCTACTTGTTCTACTTGCCCAGGTGGCTAAGAAGGTCAAGGGCATCCTGGCCTGCATCAGAAATAGTGTGGCCAGCAGGAGCAGGGATGTCATTCTGCCCTGTACTCAGCACTGCTTAGGCCACACCTTGAGTTCTGGGCCCCTCAATTTAGGAAGGATATTGAGACACTTGAACATGTCCAGAGAAGGGCAATGAGCACAGCCCTGTGAGGAGAGGCTGAGGGAGCTGGGGTTGCTTAGCCTGGAGAAGAGGAGGCTCAGGGGAGACCTTCTTGCTCTCTCCAACTCCCTGAAGGGAGGTTGCAGCCAGTGGGGGTTGGTCTCTTCTCCCAGGCACCCAGCCCCAGAGCAAGAGGCCACAGTCTGAAGCTGTGCCAGGGGAGGTTTAGGCTGGAGGTGAGGAGAAAGTTCTTCCCAGCAAGAGAGTTGGCCAATGGAATGTGCTGCTCAGGGAGGTGGTGGAGTCCCCATCCCTGGAGGTGTTCAAGAGGGGCTTGGATGTGGCACTTGGAGCCATGGTTTAGCTGTCAGAAGGTGTTGGGTGCCAGGTTGGACTTGCTGAGCTCTGAGGGCTTTTCCAACCTTGTTGATTCTATGACTGCATGAAAATGGAAGCAGTCTGGTGGCTGTGCTGGAAGGGGAAAATAGACCAGAAAATTTGGGACTGTGGGTTGGAGGCCAGCAGAGCTGTGGAGAGGGGTGGCAGGTCATGAAATCTCATGTTCAGCAGCTGATGGGATTCACAAGTTTTAGTCTGAGCTGAGTGGTTGCTGAGAGCAAAGAGCTGTCTGAAAGAGTTCTCTGAAAGCAGTTTTGGTGGCCTGGCTGCTGAGCAGGGTTGATACAGGGGCCTACAGGAAGGCTGGGGAAGGACTTCTCAGGATGTCAGGTAGTGATAGGACTAGGGGGAATGGAATGAAGCTGGAGGTGGGGAGATTCAGGCTGGAGGGGAGGAGGAAGTTCTTCCCCATGAGAGTGGTGAAGCCCTGGAATGGGTTGCCCAGGGAGGTGGTTGAGGCCCTGTCCCTGGAGGTGTTTAAGGCCAGGCTGGATGAGGCTGTGGCCAGGCTGATGTAGTGTGGGGTGTCCCTGCCCATGGCAGGGGGGTTGGAACTAGATGATCCTTGTGGTCCCTTCCAACCCTGAATGATACTATGATACAACCTCCAGCTGGACTTACATATGAGAGCAGGCCTAAGTGCAAGTGAGGGAGAGGACTGGGTGGCCTTTCACAAAGCTGATTTTGATTTCCCTCTTTCAAACAGTGGAGAGCTGGTCCAGATCATGATGGCAACAGCCAATGAAAGCCTGTCAGCCAAGTTCTGCAACAGGGTGCTCAAATTCTTCACCAAGCTCTTCCAGCTGAGTAAGTGCCTGTGGAATTTCTTCTGTCCTGCCTTTCTCCACCTTGTGCTGTCCTGGGGTCAAACTGCAAGGTGTCCAGAGAAGGGCAACAGAGCTGGGGAGGGGTCTGGAGCACAGCCCTGGGAGGAGAGGCTGAGGGAGCTGGGGTTGCTTAGCCTGGAGAAGAGGAGGCTCAGGGGAGACCTTCTTGCTCTCTCCAACTCCCTGAAGGGAGGTTGCAGCCAGCTGGGGGTTGGTCTCTTCTCCCAGGCAGGCAGCCAGCCCCAGAACAAGAGGCCACAGTCTGAAGCTGTGCCAGGGGAGTTTAGGCTGGAGGTGAGGAGAAAGTTCTTCATGGAAAGAGTAATTGGCTATTGGAATGTGCTGCCCAGGGAGGTGGTGGAGTCCCCATCCCTGGAGGTGTTCAAGTGGGGCTTGGATGTGGCACTGGAGCCATGGTTTGGTTGTCAGGAGGTATTGGGTGAGAGGTTGGACTTGATGATCTCTGAGGTCTTCTCCAGCCTTATTGATTCTATGATTCTATGGAGTCCCCATCCCTGGAGGTGTTCAAGAGGGGGTTGGATGTGGCCCTTGGAGCCATGGTTTAGTTAGTCAGGAGGTGTTGGGTGCCAGGTTGGACTTGCTGAGCTCTGAGGTCTTTTCCAACCTTATTGATTCTGTGATTCTGCTGGTAAGCCACCATCAGAGAGCTTCCCTGTGGCTTCTGTCACTCACTGGATGTTGTCTCCCTCAGCTGAGAAGAGTCCCAACCCCAGCCTCTTGAGACTTTGCGGCTCTCTGGCTCAGCTGGCTTGCGTGGAGCCTGCTCGCCTGCAGGCCTGGTTAACCAGGATGACCATGGCCCCCCCCAAAGATTCAGACCAGCTGGAGGTGGTGCAGGAGAACAGGCAGCTGCTGCAGCTCCTCACCACCTACATCGTGCGGGAGAACAGGTAAAAGCAGGCCCCTCGTGATGCTCCTTTTGTTCTCTGGATGAGCTGCCGATGGCTCCTGGTTGTCAGCTTTCAGAGGCCTGTGGTTGTGTGTGCCGAAGGCATTGCTGTGGCCCTGCTCTTCCAGAGTGGGGCTCAGCTGTGCCTGTGCCTGAAACTCCTTTCTCTTTGATTAGCCAAGTTGGAGAAGGGGTCTGCACCGTCCTGCTGAGCACTCTGATACCCATGGCAACTGAAATGCTGGCCAACGGCGATGGCACAGGCTTCCCTGAGCTGATGGTGGTGATGGCAACCTTGGCCAGTGCAGGACAAGGTGCAGGACACCTCCAGCTCCATGGTGCTGCTGTTGACTGGTTAGGCAGATGGTAAGAGCCAGCTCTGGGCTGCTGCTTCTTCACTTGCATCACTTGGACTGATTGATTTTGTTGTGGTTGTTCTTGTTGAACCTCTCTCCTCTGAGGAAAGGCTGAGACCTGGGGCTGTTTAGTCTGGAGAAGAGAAGGCTGAGAAGGGATCTCATCAATGCCTATACATTCTAGGCTGGATGTTAGGAAGAAGTTCTTCATAGAAAGAGAGATTGGCCATGGGCATGTGCTGCCCAGGGAGGTGGTGGAGTCCCCATCCCTGGAGGTGTTTAGGAAGAGCCTGGATGGGGTGCTTGGTGCCATGGTTTAGTTGATCAGATGGTGCTGGGTGATAGGTTGGACTGGATGATCTCAAAGGTCTTTTCCAACCTGGTTACTTCTATCCTGTCCTACCCTATCCTGTCCTACCCTATCCTGTCCTATTCTATCCTGCCCTGCCCTGCCCTATTCTGCCCTGTCCTATCCCTATCCTGGGAGTGGGTGCCATGAAGCAGGGCCCAGACTCTGTCAGTGGTGCCCAATGATAGGCCAAGGGGCACTGGGCACAAACTGGAACCCAGGAGGCTCCACCTCATCATGAGGAGAAAATTCTTTGCTGGGAGGGTGCTGGAGGCCTGGAGCAGGCTGCCCAGAGAGGTTGTGGAGTCTCTTTCTCTGGAGACTTTCAAAGCCCCTTCTGGATGCATCCCTGTGTGACCTGGATGCATCCCTGTGTGACCTGCCCAGGGTGGTCCTCCTTTGGCAGGGGGCTTGGACTCAGTGAGCTCTTAGGGATCCTTTCCAATCTCTACCTCCCTGTGATTTATTATTGTAGTTTGGGCACAGAAGTTGCTGTTGGATGATTGAATTCATTTAGTTTGCTGTTTGGAAGATAAAGTGTCTGAGAGAGGCTGTTCTGTGTCCCCCCCTGCTCAGAGCAGCCATTTCTGCTGTCTTTGCCACTCTCCATGCTTTATTCACTGCATTTAGACCTTTCCTGTTGTTCATCTGAAGCAAACTCAAATGCTTGGGGTTGGTGGGGAGGAGATTTGGTTGGTGGGGACTGAGTTTCCACTTGCCAAAGGTGTGAACTGCTCTTCTCCACTGCTTTGTCTTGCAGCAAGAAATACCTGTCCCAGAAGAACGTGGTGGAGAAGATGAATGCCAATGTGATGCAAGGCAAGGTAGGACATGTGGCTGCTGCTTCACTTGCAGGAGGAGATCATAGAATCAGAAAGGTTGGAAAAGACCTCAAAGACCATCAAGTCCAACCTGGCACCCAAGACCTCATGACTAACTAAACCATGGCTCCAAGTGCCACAGCCAAGCCTTTTTTGAACACCTCCAGGGATGGGGACTCCACCACCTCCCTGGGCAGCACATCCCAATGGCCAATTCCTCTTGCTGGGAAGAACTTTCTCCTCACCTCCAGCCCAAACCTTGCCTGGCACAGCTTCAGACTGTGTCCTCTTGTTCTGGTGCTGCCTGCCTGGGAGAAGAGACCAAGCCCCAGCTGGCTGCAACCTCCCTGCAGGGAGTTGGAGAGAGCAATGAGGTCTCCCCTGAGCCTCCTCTTCTGCAGGCTAAGCAACCCCAGCTCCCTCAGCCTCTCCTCCCAGGGCTGTGCTTGAGACCTCTCCCCAGCCTCATTGCCCTTCTCTGGACACCTTCAAGTCTCTCAATGTCCTTCTTAAACTGAGGAGCCCAGAACTGGACACAGGACTCCAGGTGTGGCCTAAGCAGTGCTGAGCACAGGGCACAAGGACTTCCCTGCTCTGGCTGCAGGCCAGGATGCCCTTGGCCTTCTTGTCCCCCTGGGCACACTGCTGGCTCCTGTTCAGCTGCTGTCCACCACTACCCCCAGCTCCCTTTCTGCCTGGCTGCTCTCCAGCCACATTGTCCCCAGCCTGCAGTTCTCAGGCCTGAGCTGTGTCAGCTCTCCTGTGGGAACTTTGCAGCAGCTTGGGCAGGGGCTTGGTCTGAGACCTTTGTTGCTGTCGTGAGACCTTTATTACCTCTCCTTTGCCTTCCTCTCCCCTTCACAGCATGTGACTATCCTGGAGTGCACGTGCCACATTGTCTCCTACCTGGCTGATGTCACCAATGCCCTGAGCCAGAGCAGTGGGCAAGGACCAAGTCACCTTTCTGTTGATGGGGAGGAGCGAGCCATCGAGGTGGATTCTGACTGGGTGGAGGAGCTGGCAGTGGAGGAGGAGGACTCTCAGGCTGAAGATTCGGTGAGCAGTGGTCACAGCTGAGGCTGCCAATGGGACCCCAGGGTCACTTGTTGCAGCTTCCAGATGAGAGTTCCTCAGGTTGTTAAGCAAAAGATTTTGCTGTTGGGGCTTGTTCCTGGTGTGAGGCTGAGCAAGGAGCCCTGCTTGTCAGCTCTGGCAGCTGTGTGCAGCTCTGGTGGCTTTGGGAGGCCAACAGAAAGTGAGTTGGGTTTGCATAGAAACCAGAAAGGAAGGAATGGACTGAGGAGGGTTTGCTCCTGCTGCTTTGTTTGTCAAGTACTGGCTTTCATATCAACCAGCAGCTCACATGATGCTTTGAAGTGGGAAATCAAAGCTGTTGCTAAAGCATCCTATTAACATTTGTCATCCCAGTGCATTCTTTCTGCTACTCTCTTCTTGATTCAGCCTTCTGAGGGGCTCTGAAATGTCCCCATCCCCTCTTGCCCTGTGATTTGATGCCAGCTGCCTTCTTTCAGCAGCTCAAACCTGCTGGTCTCCAGGTGACCTTTCAGTGTCTGAGGTTCATGTTCTGCACCATCTGGCTTTTCCTGCATTCCTTCTGCTACTCTCTTCTTGATTCAGCCTTCTGAGTGGCTCTGAATTGTCCCCATCCCCTCTTGCCCTTTGGTTTGAGGCCAGCTGCCTTCTTTTGGTGAGGTGCTGCTCAAACCTGCTGGTCTCCAGGTGACCTTTCAGTGTCTGAGGTTCATGTTCTGCACCATGTGGTTGTACTGTACCTGCATTCTTTCTGCTACTCTCTTCTTGATTCAGCCTTCTGAGGGGCTCTGAAATGTCCCCATCCCCTCTTGCCCTGTGATTGGATGCCAGCTGCCTTCTTTCAGCAGCTCAAACCTGCTGTTCTCCAGGTGACCTTTCAGTGTCTGAGGTTCATGTTCTGCACCATCTGGCTTTACCTGCATTCCTTCTGCTACTCTCTTCTTGATTCAGCCTTCTGAGTGGCTCTGAATTGTCCCCATCCCCTCTTGCCCTTTGGTTTGAGGCCAGCTGCCTTCTTTTGGTGAGGTGCTGCTGGTCTCAGGTGACCTTTCAGTGTCTGAGGTTCATGTTCTGCACCATGTGGTTGGCTGTACCTGCATTCTTTCTGCTACTCTCTTCTTGATTCAGCCTTCTGAGGGGCTCTGAAGTGTCCCCATCCCCTCTTGCCCTGTGATTTGATGCCAGCTACCTTCTTTCAGCAGCTCAAACCTGCTGGTCTCCAGGTGACCTTTCAGTGTCTGAGGTTCATGTTCTGCACCATCTGGCTTTACCTGCATTCCTTCTGCTACTCTCTTCTTGATTCAGCCTTCTGAGGGGCTCTGAAGTGTCCCCATCCCCTCTTGCCCTGTGGTTTGATGCCAGCTGCCTTCTTTTGGTGAGGTGCTGCTCAAACCTGCTGGTCTCCAGGTGACCATTCAGTGTCTGAGGTTCATGTTCTGCACCATGTGGCCTTATTGTCCCTGCAGCTCACAGACTATTAGGGCTTGGAAGGGCCCCCAGAGATCACTGAGTGGTAACAGCTTTCCAAAACAACTTTCTTCCTCACAGGATGAAGATTCTCTTTGTAACAAACTCTGTACCTTCACCATCACACAGAAGGAGTTCATGAATCAGCACTGGTAAGAACCTCCTCAAGCTGCTGTTCAGCATTTCAGCCTCATGTTTCTGGCCATTGGGAAGGGAACAATCCATGGAGTGCAGTCCATGAGCCTTGCCAGTACCTGAAGGGGGTCCACAAGAAAGATGGGGAGGGACTTTCTGCAAGGACTTGCAGTGATAGGGAATGGATTGAAGCTGGAAGAGGGGAGATTTACACTGGAGATCAGGGAGAAATTCTTTCCAGTGAGGGTGGGGAGCCACTGGAACAGGTTGCCCAGGGAGGCTGTGGGCAGTCAACTGGCAGAAATTCTGCATCAAAGATGACTGTGAGTTCAGAGAGTATTTAGGGGCAGCAGAGAGGCTGTTCAGCCTGGAGGAGAGAAGGCTCCAGGGAGACCTTAGAGCAGCCTTCCAGCACCTGAAGAGGGCTACAGGAGAGCTGGGGAGGGACTTTTTTTACAATGGCTTGGAGTGATGGGTTGAGAAGGGATGGATTGAATCTTGAGGAGGGCAGATTTAGCCTGGAGGTTAGGAAGAAATTATAGTGAGGGTGGGGAGACACTGGCACAGGTTGCCCAGGGAGGCTGTGGCTGCCCCTTGCCTGGAAGTGTTGAAGGCCAGGCTGGATGAGGCTTTGAGCAAGCTGGGCTGGTGGGAGGTGTCTCTGCCCATGGCAGGGGGGTTGGAACTGGCTGATCTTTCTGGTCCCTTCCAAGCCAAGCCATTCTGTGGTAACTCCTCTGGCTTGTTCTGTGCAGGTATCACTGCCACACCTGCAAGATGGTCGACGGGGTTGGCGTCTGCACAGTCTGTGCTAAAGTGTGCCACAAGGACCACGAGATCTCCTATGCCAAATATGGATCATTCTTCTGTGACTGTGGAGCCAAGGAGGATGGCAGTTGCCTGGTAAAGTTGCCTTCATCTCAGCACACAAGCTGTGCTTTCCTGAGCTGCTCAAGCCTTTGGCAGAGGTTTCTGTTCTGCCCTGAATTCTGTCGTGATGCACAGAGTCCTAAGACTCAAAGGCTTTGGCTTTCTAATGACCTTCCTCATTTACAGCTTGCTTGGAGCTTTATTAGTTTTCATACAATAAATAAGGTTGGAAAAGACCTCAGAGCTCAGCAAGTCCAACCTGTCACCCAGCACCTCATTACTAACTAAACCATTGGCTCCAAGTGCCACATCCAATCCCTTTTTGAACACCTCCAGGGATGGGGACTCCACCACCTCCCTGGGCAGCACATTCCCATGGCCAATCTCTCTTGCTGGGAAGAACTTTCTCCTCATCTCCAGCCTAAACCTCCCCTGGCACAGCTTCAGACTGTGTCCTCTTGTTCTATTTGCCTGGGAGAAGAGACCAACCCCCACTGGCTCCAATCTCCCTGCAGGGAGTTGCAGAGAGCAAGAAGGTCTCCCCTGAGCCTCCTCTTCTGCAGGCTAAGCAACCCCAGCTCCCTCAGCCTCTCCTCCCAGGGCTGTGCTCCAGACCCCTCCCCAGCTTTCTTGCCCTTCCCTGGTCACCTTAAAGTCTCTCAATGTCCTTCTTAACCTCAGGAGCCCAGAACTGGACACAAGACTCCAGGTGTGGCCTCAGCAGTGCTGAGCACAGGGCACAAGGACTTCCCTGCTCCTGCTGGCCACACTCTTCCTGCTGCAGGCCAGGATGCCCTTGGCCTTCTTGTCCCCCTGGCAAATCTCAGTCAGTGCTGGGATTCCACCTGCCCTGCAGATTTTGCAAGTAACCTTAAACTGTACAGCAGGTGGATGCCAGCTCTGCCATGTTTTCACTCTGTCTTAAATCTGGATGTTTTTCTAATCACAGTATCACCAAGGTTGGAAGAGACCTCAAAGATCACCAAGTCCAACCTGTCACCACAGCCCTCATGACTAAACCATGGCACCAAGTGCCACATCCAATCCCCTCTAATGCTTGAGTGGAGAATGGCTAGCTGGACACAGCTTTAGATTGCAGCTGGAAGGGATTGCACTCTGTTGCTTTAAACTTACATGACCCTTGCTGCTCTTGCAGCCTGCCTTCAATCTGTCAGTGCTGCCATGGAGTCTGCTTTGAGCTCTCAGCATCACTTTGTCCTTCTTAGGCTTTGGTGAAGAGAACTCCCAGCAGTGGCATGAGCTCTACCATGAAAGAATCTGCCTTCCAGAGCGAGCCCAGAGTGCCTGAGAGTGTCATTAGGCATGCAAGCACCTCTCCTGCAGAGAAAGCCAAGGTCACCATCAGTGAGGGGAAGGGCCCTGATGAAGAAAAGCCCAAGAAGAGCAGCCTGTGTCGAAACGTCGAGGGGTGTCGAGAGGAGCTGCAGTCCCAGGTACAACCATCAGGGAGCTGTTAAAGGCACATGGGTGGTGAGGAGGACCCTGGCAGATTGTGCTGGTTATCCAGTGAGAGCATTTTTTGGGTTGGAAAAGACCTGGAAGGGCATGGAGTCCAGACATTCTCTAACTCTACCGAGGCTAGGGCTCATAGACTCATAGAATCACCAAGGTTGGAAAAGACCTCAGGGATCAGCAAGTCCAACCTGGCACCACAGACCTCATGGCTAAACCATGGCACCAAGTGCCACATCCAAGCCCCTCTTGAACACCTCCAGGGATGGGGACTCCACCACCTCCCTGGGCAGCACATTCCAATGACTAACAACTCTCTCTGGGAAGAACTTTCTCCTCAATCCCTCCTTCAATCCCTTCCCTCTTCTCCTATCACTTCAAGGCCTTGCAGAAGTCCCTTCCTGGCTTCATCCCTTCCTGGCTTCATCCCTTCCAGGTGCTGGGAGGCTGCTCCAGGTTCAGATGTTTCTGAGTAACTTCAGACATTCCTTTCAGGCTCATTAAACAAAAAGACAGAAAGGTTGGCTGTGCAGAGCCCCCTGGAAGGGTGCCAGGGCTGCAGAGCCCGCTGCAGAGCACGGCCCTCAGCACCACATCTCTGTGGCTTTGGAACACCTTCAGGCATGGGGATTTGACCACCTCCCTGGGTGCCAGACTTTGAGAAACCCTCTCAGGGAAGAATTTGCTTCTTATGTGCAACCTAAACCTCCCCTGGTGCAACCTGAGGCCATTTCCCCTCATTCTGTAACTTCTCTTGGGAGAAGAGCCCAACCCCCACCTTGCTCCAGCCTTCTTTCAGGGATTGTAGAGAGCCAGAAGGTCTCCCCTGAGCCTCCTCTTCTCCAGGCTGAACAACCCCAGGTCCCTGCTTTCCTGAGCTGCTCAAGCCTTTGGCAGAGGTTTCTGTTCTGCACTGAGTTCTGTTGTGATGCACAGAATCCTAAGACTCAAAGGCTTTGGCTTTCTAATGACCTTCTGCATTTATAGCTTGCTTGGAGCTTTATTAGTTTTCATACAGTCAATAAGGTTGGAAAAGACCTCAGAGCTCAGCAAGTCCAACCTGGCACCCAACACCTTCTGGCTAAGTAAACCATGGCTCCAAGTGCCACATCCAATCCCTTTTTGAACACCTCCAGGGATGGGGACTCCACCACCTCCCTGGGCAGCACATACCAGTGGCTAACAACTCTCTCAGGGGAGAACTTTCTCCTCACCTCCAGCCTAAACCTCCCCTGGCACAGCTGGAGACTGTGGCCTCTTGTTCTGATGCTGGTTGCCTGGGAGAAGAGACCAACCTCCACCTTCTTATGTTCAACCTAAACCTCCCCTGGTGCAACCTGAGGCCATTTCCCCTCATTCTATAACTTGTTACTGGGGAGAAGAACCCACCCCCACCTTGCTCCAACCTTCTTTCAGGGGTTGTAGAGAGCCAGAAGGTCTCCCCTGAGCCTCCTCTTCTCCAGGCTGAACAACCCCAGGTCCCTCAGCTGCTCCTCCCCAGCCCTTCCCCAGCTTCATTGCCTTTCTCTGAACCTTCAATGTCCTTTCTGCAGTGAGGGCCCCAAAACTGAACCCAGTACTGCAGGTGTGGCCTCACCAGTGCTGGGGTCTCAAGTTAGCAGCCAAGTTTCTTGGTTTTGCTGCTCTTCCTTGTGCTAAGAGAGTTTGCCACGGTGATACCAGGCTTTAAGAAGCAGTCAACATGCAGCTGTTGTGAAGGCTCCCAGCAGGAGCATCCTGTGCCTCACTTCCCTTCTTTATTGCTTGTAGGCCAACTTCTCCTTTGCCCCTTTGGTGCTGGAGATGCTGAATTTCCTGATGGATGCCATTCAGATCAACTTCCAGCAAGCTTCAGCCATGGGCAGCAGCAGCCGGGCGCAGCAGGCTCTCAACGAGCTGCACACCTTGGACAAGTCGGTGGAGATGACAGATCAGCTGATGGTATGGTCCTGGGGCAGTGCTCAGGGGGTGGGGAGGGAGAAGCCCTTTAAAACAGAGGCATTGCAGTGATGCACCCTGGTGTGCTTCTGCTGTGCCACAGCGACCCCAGGCGGTGCTGCAGGCTGGGGGTGGAGTGGCTGGAGAGCAGCCAGGCAGAAAGGGACCTGGGGGTAGTGGTTGACAGTAGGCTGAACAGAGCCAGAAATGTCTCTGGTGGCCAAGAGGGCCAAGGGCATCCTGGCCTGCAGCAGGAAGAGTGTGGCCAGCAGGAGCAGGGAAGTCCTTGTGCCCTGTGCTCAGCACTGCTCAGGCCACACCTGGAGTCCTGTGTCCAGTTCTGGGCTCCTCAGTTTAAGAAGGACATTGAGAGACTTTAAGGTGACCAGGGAAGGGCAAGAAAGCTGGGGAGGGGTCTGGAGCACAGCCCTGGGAGGAGAGGCTGAGGGAGCTGGGGTTGCTTAGCCTGGAGCAGAGGAGGCTCAGGGGAGACCTTCTTGCTCTCTCCAACTCCCTGAAGGGAGATTGGAGCCAGGTGGGGGTTGGTCTCTTCTCCCAGGCAGGCAGCCAGCCCCAGAACAACAGGCCACAGTGTCAAGCTGTGCCAGGGGAGGTTTAGGCTGGAGGTGAGGACAAAGTTCTTCCCAGCAAGAGTTGTTGGCTGTTGGGATGTGCTGTCCAGGGAGGTGGTGGAGTCCCCATCCCTGGAGGTGTTCCAGAGGGGCTTGGCTGTGGCACTTGGAGCCATGGTTGAGGTGTTAGGTAGTGGGTAGTAGGTTGGACTTGCTGACCTCTGAGGCCTTTTCCACGCTGGTTGATTGTGTGGTCTGTGTGTGTGTGTGAGGTGTTCAGGAGGAGACTTGCTGGGGTGCTTGGTGCCATGGGTTAGCTGTTTGGGTGGGTTGGATGGGTTGATGGGTTGGACGCGGTGATCCTGAAGGTCTCTTCCAACCTGGTTTGGTTTGTTCTATTCTAAATCAAGGTTTGCTCTGCCACCTCAGGTGCCGACGCTGGGCTCCCAGGAGGGGGCTTTCGAGAACGTCCGCATGAACTACAGCGGCGACCAGGGCCAGACCATCCGGCAGCTGATCAGCGCCCACGTGCTGCGCAGGGTGGCCATGTGTGTGCTCTCCTCCCCCCACGGCCGGCGCCAGCACCTGGCCGTCAGCCACGAGAAGGGCAAGGTGAGCTCTCCACCCCCCCACCCAGAGGAGTCGCCTGGGGAGGGGCTCTTGACAAGGCTGTGGTGTGGTAGCATAGTATCAGTCAGGGTGGGAAGGGACCACAAGGATCAGCCAGTTCCAACCCCCCTGCCGTGGGCAGGGACACCCCACACTAGAGCAGCCTGGCCACAGCCTCATCCAGCCTGGCCTTAAACACCTCCAGGGAGGAGGCAGCCACAACCTCCCTGGGCAAGCTTGCTCCAGCTTCATAGTATCATAGTATCAGGGTTGGAAGGGGCCACAAGGATCAGACAGTTCCAACCCCCCTGCCATGGGCAGGGACACCCCACACTAGAGCAGCCTGGCCAGAGCCTCAGCCAGCCTGGGCTTAAACACCTCCAGGGATGGGGCTTCAACCACCTCCCTGGACAACCCATTCCAGGGCTTCACCACTCTCATGGGGAAGAACTTCCTCCTCCCCTCCAGCCTCAATCTCCCCACCTCCAGCTTCATTCCATTCCCCCTAGTCCTATCACTGCCTGAGATCCTGAGCAGTCCTTCCCCAGCCTTCCTGTAGGCCCTCTTCAGATACTGGAAGGCCACAATTAGGGTGAAGGGGGACAGGGCGAGGCGTGAGGGGGGCAGGCTGAGACTGGGGAGTAGGAAGGCTCTTTCCAGTGAAGGTGGAGAGACACTGGAACAGGTTGTGGATGCCCCTTCCCTGGAGGTGTTCAAGGCCAGCTTGGATGAGGCCTTGAGCAGCCTGGTCTGGGGCAAGGATAGGATAGGATAGGACAGGATAGGATAGGATAGCTTAGAATAGAATAGGATAGCTTAGAATAGGATAGGATAGCTTAGAATAGAATAGCATAGGATAGAATAGAATAGGATAGCTTAGAATAGGATAGAATAGCATAGGATAGAATAGAATAGACCAGACCAGACTAGGTTGGAAGAGACTTTCAAGATCATCATGTCCAATCCATCATCCAACAACACCCAACCAACTAAACCATGCAACCAAGCACCCCATCAAGTCTCCTCCTGAACACCTCCAGTGATGGTGACTCCACCACCCCCCCAGGCAGCCCATTCCAATGGGCAATCACTCTCTCTGTGTAAAACTTCCTCCTCACCTCCAGCCTAAACTTCCCCTGGCGCAGCCTGAGACTGTGTCCTCTTGTTCTGGTATTAGCTTTAGTTTGAAGCACGACCACATCAAGCAGATTGCATCCCATGGCTGCTTGCTCTGCAGCTGATGGAGGCCCTGCTGATTGACTGGAGATGAGGAAGAAATTCTTCCCAGCGAGGGTGGGGAGCCACTGGCACAGGCTGCCCAGGGAGGCTGTGGCTGTCCCCTCCCTGGAGGTGCTCAAGGCCAGGCTGGATGAGACTTTGAGCAAGCTGGGCTGGTGGGAGGTGTCCCTGCCCATGGCAGGGGGCTTGGAACTGGATGATTTCGGAGGTCCCTTCCAGTCTAAACCATTCTGTGTTGGGCTCTAAAGGAAAATGAAGCAGCTTTAGAGCACTGAGCAACAAGGAGAATATGATTCAGGCTGCCTGTCCCCAGATCTGAGTCTCTGTAAAGGTCTCTTCCAACCTGGTTTATTCTATTCTGTTCTGTTCTGTTCTGCCTTCCAGTACTTGAAGGGAGCCTACAGGAAGGGTGGAGAGAGACTGTTTACAAAGGATGAGGGGCAATAGCTTCAAACTAGAGCAGAGCAGATTTAGATTGGATGTTAGGAGCAAGTTCTTTACCATGAGGGTGGTGGAACATTGGAACAGGTTGCCCAGGGAGGTGGATAGGGCCCCATCCCTGGGCAACCTGATGTAGTTGAGGATGCCCCTGCTTGCTGCAGAGGAGGTTGGACCAGATGACCTGTGGAGGTCCCTTCCAACCCAGACCATTCTATGATTCTGAAGTATTGCAGTGGCTTAGAAAAATCTTCATTCTTCAGAGGAAAGAGAGCTTGGAGCAGAAATGGTGGGAAGTGCAGAGAGACAGGCCCAGAGAATCACAGAAGGCCAGGTTGGAAGGGACCCCAGGTAGTCACAGATTCACAGATTGCATTGGGTTGGAAGGGCCCCTCAAAGGTCATCTTGTCCAATCCCCCTGCAGTGAACAAGGACTCTCCTCCAATTAAGATCAGGCTGCTCAGGGCCCCATCAAGGCTGATCTTGAATATCTCCAGGGCTGGGGCCTCAACCACCTCCCTGGGCAACCTGTTGCAGTGTCTCCTCACCCTCACGGTGCAGAGCTTCCTCCTGGTGTCCAGCCTAAATCTGCCCTGCTCCAGTTTCAAACCATTGCCCCTCTTCCTATCCCCACAGGCCCTTCTGAACAGTCCCTCTCCAGCCTTCCTGTAGATCTCCTTTAGTTATTGAAATGTAGTGATGAGATCTCCTTGGAGCCTCTCCAGGCTGAACAACCCCAACCCTGTTTTCATAGGAGAGGTGCTCCAGCCCACCTGGTGCTCCAGGATCCTCTGGTCCAACCATTCTAGGCTTCATAGAGCTGCAATGGAGATGCCTTTTTCCCCTCACTTGTGAGGCTGGGCGTGTTAAGTTCCTTTTGTTCTGCAGATCACAGTCCTCCAGCTCTCAGCACTGCTGAAGCAAGCAGACTCCAGCAAAAGGAAGCTGACCCTCACTCGCCTTGCATCTGCACCTGTCCCCTTTACAGTGCTCAGCCTGACTGGAAATCCCTGCAAGGAGGACTACCTGGCTGTGTGTGGGCTCAAAGTAAGTGCCTGGGCAGTTGGAAACCTCAGTTCAAAGCAGCTGTATTTCTTTCCTCTTGAGAAGCTAGCACAGAGCTGGCTGCCAAGGTCTGTCACTAATTTTAGCTCATCAGTCACTCTCCTGCTAGATTCATGAAGTAAAAGAATCAGGACCTAGGGGAATAGGGTAAGAAATAAGGCAGTGCCTCAAAAGAGTACTTAGGGCAATATTCCTTTAAGGCAAGTCAAGGTTTTATAGACTCATAGAATGGGTTGAGTTGGAAGGCACCTTCAAGATCATCCAGTTCCACCCCCTGCCATGGGCAGGGACACCTCCCACCAGCCCAGCTTGCTCAAGGCCTCATCCAGCCTGGTCTGGAGACATCCACAGTCTCCCTGGGCAGCCTGTTCCAGAGTCTCCCACCCTCACTCTAAAGAATTTCTTCCTCATCTCCAGTCTCAATCTCCCCTCTCCCAGCTCAAAGCCATTGTCCTTTGTCCTGGCACTCCCAGCCCTTGTCAAAAGTCCCTCCCCAGCTCTCCTGGATCCCCTTTCAGGTACTGGAAGGCTGCTCTAAGGTTCCCCTGGAGCCTTCTCTTCTCCAGGCTGAACAGCCCCAACTCTCCCAGCCTGTCCCCATAGGGGAGCTTCTGCAGCCCTCTGATCCCCTTCATGGCCTCCTCTGGATTTACTCCAACCATTCCCTGCTTCTCTTGTGCTGGGGGCACCAGAACTGGATGTAGTGCTCCAGGTGGGCTGTTCTGAGAGCAGAGCAGAGGGGCAGAATCACCTCACTCTCAGGCATTTTAGTCATCTGAGTGTGGCAGAACTTGTCTGTCAGCTTCCCCATGCCCAGATCTGTTGTTTAGCTGAGAGGCAGCTGGACCCTGTGGTTGTGCTCTGGGGTTTGTATGAGGTTGGATGTTTTTTCTACACACTTTGATGTTTCTCATCTACAAATCATTATGGCACTCAGGAATGCTGGGGTTTAACTCATTCTTGGCTTGAAGTGTCTCTAAGCACTTAGTCCTAGTGTTTAACCAGTTCCTTTCCTTCCTGCAGGACTGCCACGTGTTGACCTTCAGCAGCTCTGGCTCAGTCTCTGATCATTTGGTCCTTCATCCCCAGCTAGCCACTGGCAACTTCATCATTAAAGCTGTGTGGCTGCCAGGATCTCAAACAGAGCTTGCCATTGTGACTGCAGACTTTGTGAAGGTATGTTTGGTGAGAGCTCTCCTTGCAGCCAGCAGGGCCTGGGTCTTTGTGGAGCTGCATATGGAAGAATGTGATTAGGAGTAGAGTAGAGTAAAATAGAGTAGAGTAGAGTAGAATAGAATAGAGTAGCATAGAATAGAATTGAATTAACCAGGTTAGAAAAGACCTTTGAGATCCATCCTCAAGTCCAACCTATCACTCAACACCATCTAATCAACTAAACCATGACTCCAAGCACCCCATCCAGTCTCTTCCTAAACACCTCCAGGGATGGGGACTCCACCACCTCCCTGGGCAGCACATTCTAATGGCCAATCTCTCTTGCTGGGAAGAACTTCTTCCTCACATCCAGCTTGAACCTCCCCTGGCACAGCTTGAGACTGTGGCCTCTTGTTCTGGCTGCCTGCCTGGGAGAAGAGACCAACCCCCAGCTGGCTCCAAGCTCCCTTCAGGGAGTTGGAGAGAGCAAGAAGGTCTCCCCTGAGCCTCCTCTTCTCCAGGCTAAGCAACCCCAGCTCCCTCAGCCTCTCCTGCCAGGGCTGTGCTCCAGACCCCTCACAGCTTTCTTGCCCTTAAATAATTAGATGACCATGAGATTGTGCTGTGATTAACTCGTGTCTTGGCCTGCAGAGCAGCAGGAGCAGTCAGACAGCAAAGGAGATCCAACTGGAGCTAGGAATTTGGGGGTGGTTGGCTGCAGTTAGAAGACAAAGCAAAGCTAAAGACCAAAGCAGTGAGCTGTGACACCTGACAAGGCTTCCATTGTCTCAACTCCTGGCCTTCTGCACTGCTTTGGATCACAGCAGTTGGTTAATGATTTCCTTGCTCCTTCCCCCAGATTTATGACCTCTCTGTGGATGCCTTGAGTCCAACTTTCTACTTCCTTCTGCCGAGCTCCAAAATCAGGGATGTCACTTTCCTCTTCAACGAGGAGGGGAAGAACATCATAGTGATCATGTCCTCTGCTGGCTACATCTACACTCAGCTCATGGAAGAGGCCAGCAGTGCCCAGCATGGACCATTCTATGTCACCAACGTGCTTGAAGTCAACCATGAGGACCTGAAGGTACTGGTGACTTCTGCACAGCAGGGGTGAAGTGGTTTCCTCTCTTGTGTTTGTGTCTTACATTTCAAGGCAGAAGTTTGCTTCCTCCCCTCCTTTTAAGCCCTCAGATCTGGATCAGTGTAGCTGGCTGCCACCCCCTAAAGAGAAACAGCCTTGCAGTGAAAGGAGGTGGGGTGGAAGTTGAACCCCTTGATCATCTAGAAAATGGAACATGTTTGTCCTGGCTGGCCTGGAGTCATACCCAGCAGGGAGGTGGCTTCAGGACAGTGCTGGTCTCAGAGCAAGACACTCCAGGGGTGCAGCAGCCAGGGTGGGCAACATTACTGACCCCTGATGGGGCTGCAAGGGTGGAGTGAGCCTTTCTTCCTGTTCAGGAGCAGCTCTGTAGGCTTGGAGGTAACTTTTAAAGCCTGCTCACAATTCACTTGGTTTTTTTACCCCAGCCTGCCCCTATCTGAGAAGGTGACCCTCAGGACAGTTCTTTTATGAGCTCCATGTAAGAGAGTCCTGCAACATTCAAGCACACAGATCACAGAATCATAGAATGGGACCTTCAAGATCATCCAGTTCCAGTGCCCTGCCATGGGCACTGACAGCTCCCACCAGCCCAGGTTGCTCAAGGCTTCATCCAGCCTGACTTTCAACACTTCCAGGCTTGGAGCCTCCACAACTTCTCTGGGCAACCTGTTCTGGTGCCTCACCTGCCCCTGGGGAAGAATTTCTTCCTCATGTCTCATCTAAATACAGCTTCTTCCAGTTTGAAGCCATCACTCTTCACTCCACACCTTTGTCAGATGTCCCTCCCCAGCTCTCCTGTGGCCCTTTTCAAACACTGGAAGGCTGCTCTAAGGTCTCCCTGGAGCCTCCTCCTGGCTGAACAACCCAAACTTTCCCAGCCTGGCCTCACAGCAGAGGGCTTCCAACCCCCCCAGCATTGCTGTGGCCTCCTCTGGCCCCACTCCAGCAGGTCCCTGTCTGTGCTTGGGACTCCAGAGCTCCCCCAGCACTGCAGGGGGTGGGTCTCAGCAGAGGGGCAGAATCCCCTCCCTGCCTCTGCTTCCCACACTGCTGGGGGGCAGTCCAGGCCAGAGGTGGCTCTGGGCTGTGATCACACTTAGCAGTACCTGAGGTCACTACCTACAGCCCATGGGGATGCAATCTCAGCACTCCCATCAGAAGTCTTTGAAGCAGCTGCTGGATGAGTTCAGCTTAGGGAGCTATCACTCAGGGCTGTCTCCTCTCAGTGGTGGGGAGGGAGGAGGAACCATTCCATCCTGAGGCAAGGAAAAGCCTGGCAGGGCCTCGTGGAGGGTGTGCTTGTCTGAACTGCTGCTGTTTCTCTCTGCTCCTGCAGGACAGCAATGGGCAGGTGGCAGGAGGTGGGGTCTCAGTGTATTACTCCCACGTGCTGCAGATGCTGTTCTTCAGTTACTGCCAGGGCAAGTCCTTTGCAGCCACCATCAGCAGAGCCAGCCTGGAGGTGCAGCGACTGTTCCCCATCAACATCAAGAGGTGAGCCTCCTGTGCAAGACTCCCCTGGAGCTTTCTCTGCTCTTCATTGTTCACAAACCCCACTAATTGTCCTTAACATCCCAGCTCTGAACAGCTAAAGCTTGTGCTGAAGATCCCCACTTGGACTGGCTGATTTCTTTCTGTGATGCTTTTGCCCTAACTGCAGCCTGGCTGATTCCAATCCCCAGCTGGCTGTTTTCAGCACTGGGACTGGGATGCATTTTGGTTTTCCCCCCCTTCCCACTGGGCTTTGACAGCAGAAAGGTGGTTTCAGAGCAGCCTTGCTGTGCAGTGCAGAGCAGCAGCTGGAACTGATGGGATTATCCCACCCTGATGGAGGCTGCAGAGCAGGAAACCTTTGTTTCCTTTCGCCACCAGTACTGCAGTGGACCTTGTGTATTGTGCATGTGAAGGCTTATTTTCAGACTCCCTTGGGGGAAGCCAATCTCCTGTGCTATGAGCATGGCAGGAAGAAAGCTCTTCTGTCATCTCCTGACAAGCAGAGCTGGCCATTTAGGCCACAGACTCTTCAGTGGCCTGACACAAAGCTACTGCTGTGAGTAGGCTTGGGAGAAGAGTCAGGTTCCAAGGGCTGCCTGGCCCCAGTTGAGTTTGGCTTTGCCTTTTTAGAAGAGAATCATTGAATCAATAAGGATGGAAAAGACCTCAAAGATCATCAAGTCCAACCTGGCACCCAAGACCTCCTGACTGCTACGTGGCTTCAAGTGCCACATCCAATCCCTTCTTGAGCACCTAACCCCTTCTTGAGCACCTAACCCCTTCTTGAGCACCTAACCCCTTCTTGAACACCTTTTGCAGCTGTAGTTTTCAATTCCAGAGTCTGAGTGAGCAGAGGCACAGAGGTTCACCTCCACTGGCCTTTGCTGGTGCTGCTGGTTGTGCTGAAACGTGGAGCTGTCAGACAAAAAGGGAGCTGAAAGCCCTTTGGAAATCACTTCCTTGTCTTGGGGCATAAAATACTGCTAAGGAAGTGTCCTTCCTCAAGTTGTCAAGGCTGTGAATTAGGATTCTTGTGATTGACAGCTGCCTAAACAGGAGCCAGCAGTGTGCCCAGGTGGCCAAGAAGACCAAAGGCATCCTGGCCTGCAGCAGGAAGAGTGTGGCCAGCAGGAACAGAGAAGTCCTTGTGCCCTGTGCTCAGCACTGCTTAGGCCACACCTGGAGTCCTGTGTCCAGTTCTGGGCTTCCTCAGCTTAGGAAAGAGGTTGAGCTGCTGGAAGGTGTCCAGAGAAGGGCAAGAAAGCTGGGGAGGGGTCTGGAGCACAGCCCTGGGAGGAGAGGCTGAGGGAGCTGGGGTTGCTTAGCCTGGAGCAGAGGAGGCTCAGGGGAGACCTTCTTGCTCTCTCCAACTCCCTGCAGGGAGGTTGGAGCCAGGTGGGGGTTGGTCTCTTCTCCCAGGCAGGCAGCCAGCCCCAGAACAAGAGGACACAGTGTCAAGCTGTGCCAGGGGAGGTTTAGGCTGGAGATGAGGAGAAAGTTTTTCCCAGAGAGAGTTGTTAGCCATTGGAATGTGCTGCCCAGGGAGGTGGTGGAGTCCCCATCCCTGGAGGTGTTCCAGAGGGGCTTGGATGTGGCACTTGGTGCCATGGTTTAGTCATGAGGTCTGTGGTGGCATGATGGACTTGATAATCTTTGAGGTCTCTTCCAACCTTGGTGATTCTGTGCCTTCTCCCCACTCAGCTGACTGTCCCAGGTGTCTCACCTGCTAACTAAGCACTGCTCCTTCCCTGGCTGTTCTTAATGCTTTGAATTCCTGCTGAGGCCAAAGCTTCAACCTCTGTCAGCAGTGAGGAACTGAAGAGTGTTGAGGTTTTTTTAGCTTGTGTTGCTCCTTAAATGAATCTCATTCTGCCCTTCACCTCTTGCAGCTCAAATGGTGGCAGTAAGACCTCCCCAGCACTGTGTCAGTGGTCTGAGGTGATGAACCATCCTGGCTTGGTGTGCTGTGTGCAGCAGACCACGGGCGTGCCGCTGGTGGTGATGGTGAAGCCAGACACCTTTCTCATCCAGGAAATAAAAACCTTGCCAGCCAAAGCAAAGGTCAGTGTGGTGCTTCAGGCTGGCTGCCCCCCCTGCTGTGGCCACAGCAGGCACACCTCCCATGTCCTGAGGGTCCACCCCAAGTGGGTGGACACAGGAAGCTGTATGTTTCATCCCATAATGTCCTGCTCCCTACAAAACCCCCCTGCAGGGTCCTGCACTTCCTCTTTCTTCCCTCACCATTCCTGTGGAGATTGGTAATGGGGTGGGGGGCACTCATCTCATGGCCTCTTGGGCCTGCCTAGACCCAAGGCAACCTCAGATCTGGCCAGCTGAGATTAGCCTAGCAGTGGAAGAGAGCAATAACACAACACTTACAGGATGGCCAAGGGATCAGGCCTTGCCAGCATGGATTTAGGAAGGGCAGGTCCTGCCTGACCAACCTGATCTCCTTCTATGATCAGGTGACTGCCTGGTGGATTTGGGGAGGCCTGTTGATGTGGTCTGCCTGGACCTCAGCAAGGCCTTTGACACCATCCCCCATAGCAAACTGCTGGCCAAGCTGTCAGCCCATGGCTTGGATGGGAGCACACTGCGATGGGTTAGGAACTGGCTGGAGGCTGAGCCCAGAGAGTGGTGGGGAATGGTGCCACAGCCAGCTGGCAGCCAGGCACCAGTGCTGTGCCCCAGGGATCAGTGCTGGGCCCTGTGCTCTTTAACATCTTTATTGATGATCTGGATGAGGGCATTGAGTCCATCATCAGTAAATTTGCTGATGACAGCAAGCTGGGGGCAGGAGTTGATCTGCTGGAGGGTAGAGAGGCTCTGCAGAGGGACCTGGCCAGGCTGGGCAGATGGGGAGAGGCCAAGGGCAGGAGATTGAACACATCCAAGTGCCAGGTTCTGCACATTGGCCACAACAACCCCAGGCAGTGCTACAGGCTGGGGTCAGAGTGGCTGAGAGCAGCCAGGCAGAGAGGGACCTGGGGGTGCTGGTTGATGGTAGGCTGAATATGAGCCTGCAGTGTGCCCAGGCAGCCAAGAGGGCCAATGGCATCCTGGCCTGCATCAGGAAGAGTGGGGTCAGCAGGAGCAGGGAGGTCATTCTGCCCCTGTACACTGCACTGGTTAGGCCACACCTTGAGTCCTGTGTCCAGTTCTGGGCCCCTCAGTTTAGGAAGGAGGTTGACTTGCTGGAACGAGTCCAGAGAAGGGCAACAAAGTTGGTGAGGGGTTTGGAACACAGCCCTGTGAGGAAAGACTGAGGGAGCTGGGGTTGCTCAGCCTGGAGAAGAGGAGCCTCAGGGGTGACCTTATCACTCTCTACAACTACCTGAAGGGGGGTTGTAGACAGGCAGATGATGGTCTCTTCTCCCAGGCAGCCAGTACCAGAACAAGAGGACACAGTCTCAGGCTGTGCCAGGGGAGGTTCAGGTTGGATGTTAGGAAGAAGTTCTATACAGAGAGAGAGATTGTCCATTGGAATGTGCTGCCTGGGGAGGTGGTGGAGTCACCATCACTGGAGGTGTTCAGGAGGAGACTTGCTGGGGTGCTTGGTGCCATGGGTTAGTTGTTTAGGTGGGTTGGATTGGTTGATGGGTTGGACTGGATGATCTTGAAGGTCTCTTCCAACCTGGTTTGGTTTATTCTAATAAAGAGCCCTGGGGGGTTTGGGTGTACCCTCAGGGTGGGGAGAGGGAAGTGTTGGGATGGTTTTGGGGGGATGCTTTGGGATCTCTTTTGTCACTGTGCTTGTGGTTCTCTGTAAAACAGTCACTGCTTTTCCACTGACACTTTCCACCACTTCTCCAATCCGTTTGCCTGAGGGTTTTGTTTGCTGCCTGTGGTGGGAGGGAAGGGAGGATCTGCCCTTCAACCCACCACAGGAATGATGAGCCAGCCAGGAGCCCAGGGCTGTTAGTTATTGATGCTTAACTATAGAATTAAACTAAGAGCTTGGTCCCCTCTGGATTTGGCCCTTAAAACTTTGTTTTTTTTTTTCCCATCAACAAGTCCTCTGGTCTTTGCAGCTTTGCTGATCCAGAGAGGTTGTTCCTTCAAGCAGCAGTTCCCTGACAACCCCAGAGCTATAGGCTGGGGGCAGAGTGGCTGGAGAGTGGCCAGGCAGAAAGGGACCTGGGGGTAGTGGTTGATAGTAGGCTAAACATGAGCCAGCAGTGTGCCCAGGGGGCCAAGAAGGCCAAGGGCATCCTGGCCTGGATCAGGAAGAGTGTGGCCAGCAGGAGCAGGGAAGTCCTTGTGCCCTGTGCTCAGCACTGCTTAGGCCACACCTGGAGTCCTGTGTCCAGTTCTGGGCTCCTGAGGTTAGGAAAGAGGTTGAGCTGCTGGAAGGTGTCCAGAGAAGGGCAAGAAAGCTGGGGAGGGGTCTGGAGCACAGCCCTGGGAGGAGAGGCTGAGGGAGCTGGGGTTGCTTAGCCTGGAGAAGAGGAGGCTCAGGGGAGACCTTCTTGCTCTCTCCAACTCCCTGAAGGGAGGTTGGAGCCAGGTGGGGGTTGGTCTCTCAAGCAAGCAGCACCAGAACAAGAGGACACAGTCTCAAGCTGTACCAGGGGAAGTTTAGGCTGGGGGTGAGGAGAAAGTTCTTCCCAGAGAGAGTTGTTAGCCCTTGGAATGTGCTGCCCAGGGAGGTGGTGGAGTCCCCATCCCTGGAGGTGTTCCAGAGGGGCTTGGCTGTGGCACTTGGAGCCATGGTTTAGCCATGGGGTCTGTGGTGCCAGCTTGGGCTTGGTGCTCTTTGAGGTCTCTTCCAGCCTTGGCTGTGCTGTGCCACTCTGACTTGCATCGCTCTCCTTTGCAGATTCAGGACATGGTGGCCATCCGCCACACAGCCTGCAACGAGCAGCAGAGGACCACCATGATCCTGCTGTGTGAGGATGGCAGCCTGAGGATCTACATGGCCAATGTAGAGAACACATCCTACTGGCTCCAGCCCTCCCTGCAGCCCAGCAGTGTCATCAGCATCATGAAGCCGGTCCGGAAGCGCAAGGCAGCTGCCATTAGTAAGGGACTTCTCCTACCTGTCCTGTGCAGGGTGGCAGAGGGAGGTGCCAGGGTTGGTCACCATTGGATGGACACTTGAGGTGCTCACTTCTCACAGCATCCCAGGATGTCTTTCTTCCCAGAAGGACACGTTGGCAGTGCCAGGGGAGGTTTAGGTTGGATGTTAGGAAGAAATTCTTCATGAGAGAGAGATTGGCCATGGGGATGTGCTGCCCAGGGAGGTGGTGGAGTCCCCATCCCTGGAGGTGTTTAGGAGGAGCCTGGCTGAGGCACTTGGTGCCATGGTTTAGTTGATCAGATGGTGTTGGGTGATAGGTTGGACTCCATGATCTCAAAAGTCTTTTCCAACCTGCTTAATTTTATTCTATTCATATAGTTAAAGGGTTGGAAGGACCTCTGAAAGACATTGAGTGGGTGTGCTTCATCCAGCTTGATTTAGTGTGCTGAGGAACATTGAGTCCCAAGACTTGATTCTTAACAGGGAAGTCACAGGATCAAAGGATCACAGGGTGTTAGGGGTTGAAAGGGACCTCTGCAGATCTTTGGGTCCAACCCCCGCCAGAGCAGGAGCAGAGAATCCAGCACAGGTCACACAGGAACACATCCAGGTGGGGCTGGAAAGGCTCCAGAGAAGGAGACTCCACAACCTCTCTGGGCAGCCTGCTCCAGGGCTCTGTGAGCCTCCCAGTCAAGAAGTTCCTCCTCATGGTGAGGTGGAACCTCCTGTGCTGGAGTTTGTATCCATTGCCCCTTGTCCTATCCCAGGGCACAACTGAGCAGAGCCTGTCCCCGTCCCCTCCCTCTTGACCACCATCCCTCAGATATTTAGAAACATTTATCAAATCCCCTCTCAGTCTTTTTTTCTTCAGACTAACCACCCCCAGGGCTCTCAGCCTCTCCCCAGGGCAGATGCTCCAGTCCCTTAATCATCCTGGTAGCTCTCTGTTGGACTCCTTCCAGCAGATGCCTGTCCCTCTGACAATCATGGAATCAATAAGGTTGGAAATGACCTCAGAGATCATCAAGTCCAACCTGGCACCCAACACCTCCTGACAGCTAAACCATGGCTCCAAGTGCCACATCCAGTCCTCTTTTTAACACCTCCAGGGACAGGGACTCCACCACCTCCCTGGGCAGCACATCCCAATGGCTAACAACTCTCTCTGGGAAGAACTTTTTCCTCACCTCCAGCTTAAATCTCCCCTGGCACAGCTTGAGACTGTGTCCTCTTGTTCTGGTGCTGGGTGCTTGGGAGATGAGCCCAGCCCCCACCTGGCTCCAACCTCCCTTCAGAGAGTTGGAGAGAGCAATGAGGTCTCCCCTGAGCCTCCTCTTCTCCAGGCTGAACAGCCTCAGGCCTGGGTGGAATGCTTCCATGGATGTGTATCTAAGCACAGCCCTCCCTGCCTCACACAGGCATTGCTGAAGGAGCCAAGCTCATCCTGCAGATTCCTTGCCATACCTAACTTTGCCTCTTCAGCTGCCTTTTGTTACAGCCATGCCTCTTCCCTTCCAGCAACTCGCACCTCCAGCCAGGTGAACTTCCCTATTGACTTCTTTGAGCACAACCAGCAGCTGACAGATGTGGAGTTTGGAGGCAACGACCTGCTGCAGGTGTACAACGCTCAGCAGATCAAGCACCGCCTCAATTCCACCGGCATGTATGTGGCCAACACTAAGGTAAGAGGGGCAGTCTGGGCCTCCCCTTGGCCTTCTTGCTGACACTATTGGCTGAATTCATGGCTCAGGAGTCTGCTTGGTCCTACTCATCCTGGACAAGTCCAGTGACACTCTTAGATAACACTGGAGGTGCCTGTCTGCAGACTTCAGAGTCTTGACTTAGAATCATGGAGTGGTTTGGGTGGGAAGGGACCTGGAGAGCTCATTTAACCCAGCTCCCCTGCAGCCAGCAGGGACATCTGCAACTACAGCAGGTTGCTCAGACCCCCAAAGAACCTGACCTGGAATGTTTCCAGGAATGGGGCACCTACACCTCTCTGCCAACCTGGGACAGGATCTCACCACCCTCAGCATCCAAAAATTGTCCCTTCTGTTTAGTCTAATTCTTCCTCTTTTAGTTTCGAACCATCACCCACCTTGTCCAGCAGGCCCTGCTAAAAGCTCTGTTCCCATCTTTCTTATCTGCCCCTTGAAGCACTGAAAGGCCACCAGAAGGTCTCCCTGGAGCCTTCTCTTCTCCAGGCTTGACCAACCCCCAGCTCTCTCAGCCTGTCTGGATAGGAGAGACGCTCCAGCCCTCAAGGGACGAGTTCACCGCTGAGGAGGGAATTTTTGCCTTGACTTTTCTGAGCTTGTGGTGTCTGTTGTGCAGCCTGGAGGTTTCACCATTGAGGTGACAAACAACAACAGCACCATGGTGATGACAGGGATGAGGATCCAGATTGGGACACAAGCCATAGAGCGAGCTCCCTCCTACCTGGAGATCTTCGGGCGCACCATGCAGCTGAACATGACCAGGGCTCGCTGGTTCGACTTCCCCTTCACTCGGGAGGAGGCCTTGCAGGCTGACAAGAAGCTGACCATCTTCAGTGAGTCTTTGCTTAGGTGGTTGCTGTGCCTGGTTGGTTTGGTTTGGGTGGCTTGAAGCTCCCAGCAGGAGGTTCACCTGGTAGCAGAGAAGGTTTCCACAACCTGTTTGTGTGACCCAGCTACAGAAATAGTTTGAGGGGCAGACCTTGAGCATTTCTTCCTGTTATTTATGGCTCAGGTCCTTGCTGCAGTGGATGAATGGGCAATGAATGCATCAGGTCTTCTTGGGCAGCACCCCAGCAGTCATGGAATCATGAGATCCATGGAATGGGTTAGGTTGGAAGGGCTCTTAAAAGACCTAGTTCCATCCAGCTCCAACCCTCCTGCTGTAGGCAGGAACACTTCCCACCAGCCCAGGTTGCTCAAGGCCTCACCCAGCCTGGCCTTGAACACCTCCAGGAAGGGGGCATCCACAACCTCCCTGGGTTCCAGTGTCTCCCCACCCTCACTGTCAAGAATCCCTCCCCCATCTCCAGTCTAAACCTCCCCTCCTCAAGCCTCAATCCATTCTCTCTCATCCCATCACAACAAGCCCTTGTCAAAAGTCCCTTCCTTGCTTTCTTTGTAGGCACCTTTCAGGTACTGGAAGGCCACTATGTGGTGTCCTTGGAGCATTCTTATCCAACCCTCTTGCAGCAAGCAGGGCCACCTCCAACAAGATCAGGTTGTTCATGGTCCCATCAAGTTTAATCTTCAGTGTCTTCAGGGCTGAGGCCTCAACCACATCCCTGGGCAACCTGCTCCAGTATTTTACCACTCTCATTGTAAGGGGGGTTGGAACTAGATGATCCTTGTGGTCCCTTCCAACCCTGACTGATAGTATGATCCTATGAAATTCCTTCCTTCCAACACAGCTAAGAGTTTTGTGGTGAGCTAATGGATGAGGAGAGTGGCCTGGGAAGGGAGATGAAGCTGTGGCTTGGTGATGCAAAGGTGGGCACAAGCCAACCTCATGAAGTTCAATAAGAGCAAGGGCAGGGTCCTGCATCTGGGTGGAGGCAATCCCAGGCACAAATACAGGCTGGGCAGTAACTGGCTGGAAAGCAGCCCTGAGGAGAGAGACTTGGGGGTGCTGGGGGACAAGAAGCTCACCAGGAGCTCTCAGTCTGCACTTGCAGCCCGCAAAGCCAATCAGATCTTGGGCTGCAGCAGGAGAAGTGTGGCCAGCAGGGCAAGGGAGGTGATCCTCCCCCTCTACTCAGCCCTGGTGAGACCTCACCTGCAGTACTGCCTCCAGTTCTGGAGCCCCTATGACAAGAGGGATCTGGAGGTGCTGGAAGGTGTCCAGAGAAGGGCCAAGAGGATGAGCAGAGGGCTGGAGCTGCTCTGCTGTGAGGACAGACTGAAAGAGTTGGGGCTGTTCAGTCTGGAGAAGAGAAGGCTCTGAGGTGACCTCATTGTGGCCTTCCAGTACCTGAAGGGGGCTACAGGAAGGCTGGGGAAGGACTTCTCAGGATTTCAGGTAATGATAGGACTAGGGGGAGTGGAATGAAGCTGGAGGTGGGGAGATTGAGGCTGGAGGAGAGGAGGAAGTTCTTCCCCATGAGAGTGGTGAAACTCTGGAATGGGTTGTCCAGGGAGGTGGTCGAGGCCCTGTCCCTGGAGGTTTGTAAGAGCAGGCTGGCTGAGGCTCTGGACAGGCTGCTCTAGTGTGGGGTGTCCCTGCCCATGGCAGGGGAGTTGGAACTGGCTGATCCTTGTGGTCCCTTCCAACCCTGTATGATACTATGCAGCATGGTGGCTCTCCTGACCTTGTGAGGTGATGCTTGTTGGTGCTCAGGAGGAACTGTTCGGTTGGTTTTCAAGACGCTTCTCTCATCCCCGCAGTTGGAGCTTCTGTGGATCCTGCTGGAGTCACCATGATGGATTCCATCAAAATTTATGGCAAAACCAAGGAGCAGTTTGGGTGGCCTGATGAGCCCCCCGAGGACTTCCCCTCTGCCTCAGTCAGCAACGTTTGTCCTCCAAACCTGAACCAAGGGAACGGCACTGGGGACGCCGAGTCTGCTGCCCCCGCGGCTGCCAGCGGCACTGTCCTGGAGAGGTATTTCTGCAGCCTTGCTTTGCTTTCTCCTTGCCAATGGGTAGAGGGGACCTAAGTACCCTTGTGTGCTTTTCCTGAGCTGGGAGAAGTGGCAGGAGTTAGTGAGGTGCCCTCACTGCCACACAAACCAACAAGTGAACAGTGATCTAAGGCAGGCTTTGTGCTCGCTCGTGTCCGACCTGCTGGAGTAGAAGGGTAGATCTGTGTGCATGCTTTGTCCTGCCAAGTTCATTTGTGACAGCAGTCTTGAAGAGCTAAGAGATTTCTGCCTCCTTGGTACATTTCTCTCATTTCAAGCTGGTCTCTTTGTTTTTTCTCATTCTCTGGAGCTCACAAAGTTAGACCTTCCTGAAGTTAAGCTCAGTTTTAGGAAGAGCTTTGTGTGTCACCTCGCTTTAGGGCGAGTTGGTTCCCACCAGCTTGCCTCAGGTTTAACTACTGTGGTGGAGAGAGTGTTGGGGTGGGGTTTTTTGGCCCCCATGTCCCTAGTGAGAATCAAACCACAAGGGTGAGCTGGGCATGGATTTAGCAGGAGAGAGAGAGAGAGAACTCTTTTGGTGTTTACATCCACCCTGTGTGTTCTTTCTCTGAGCTCATACAGCCTGCACCACGAGGAGTGTGGAAAGCCTCTCAAGCTAGCAAGGACAGCACAGAAATAGATCCCAGAGGATCAAGCACTGCTGAAAATGAGCATTTTGAAGGATGGGCTGCTTGGCTGTGGGTAAATCATGGTTGAGTTTGTCTTAGCGAAAGGCTCAGGTCAGGGTTCAGGGCCTGAAGTGCCCGGGATGCCCAGCTGAAGGACCTGTCTGGCCAACCTTTGCTATTTGGTCATAAGAGTTTGTGGGATGTTATCTTTTCTCCCCTCCTCTGCTGTGGCCTCTCCACAAGATGTCCCTCTCTGCACAGACATCCTCCCTGCTTTTCCAAAGCAGGAGGATTACAGTAGATCAGAAAACTCAGAAGGAAGAAACAGATTGATTCCATTGCAAGTGGCACAGAATGCAGCACGCTCCCCTTAGAAAGGGCGCTGGGGTGGGAGCAGCTAGCAGCAGGCACGAAGCCCTTCTCTTGTCGGCAGTTTGCTGTCTGCACTTCAGATTTGACCTTCAGTGGTGCTTTTGAGCAGTGTTGCTTGGCTTCTCTGTGCTGGGTGGCCTGCTCCTCCTTCCTGTGTCCTGCTTTGAGGCAAGTGTCTGCTGCCCAGGCGGCAAGACCCACGCTTAGCTTCCCTGTCCGTAGCGCTCTGCCACCCTCCTGATTTCCTGCTGCGTAGGATGTGCTCTAGGGAGAGGTTTGGTGGTGGTGTTGTGGTTTTTTTTTTCCTGTGAGCTTGACACATTATTTTATTATTATTATTATTATTTATTTTTTTTATTTCTTTTTGTTTTGTTTCCTTCTTTTTTTTTTTTCTCCTTTTCCTTTGCTTCCCCCAAAAGTTCTGAAACTGAGGCCCTAACCACCCTGGACCGGTTAGTATGGCCTCCTTTACTCTGCACGAGTGAGTGTGTGTGTGCGTGTGTATCAGAGAGCCAGAACACATGATTGTGGCTGGTGATGACTTGCTTTCTTCCCTTTATTCTCTTGGGTTTTTTCCCCTGTGCCATTTTGCTCCTTGACACTCTGGTCATTGCATGGCAGGTGGTTCAGAGGAGTGTAAAGGCTGAGGTGGTTTGTGGATTCCCGCTGCACACGCGGCGTAACTGTTGCTTGTTTGACAGGCTCCTTGTTTGGCTTTGCTCCCTCCTTGCCTCTCTTTACCTCTCTTTTGTTCCCCTACCAGCTTTAAAGGGGGGTGGCTGTGGGTAGTGGGGGAGTGTCATGTTACTTACCACCACCGCCACCAAGACCAGGCAAGTGTTGTTTCTGCTGCCTCATACCCAAACCTGCGCTGTTACTTCTCCCCTTTAATGCTCTCTCTTCCCTCCTTTTCCCTCTGTTCTTCTTGCACTGCTCCTCTGGTGTGGCAGGTGGCATTTCATGGAATCATGGTTGGAAAAGACCTCTAAGATCATGGAATCCAACCATAACCCAACTATCATGACCACTGAACCATCTCCTGAAGCACCACATCTTGTTTCTCGAACACCTCCAGGGATGGTGACTCCACCACCTCCTTGGGCAGCCTGTCCCACTCTTGCAGGGAAGAAATTGTTCCTGCTCTCCAACCTAAATCTCCCCTGGTACAATTTCAGGCCGTTTCCTATCAGTGGTTACTTGGGAGAAAAGATCAACCCCTACCTCACTCCAGCCTCCTTTCAGGGAGTTGTTGGAAGCAGTGAGGTCTCCCCTCAGCCTCCTCTTCTCCAGACTAAACACCCCCAGTTCCCATAGCTGCTCCAGAGGCCCTCTGGACCCTCTTCACCAGCCTCAATGCCCTCCAGACCCCTCAACCAGCCTTGCTACTCTTCCCTGAACACATTCCAGGACCTCCCAAGACACCAACTGGTGCTGCAGGGGGAATCTCAGCACTTTGCCACAAGCTGTCAAGGACTTTTTTTCCCCTTGGGGCGAGCATTTTACTTCTCTTGCCTTTACCCCCTGTTTGCACCTTCAGCATCTCTCACTTGGGTCACCCCCCCAAGTCAATTTTTTTCCCCCTCTGGCATATTTTCAGTCTGGAGAAGATAAGGCTCCCAGGTGACCTCATTGTGGCCTTACAGTATCTGAAGGGGGCTCCAAGAAGGCTGGGGAGGGACTGCTCAGGATCTCAGGTAGTGATAGGACTAGGGGGAATGGAATGAAGCTGGAGGTGGGGAGATTGAGGCTGAAGGTGAGGAGGAAGTTCTTCACTGTGAGGTGGTTGAGGCCCCAGCCCTGGAGGTGTTTAAGCCCAGGCTGGCTGAGGCTGTGGCCAGGCTGATGTAGTGTGGGGTGTCCCTGCCCATGGCAGGGGGGCCTTCCAGTATCTGAAGGGAGCTACAGGAAGGCTGGGGAGGGACTGCTCAGGATCTCAGGTAGTGATAGGACTAGGGGGAATGGAATGAAGCTGGAGGTGGGGAGATTGAGGCTGAAGGTGAGGAGGAAGTTCTTCACCATGAGAGTGGTGAAGCCCTGGAATGGGTTGTGAGGTGGTTGAGGCCCCAGCCCTGGAGGTGTTTAAGCCCAGGCTGGCTGAGGCTGTGGCCAGGCTGATGTAGTGTGGGGTGTCCCTGCCCATGGCAGGGGGGCCTTCCAGTATCTGAAGGGAGCTACAGGAAGGCTGGGGAGGGACTGCTCAGGATCTCAGGTAGTGATAGGACTAGGGGAATGGAATGAAGCTGGAGGTGGGGAGATTGAGGCTGAAGGTGAGGAGGAAGTTCTTCACTGTGAGGTGGTTGAGGCCCCAGCCCTGGAGGTGTTTAAGCCCAGGCTGGCTGAGGCTGTGGCCAGGCTGATGTAGTGTGGGGTGTCCCTGCCCATGGCAGGGGGGTTGGAACTGGCTGATCCTTGTGGTCCCTTCCCACTCTGACTGATCCTATGATATTTTGGGAGTTGAAACTCCCCAGCTTGGAAAGCAGCAACCTGTGTGTGCGTGTGGAAGCAGCAAGGGAGCGGAGCCTCGCTCCCTTGGAGATAGTCGGTTCCGCTTCTTTTCCCCATGTGTCATCCCCCAGCCTTGATCTGCAGTCATCTGTACGTCTGTGGGCCATGGTGAATTGGTACTGTCAAGACAATCCAAGTTATCCCTGCTGCAGGCTGCGTGAGGAGATGTTTTATCCTCTTTGGGAGAGAAAAGCCCCTGTCTTTCAGCTGTGGATTATTAAAGCGGTCCTAAGTTTGTCTGTGAGCGTGAGCCAGGTTTAACTCTGGTCTGTAACACAATGAAATGATATGCATGGTGCCTGTGGCAGGTTTTATCATGCTTTGATTCTGTCCTTGGCATTCGTTAGCTGTCTCTTGAGCGACTCATGACTGTAGCCTGCATAAAGCAAAGTGCTCAGGGAGAGGAGAAGGGTTGCTGTACTCAAGCCTGCTTTCCTTTCTCCCTCCAGGCTAGTGGTGAGTTCTTTAGAAGCGCTGGAAAGCTGCTTTGCTGTAGGACCAGTCAACGAGAAGGCAAGTAACTTTGTGAATACATTCTCGAGCTTTCAGAGCTGGGGGAGGAGGAGGAGGAGGAGGGGTGAGAATCAGCAAGCACCTCCTGCAGCCCTGGGGGCCTGATACCGACAGAGAGCTGCATCCCTTTCGCTCTGAGCTCTGATCTGAAAGTTGACTTAGCGAAAAGCGTCTGAAAGTAGTTTGGAATGACAACTGGCATTTGCATTTAGTGCTGCTGGGATTTGTGGGGCTGCAGCCTGACCTCCTTTGCAAAGAAGCCAGCAGGGTGGAAGGAAACCTAGAAATCTGCTGTAGAGATGGGAAGTGTTCCTCTGCATGTCACACAAGACACAGAGGAGGCTGTCAGAGCGGTGCTGGAGGGAGGCAGGAACAGCGTGAGGAGGGGAGGGAGCTGTAGGTACACCGAGAAACCAAGCTCATGCCATCACCTTAATACTGAAGAAGGATCCTTTGTCTCTTCTTGGGAGCAGGAGAAGAATAAGGTGGCTGCTCAGGAACTGGCCACTATGCTGCTGTCCATGCCAGCTCCTTCCAGTGTCCAGCAGCAGACCAAGAGCCTCCTGGCCAGCTTGCACACCAGCCGCTCTGCCTACCATAACCACAAGGTAACCCCTGCAAGGCCTCCAGCTGCAGGCTGGCAGAGGGCAGATCTGCACTGGAGATTAGGAAGAAATCCTTGACAGGGAGGGTGGGGAGACACTGGAACAGCTTACCCAGGGACGTGGTGGATGCCCCCTCCGTGGAGGTGCTCAAGGCCAGGTTGGATGAGGCCTTGAGCAACCTGGGCTGGTGGGAGGTATCCCTGCCCATGGCAGGGGGGGTTGGAAGTGGATGATCTTTAAGGTCCTTTCCAACCCAAACCATTCTGTGATTCTATGATGATTTCAGTGTCTCTTGCAACTTGCCAGTTCAGGTTTGAGGGACAATGTGCCCCTGGAAAGCCCTTCCTCCACACAACATAAACCTGATGGCTGACTGTCAGAATCACTGAATGTTAGGGGCTGGAAGGGACCTCAAAAGCCCATCCAGTCCAGTCCCCCTGCCAGAGCAGGATCACCTAGAGCAGATCACACAGGAACACATCCAGATGGGTTTTGAATATCTCCAGAGAGAGAGACTCCACAACCCTGCTGGGCAGCCTGTTCCACTCTTCCATCACCCTCAGCTGACTGGCTGTCCTTCAGCTCCTGCTGCCTGCATTGCTGGCTTTTGTCTTCACCAGAACTTAGCTACTCATAATGCTTTTGGAAGGTTTGGTGGGAGGAAATCATGGCAGTTAACCTCAAGAAATCAGGGTCTGGAAACACATGGAGTTTGCCTGCAAACTGTAGCTCTGGTTCCCAATTCCACAGGCTTAGGGTGCTAGGAGAATCCAGCAGTGGTTAGCCTGGTGCTGAAAGATTGCAGTAGGTGCACAGATGCCTGCAGGTAGCCTTTGCTAACCCCTTGAGTGGTTGTGTTGATGCACTGCATTTACAAGTGCATCAAAATCAATTCCTGAGCCAGATTTCTTCTGCTGCAGGTTGCCTTTTTAACATTAGTGGTCCTCCTTAGATGGCTTTGGCCAAGGTTTAAAGCAGCAAATGCCACTTTTCCCCAGGATCTGTCCTGCAGATGTGCTCCAGGTGCTCTGTTGTGCTGCTGCCTGTTGTTTTTCGTTGCCTATGTCCTCTTCCCCTTCACAGGATCAAGCATTGCTAAGTAAAGCCATTCAGTACTTGAGTTCCTCAACCAAAGAAGGAAAGGACCTTGATCCTGAAGTGTTTCAGAGGCTGGTGATCACTGCTAGATCCATTGCTATTATGAGACCCAACAATCTGGTCCACTACACAGAATCAAAGCTGCCACAGCTGGAAGCAGGTAGAGGAGTCCTGTCATGTCCTTCAGCTTTCTGCTGGGATGATCCAAGATGTCTTGGGGATATCTGGTGCTGGGTGTCAGGAGCTGTGTCTGACACACTTGTGGGTGTGCACATGGGAGCCTCTGCCCAAAGCCATGCCCAATAAAGCCTTGTGTTACCCTTCTTGTTCCATCTCTCCCTGCATGTATCTGACAGCTGTGGTTTAATCTCTGCAGAGGGTGAAGAAGGGCAGGATGCCCAGAAGCACACTGAAGGAGATGGCTGCACCTTCATTACCCAGCTGGTTAACCACTTCTGGAAGCTGCATGCATCAAAGCCCAAGAATGCCTTCCTTGCCCCTGCCTGCCTGCCAGGTGTGCTAGCTCTTCACTTCTCTGTTTTGAAGGGTCCTGTTTTAAGTTTGGAAAAGAGAGGAAGGAGAAACTTCAATGCATTTGTGGTGCTCACACTGTGCCTTACTGAAGAGGGCTTCCTACAGTGTCTCACCCTGTGCTGAAATGGTTGGTTGCAGTCTTGCTTTTGTCCCTCTTTAGGTCTCACTCATGTTGAAGCCACAGTCAATGCTTTAGTGGATATTATCCATGGGTACTGCACATGTGAGCTGGACTGTATCCATACAGCATCCAAGATCTACATGCAGATGTTGCTGTGCCCGGTATGTCGTCTCACTGCTCTGCTTCAGACTCTAACAGGGCAGGTTCATGTTGGACATGAAGAGCAATGTCTTCACTGGCAGGGTTGTCAAAGCCTAAATCAGGCTGTCCATGGCAGTGGTGAAGTCCTTATCCCTGGAGGGACTGAAGAGCCCCACAGATGTGGTGCTGAGGGCCATGGTTTAGTGGTGACCTGGCAGTGCTGGGATAATGGTTGGACTCCATGATCTTAAAGAGTCTTTTCCATGTTTCTGTAATATGAAGATAATCAAATACAGGTAGAAAATAGAGGCAGGCAGCCAAAACCACTCAGCCAGAGGTGAATGAAGGGGAAATGTTTGTCATGTTCTGTATGTGCAGTGCTGGGTCTTGCTTTGTGGCTGCTGGGGGCGAGAGGGAGTTCAGGAACCAGGCAGTGCCGTGTGTCTTACTTGAACCACAACCAGCAGAGAGCTGGAAGGGGATTTTTAGCTCTCTTTTCAAACACTGGCAAAGCTTAAGAAGTTTAATGATTAAGTGTTAACTCTTTAGGATCCTGCAGTGAGCTTTTCTTGCAAGCAAGCTTTGATCAGAGTGCTGAGACCGAGGAACAAGCGGAGACACGTCACCTTGCCATCCTCCCCACGCAGCAACACTCCTATGGGTATGCATCAGGAAGAGTGTGGCCAGCAGGAGCAGGGAAGTCCTTGTGCCCTGTGCTCAGCACTGCTTAGGCCACACCTGGAGTCCTGTGCCCAGTTCTGGGCCCCTCAGTTTAAGAAGGACATTGAGAGACTTGAAAGTGTCCAGAGAAGGGCAAGAAAGCTGGGGAGGGGTCTGGAGCACAGCCCTGTGAGGAGAGGCTGAGGGAGCTGGGGTTGCTTAGCCTGGAGAAGAGGAGGCTCAGGGGAGACCTTCTTGCTCTCTCCAACTGCCTGCAGGGAGGTTGTAGCCAGGTGGGGGTTGGTCTCTTCTCCCAGGCAGGCAGCCAGCCCCAGAACAAGAGGCCACAGTCTCAAGCTGTGCCAGGGGAAGTTTAGGCTGGAGGTGAGGAGAAAGTTCTTCCCAGCAAGAGAGATTGGCCTTTGGAATGTGCTGCCCAGGGAGGTGGTGGAGTCCCCATCCCTGGAGGTGTTCAAGAGGGGATTGGATGTGGCACTTGGAGCCATGGTTTAGTTATAGTCATGAGGTGTTAGGTGCCAGGTTGGACTTGCTGATCTCTGAGGTCTTTTCCAACCTTATTGATTCTGTGATTCTAAGATCCCTTCAGCTTTGCTTTTCAATGAGCACCACCTCCTTTATTTGTCAGAAAAGACAAGAAAGTAAGGTAGCTGATAAATGGGGACTGAAAAAATGACTAACCCCAGTCTCTCTTACTCCTTTGGCTGTTGTCTCCCTAAACCCCTTTTTTGTTTTAGGTGAGCATTCAGCTTTCCTTTGGTATTCTGGGCTGGAAAGAGATCTCTTGGAGAGATTCTCTTTCCAGTGACAGGGAAATCTGATTATTTTCTACAGTAATCCAGGCTGCCTCAGGATTTCTCTGGCTATTTCCAAATCCTTAGAAATCATTCATTGAGGTCTTTTCCAGCCTTATTGATTCTGATTCTGTGATCAAGGTGTGTGCAGCCACCATTAGGGTATCAGCTCTCTACCCAAGGGAGCCCTGAAGTGAGTGGTAGTTCTCGTGGAGTCTGTTAGTGGCTGGAGGGGGGTGGGTAAAACTGAGGCTAGCTTAGGGGCTTTCCAGCATTAATTACCCTGGTTGTGATGAGGAAAAGAGTGGGTTTGTGACTGGATCCTTTCTAACTCAGGAGATAAGGATGATGATGATGATGATGACGCAGAAGACAAGCTGCAGAGCTCTGGGATAGCGAACGGGGAGCACATCCGGCAGGAGAGCCAGGAGCAAAGCGAAGTTGATCATGGGGACTTTGAGATGGTGGTAAGTCCAGAGGGCTTCCCTTTGGAGCCTTCCAAGTCCGTGGGTACTTGGGGTTGATGTGGCTGTGGTGAGTCAGTTGGTAGTGCCCCAGCAGCTGGAGGCTGCTTTGGTGAAAGCTTTCGCTGTGTTTCCTCGCCGCAGTCTGAATCCATGGTCCTGGAGACTTCTGAAAATGTGAATAATGGGAACCCTTCTCCTCTGGAGGCTCTTCTGGCTGGAGCAGAGGGATTCCCTCCTATTCTGGATATCCCACCAGATGCAGATGATGAAACAATGGTGGAACTGGCTATTGCCTTGAGCCTGCAACAGGATCAGCAAGGTAAGATGTGGGCATTGCTGACAGCCCGCAATCAAAAGGGTAAATAAAACAGGATGATAAAGAGAGAGGGTGAGAGGGGATGGGCTGAAGCTTGAGGAGGGCAGATTGAGACTGGAGATTAGGATGAAATTCTTTAGAGTGAGGAGACACTGAAACAGGCTGTCCAGGGAGGTTGTGGATGCCCCCTCCCTGGAGGTGTTCAAGACCAGGTTGGGTGAGGCCTTGAGCAGCCTGGACTGGTGGGAGGTGATGAATGTCCTCTCCCTGGAGGTGTTCAAGGCCAGGTTGGATGAGGCCTTGAGCAGCCTGGGCTGGTGGGAGTCTGTGGCACCAGGTCTGTAAGGATTGTATTGTGGTTGCCTGGTTCAGTTTTGATTCTCAGGTCATTCCTGCCCCTAGCACAAGATGTGGGTCCAGAGAGGCCACCAAAATTATCAGAGGCTGGAGCACCTCTGCTGTGGGGACAGGCTGGGAGAGTTGGGGTTGTTCAGCCTGGACAAGACTTCAGAGAGACCTTAGAGCAACCTTCCAGTACCTGAGGGGCCTACAGGAGAGCTGGGGAAGACTTTTGGCAAGGGGTTGGAGTGCCAGGATGAGAGACAATGGCTTTGAAGTGGAAGAGGAGAGATTGAGACTGGAGATGAGGAAGAAATTCTTGAGAGTTGAGGGTGGGGAGACACTGGCACAGGTTGCCCAGGGAGGTTTTGGCTGCCCCCTCCCTGGAGGCATTCAAGGCCAGGCTGGATGAGGCCTTGAGCAAGCTGGGCTGGTGGGAGGTGTCCCTGCCCATGGCAGGGGGCTTGGAACTGGCTGATCTTTGAGGTCCCTTCCAATCTAAACCATTCTATGAGCTGAAGACTGCTGCAAACTGTTTTAATGAAGTGAAAGCAGCTGGGAAGCTCTTCCAGACTCAGGGGGGGATTTTGGCTTGTAGAAGAGCATATATGAATAGGAGGACACTGAAAAAGAAACAAAGCAGAAGCTCTTGATGTCTCCCCCAGCAAAACAAAGAGCTGAGACATGTACAGAAAAGGCCAGAGCTGAAGTCATTCCCTCCCAGGAGGATACTCACTGCTTGTTTTCTTCTTGCAGGGAGCAGCAGCAGTGCACTTGGGCTCCAGAGCTTAGGGCTGTCTGGCCAAGCACCCAGCTCCTCTTCCCTTGATGCTGGCACGCTCTCGGATACGACAGCATCAGGTAACTGTTCCCTGCAAGCCCTCAGACTGTTCTGGTCCTGACCTGAATAACGGCTGAGCATTTGTTTGTGAAGTTGGGTTTGAAGACCCACTTATTGCTGTTGACTCTTTGTGTCTTTGAGAGTGTATCTGTGGGCTTTTCCTGCTTTGATAGGCTTGCCCTGTAGGCCTCTGAGGAAGCTCTTTCCTCTCCTGAAAATGATAAGATAAAGAGGAGATAAAAGTTAATCTGCTGATAAAGTAAACCATGTTCAGCATTTCCTTTGCATTTTACCCAGCCTGACATTGCTCTGTAGTAACTTGCATGACTGTTTGATGGGAAGGTTTCCTTCTCAGGGTATCTCCCCTTGGCTGCTTTTAGCAGGCCTCAAGGTATTGATGGATGTTTCAAAGTTTTATAGATTCACAGAATGGTTTGGATTGGAAGGGACCTTAAAGACCATCTAGTTCCAACCCCCTTGCCATGGGCTGGGACACCTCCCACCAGCCCAAGTTGCTCAAGGCCTCATCCAGCCTGGCCTTGAACACCCCCAGGGATGGGGCATGCCCAGCCTCCCTGGGCAGCCTGTTCCCTTTTGATTTGGAGTTGAAGGTTGCCACAAACCACAAAGACTTGGGGCTTGGGGGGGTGTTTTTTGGTAGCATAGAATGGTTTGGGTTGGAAGGGACCTTAAAGATCAGCCAGTTCCAACCCCCAATACTACTACCACTAATAGTACTACTACTGGTACTACTATCATCATCATCATCAAATTAGTAAGGAGATAAACCAAGACATGCCCCTGGACTCTGCATTGGTTAGGCCACACCTTGAGCACTGTGTCCAGTTCTGGGCTCCTCAGTTTAAGAAGGACATTGAGAGACTTGAAGGTGTCCAGAGAAGGGCAACAAGGCTGGGGAGAGGCCTTGAGCAGAAGTCCTATGAGGAGAGGCTGAGGGAGCTGGGGTTGTTTAGCCTGGAGAAGAAGAGGCTCAGGGGTGACCTCATTGCTCTCTCCAACTCCCTGAAGGGAGGTTGCAGCCAGGTGGGGGTTGGTCTCTTCTCCCAGGCAAGCAGCCCCAGAACAAGAGGCCACAGTCTCAAGCTGTGCCAGGGGAGGTTTAGGCTGGAGGTGAGGAGAAAGTTCTTCCCAGACAGAGTTGTTAGCCATTGGGATGTGCTGCCCAGGGAGGTGGTGGAGTCCCCATCCCTGGAGGTGTTCAAGAGGGGCTTGGCTGTGGCACTTGGTGCCATGGTCTTAGTCATGAGGTCTGTGGTGACAGCTTGGACTCGATCATCTTTGAGGTCTCTCCCAACCTTAGTGATACTGTGACATTAAATCAGCCTAAGACAACGCACCCCCAAAGCCCCTCGAGAGGAGCCATTTCCACGGCAAACGGGACAGGATGGCCTTTGACGGATCCCTTCCGAGCCTGTGCAGATCCATAGCACGCCACACACTGCATTGTGCCTCTTGAGCTTCCAGCCAGGCAGCGTTTTTACTTGTAACAGCTCTCTTCATTCTCTTAGCTCCAGCCTCTGACGACGAGGGCAGCACCGCCGCCACCGACGGCTCCACCCTCCGCACCTCGCCCGCCGAGCACGGGGGCAGCGTGGGCTCCGAGAGCGGCGGCAGCGCGGTGGACTCGGTAGCCGGGGAGCACAGCGGTGAGTAGCTCTGCCTGCGCCTCTGCCTCCTGCCTCCTGCTCTGGGCGCCAAAGGAGGAGCCCCAGCGCCAAACCCGCCCTGCCCTGCCTCCCCCGGGGCTTGCTGCAGAGGGGACAGGCTCTGCTCACTGCGCCCTGGGGTGGGACACGGAGCAGTGGGTGTAAACTCCAGCACAGGAGGTTCCACCTCAGGTGGCTCAGTTGGTAGTGCATCAGACCCTTAATGGGAAGGTCATGAGTTCAAAGCCTGCAGTGGGCAGTAGTGTCCTCCCTGCTCTAGTTGTGAGGTTTTTGAGTTCAAAGCCTGCAGTGGGCAGTAGTGTCCTCCCTACTCTAGTTGTGAGGTTTTTGAGTTCAAAGCCTGCAGTGGGCAGTAGTGTCCTCCCTACTCTAGTCGTGAGGTCTGTGAGGACAGGTTGGACTCAATGCTCTTTGAGGTCCCTTCCAACCTTAGGAATACTGAATATATGAGGAGGAACTTCTTCACTGCGAGGGTCACAGAGCCCTGGAGCAGGCTGCCCAGAGAGGCTGTGGAGTCTTCTTCTCTGGAGCCTTTCCAGCCCCATCTGGATGTGTTCTGTGTGATCTGAGCTGGATTCTCTGCTCCTGCTCTGGCAGGGGGGTTGGACTGGAAGATCTCCTGAGGTCCCTTCCAACCCCTAACATCCTCTGAGCCTGTGAGTGTAGGCATAGGTGGTCATGAAGGCCACCAGCACCCTGGCCTGGATCAGCAGGAGTGTGGCCAGCAGGAGCAGGGCAGGGATTGTTCCCTGTACTGGGCACTGGTGAGGCCACACCTTGAGTGCTGGGTTCAATTTTGGGCCCCTCACTGCAAGAGGGACATTGAGGGCTGGAGCAGGCCCAGATAAGGGAAAGGAAGCTGGGGAAGGGTCTGGAGAACAGGGCTGGGGAGGAGCAGCTGAAGGACCTCTGGTTGTTCAGTCTGCAGAAAAGCAAGCTGAGGGAAGACCTTCTGGCTCTCTCCAACTCCCTGAGAGGAGGTTGGAGCCAGGTGGGGTTGGTCTCCTCTCCCAAGGAACAAGGAATAGGACAAGGAGAAATGGCCTCAAGTTGTACTGGAGGTGCTTTAGGTTGGACATGAGAAGAAACTGCTTCCAGGGGAGGGCTCACAAAGACTGGAGCAGGCTGCCCAGGGAGCTGGTTGGATCCATATTCCTGGAGGGGTTTCAAAGCTACAGAGATGTGGTGCTGAGGGCCATGGTTAGAGAATGGTTGGAGTCCATGATCTTGCAGGTCTTTTCCAGTCCAGACAATTGAGTCATTCTCTGTTCATTTGTGCTGACATTGCCTTACCCTTGCTCTGTTTCCTCCTCCAGTGTCTGGCCGCAGCAGTGCCTATGGGGACACAGCAGCTGAGGGCCACCCTGCTGGACCAGGCAGCGTCAGCTCCAGCACAGGTGCCATCAGCACCACCACAGGCCAGCAGGAGGGAGATGGTTCAGAAGGGGAAGGAGAAGCAGAGGGAGATGTCCACACCAGCAACAGGCAAGGGGCTTTGTTTTACTCTTCAGGAGTAGAGTGGCTGGAGAGCAGCCAGGCAGAAAGGAATCTGGGGGCAGTGGTTGACAGCAGCTGAACAGGAGCCAGCAGTGTGCCCAGGGGGCCTAGAAGGCCAAGGGCATTCTGGCTTGCATCAGGAAGAGTGTGGCCAGCAGGAGCAGGGAAGTCCTTGTGCCCTGTGCTCAGCACTGCTCAGGCCACACCTTGAGTCCTGTGCCCAGTTCTGGGCTCCTGAGGTTAGGAAAGAGGTTGAGCTGCTGGAAGGTGTCCAGAGAAGGGCAAGAAAGCTGGGGAGGGGTCTGGAGCACAGCCCTGGGAGGAGAGGCTGAGGGAGCTGGGGTTGCTTAGCCTGGAGAAGAGGAGGCTCAGGGGAGACCTTCTTGCTCTCTGCAACTCCTGAAGGGAGGTTGGAGCCAGGTGGGGGTTGGTCTCTTCTCCCAGGCAGGCAGCCAGCCCCAGAACAAGAGGCCACAGTCTGAAGCTGTGCCAGGGGAGGTTCAGGCTGGAGGTTAGGAAGAAATTCTTCATAGAGAGAGAGATTGGCCATTGGGATGTGCTGCCCAGGGAGGTGGTGGAATCACCACCATTGGAGGTGTTCAAGAGGGGATTGGATGTGGCACTTGAAGCCATGGTTCAGCTGTCAGGAGTTGTTGGGTGCCAGGCTGGACTTGCTGATCTCTGAGGTCTTTTCCAACCTTATTGATTCTATGATTCTACTCCATGTTCAGAGATGGGGGTGGGGGGGAGGCAGCCTATGGGTGCTGTACTTCATGGAGCAGTAATTGTGACCCTTGGATGGTAGCAATCAAAAGCCAGCAGCACAGAAGACAGCAAACTGGCAATGCAAAATGCATCCCTCTGTGCAGTCACCATCTGCCATCTCCCACACACCTAATGTGTGTCCCCCAGACCTGCTGCCTGTGCCAAGTGCTGAATAAACCCTGCATGAGTCTAGCAAGCAAGAATCACTGCAGTCTGCTGCTGGGAACTTGAGTGTAAGGAGAGAGGCATCTGCAGGAGCTCTTGGGGAGAGATTTGGGTTTCATTCTGCTCAGTTACTTTTACAGGGAGGTTGGGAGGTGGTTTGCAGCATCAGTTTCCAGACAGCTGAATGCTGCAGGGGGTTGGTGCTAGGCAGGGTGGCTCTGGAGAGAGCAGCCACAGCTGTTGTCAGAGCTGCTCTGCCTCTCACTGGGAGTCTCTGCAGGTTTGATGACCTCAGGGTTTCCTCATGCTTGCACCATCCATGGTAAATCACAGTGATCCTGCTGGGGCTGGGGTTCCTTGTGGAGTGTCTGAAGTGCTCTGTGGCTGAACTCTTGGCTTCTGGCTTGCAGGCTGCACATGGTCCGACTGATGTTGCTGGAGAGGCTGCTGCAGAACCTACCCCAGCTGAGGAATGTGGGAGGAGTTAGAGCCATCCCTTACATGCAGGTGAGAGAAGTGGCTCAGGAGTTAAGCCTTACTCAAACAGCTGATCACTGCTGCTCCTGGTTTCTATTTCCACATGCTTCTCCCTTTCTCTTTGTGCCCAGTCACAGTGTGTGGGCCCACCCCTAAGTGTTTGCTCTCTTGCACAGGATTCCTTGCACCTCCATTTCTGCTGGGCCTGTACCCTGAGTGTGGGTTTTACAGCTGGCTGAGGAGCTGCAGGGCTAAAATCCTTGAGCTCTGATGTGTTTGGGGATCCTAGAATGGCTTAGGTTGGAAGGGAAAATCACCTCCTCCAACCTCCCTGCCTTGGGCAGGGACACCTCTCAACCAGACTCAGCTGCTCAAGGCCTCTTCCGAGCTGGCCTTGAACACCTCTAGGCAGGCATCCACAGCCTTCCTGGGCAGCCTGTTCTTTTGTCTCACCACCCTCATGTTGAAGAACTTCTTCCTCAGCTTCAGTCTAACCCTGCTCTGCCTCAGCTTCAAACCCTTCCCCTTTGGCCTGTCTCCAGACACCCTCAGGTCCCTCTGCAGCCTTCCTGCAGGATCCCTTCAGCTACTGGCAGGCAGCTCTAAGGTCCCCCTGGAGCCTTCTCCTCTCCAGCTCCCTCAGCTTGTCCTCATAGCAGAGCTGCTCCAGCCCTTGGATCATCTTTGTGGCCTTCTCTGGACTCCCTCCAACATCTCTGTGCCCTCCTTCTCCTGGGGACACCAGAACTGGAGGCAGGGTTGGAGGTGAGGTCTCAGCAGAGCAGAGTCAAGGGGCAGAATCTCCTCTCTTGCCCTGCTGCCCACACTCCTCTGGCTGCAGCCCAGGATACTATTGACCTACTTTTGGGTTTATACTGTGTGTTCATATTAGGACTTGATGGCACAGGAAGAATTTGGGCAAGAACAGAGATTAATGGAGATAAAATCTGTGATGTTTTGAGAAAGATAATCTCTGTTTATTTGGAAAACATGGAGCCTGCCTTCTGTTAATTCCCTGCCTTCTATTCCCAGGTTATTCTGATGCTTACAACAGACCTGGATGGAGATGATGAGAAAGATAAGGGAGCTTTAGATAACCTTCTGTCCCAGCTGATTGCAGAACTGTGCATGGACAAAAAGGTAAGCTGCAGAGTGTGCACACACTCACTTGGCTCCTTCTAGCCATGCATGAGCATCACAGCCACACATTGCTGTGTGGATGTCTTCAGGCAGTTCTATTTCTCCTGGCTCACTTCACAGCAGGTAGAAAATGACATGAGTGGAACTCTTGCTGTTTCCTGGGTCAGGCATCCACATGTGGAGTCACCATCCCTGGAGATCTAGTGGCCTGCATCAGGAAGAGTGTGGCCAGCAGGAGCAGGGAGGTCATTCTGCCCTGTGCTCAGCACTGGTTAGGCTACACCTTGAGTCCTGTGTCCAGTTCTGGGCTCCTCAGTTTAAGAAGGACATTGAGAGACTTGAAGGTGTCCAGAGAAGGGCAACAGGGCTGGGGAGGGGTCTGGAGCACAGCCCTGGGAGGAGAGGCTGAGGGAGCTGGGGTTGCTCAGCCTGGAGGGGGGACCTTGCTCTCTCCAACTCCCTGAAGGGAGCTTGGAGCCAGGTGGGGGTTGGTCTCTTCTCCTAGGCAACCAGCACCAGAACAAGAAGACACAGCCTCAAGCTATGCCAGGGGAAGTTTAGGCTGGAAGTGAGGAAGAAGTTCTTCCCAGCAAGAAAGATTGGCCATTGGGATGTGCTGCCCAGGGAGGTGGTGGAGTCCCCATCCCTGGAGGTGTTCAGAGGGGCTTGGATGTGGCACTTGGAGCCATGGTTTAGTTGTCAGGAGGTGTTGGGTGACAGCTTGGACTTGCTGATCTCTGAGGTCTTTTCCAACCTTATTGATTCTTTGTGAGCATCACAGCTTGTTCTGCTGGAATTAAACCCTTAAACCAGCCATGCTCAGTGATGCCTTATTGACACAGAGAGCCTGGCATCTGTGTCAGGCTCTTCTCTGTCATCCAGGCCGCTTCCTACCCTTACACTGAAGAATTTGTGCTCCTTCTAATAACATTACTGCAATTAGGAATGCTTCATGAGCATCAGAGCACTGGACTTGAGGTGCTTAGGGCCCTTGTGCTCAGCTCTATGATGTGGGAACTGTCTCCTTGCAGGATGTGTCGAAGAAAAACGAACGCTCTCCAGTCAATGAAGTGCACTTGGTGGTCATGAGGCTGCTCAGTGTGTTCATGTCCAGAACCAAATCAGGATCCAAGTCTTCCATTTGTGAGGTACATCCTTCAAACTGGGGGATAATGGTGGGGGGGGAGGGTGGTGGGCTTGGAGAAGGCTCTTGATCATTGTAGATGGTCTGGGAAGCTGCCAGCTGGGATCAAAATGAGAAACAGTTTGGAAGTGCTCTGGAAACATATCTGGAGGAGTCTGTAGGATAACTTCCCCCTGTCCTCAGCACTGGACAGGCCACACCTTGAGTCCTGTGTCCAGTTCTGGGCTCCTCAGTTTAAGAAGGACATTGAGAGACTTGAAGGTGTCCAGAGAAGGGCAAGAAAGCTGGGGGGGGGTCTGGAGCACAGCCCTGGGAGGAGAGGCTGAGGGAGCTGGGGTTGCTTAGCCTGGAGAAGAGGAGGCTCAGGGGAGACCTTCTTGCTCTCTCCAACTCCCTGCAGGGAGGTTGTAGCCAGGTGGGGATTGGTCTCTTCTCCCAGGCAGGCAGCCAGCCCCAGAACAAGAGGACACAGTCTCAAGCTGTGCCAGGGGAGGTTTAGGCTGGAGGTGAGGAGAAAGTTCTTCCCAGCGAGAGAGATTAGCCATGGGAATGTGCTGCCCAGGGAGGTGGAGTCCTCATCCCTGGAGGTGTTCAAGAGGAGGAGACTTGATGGGGTGCTTGGTGCCATTGTTGAGTTGATTAGGTGGTGTTGGGTGATAGATAGGTTGGACTTGATGATCTTGAAGGTCTCTTCCAACCTGGTCTGGTCTAGTCTATTTTATTCTATCCTACTCCTATTCCTATTCCACTCCTATTCTACTCCTACTCTATTCTACTCTACTCCTACTCTATTCTACTCTACTCCTACTCTACTCCTACTCTACTCCTACTCTACTCCTACTCTACTCCTACTCTACTCCTACTCTATTCTACTCTATTCTACTCTACTCCTACTCTATTCTATTCTACTCCTACTCTATTCTACTCTATTCTACTCTACTCCTACTCTATTCTACTCTACTCCTACTCTATTCTACTCTACTCCTACTCTATTCTACTCTACTCCTACTCTACTCCTACTCTACTCCTACTCTATTCTACTCTATTCTACTCTACTCCTACTCTATTCTATTCTACTCCTACTCTATTCTACTCTACTCCTACTCTATTCTACTCTATTCTATTCTACTCCTACTCTATTCTACTCTACTCTACTCTATTCTCTTCTACTCTACTCCCTTCTACTCTACTCCTACTCTATTCTACTCTACTCCTACTCTATTCTACTCTATTCTACTCTACTCCTACTCTATTCTACTCTACTCCTACTCTATTCTACTCTACTCCTACTCTACTCCTACTCTATTCTACTCCTACTCTATTCTACTCTCTCTATTCTACTCTATTCTCCTACTCTCTATTCTTCTCTCTTCCCTTCTACTCTCTACTCTCTTCTACTCTCTACTCTATTCTCTCTACTCCTACTATTCTTCTACTCTACTACTCTATTCTATTCTACTCTCTACTTCTCTCCCACTCTATTCTACTCCCACTCTACTCTCTCTACTCTACTCTATTCTCTTCTCTCTACTCCTACTCTATTCTCTACTCCTACTCTACTCTACTCTCTTCTACTCTACTCCTACTCTATTCTACTCTCTACTCTATCTCTCCCACTCTACTCTCTTCTACTCCTACTCTATTCTCTTCTACTCCTACTCTATTCTCTTCTACTCCTACTCTATTCTCTTCTACTCCTACTCTATTCTACTCTACTCCTACTCTATTCTACTCTACTCCTACTCTATTCTACTCCTACTCTATTCTCTTCTACTCTCTCTTCTACTCTACTCCTACTCTCTTCTACTCTATTCTACTCTACTCCTATTCTATTCTACTCTTCTCCTACTCTATCCTACTCTTCTCCTACTCTATCCTACTCTACTCTACTCTACTCCTCTACTCTACTCCTACTCTACTCTACTCCTACTCTACTCTACTCCTACTCTATCCTACTCTACTCCTACTCTACTCTACTCCACTCTAATCTTGGGGCCATGGTTTGGTGGCCATGGTGTCGTCGGGCTGACGGTTGGACTGGCTGCTCTTCAGGGTCTTTTCCAACCCAAACAACACTCACATTGTTCCTTTGGGTTGATGGGGTTGTTTTTTCCCTCCTCCCCCTCACCCCTTTGCATCTTCCTGGTGCTGAAGGGGTTAGGGGAGGATTTGCAATGTGATTATTGGAAAGCAATGCGCTGCTGTGTCAACCTAAAAGTGGCTAAGAGGATTCCTCAGCTATTTGTTGCCTAAAAGGTGCAGTAATAAGGCATAAAAAAGAAGAGCCCTCTGTGTGTGTGTGTGTGGTGGGAAGGAGATTAATAAGGGGGGGGGGGTGGAAAAAAGGCATAGAGGTTAAAAAAATTGAGTCTGAACTGCATCAAATTTTAATGAGCTTATGAGCTGTGGGGTTTGTTTGGATTTGCAGGGCTGCTTTAATAGTTTTATTTACAGTAGCTTTTTTTACCCCCCCTCTCCTCCTCTCTTCTCCCCTGCTCCAGCCCTTTGTTATTGGCTTGAGCTTCCCACTGAAATCAAAGCCCCCCAGCCTCTTGCAGAGTGCAGGTGGAGCAATACCTGGGTGGAGCAGAGCTTGCTGAGCTGCAGCTTGCAGAGAGGGACTCTTCCTCTACCAGGGTTCACTCCCCAGCTGGCCAGAGCCCAGGCAAACACATAGAAAGCCTGGCTTATCATAGTATAGTATCATAGTATCAGTCAGGGTTGGAAGGGACCACAAGGATCAGCCAGTTCCAACCCCCCTGCCATGGGCAGGGACACCCCACACTAGAGCAGGCTGCCCAGAGCCTCAGCCAGCCTGGCCTTAAACACCTCCAGGGACAGGGCCCCGACCACCTCCCTGCACAACCCATTCCAGGGCTTCACCACTCTCATGGGGAAGAACTTCCTCCTCCCCTCCAGCCTCAATCTCCCCACCTCCAGCTTCATTCCATTCCCCCTAGTCCTATCACTGCCTGAGATCCTGAGCAGTCCCTCCCCAGCCTTCCTGGAGCCCCCTTCAGCTCCTGGAAGGCCACAATTAGGTCACCTCGGAGCCTTATAAAAAGCAAACCCCACCAAAACAAAACAGAAAGAAGGAAGGAAGGGAGAGGAGGGGAGGGGGGAAGAAAAAAGAAGGCAGGGAAGGAGTGGGGGGGGGGAGGAAAAAAAGCCCCTAGTAGTCTAATCCATAGCAGAGTGGCCTCTGGCACATGTGGCGAGGGGAGATTAGACTTAAGAGGAGATTTCATTTTGTTTTCCTTTGCTAAGCACTTGTTCAAAAGAAGTCTCTGCAAATGTTTGGAGTTGCTTTGCAGCAGACACAAAAACCCCAAAAAACCCCAACCTCAAAGGAACCCCAAACTTAAAAGTTGCAAGAAAAAAACTCTGCTCTCTCTCTCTCTCTCTCTGTCTCTTATCCACCCTGTCAGCAGCTGCTGGCTGAGTGCCGCAGCGTCCACGGGGTGCTGGCTCTCAGGTGCTTTGGTGGTGGGGAAGGAGGAGAATCACCTCTCTCACAGCTTCCCCTGCTCTTCCTGCTGCCTCTCAGGTGCTTTGGTGGTGGGGAAGGAGGAGAGTCACCTCTCTCACAGCTTCCCCTGCTCTTCCTGCTGCCTCTCAGGTGCTTTGGTGGTGGGGAAGGAGGAGAATCACCTCTCTCACAGCTTCCCCTGCCCTTCCTGCTGCCTCTCAGGTGCTTTGGTGGTGGGGAAGGAGGAGAATCACCTCTCTCACAGCTTCCCCTGCTCTCCCTGCTGCCTCTCAGGTGCTTTGGTGGTGGGGAAGGAGGAGAATCACCTCTCTCACAGCTTCCCCTGCTCTTCCTGCTGCCTCTCAGGTGCTTTGGTGGTGGGGAAGGAGGAGAATCACCTCTCTCACAGCTTCCCTGCTCTCCTGCTGCCTCTCAGGTGCTTTGGTGGTGGTGGGGAAGGAGGAGAATCACCTCTCTCACAGCTTCCCCTGCTCTTCCTGCTGCCTCTCAGGTGCTTTGGTGGTGGGGAAGGAGGAGAATCACCTCTCTCACAGCTTCCCCTGCTCTTCCTGCTGCCTCTCAGGTGCTTTGGTGGTGGGGAAGGAGGAGGATCACCTCTCTCACAGCTTCCTCTGCTCTTCCTGCTGCCTCTCAGGTGCTTTGGTGGTGGGGAAGGAGGAGAATCACCTCTCTCACAGCTTCCCCTGCTCTTCCTGCTGCCTCTCAGGTGCTTTAGTGGTGGGGAAGGAGGAGGATCACCTCTCTCACAGCTTCCCCTGCTCTCCCTGCTGCCTCTCAGGTGCTTTGGTGGTGGGGAAGGAGGAGAATCACCTCTCTCACAGCTTCCCCTGCCCTTCCTGCTGCCTCTCAGGTGCTTTATTGGAGGGGTAGGAGGAGAATCACCTCTCTCACAGCTTCCCCTGCCCTTCCTGCTGCCTCTCAGGTGCTTTGGTGGTGGGGAAGGAGGAGGATCACCTCTCTCACAGCTTCCCCTGCTCTTCCTGCTGCCTCTCAGGTGCTTTAGTGATTCATCTCCTCTTTGTTTCAGTCTTCCTCCCTCATCTCCAGTGCCACCGCCGCTGCGTTGCTGAGCTCTGGTGCCGTTGACTACTGTCTGCATGTGCTGAAGTCCTTGCTGGAGTACTGGAAAAGCCAGCAGAATGATGAGGAGCCTGTAGCCACCAGCCAGCTCCTGAAACCTCACACTACTTCATCTCCACCTGACATGAGCCCTTTCTTCCTCCGCCAGTACGTGAAGGTGAGTCCAGCCCTGTGCTTGGTAGCTTTGCACCACCTGCATTCAAAGGCTGCTGTGCAGAAGGGAGTGAAAACCTCCTTGCAGAGCAGGTCTGCCTTTAGCAGAGCCATTAAAATCCATTCCCTTGGCACCCAGCTTACAACTAGGATCCCTCTGAGTGCTCTCAGAGCAGCTCTAACCCCTCAGTGCACTCCTCAGGCCCGTGTGTGGAGCTGCTCTCACTGTTTGTGGCTGAGGTGTTGAAGTGAAGCTACTCCATCAGCTCCTGACTGCTTTTGCTTGGCAAGGAGAATTTCTGCTGCTTGCTGTGGCAAGGAGGTGATGGAGATTTCCACCCTAAATCCTGGGCTTGTTCAGATGCTGCTGGGGCAGGGGTGGCTGTGAGGTGTGTAGAGGTGCAGTGGGAAAAGCCCTCTTCAAAGCAAGAATGTCTCCTCAGCTGAGAGCTCCAATGTTTAAATGCTTCACTACTCCTGGCTAACTCACTGCATCCTCATAGCTGCCATCTGGTTGACATCAAGCTGAAGCTTGAGGAGGGGAGATTTAGGCTGGGGATGAGGAAGAAATTCTTTCCAGTGAGGGTGGGGAGACACTGGCACAGGTTGTGGGTGTCCCCTCCCTGGAGGTGTTGCAGGCTGGGTGGGATGAAGCCTTGATCACCCTGGGCTAGTGGAAGGTGTCCCATTTCAGATGGGACTGGATGATTTTGAAGGTCTCTTGCAACCCAAACCATTCTATCAATCTATGACTGTAGTTGAAGCCCTCCTGCAGGTTTGTTGGCTTGTTCTTATTTCTCAGCTGGATTTACAGCTGCCAAGATGCAGCAACGCTCGGGGTTCAGGATGTCAGTCAGGGCATCCTGGGGCTTGTGATGCCACCACACTTGGGAGTGCTCAGTGCCAGAGCCTGACTGATTGCCCTTCCTCTCAGGGTCATGCTGCAGATGTGTTTGAGGCCTACACTCAGCTCCTGACAGAGATGGTGCTGAGGCTGCCCTACCAGATCAAGAAGATTGCAGACACAAACTCCCGCATCCCGCCTCCCATCTTCGATCACTCCTGGTTCTACTTCTTGTCTGAGGTGAGTGACAGCATGGAGCAGGGGAGATTGCTTCATCTGCAGAAGAGGAGGCTCAGGGGAGACCTCATTGCTTTCTACAACTCCCTGAAAGGAGGTTGGAGCCAGGTGGGGCTTGGTCTCTTCTCCTGAGGAACAAGTGCTAGCACAAGAGGAAATGACCTGCAGTTATACCAGGGGAGGCTCAAGGTGGACATGAGGAACAGTTTCTTCCCTGAAGGGGTTGGCAAGGCCTGGCCCAGGCTGCCCAAGGGTGTGTTGGCATCCCCATCCCTGCAGAGAGGAAGAAGTTCTTCCCAGCAAGAGAGATTGGCCATGGGAATGTGCTGCCCAGGGAGGTGGTGGAGTCCCCATCCCTGGAGGTGTGTAGGAAGAGCCTGGCTGAGGCACTTGGTGCCATGGTTTAGTTGATCAGATGGTGCTGGGTGACAGGTTGGCCTTGCTGATCTCTGAGGTCTTTTCCAACCTGGTTAATTCTATTCTAAGTTAAGTAGATGTGGTGCTGAAGGCCATGGTTCAGCAACAGACTCTGTAGTGCTGGGTCAGTGGTTGGACTGGATGAACTTAAGGTCATTTCTGTGGCTCTCTGAGGTGGTTCAGTGTAACATGGTGCTGGGCTGTTGCTCCTTATCTTCAGTCCTTCAGCAATCAGTAAGATATTGGAGCATTTCTTTTCAGTTCCTTTGACTGTAGAGCTTCCAACTTGACATAGCTTGCTCCTTACTTCCATGTGTGGCTTCACAGTGCCTTCAAGCTGACAGCTTCCTGAATGCCTCTCTTGCATCCTTCTTGGAAGAAAACTCTTTTTTGTTGGTGCAAGATGGCCACAACAGCCCCATGCAGCTACTGGCTGGGGGCAGAGTGGCTGAGAGCAGCCAGGCAGAAAGGGACCTGGGGGGAGTGGTTGAGAGCAGCTGAACCGGAGCCAGCAGTGTGCCCAGGGGGCCAAGAAGGCCAAGGGCATCCTGGCCTGCAGCAGGAAGAGTGTGGCCAGCAGGAGCAGGGAAGTCCTTGTGCCCTGTGCTCAGCACTGCTTAGGCCACACCTGGAGTCCTGTGTCCAGTTCTGGGCTCCTCAGGTTAGGAAAGATGTTGAGCTGCTGGAAGGTGTCCAGAGAAGGGCAAGAAAGCTGGGGAGGGGTCTGGAGCACAGCCCTGGGAGGAGAGGCTGAGGGAGCTGGGGTTGCTTAGCCTGGAGAAGAGGAGGCTCAGGGGAGACCTTCTTGCTCTCTCCAACTCCCTGCAGGGAGGTTGTAGCCAGGTGGGGGCTTGGTCTCCTCTCCCAGGCACCCAGCCCCAGAACAAGAGGCCACAGTCTCAAGCTGTGCCAGGGGAAGTTTAGGCTGGAGGTGAGGAGAAAGTTTTTCCCAGAAAGAGTTGTTGGCCATTGGGATGTGCTGCTCAGGGAGGTGGTGGAGTCCCCCTCCCTGGAGGTGTTCAGGAGGGACTTGGCTGTGGCACTGGAGCCATGTTTAGCTGTCAGGAGCTATCACAGTATCACCAAGGTTGGAAGAGACCTCAAAGACCATCGAGTCCAGCCTGGCTGGTTGGGCGATAGGTTGGCCTTGCTGATCTCTCTGAGGCCTGTTCCAAGCTGGTTGGTTGTCTGAGTGTGAGATGCCTGTGCTGGGCTCCCAGAGCTGACTGTTGGGCTCCCCTTTGCCCAGTACCTGATGATCCAGCAGACTCCCTTCGTGCGCCGGCAAGTCCGCAAGCTGCTGCTCTTCATCTGCGGCTCGAAGGACAAGTACAGGCAGCTGCGCGACCTCCACACCCTCGACTCCCACGTCCGCGGCATCAAGAAGCTCCTGGAGGAGCAAGGCATCTTCCTGCGGGCCAGCGTGGTCACAGCCAGCTCAGGCTCTGCCCTGCAGTATGACACCTTGATCAGCCTGGTAAGGAGCAGGGGCAGAGGCTCTGGGAGGCAGCTGTCAGGCAGAGGAGTGCTGACCTGGGGCTTGCTCCTCTTCTCCTTTCTCCCTTTCAGATGGAGCATCTCAAGGCCTGTGCAGAGATTGCCACCCAGAGGACAGTCAACTGGCAGAAGTTCTGCATCAAGGATGACTGTGAGTTCAGAGAGTGTTTGGGGGGAGCTGAGAGGCTGTTTGGCCTGGAGGGGAGAAAGCTGCAGGGAGACCTTGGAGCAGATGAAGGGGGCTGCAGGAGAGCTGGGGAGGGACTTTGGACTAGGGCTGAAGGCTCCAGGGAGACCTTGGAGCAGCCTTCCAGTACCTGAAGGGGGCTGCAGGAGAGCTGGGGAAGGACTTTGGACAAGGGCTGAAGGCTCCAGGGAGACCTTGGAGCAGCCTTCCAGTACCTGAAGGAGGCTGCAGGAGAGCTGGGGAAGGACTTTGGACAAGGGCTGAATGCTCCAGGGAGACCTTGGAGCAGCCTTCCAGTTCCTTAAGGGGGCTGCAGGAGTGCTGGGGAGAGGCTTTTGACAAGATCTGGGAGTGATAGGGTGAGAAGGAATGGAGTGAAGCTTGAGGAGGGGAGATTGAGACTGGAGAGTAGGGAGAAACTCTTTCTAGTGAGTGGGGGGAGACACTGGAACAGGTTGCCCAAGGAGGTGATGAATGTCCTCTCCCTGGAGGTGTTCAAGGCCAGGTTGGGTGAGGCCTTGAGCAGCCTGGGCTGGTGGGAGGTGATGAATGTCCTCTCCCTGGAGGTGTTCAAGGCCAGGTTGGATGAGGCCTTGAGCACCATGGGCTGGTGGGAGGTGTCCCTGCCCATGGCAAAGGGTTGGAACTGGCTGATCTCTGAGATCCCTTCCAACCCAGAGCCTTCAGTCAATCAGTGTGTCTTGGTTTGAATCAAGACTTCTCAGAGGGGGGAGCTCAGCAGAGAAGAAGGGACCACAGCTGAGAGTTTTGAGTGGGACTGAAGTGCTTCCAGTACTAATTATCACAGTGCTTTCATTGCATCTGTTGCTAAAGGACACAATATGGTGCAGCAGGCAGCCCTGCAGAACAGACTTAATCATAGGCTGGTTTGGATTGGAAGGGACCCTAAGGATCATCCAGTTCCAACTTCACTCCCATGGGCAGGGACACCTCCCACTAGCCCAGGAGGAGGAGGTTTGGCTTCTCTTGCTTGTGCTGCCCTTGTCCCAGAGTGCCAGTTGGGATGGAGAACACTTTACCTTGGTGTCCCCAAATGTTGTGCCTGGTGTCCCCAAATCATCTGCCTGGCACACCCACTGCACACCTGCAGGATGGCCAAGGGCTCAGGCCCAGCCAGCATGGATTCAGGCAGGGCAGGTCCTGCCTCTCCAGCCTGATCTCCATCCATGCCCAGGTGACTGCCTGGTGGATGTGGGGCTACCTGTGGATGTGGTCTGCCTGGCCTTCAGCAAGGCCTTTGGCACCATCCCCCACAGCAAACTCCTGGCCAAGCTGTCAGCCCCTGGCTTGGACAGCAGCTCTCTGAGCTGGGTTAGGAACTGGCTGGAGGCTGAGCCCAGAGAGTGGTGGTGAATGGTGCCACAGCCAGCTGGCAGCCAGGCACCAGTGGTGTGCCCCAGGGATCAGTGCTGGGCCCTGTGCTCTTTAACATCTTCATTGATGATCTGGATGAGGGCATTGAGTCCATCAGCAGTGAATTTGCAGTAAAATTGCAGCAAGCTGGGGGCAGGAGTTGATCTGCTGGAGGGTAGAGAGGCTCTGCAGAGGGACCTTGCCAGGCTGGGCAGAAGGGCAGAGGCCAAGGGCAGGAGATTGAACACATCCAAGTGCCAGGGGCTGCACTTTGGCCACAGCAACCCCAGGCAGGGCTACAGGCTGGGGGCAGAGTGGCTGAGAGCAGGCAGGCAGAGAGGGACCTGGGGGTAGTGGTTGACAGCAGCTGAACAGGAGACAGCAGTGTGCCCAGGGGGCCAAGAAGGCCAAGGGCATCCTGGCCTGCATCAGGAAGAGTGTGGCCAGCAGGAGCAGGGAAGTCCTTGTGCCCTGTGCTCAGCACTGCTTAGGCCACACCTGGAGTCCTGTGTCCAGTTCTGGGCTCCTGAGGTTAGGAAAGAGGTTGAGCTGCTGGAAGGTGTCCAGAGAAGGGCAAGAAAGCTGGGGAGGGGTCTGGAGCACAGCCCTGGGAGGAGAGGCTGAGGGAGCTGGGGTTGCTTAGCCTGGAGAGGAGGAGACTCAGGGGAGACCTTCTTGCTCTCTCCAACTCCCTGAAGGGAGGTTGGAGCCAGGTGGGGGTTGGGCTCTTCTCCCAGGCAGGCACCCATCCCCAGAAGAAGAGGACACAGCCTCAAGCTGTGCCAGGGGAGGTTTAGGCTGGAGGTAAGGAGAAAGTTCTTCCCAGCAAGAGGAATTTGCCATTGGAATGTGCTGCCCAGGGAGGTGGTGGAGTCCCCATCCCTGGAGGTGTTCAAGAGGGGCTTGGATGTGGCCCTTGGAGCCATGGTTTAATTGCCAGGAGGTACTGGGTGCCAGCTTGGCCTTGCTGAGCACTGAGGCCTTTTCCAACCTGACTGATTCCATGATTCTGACTGTCAGCCTTCTGCAGTGCAGAGCAGGAAGGTTCTGTGAGCTTGTGGGATGATCCTTGTCACACTCAAAGTGTACTTTTGGGGTAGGTTGGGGTTTTTGGGTTGGTTTGGTGTGGTTTGGGGTTTGGTTTTTTGTTCCAAGCCAGGCTTCACTGATTTTTCCCTCTTCTCCCTGCAGCTGTTCTCTATTTCCTCCTCCAAGTCAGCTTCCTGGTGGATGAAGGGGTGTCCCCTGTTCTCCTGCAGCTGCTCTCTTGTGCTCTGTGTGGCAGTAAAGTGCTGTCTGTGACTTCCTCCTCTGGATCATCAAGCACCTCTTCCACCTCTGCTCCTGCAGCATCAGGCTCTGGGCAGCCAAGCACACAGAGCAAATCCTCCACCAAAAAGAGCAAGAAAGAGGAGAAGGAAAAGGAGAGAGAGGGTGAGCTGTGCTTGGGCCCTGCTCTGGGGTGGCTTTAGGGCTGAAGTCTTCTCCTCTTAGCCTTTTTTGCCCTGCTGCCTGGGTGACAAATGCCACTGGTGGGAAAGGGGCATGAATCCTGACAGACTGCAGCAGCTGGGAGAGAAGAGCAGTTTCACTGTATGCAGATTGGAGAGGGGCAAAGATGAACCAGATGACCTTGAAAGGTCCCTTCCAACCCCAAACCTTCTGTAACTCTGTGAAGCAATATGTCCTGAGAGCTGGGGCTGACACCCAAGGAGTTGGGGCTGAAACCCTGAGGGTTGGGGCTGAAACCCAAAGGGTTGGGGCTGAAACCCAAAGGGCTAGGGCTGAAACCCCAAGTGGTTGGGGCTGACACCCTGAGGGCTGGGGCTGAAACCCAAGGAGTTGGGGCTGAAACCCTGAGGGCTGGGGCTGAAACCCTGAGGGCTGGGGCTGAAACCCCAAGTGTTTGGGGTTGAAACCCTAAAGTTTGGGGCTGAAACCCTAAGGTTTGAGGCTGAAACCCTGAGGGCTGGGGCTGAAACCCAAAGGGCTGGGGCTGAAACCCCAAGGAGTTGGGGCTAAAACCCTGAGGGCTGGGGCTGAAACCCAAAGGGCTGGGGCTGAAACCCCAAGGAGTTGGGGCTGAAACCCTGAGGGTTGGGGCTGAAACCCCAAGGAGTTGGGGCTGAAACCAAAGGAGTTGGGGCTGAAACCCTGAGGGCTGGGGCTGAAACCCAAGGAGTTGGGGCTGAAACCCAAGGAGTTGGGGCTGAAACCCTGAGGGCTGGGGCTGAAACCCTGAGGGCTGGGGCTGAAACCCTGAGGGTTGGGGCTGAAACCCAAAGGATTGGGGCTGAAACCCTAAGGGTTGGGGCTGAAACCCAAGGAGTTGGGGCTGGAATCCTAAGGGTTGGGGCTGAAACCCTAAGGGGTTGGGGCTGGACCAAAATGCTGAGTGTATCCCAAGCTCACTCTATTCATCCACTTGAGTGGGCCTGAAGTTGTCTCATGGATGTTACCTCTTCCAATGGTGAAGCAGCTTCCACCTGACTTGCCCATTTGGGGTTGGAGGAGGTTGAAATGCTCCCAGGGATCCAAGGGAGCCCTGCAGCTGCACACCCACTTTGCTCTCCAGTGATTCTGTCCAGACTTGTTGGTTTCCCTCTCTCTGTCTGACTTGGGGAGCTGTGTTGGAGCCAGGGCTGCTGCTTAATGGCCATCCAAAGGCCTGGGAAAGTAATTAAGCTTCCCTGTAAAAGTCATGGGCATAAATTCCCCTCTTGGCTTCTCTCCAAGGAAGCCTCTTTGGCTTTCTCTATCAGATGCTTCTCTGTGACTCCTTCACTGCCCTGTGGTTGAGCCTTTTCAGGCTGTGCAGCATATTTCTCATCTCCATGCTGGCAACCATTCCAGCAAGTTGCCTTTTTCCACCCCCCATCCCTGTGCTAATCCAGAGTCCTAAGCTGTCATGTTGGAAAGAGAGAGGAGTCTTAAACTTGCCTGAAACACAGCAATCTGTCCTCATCACCCTGCCTCTGAGAATAGCAAGGTCTGAGCTGCTGCATTTGTCTGCTTGCTCAAGCCTCTTCTCCCACCCCCTGCTGTCCCTTAGGTGAGAGCCTGGGCAGCCAGGAGGATCAGCTGTGTACAGCTCTGGTGAACCAGCTGAACAAGTTTGCTGACAAGGAGACCCTCATTCAGTTCCTGCGTTGCTTCCTGCTGGAGTCCAACTCCTCCTCTGTCCGGTGGCAGGCTCACTGCCTGGCTCTCCACATCTACAGGTGAGCTGCTCTCAGCCACCCTCAGCTCAGTGATGGGCAGCTCTGGCCTTGGGTAGGAGGCTGGGCTGGAGGCTCTGTCCTGAAGGGTGCTGGCACCTGCAGAGGATTGCTTCCCCCTCGATCAGTGACGCTGCTTGGGCTGGAGGGGGAAGTTGTGCCTGGATAACTCCTTGAGTTACCTGCAAGGAGCATTTGAGTTCTGGCTGCAGAATGGGATGGGGCATGCACAGCCTCCCTGGGCAGCCTGTTCCCTTTTGATGTGGAGTTGAAAGTTGCCACAAACCACAAAGACTTGGGGCTTGGGGGGTTGTTTTTTTGGTAGCATAGAATGGTTTGGGTTGGAAGGGACCTTAAAGATCAGCCAGTTCCAACCCCCAGTACTACTGCCACTAATAGTACTACTGCTACTGTTATTATTATCATCATCAAATTAGTAAGGAGATAAACCCAGACATGCCCCTGGACTCTGCATTGGTTAGGCCACACCTTGAGTACTGTGTCCAGTTCTGGGCTCCTCAGTTTAAGGAGGACATTGAGAGACTTGAAGGTGTCCAGAGAAGGGCAACAAGGCTGGGGAGAGGCCTTGAGCAGAAGCCTTATGAGGAGAGGCTGAGGGAGCTGGGGTTGCTTAGCCTGGAGAAGAGGAGACTCAGGGGTGACCTCATTGCTCTCTACAACTACCTGAAAGGTGGTTGTAGCTGGGAAGGGGTTGGTCTCTTCTCCCAGGCAACCAGCACCAGAACAAGAGGCCACAGTCTCAGGCTGTGCCAGGGGAGGTTCAGGGTGGAGATGAGGAGAATGTTCATCACAGAGAGAGTCATTGGTTGTTGGAATGTGCTGGCCAGGGAGGTGGTGGAGTCCCCATCCCTGGAGGTGTTCCAGAGGGGCTTGGCTGTGGCACTTGGTGCCATGGTCTAGTCATGAGGTCTGTGGTGACAGGTTGGACTTGCTGATCTTTGAGGTCTCTTCCAACCTTGGTGATACTGTGAGACTGTGATGTGGCTCCTGTGGGAGCAGGGGTTTGTGGGCAAAGGGATTTCTGAGGCAGAAGCAAGTTAACACAGTGAAAAAGCTGAGAACTCTGTAGGGAAAGGCAGACATCAAGGTGCTGAGCTCCTCCAGGGTGCTGCAAGACAGCTGCTTTCATTTCAGACATGGTGGCAAGAAGCAGAGAGATTTCACTTTGGATTAGCTGGGGACAGGCTGAGAGAGTTGGGGCTCTTCAGCCTGGAGAAGAGAAGGCTCCAGGGAGACCTTAGAGCAGCCTTGCTGTAGCTGAAGGGAGCTCCAGGAGAGCTGAGGAAGGACTTCTGACAAAGGCATGGAGTGACAGGAGTGAGGAGTGATGGCTTCAGACTGGAAGGAGCTGGATTTAGATCAGGCATGAGGAAGAAATTCTTCCCCATGGGGGTGGTGAGGCACTGGAACAGGTTGCCCAGAGAAGATGTTGAGGCTCCATGCCTGGAAGTGTTCAAAGGCAGGTTGGATGGGGGCCTTGAGCAAGCTGGGCTGGTGGGAGGTGTTGGAACTAGATGGTCTTCAGAGTCCTTCCTAGCACAAACAGCTCTGTGACCTGTGATCCATTCCACAGGAACTCCAACAAGTCTCAGCAGGAATTGCTCTTGGATCTGATGTGGTCAATCTGGCCAGAGCTTCCAGCCTATGGAAGAAAGGCTGCTCAGTTTGTAGATCTCCTGGGATACTTCTCTCTGAAAACCCAGCAGACTGAGAAGAAGGTAACAGTGACCTCCTGGACAGGAGCTGACAGCCTCCTGCTGCTGCCTCGGAGCTCAGTGCTCCTTTAGGAGACAGCTGGGAGAGGATTTCTCTCCCAAGAGCCTTCTGGTGGGAATTTCCTTTCTGAATGTCCCTGAAAGGGTCCTTCAGAGGGTCCCTTAACAGTTGGGGAGTGTGGATCCTATTTTGTTTCATGGTTTAGGGGGGCTTGGTGGTGGTTTTATGGGGAGGATGCTGGGGTTTGGGTGAGGTTTTCTATTTAGATGACAACTTCCTTCCCCACAGGAAGCCTTGATCTTGAAGGTCTCTTCCAACCTAGTTTGTTCTGTTCCCTTCCCCTTCCCCTTCCCCCTTCCCCCTTCCCCCTTCCCCTTCCCCTTCCCCTTCCCCCCTTCCCCTTCCCCTTCCCCCTTCCCCTTCCCCCTTCCCCTTTCCCCCTTCCCCCTTCCCCTTCCCCTTCCCCTTCCCCTTCCCCTTCCCCCTTCCCCCTTCCCTTCCCTTCTCAATAGATCTATCTGCCAGCTCCATTTTTTTCTGTTAGTGATGTTTCAGCTCTTAGAAATCTTTGGTAACCACAACTTTGAATGGAAGTCAGTGGTAGGATTGCTATGGGGAGCAGCAGGCTTGAGGACAAGTCAGCCCCTGGCTTGGACAGCAGCTCTCTGAGCTGGGTTAGGAACTGGCTGGAGGACTGAGCCCAGAGAGTGGTGGGGAATGGTGCCACAGCCAGCTGGCAGCCAGGCACCAGTGCTGTGCCCCAGGGAGCAGTGCTGGGCCCCAGCCTCTTTAACATCTTCATTGATGATCTGGAGGAGGGCATTGAGTCCATCAGCAGTGAATTTGCAGATGACACCAAGCTGGGGGCAGGAGTTGAGCTGTTAGAGGGTAGAGAGCTCTGCAGAGGGACCTTGCCAGGCTGGGCAGATGGGCAGAGGCCAACAGGATGGCATTCAAAAAATCCAAGTGCCAGGAGCTGCACTTTGGCCACAGCAACCCCATGCAGTGCTACAGGCTGGGGGCAGAGTGGCTGAGAGCAGCCAGGCAGAGAGGGACCTGGGGGTAGTGGTTGACAGCAGCTGAACAGGAGCCAGCAGTGTGCCCAGGGGGCCAAGAAGGCCAAGGGCATCCTGGCCTGCATCAGGAAGAGTGTGGCCAGCAGGAGCAGGGAAGTCCTTGTGCCCTGTGCTCAGCACTGCTTAGGCCACACCTGGAGTCCTGTGTCCAGCTCTGGGCTCCTCAGTTTAAGAAGGACATTGAGAGACTTGAAGGTGTCCAGAGAAGGGCAAGAAAGCTGGGGAGGGGTCTGGAGCACAGCCCTGGGAGGAGAGGCTGAGGGAGCTGGGGTTGCTTAGCCTGGAGAAGAGGAGGCTCAGGGGAGACCTTCTTGCTCTCTGCAACTCCCTGCAGGGAGGTTGTAGCCAGGAAGGGGTTGGTCTCTTCTCTCAGGCACCCAGCACTAGAACAAGAGGCCACAGTCTCAAGCTGTGCCAGGGGAGGTTCAGGCTGGAGATGAGGAGAAAGTTCTTCCCAGCAAGAGAGATTGGCCATTGGGATGTGCCGCCCAGGGTGGTGGTGGAGTCCCCATCCCTGGAGGTGTTCAAGAGGGGCTTGGATGTGGCCCTTGGAGCCAGGTTTTGTTATCATGAGATCTGTGGTGCCAGGTTGGACTTGCTGATCTCTGAGGTCTTTTCCAAACTGGTTGATTCTGTGATTCCATGACCTAAATGTGTGTGTGTGTTTAAAGGGTGGGGAATGCCTCACAGATCCTAGCAGGCACTGGCTGCCCAAGAGCAGTGTCCCTGTGGTAAAGGCCTCACCTGGGGGGCTCTTAGCATTCCTGGGGAATGATTTCCCCACCTAAACTCCTGTGGCTAACTTCTGGGGGGCTTGGGATGCCACAGGTTGGAGGAACCTTGAGAAGACAACTGTCATCCTCATTGTCTTTCAGTTGAAGGAGTACTCCCAGAAGGCTGTGGAGATCCTCAGGACCCAGAACCACATTCTCACCAACCACCCCAACTCCAACATTTACAAGTGAGTTACTCCTGCCTTGGGTCTGTTCCACTGAAGAGCTTTGCAGCTGCAATCCACAATCCTGCCAACACAGTGGTGGTGGAGGGAGGACCTCTGCTGAGAGCCTCTGCTTGCTGCAGCTGCTCTGGGGCAGGAGAGCAGGATTCCTTCCTGCCATCCCAGAAGCTGGGCATTCCCTGTGCTCTCAGCTGGAGTTGGGCTTTAGCTGAGAGCCTGTGCTTGCTGCAGCTGCTCTGGGGCAGGAGGGCAGGAGAGCAGGATTCCTTCCTGCCATCCCAGAAGCTGGGCATTCCCTGTGCTCTCAGCTGGAGTTGGGCTTTAGCCTGTGCCTGCTGCAGCTGCTCTGGGGCAGGAGAGCAGGATTCCTTCCTGCCATCCCAGAAGCTGGGCATTCCCTGTGCTCTCAGCTGGAGTTGGGCTTTAGCCTGTGCCTGCTGCAGCTGCTCTGGGGCAGGAGAGCAGGATTCCTTCCTGCCATCCCAGAAGCTGGGCATTCCCTGTGCTCTCAGCTGGAGTTGGGCTTTAGCCTGTGCCTGCTGCAGCTGCTCTGGGGCAGGAGAGCAGGATTCCTTCCTGCCATCCCAGAAGCTGGGCATTCCCTGTGCTCTCAGCTGGAGTTGGGCTTTAGCCTGTGCCTGCTGCAGCTGCTCTGGGGCAGGAGAGCAGGATTCCTTCCTGCCATCCCAGAAGCTGGGCATTCCCTGTGCTCTCAGCTGGAGTTGGGCTTTAGCTGAGAGCCTGTGCCTGCTGCAGCTGCTCTGGGCAGGAGAGCAGGATTCCTTCCTGCCATCCCAGAAGCAGGGCATTCCCTGTGCACTCAGCTGGAGTTGGGCTTTAGCTTTTTTGGCTTTCATTCTTGATCCCTGTTAGAAAATAGTAGAACCAGCTAGACATTGGAGACTTGGAGAGTGAACAGGGAATGCCCAGCTTGATGTGTCAGTGTCCTTCCCTCTTCCATTGAGGGCAGCAAGGCTGAGGATAGGTCTGGAGAACAGAATGAACAGGGAATGCTCAGTTTGATATGTTGACCAACTAGACAGATGGGCAGAGGCCAACAGGATGGCATTCAACAAGTCCAAGTGCCAGGGGCTGCACATTGGCCACAACAACCCCAGGCAGTGCTACAGGCTGGGGTCAGAGTGGCTGAGAGCAGCCAGGCAGAAAGGGACCTGGGGGTAGTGGTTGACAGCAGCTGAACAGGAGCCAGCAGTGTGCCCAGGGGGCCAAGAAGGCCAAGGGCATCCTGGCCTGCAGCAGGAAGAGTGTGGCCAGCAGGAGCAGGGAAGTCCTTGTGCCCTGTGCTCAGCACTGCTCAGGCCACCCCTGGAGTCCTGTGTCCAGCTCTGGGCTCCTGAGGTTAGGAAAGAGGTTGAGCTGCTGGAAGGTGTCCAGAGAAGGGCAAGAAAGCTGGGGAGGGGTCTGGAGCACAGCCCTGGGAGGAGAGGCTGAGGGAGCTGGGGTTGCTTAGCCTGGAGAAGAGGAGGCTCAGGGGAGACCTTCTTGCTCTCTGCAACTCCCTGAAGGGAGGTTGTAGCCAGGTGGGGGTTGGTCTCTTCTCCCAGGCAGGCCTCCAGCCCCAGAACAAGAGGCCACAGTCTCAAGCTGTGCCAGGGGAGGTTTAGACTCAAGGTGAGGAGAAAGTTCTTCACTGAGAGAGTCATTCATCATTGGAATATGCTGCCCAGGGAGGTGGTGGAGTCCCCATCCCTGGAGGTGTTCAGGAGGGGATTGGATGTGGCACTTGGTGCCATGGTCTGGTCATGGGTCTGTGGTGACAGGTTGGACTCGATGATCCTCGAGGTCTCTTCCAACCTTGGCTATACTGTGAGACTGTCAGTGTCCTTCCCTCTTCCATTGTGGGCAGCAAGGCTGGGGAAGGGTCTGGAGAGCAGAGCTGGGGAAGGGTCTGGAGAGCAAAATGAACAGGGAATGCCCAGCTTGATATGTCAGTGTCCTTCCCTCACCCTTTAAGAGCAGCAAGGCTGGGGGAAGGGTCTGGAGAACAGATCTGGTGAGCAGCAGCTGAGGGGTGTTGAGCCTGGAGACAAGGAGGCTGAGGGGAGACCTCATTGCTCTCTACAACTCCCTGAAAGGAGGTTTGGAGTGAGGTGGGGGGTGGTCTCTTCTTCCTAGTATCAGGTAGAAAGAGAGGAAATGGCCTGAACTTGTGCCAGTGGAGGTTGAGGTTGGAGATTAGGAACAACTTCACCCTGCAAGAGTGGTCAGGCATTGGCACAGGCTGCCCAGGGAGGTGGTGGAGTCCCCATCCCTGGAGGTGTTCAAGCAATGTGTGGCCATGGCCCCTGGGGCCATGGTTTGGTGGCCACGGTGGGGTTGGGCTGATGGTTGGACTGGATGCTCTCAGAGGCCTTTTCCAACCCAAACAATCCTCTGTGTGATTGCAGCACATTGTCTGGCCTGGTGGAATTTGATGGCTATTACCTAGAGAGTGATCCTTGCCTGGTCTGCAACAACCCAGAGGTGCCCTTCTGTGTAAGTCACTGCTGCTCTTCCACCCTTTGCACTTCCTAGGGATGCCAAGCTGGTTCTCCAGCAGCTGGTTTTCCAGCAGTGTGTTGCTGAGCTGTGGGGGATGCCCTTACCTAGGAGCTGTGTGCTTGTCTCTTTGCTCTCAGTACATCAAGCTCTCCTCGATCAAAGTGGACACCCGCTACACCACCACCCAGCAAGTGGTGAAGCTCATTGGCAGCCACACCATCAGCAAGGTGACAGTGAAGATAGGAGACCTGAAACGGACCAAAATGGTCAGAACCATCAACCTTTACTACAACAACAGGACAGTGCAAGCCATAGTGGAGCTGAAAAACAAGTAAGCAGGGCCAGGGGGTGGGGGGCTTGTGTGTGCAAACCTCCCCAGGGGCAAGGGGACAGGACAAGAGGAAAGGGCCTCAGGTTGCACCAAAGGAGGTTTAGGTTGGATATTAGGAGAAAGTTCTGCCCTGAAAGGGTTCTCAAAGGCTGGCACAGGCTGCCTGTGTGGGGGAGGGTTGGATCCCCATCCCTGGAGGGGTTTCAGACCCACAGAGATGTGGTGCTGAGGGCCATGGTAGAGTTAGAGAATGGTTGGACTGGATGAGCTTAAAGGTCTTTGCCACCCAAACCAGTTCAGTGGTTCTCTGACTTTCACAGTGTGGTTTCTGCTGAGGTGTTTGGCTGCTTCTTTCAGTTCACTTTCCCTCTTGGGAATGTTCACTTCACATCAGTTCACATTCCCTGATTGCTGCCAGCCCACACTATGAGGGGGGTGCTGAATCTCCTCCAGGAAATGGTTGAATTAAGATCCAAACTTCACCTAGGTCATGAAACCCTCCTGTGAAACCTGTGTGTGCCAACTTTGGGCAGGCTCAGCTTTAAGCACCTGACTCAATTGTGTGGAAACCACTGTCAATACCAAAGCACCTCCCTGGAGATTTGGATCTGGGAAGGGATTTGGACCTTGCAGCATGTCCAGAAATGCAGGGAAGTGTTCCCATGGCTTGTTTGAAGCCATCGTGGCAGGGTTAAGCATTAGGAGTTGGATGGGGAGAGAGCTGTTGGCCATTGGAGTGGGCTGCCCCAGGGAGGTGGTGGAGTCCCCATCCATGGAGGTGTTCAAGAAGGGCTTGGATGTGGCACTTGGAGCCATGGTTTAGTTGTCAGGAGGTGTTGAGTGACAGGTTGGGCTTCCTGATCTCTGAGGTCTTTTCCAACCTTATTGATTCTGTGAAGTGAGAGGACAAAAGGAAGTGGCCTCAGGTTGCACCAGGGGAGGTTTAGGTTGGAGACTAGGAAGAATTTCTTCCCTGCAAGAGTGGTCAGGAGTTGGCACAGGCTGCCCAGGGAGGAGGTGGAGTCCCCATCCCTGGAGGTGTTCAAGAGGGGCTTGGCTGTGGCACTTGGAGCCATGGTTTAGTTGTCAGGAGGTGTTGGGTGCCAGCTTGGACTTGCTGAGCTCTGAGCTCTTTTCCAACCTCCTTGGTTCTGTGGCCCTAACTCATGGCTTCTGCTCTCCCCATGAAAAATGGCTTGGCTCAGTCCTCTTAAATGCTTTCCCCCCTCTTACTCCTTGAGATGTTCTCCCCAGAATCAGACCTCTTTGGCTTAGGGATTAATCTGTGCCTGCCTGCTTTCTTGCTCATTTGAAGCCTTAATCCTCTGTGACATCACAGGTGGCTGCCGTGGAGGGGATTATGTCGTCACAAAGAGACGATTCTGGACTTCAGGTTGAGACTGAGCAGGGGGGGCAGATGAGATCCTCAGAAATAAATATCCTGTTTTCATGTAAATGTCCTTACCACTAGAAAATGGAAAGGGGAAAAAAATGGAGGTGAAAATCCCTAGGGAAATGTCTGTGGAATTAAAGTTGGGGTTGGGTTTTTTTTTTTCCCCCCTCTTCCTCCATGAGGCATCAACAGCTCTTTAATCCCCAACAGTCTCTCTCTCTCTCTCTCTTATGAAGAGGATAAAGGCTTAAAATGTATTTCTGGCTCCATATCATGTCAACCAAGCCCAGGACTGCTCTCCATTCATCCCATTCAAAGTGGATTTGGAGCTGAGACAGTGGGGTTTGGGCTCTCTTCCTGCATGGGCAGGGAGGGTTTCTCCCTGCTGCAAACTAATTGTGGCCTTCCAGGATCTGAAGGGGACTACAAGAAGGCTGGGGAGGGACTGCTCAGGATCTCAGGTAGTGCTAGGACTAGGGGGAATGGAATGAAGCTGGAGGTGGGGAGATTGAGGCTGGAGGGGAGGAGGAAGTTCTTCCCCATGAGAGTGGTGAAGCCCTGGACTGGGTTGTGCAGGGAGGTGGCTGGGGCCCTGTCCCTGGAGGTGTTTAAGCCCAGGCTGGCTGAGGCTGTGGCCAGGCTGATCTAGTGTGGGGTGTCCCTGCCCATGGCAGGGGGGTTGGAACTGGCTGATCCTTGTGGTCCCTTCCCACCCTGACTGATACTATGGTACTATGAAACCCACCCTGCTTCCTTTCCTTTCTTTTCCTCTTCTTCCCCAGGCCAGCTCGTTGGCACAAAGCTAAGAAAGTCCAGCTGACCCCAGGCCAGACAGAGGTGAAGATTGACCTGCCCCTGCCCATAGTGGCCTCCAACCTGATGATTGAGTTTGCAGATTTCTATGAGAACTACCAAGCCTCCACCGAGACCCTGCAGTGCCCTCGCTGCAGCGCCTCCGTCCCGGCCAACCCCGGCGTCTGTGGCAACTGCGGGGAGAACGTCTACCAGTGCCACAAGTGCAGGTATGGCACCCCCCACTGCTCCCTTATGGGGCCCTCACTCCAAGAAGCACCTTGAGCCTTCTCCTCTGCAGCTGGCCAAGCCCAGCTCTTTGAGCTTGTCCTCACAGGAGAGCTGCTCCAACCCTCTGATCGTCTTGGTGGCCCTGCCGCTGACAGCGATGCCAAGTGACGTGGCACAGTTGTCACCAAGCTCTTCCCCTCAGGTTGGGAAAGATGTTGAGGTGCTGGAAGGTGTCCAGAGAAGGGCAAGAAAGCTGGGGAGGGGTCTGGAGCACAGCCCTGGGAGGAGAGGCTGAGGGAGCTGGGCTTGCTTAGCCTGGAGAAGAGGAGGCTCAGGGCAGACCTTCTTGCTCTCTCCAACTGCCTGAAGGGAAGTTGGAGCCAGGTGGGGGTTGGTCTCTTCTCCCAGGCAGGCAACCAGCCCCAGAACAAGAGGACACAGTCTCAGGCTGTGCCAGGGGAGGTTTAGGCTGGATGTTAGGAAGAAATTCTCCCCAGCAAGAGAGATTGGCCATTGGGATGTGCTGCCCAGGGAGGTGGTGGAGTCCCCATCCCTGGAGGTGTTTAAGAGGAGCCTGGCTGAGGCACTTGGTGCCATGGTTGAGTTGATCAGATGGTGTTAGGTGATAGGTTGGACTTGATGATCTCCAAGGTCTTTTCCAACCTGGTTCATTCTGTGTTCTACATTCTCTGCCTGCTCCCTGCCATTTCAAACCAGCACAGAAAGAGCCACAGAACTATGAAGGAAGTGGCAAGTCTCAGTGAGCCACTCTCCAGCAGCCCCAAAACACTTCTCAGGGGTCTGTTCACATCACCTGCAGCCTCCCAGCTCAAGTGAGGGGGAAGAAAAGTCTTCAGGGCAACATGAAGGGATCAGGGTTGTCCCTGCAGACATTGAGGGGTTGGAGCAGGTCCAGAGAAGGGCAACAGAGCTGGGGAAGGGTCTGGAGAATAGGGCTGGGGAGGAGCAGCTGAGGGAACTGGGAGGGTTGAGCCTGGAGAAGAGGAGGCTGAGGGAAGACCTTCTGGCTCTCTACAGCTCCCTGAGTTGGATGAGGTGGGAGTTGGTCTCTTCTCCCTAGCATCAGGTGACAGAATGAGAGGAAATGGCCTGAAATTGAGCCAAGGGAGGTTTAGGTTGGCCATAAGGAACAATTACTGTACTGCAGGAGTGGTCAGGCATTGGCACAGGCTGCCCAGGGAGGTGGTGGAGTCCCCATGCCTGGAGGTGTTCAAGAGATGTAGCACTTGGGGCCATGGCTTGATGGCCATGGTGGTGGTGGGTGGATGGCTGGGCACACATGAGCTGGTTTCCAACCCAAAGAGTTTTATGATTGCTCCCCACAGGGCCAGCAGTGAGGGTTTACAGAGCCCTGGTGCTGTTGCCTGTGTTGGATGCTCCCCAAAACAAGGCTGCTCTCGGAAATCCCTGATTCTGGTTAATGCAAGCACACAATCAAATTAGGCAGGAAGTATAAAACAGGCTTACAGGGATTTGCAGTTAATGCAGCCTCACAAAGGAAACCTGATTCCACCACACTGAAGTTTCAGAGCAAGCCCTCTGAAGTTTCAGAAGGAGCCAATTCCCAGGGGGGAGTTTGGTTTTGGGCTGCCTGCTGGAGGGCAGTGAGGCTGGAGTCCAGTTCTGGGGTGGCAGAGTTGGAGGAGGGGAGGGAGGGAGGGAGGGTTGCTATCCCCACAGCCCTCAGCTTGCTGGCTGGACAGTGCCTGTTTGTCTGAGAGCTTTTGTTGTGCTCTCCTCATTCAGAGCAGGGCTCAGGGTGTAATTTACTGTGTGCCTTGCACTACAAGCATTCTAAAGCCTGCTGCTTTGTGAGCTGGGCCTCCTTATCTGCTATCTTGTTCTCCCCTTCTTCTCCCATGTTCCTCTCTAATCCCTTGGGGATTTCAGATGTTTAGCAGATCCTTTCCCCAGATCAGAAGAGAGCTGATGCACTGAAAGGCTTCCACCTCCCCTTTGAAATGAGGGGGGCCAGGGATGTTTGCCTCCTGCTCCTCCACTCTGCAGCAGGATAATAAGTATGCTGTAGCTGGTCCCACTGCAACGGGGGAAGGAGTGAGAGCTATTCAAAGCCTGGACCTTAGCAACCCTGAATGGTTTCCTTTTCTCTCTCTGCTTGTAAAGGGCACAGTGCCCTGCTCTGAGGTTCTGCTGGGAATTGCTGTACTTCCAAGCACACTTGTTAGGAACACATTCCCATCCCTTTGCAAGCCAAGGCTGTGGCACCAGGTCTTGTGAGGATTGTATTGTGGTTGCCTGGTTGAGTTTTGATTCTCAGGTCATTCCTGTCCCCAGCACAAGGTGTGGGTCCAGAGAGGCCACCAAAAACAGCAGAGGCCTGGAGCACCTCTGCTGTGGGGACAGGGTGAGGGAGTTGGGGCTGTTCAGCCTGGACAAGACTTCAGGGAGACCTTAGAGCAACTTTCCAGTACCTGAAGGGACTACAGGAGAGCTGGGGAAGACTTTTGGCAAGGGGTTGGAGTGCCAGGATGAGAGACAATGGCTTTGAAGTGGAAGAGGAGAGATTGAGACTGGAGATGAGGAAGAAATTCTTGAGAGTTGAGGGTGGGGAGATACTGGCACAGGTTGCCCAGGGAGGTTGTGGAGGTGTTCAGGGCCAGGCGGGATGAGGCCTTGAGCAAGCTGGGCTGGTGGGAGGTGTCCCTGCCCATGGCAGGGGGGTTGGAACTGGATGGTCTTCAAGGTCCCTTCCAACCCAAAGCATTCTGTGAATCCTTGTATCATGGTTTGAATCAAGACTTCTCAGATGGGGAAGTTCAGCAGAGAAGAAGGGGCCACAGCTGAGAGTTTTGAGCAGGACTGGTTAGTGTGAAACAGAGCAGGCTGAGGGGAGACCTCATTGCTGTCTGCAACTACCTGAAAGGAGGTTGTGGAGAGGTTGGTGCTGGCTCTCTTCTCCCAGGTAGTTAGTGATGGAAGAAGAGGGAACAGCTTCAAGCTGCCACTGGGTAGGTTTAGATTGGACAGTAGGAAAAAGAGTGGTCAGGGACTGGGATGTGCTGCCCAGGGAGGTGGTGGAGCCCCCAGGCCTGGCTGTGTTTCAAGGTGGTTTGGTTGTGGTGCTTGGGGCTGTGCTTTAGGGGTGACCCTTGTGGAGTAGGGTTCTGGGGTTGGACTTGGTGATCCTGAGGGTCTTCTGCAACCTGAATGTTTCTGTGATTCTGTGACTGCCCTGCTTCCAGTACTAATTACCTGAGTGCTTTAATTGCATCTGTTCCTGGAGGACACAGTATGGTGCAGTGGGCAGCTCGGAGGAGCAGAGCAGTAGGTTAGATGTTAGAAGAGGTCATCCCTCTCCTTTCCCTGACCTGCACACAACCTCAGTCACCCTCCTAAAGCACCCTTTGACCTCTCTGGCTTGCCCTTCAGGTCCATCAATTATGATGAGAAGGATCCTTTCCTGTGCAATGCCTGTGGCTTCTGCAAGTACGCTCGCTTCGACTTCATGCTCTACGCCAAGCCCTGCTGCGCCGTGGACCCCATCGAGAACGAGGAGGATCGCAAGAAGGTGAGGCCCAGGGCAGCTGCAGCCATCCACTGCTGCATCCACTCTGCTCTGCCCTGCTCAGCCCTCACCTGCAGGCCTGTCTCTGCTAGGGAAACACCCCCCCAACACAAAAGAGACCTGAAGGGAGGTTGGAGCCAGGTGGGGGTTGGCCTCATCTCCCAGGCAACCAGCACCAGAACGAGAGGCCACAGTCTCAAGCTGTGCCAGGGGAGGTTTAGGCTGGAGGTGAGGAAGAAGTTCTTCATAGACAGAGAGATTGGCCATTGGGATGTGCTGCCCAGGGTGGTTGTGGAGTCACCATCCCTGGAGGTGTTTAGGAAGAGACTGGATGGGGTGCTTGGTGGCATGGTTGAGTTGATCAGATGGTGCTGGGTGAGAGTTTGGACTTGATGATCTCTGAGGTCTTTTCCAACCTGGATTATTCTATTCTCATTCTCATTCTATTCTCATTCTCATTCTATTCTCATTCTCATTCTATTCTCATTCTCATTCTATTCTCATTCTATTCTCACTCTCATTCTATTCTCACTCTGTTCTCATTCTATTCTCACTCTGTTCTCATTCTATTCTCACTCTGTTCTCATTCTATTCTCACTCTGTTCTCATTCTATTCTCATTCTATTCTAATGCAGTGAGTCCAGAGGAGGCCACAAAGATGAGCAGAGGGCTGGAGAACCTCTGCTATGGGGACAGGCTGACAGAGTTGGGGCTGTTCAGCCTGGAGAAGAGAAGGCTTCAGGGAGACCTCAGAGCTGCATTTCAATATCTGAAGGGCACCTACAGGCAGGCTGGGGAGGGACTGCTCAGAAGGGGCTGTGGGGATAGGACAAAGGGCAATGGTTTGAAACTGCAGCAGGGCAGATTTAGGTTGGACATCAGGAGGAAGTTCTGCAGAGTGAGGGTGGAGAGACTCTGGATCAGGTTGCCCGGGGATGTGGTTGAGGCCCTGTCCCTGGAGACATTCAAGATCAGACTTGATGTCCCCTCTGGACAACCTGATCTCATTGGAGGTGTCCCTGCTGGAGGGTTGGGCAAGGTGACCTCTGAAGGTTCCCTTCCAACTTGATGCAGCCTGTGAATCTCTGAAGCTCTTGGCCAGGGGTCAAGAGTGTTTCAAAGTCACAGTGAGGCATGGTTTAGCACCAGGCTTGGTACAGTTAGAGAATGGTTGGACTCAATGATCTTAAAGGTCTTTCCCAACCAAAACAATTCTGTGACATGAGAATCCCATCCTTATGGGAGTGAGATGACAAGCAGGGCTCAGTGAAGGTCTCTCAGTGACTGTCACTCACTGTCTTGCTCCACCAGCTAAGTAATTCTTCCAAGCACACAACTGAGTGCTTTGCAAAAGAGACTGAAGACCTGCAGGCTGGGAGGTGCAGGATGAAAACAGCACCTCTTGTCTGGACAGAAAATGAGGATTTCCTTTCCTTTGCTCTTCTTAGGCAGTAACAAACATCAACACCCTCCTGGACAAGGCTGACAGAGTGTACCACCAGCTCATGGGACACCGACCACAGCTGGAAAACCTGCTGTGTAAAGTGAATGAGGCAGCTCCTGAAAAGCCACAGGTAGCAAGGGGGGATTCCACCCCCTGGGAGGTGTTCAAGGCCAGGTTGGATGGGGCTTTGAGCAACCTGGGCTGGTGGGAGGTGCCCCTGCCCGTGGCAGGGAGGTTGGAACTGGATGATCTTGAAGGTCCTTTCCAACCCAAACCATTCTCTGATGCTGCACAGAGCCCCAGGCTGGGGAGACACTGGGCTTTGTACCACCCAGAGCAAATAGAGATCCAGATGGCTCCTTGGGGAGCTTTGGGCATGGTGCTCAGTCAGATGGGCTCAGATGGGACCATGCTGAAGCTTGGATCTTCATGCTCTGAGAGGGGATTGGATGTGGCACTGGGTGCCATGGTTTAGTCATGGGGTCTGTGGTGGCAGGTTGGACTTTGAGGTCTCTTCCAACCTTGGTGATTCTGTGAGATTATCTCACAGTGGAAGGCAGTCCTGTGGGTAGTCAAAGGCAGAGTATGGCCATGAGAAGACAGCTGAGGGAGTTCCCCTTGGGGCTTTACACTTCCAGGTGGATGTTGCCCAAAGTTCTGCCTAAATCTGCTAACCTAAGGTGTGGGAAGGGGGAGACCTCTTGCTTCTGAGGCTTTGGAAAGGTTGTTGGGTCTGTTCAAAGGGCTGATTGGTTCTGAAACCCTGGAACAGGCTTGACCAGGGAGGTGGTTTGAATCCCCATCTGGAGGAGTCAAAGCTTCAGAGATGTGGAGCTGAGGGCCATGGCTTTTAGCCCCAGCCTCACTACTGAGTTAGAGAATGGTTGGACTGGAAGACCTTAAAGGCCTTTTCCAACCAAAATGCTTCTGTGATTCCCTGATCCTTGCTCCAGATGCTGCTCTGCACTCATCACTTTGTCTGTGCCCTCCACACAGAATTGCTTTTTGTTTTCCCCTCTGTCCCAGGATGAATCTGGGAGTGGTGGAGGGATCAGTTCTACCTCAGCCAGTGTGAACAGATACATCCTCCAGTTAGCCCAGGAGTACTGTGGAGACTGCAAGAACTCTTTTGATGAGCTTTCCAAAATCATCCAGGTATGATGTGCTTTGCTCTGGGTTGCAGTGATCTGGTTGAGAGCAGTGGACAGCAGAACCAGCAAGTGAGGTGTAGGCATTCTGCCTTTCATGATGCCATTGCTAGGAGGAGATCAGCTGCTGTTTGCAGGGGAGTTAACAAGAGAAGAATCCCTAAGGGCTGTGCTGAGCATTGCTGCTGTGGATTTGTCACATCTCCAGGGTTACACTGCATGGAATGTAGGCAGCAGGCCAACCAGGGCAGAGAACTGGGAGTTGGGGCTGATCATTCCTAATGGATATCCCCAAACCTGCCCTGGACATGAAGGATTTCAAGTTAAAAGTGTTGCAGCAGATAATACACAGTGAAAAACAAGCTGAGAGTGGGGGTAGCAGTTCTGTGCTGCCTCACAGTTCCACAGCTTGCTGGGTGCCCCCAGCACAGGAAGGAGGTGGAACTGCTGGAAGGGCTCCAGAGAGGCCATAAAGATGAGCAGAGGGTGGAGGACCTCTCCTATGGGGACAGGTTGGGAGACTTGGGGCTGTTCAGGCTGGAGAAGAGGAGGGGAGGAGAGGAGAGGGGAGGGGAGGGAAGGGAAGAGAGGAGAGGAGAGGGAGGGAGGGAGGGGAGGAGGGAAGAGAGGAGAGGAGAGAGGAGAGGAGAGGAGAGAGGGGGGAGGGGAGGGGGGAGAGGAGGAGAGGAGAGAGGGGAAGGAGAGGAGAGAGGGAGAGGAGAGGAGAGAGGGGAAGGAGAGGAGAGAGGGAGAGGAGAGGAGAGAGGGGAAGGAGAGGAGAGAGGGAGAGGAGAGGAGAGGAGAGGAGAGGAGAAGAGAGGAGAGGAGAGGAGAGGAGAAGAGACCTTAGAGCAGCATTTCAATATCTGAAGGGGACCTACAGGAGGGCTGGGGAGGGACTGTTCAGAAGGCTCTCTGGGGAGACCTTAGAGCAGCCTTCCAGTATCTGGACAGGGCTCCAGGAGAGCTGGGGAGGGACCTTTGACAAGAGCTGGGATTGCTAGAATGAGGGGGGATGGATTGAAGTTGAGATGGGGAGATTTAGACTGGAGATGGGGAAGAAATTCTTTGCAGTGAGGGTGAGGAGGCACTGGCACAGGCTGCCCAGGGAGGCTGTGGCTGCCTCCTCCCTGGAGGTGTCCAAGGCCAGGCTGGATGAGGCCTTGAGCAAGCTGGGCTGGTGGGAGGTGTCCCTGCCCATGGCAGTGGGGTTGGAACTGGCTGATCTTTAAGTTCCCTTCCAACCCAACCCATTCAGTGAATCTCTGAGCTTTCATTGCCCCTTTCCTGTCTCTCCAGAAAGTGTTTGCCTCTCGGAAGGAGCTCCTGGAGTACGATCTCCAGCAGCGAGAGGCAGCCACCAAGTCCTCCCGCACCACCGTCCAACCTACCTTCACCGCCAGCCAGTACCGTGCCTTGTCTGTGCTGGGCTGTGGCCACACATCATCCACTAAATGCTATGGTTGTGCCTCAGCTGTCACTGAGCACTGCATCACCTTGCTGCGAGCCCTGGCCACCAACTCTGCCATCAGGCACATCCTCGTGTCCCAGGGCCTCATCCGAGAGCTCTTCGACTACAACCTGCGGCGGGGCGCGGCCAGCATGCGGGAGGAGGTCCGGCAGCTCATGTGCCTTCTGACCAGGTGAGCTCTGCACCCTTCCAGGGGCCTCTGCACAGCCAGCCTCTCTGTCTTTTTGTTGAATAACCCTGAGAGGGATGTCTGGAGTTACTCAGAAACATCTGAACCAGGAGCGGCCTCCCAGCGCCTGGAAGGGACGAAGCCAGGAAGGGATGAAGCCAGGAAGGGATGAAAGCCAGGAAGGGACTTTTATCATAGTATCAGTCAGGGTTGGAAGGGACCACAAGGACCATCTCAGTTCCAACCCCCCTGCCATGGGCAGGGACACCCCACACTAGATCAGCCTGGCCAGAGCCTCATCTAACCTGGCCTTAAACACCTCCAGGGAAAGCGCCCCCACCACCTCCCTGGACAACCATAGTATCACAGGGCTTGAAGTGATAGGAGAAGAGGGAAGGGATTGAAGGAGGGATTGAGGAGAAAGTTCTTGCCAGCAAGAGGAATTGGCCAGGGGAATGTGCTGCCCAGGGAGGAGGTGGAGTCCCCATCCCTGGAGGTGTTCAAGAGAGGACTGGATGTGGCACTTGGAGCCACAGTTTAGTTGTCAGGAGGTATCGCAGGATCACCAAGGTTGGAAGAGACCTCAAAGGTTTGGACATGAGGAACCATTTTTTACCTCCCCCCAAAAGGGCTATCAAGCCCTGGAAGAGCCTGCCCAGGGGAGTGGCTGGGTCATCATCCCTGGAGAGCTTTAAAAGCCATGCAGATGTGGAGCTGAGGCACATGGCTTAAGAGCAGATGTGGCAGTGCTGGGCTAAGAGGGGACTGGAGGTGGCACTTGGTGCCATGGTTTAGTAGTCAGGAGGTCTTGGGTGACAGCTTGGACTTGCTGATCTCTGAGGTCTTTTCCAACCTTGTTGATTCTATGAGTCTATGAAGCTTGAGGAGGGGAGGTTTAGACTGGGGATGAGGAAGAAGTTCTTTCCAGTGAGGGTGAGCACACCAGCTCTGCTCACACCTGCTCAGTCACCCATCCTGGGGGCTGGTTGATGCTGGTCTTTTTCCCCCAGACCAAACCTCCTGCAGGTAAATCCACTGAGCTCATCTTGGCAATGAAGGAAACCACATTACAGCCACAACCTTCCTTCCAGTGCCTGAAAGGGGCTACAAGAAAGCCAGAAGGAGTTCTTCCAAGGGCTTGTAGTGACAGAACAAGAGGGGATGGATTGAAGCTTGAGAAGGGGAGGTTTAGAGTGGAGCTTAGGAAGAGATTCTTTCCAGTGAGGGTGGGGAGACACTGAACAGGTTGCCCAGGGAGGTGAAGGCCAGGTTGGATGAGGGTGGTGAGACTCTGGAACAGGTGGCCCAGGGAAGTTGTGGATGCCTTCTCCCTGGGGGTGTTCAGGGTCAGTTTGGATGAGGCCTTGAGCAGCCTGGGCTGGTGGGAGGTGTCCCTGCCCATGGCAGGGGGGTTGGAAGTGGATGGTCTTGAAGGTCTCTTCCCATGGCAGGGTGGTTGGGACTGGGTGATCCTCCAAGTCCCTTCCAACCTAAAGCATTCTGTGACTCTATGAATGATACAGAGTTCTCTTTTATCCTTCTGCAATCAGGGACAATCCAGAGGCCACTCAGCAAATGAATGACTTGATCATTGGGAAGGTGTCTGCAGCTCTGAAGGGACACTGGGCAAATCCAGACCTGGTGAGAGACTCCAGTGTTCTCCTACTCCTTTTTTCTGCTCCTCTGCAGCTCTTGGTGTGTTCTCATCCTTACCTCTTCTCTGTTGTCATGGCCCATTGGTAATCTGGGAGGTGTAATGCAGCAGATAAACATCAGAGTCAAGCACAGAGTGGAGTGATGAGGTTACTGCCTAAGTTTCCTCAGGCACTTCTGCCTCTCTTGGCTGTTGCTTGCAGCCTCTCTTCCAGTGCATTTCCAGTCCCCCCAGATGGAGAGGGGATGATCCAATTGACTTGGGTTGATGTGTTTTCAGCCTGTGTTCTTCAAGGTCAGGAGGCATCCCCAAAACTTCTGAAGCCTTTGAACATGTCTCTGTGTTACAGGCTAGCAGCCTCCAGTACGAGATGCTGCTGCTGACAGATTCCATCTCCAAGGAGGACAGCTGCTGGGAGCTCAGGCTGCGCTGTGGTGAGTCCTGACTTGAGTTCAAAATGCTTTGCCCCCAGCTCCATGCACTTCAGGCAGGTTTCATGCAGAGGGAACTGATCTTGACTCAGCTTGTGATGGGGATTTGAAGTGGAGTTAGCAGCAGGTGGCTGTGTCTTGGAGGGGTGCATTTCACAGATGGCATCAGGTTGGAAGGGACCTTCAAAGGTCAGCTTGTCCAACCCCCCTGCAGGCAGCAGGGACCCCTCCAACTTGAGCAGCCTGCCCAGAGCCACATCAGGGCTGGTCCTGAAGGTCTCCAGGGACAGGGCCTCAACCACATCTGTTCCAGTGTCTCACCACCCTCATTGTGCAGAACTTCCTCCTGCCCTAAATCTCTCCTGCTCCAGTTTCAAACCACTGCCCCTTGCCCTGAGCAGTCCCTCCCCAGCCTGCCTGTAGGTCCCCTCCAGAAGTGCAGCTCTAAGGTCTCCCTGGAGCCTTCTCCAGGCTGAAAAGCCCCAATTTTCATAGTATCAGTCAGGGTTGGAAGGGACCACAAGGATCATCTAGTTCCAACCCCCCTGCCATGGGCAGGGACACCCCACACTAGATCAGCCTGGCCACAGCCTCATCCAGCCTGGCCTTAAACACCTCCAGGGATGAGGGCTTCAACCACCTCCCTGCACAACCCATTCCAGGCCTTCACCACTCTCATGGGGAAGAACGTCCTCCTCCCCTCCAGCCTCAATCTCCCCACCTCCAGCTTCATTCCATTCCCCCTAGTCCTATCACTCCCTGAGATCCTGAGCAGTCCCTCCCCAGCCTTCCTGTAGCCCCCTTCAGATACTGGAAGGCCACAATGAGGTCACCTGGGAGCCTTCTCTTCTCCAGACTGAGCAGCCTGTCCCCATAGGGGAGGTTCTCCAAGCCTCTGATCATCTTTGTGGCCCCCTCTGGCCCTCCTCCATGTCTCTCCTGTGTTGGGAATACTCTTTCCAGAATCTGTGCTGAGAAACAGAAGCATGGAGGGCCAGCACTCTCTTGCTGCAACCACAGACTGTTAGGGGTTGGAAAAGACCTCCAACTTCCCTACCAGAGCAGGATCTCCCAGAGCAAGTCACACAGGGACACAGCCAGGTGGATTTTGACTGTCTCCAGAGGAGACCTCCCAACCTCTCTGGGCAGCCTGCTGCAGGGCTCTGGCACCTTCACAGGGAAAGAGTTTCTCCTCATGTTCCTGTGGAACCTCCAGTGCTCCAGCTTGCACCCACTGCCCCCTGTCCTGTAGAAAGCAATTCTCCAGCAGCAGAAAGCAATTCTTCACCATCCTTGGCTGCGTGAGAACCTGATGGGTTTGCCTCAGGACATGAAGCATTGCCTTAGCTCTCAACACCTCCAACTTGCTGTGTGGAGCTGTGGAGGTGTCCTGCCTGCTGATCTTAGAATCATAGAATCAGCCAGGTTGGAAAAGACCTCAGAGCTCAGCAAGTCCAACCTATCACCCAACACCTCCTGACAACTAAACCATGACTCCAAAGGCCACATCCAGTCCCTTTTTGAGCACCTCCAGGGATGGGGACTCCACCACCTCCCTGGGCAGCACATCCCAATGGCCAATTCCTCTCGCTGGGAAGAACTTTCTCCTCACCTCCAGCCTGAACCTCCCCTGGGGCACAGCTTGAGACTGTGTCCTCTTGTTCTGTCCTCATGCCATCTTCCAGTGGCATGAAGCTTTCTGTCTGCTCTCTTCCAGCCCTCAGCCTCTTCCTGATGGCAGTGAACATTAAGACTCCAGTGGTAGTTGAAAACATCACCCTCATGTGCCTGCGCATTCTTCAGAAGCTGATCAAGCCACCTGCTCCAACCAGCAAGAAGAACAAGGTAGGGCCTTAGCTGCTCAGCAAAGCAGCTGACAAGCTGCTGCTGCTGCTGCCTCAAACCTGCCACACTGATCTCAGACATCAATAACTCTGTGAGGAAGCCAGGGCTTGCTTTCCTGGTCACAGCACCTGGGGAAGTGCAAGTCCTGTCACTCTTCTCTCTGCAGACTGCAGGTCATAGAATCATAGAATCAGTAAGGTTGGAAAAGACCTCAGAGCTCAGCAAGTCCAAGCTGGCACCCAACACCTCCTGACAGCTAAACCATGGCTCCAAGGGCCACAGCCAATCCCCTTTTGAACACCTCCAGGGATGGGGGCTCCACCACCTCCCTGGGCAGCACATCCCAATGGCCAGTTACTCTTTCCATGAAGAACTTTCTCCTCACCTCCAGCCTAAACCTCCCCTGGCACAGCTTGAGGCTATGTCCTCTTGTTCTGGTGCTGGTGCCTGGGAGAAGAGACCAACCCCCACCTGGCTGCAACTTCCCTTCAGGGAGTTGGAGAGAGCAATGAGGTCTCCCCTGAGCCTCCTCTTCTCCAGGCTAAGCAACCCCAGCTCCCTCAGCCTCTCCTCCCAGGGCTGTGCTCCAGACCCCTCCCCAGCTTTCTTGCCCTTCTCTGGACACCTTCCAGCAGCTCAACCTCTTTCCTAACCTGAGGAGCCCAGAACTGGACACAGGACTCCAGGTGTGGCCTAAGCAGTGCTGAGCACAGGGCACAAGGACTTCCCTGCTCCTGCTGGCCACACTCTTCCTGCTGCAGGCCAGGATGCCCTTGGCCTTCTTGGCCCCCTGGGCACACTGCTGGCTCCTGTTCAGCTGCTGTCCATCACTACCCCCAGGTCCCTCTCTGCCTGGCTGCTCTCAGCCACTCTGCCCCCAGCCTGTAGCACTGCCTGGGGTTGCTGTGGCCAATGTGCAGCACCTGGCACTTGTTGGACTTGTTAAATGCCATCCTGTTGGCCTCTGCCCTTCTGTCCAGCCTGGCAAGGTCCCTCTGCAGAGCTCTCCTACCCTCTAACAGATCAGCTCCTGCCCCCAGCTTGGTGTCAGCTGCAAATTCACTGCTGATGGACTCAATCCCCTCATGTAGATCATGAGTAAAGATACTGAATAGGATTGGGCCCAGTCCTGCTGCTCTCTGGTGGCTTGGACCTGTGCTGTTCACAACAGGGCTTTGCTCTCAGATTTGAGGCTCGGGGAAGAGGTACCTGAGAGCCACAGCTTGGTTATTTTGCTGCTTTCATCAGGTTTGGACAGAATCAACTCCCATTTTTAAATGCAGAGTTCCAGTTGTGGTAAAACTGGCCTTCATTGGCTGCTCCTTTGGGGTGGTTTAGGATGACATTTGCAAGGGTTGGGGAGAGAGTTTCTGCTTTGATCTAATCACAGAGGTGGCTTTACTGATATTTCAGTAGTTCAGCTCCCTCCTGAGCAGAAACTGTTTGACCTGCTCTGGTAGAGCTTCCTTTATCAGCTGGTGGAGCAGTGATTCACCATCAGGAGTTGCTCCAAGGGACCTGGCTGCTGCTTTCTGAAGAGTCACAGAGCTTGTTTGTTTGTCTGTTTGTTTCTTAGGATGTGCCTCTGGATGCTCTCACCACTGTGAAGCCTTACAGCAATGAAATCCATGCACAGGCTCAGCTGTGGCTCAAGAGGGACCCCAAAGCATCCTATGAAGCCTGGAAGAAGTGCCTGCCTGCCAGAGGTAGTCCTGTGCTTGGGTCCCTCCAAGCTTGAACAGAGAATGGACTCTGTGGAGCTGTGCTGGCTTCTGGCCTGTGACATCTTCACAGACAGCTGGAGATGCCTTAGAGAAAAGTTACTCTTTCCTCTCTCTCTCTTCTTTCCTTTCCTTTCCTCTCTCTCTCTTCTTTCCTTTCCTCTCTCTCTCTCCTCTTTCCTTTCCTCTCTCTCTCTCCTCTTTCCTTTCCTCTCTCTCTCTCCCCTTTCCTTTCCTCTCTCTCTCTCCTCTTTCCTTTCCTCTCTCTCTCTCCCCTTTCCTTTCCTCTCTCTCTCTCCTCTTTCCTTTCCTCTCTCTCTCTCCTCTTTCCTTTCCTCTCTCTCTCTCCTCTTTCCTTTCCTCTCTCTCTCTCCTCTTTCCTTTCCTCTCTCTCTCTCCTCTTTCCTTTCCTCTCTCTCTCTCCTCTTTCCTTTCCTCTCTCTCTCTCTCCTCTTTCCTTTCCCCTCTCTCTCTCCTCTTTCCTTTCCCCTCTCTCTCTCCTCTTTCCTTTCCCCTCTCTCTCTCCTCTTTCCTTTCCCCTCTCTCTCTCCTCTTTCCTTTCCTCTCTCTCTCTCCTCTTTCCTTTCCCCTCTCTCTCTCCTCTTTCCTTTCCTCTCTCTCTCTCCTCTTTCCTTTCCTCTCTCTCTCTCCTCTTTCCTTTCCTCTCTCTCTCTCCTCTTCCCTTTCCTCTCTCTCTCTCTCCTCTTTCCTTTCCTCTCTCTCTCTCCTCTTCCCTTTCCTCTCTCTCTCTCTCCTCTTTCCTTTCCTCTCTCTCTCTCCTCTTTCCTTTCCCCTCTCTCTCTCCTCTTTCCTTTCCCCTCTCTCTCTCCTCTTTCCTTTCCTCTCTCTCTCTCCTCTTTCCTTTCCTCTCTCTCTCTCCTCTTTCCTTTCCTCTCTCTCTCTCCTCTTTCCTTTCCTCTCTCTCTCTTCTTGCCTCCCCTTCTCTTTCCATAATGTCCTTAAGCTCTGAATGCCTCTTGTCACTGTGAAGTGGCTGTCTCTCTCTTCACCATCTGCACAGTCCTTGTAGCTCTGCCTTTTTTAGGCTGTGTTGCTCAGCTGCTGAGCAGAGACTACCCTGTGCCTGAAGGGGTCCAGGGGGACGTAGCAAAGGAAACTTGTGGCTTGTTGAAAGTGACACCAGCCAACTGAAAAGCTGCTTGGGAGGGGGATTTGCCTCTGACATGGTAGTGAACATTGCCCCAGAGAGTGAAAATGGCAGCAGAGAGAAAAGGGAAGCTGCTCAGCTGCTCAGCTGGAGTTTGGAGAGCTCCAGCAGGGAGACGGAACCACGGTGGCAGCTGGCAGGTGATAGCTGCTGAGAGCTGTCTCTGATCAATCCTGCAGGTATAGATGCCAGTGGGAAATCTCTCAGCAAAGCTGAGATCCACCAGCTGTACTTGTCAGAGAAGTATGTGTGGAAGTGGAAGCAGTTCCTGAGTCGCCGTGGGAAGAGGACTTGCCCCCTGGACCTCAAGCTGGGGCACAACAATTGGCTGCGCCAGGTAAGGGCCGGGGCCTGAAGCTCCTGGGGGGATGCAGTGGGCAGTGTCAGCCAGCAGAGTGACTGCTTTGGCTCTGCACACCACATGCTGCTCCTTGCCCTAGGTGCTCTTCACTCCTGCCACTCAAGCTGCCAGGCAAGCTGCCTGTACCATCGTGGAAGCTCTGACTACCATCCCCAGCCGCAAGCAGCAGGTTCTTGATCTCCTGACGAGGTACTGCTGGGCAGCTCCAGGATCAGCTTCCTCCCTGATTCCCATGAGAAATCTCTCCTCTCTGGCACATTTTCTCACACCTCTCCCTTCTCTGCCTCTGATTCACAGGTCTTTTGGGGCTGCATTCTCAGACTTAATCAGCTGGGCTGGTGGAGCTTTAGGGAGACCTTTCCTTTACTGCCTAGCAATAAGCTCCTCCAGTTCTGCTCTTTTTCCCAGGGGGGAGCAGCTGATGTTCAGCTGCATGGGCATTTTCCCTGGCTCTTAGACAGCAAAAGAGCAGGGGGAGCCCTCTTCCCACACCTGTGGCAGAGCTTAGCCCCAGCTGACACTAGTAGCACAGTTAGGGAACTCCTTTTGGGGACAAAATCCCACTGTAGCCATTGAGTAAAGAGTAAGAGGGAGGACAGACTGCTGGACAGTTTCTTTCTTCTTTTCCTTGCTCTCTCTTCTCTCCCCATTCTTTCTTTTCCTCTCTCTCCCATCTTCTCTTCCCTTCCCTCCTTTCCCCCTCCCTCTCCCCTTCCCTCCTTTTCCCCCTCCCTCTCCCCTTCCTCCTTTTCCCCCTCCCTCTCCCCTTCCCTCCTTTCCCCCTCTCCCCCTTCCCTCCTTCCCTTTCCCCCTCCTTTTCCCCCTCCCTCCCTCCTTCCCCCCTCCCTCTCCCCTTCCCCCCCTCCCTCTCCCCTTCCCTCCTTTCCCCCTCCTCCCTTCCCTCCCCCCCTCCCTCTCCCCTTCCCTCCTTTCCTCTCCTTCCCTCCTTTCCCCCTCCCTCTCCCCTTCCCTCCTTTCCCCCTCCTCTCCCTTCCCTCCTTTCCCCCTCCCTCTCCCCTTCCCTCCTTTCCCCCTCCCTCTCCCTTCCCTCCTTTCCCCTCCCTCTCCCCTTCCCTCCTTTCCCCCTCCCTCTCCCCTTCCCTCCTTTCCCCCTCCCTCTCCCCTTCCCTCCTTTCCCCCCCCCTCTCCCCTTCCCTCCTTTCCCCCTCCCTCTCCCTTCCCTCCTTTCCCCCTCCCTCCCTCTCCCCTTCCCTCCTTTCCCCCTCCCTCCCTCTCCCCTTCCCTCCTTTCCTCCCTCTCCCCTTCCCCCCTCCCTCCCTCTCCCCTTCCCTCCTTTCCCCCCCTCCCTCTCCCCTCTTTCCCTGGTGCCCTTAAGCTCTGAATACCTCTTGTCACTGTGGAGTGCTTGTCAGCTTGTGCCTCTCTCCACCAGCTACCTGGATGAGCTGAGCATTGCTGGGGAGTGTGCTGCAGAGTACCTGGCACTCTATCAGAAGCTCATCAAACCTGCCCACTGGAAGGTCTACCTGGCAGCCCGGGGGGTTCTGCCCTACATTGGCAGCCTCATCACCAAGGTATGGAACTGTCTGGAGGGATTTAGGGATCAGCAGAAAGCTTAGCCCTCACCTGCCACTTGTCTGCTTTGAGATCCTCAGCTCTGTGCTCAGTGCCTCACTGCTGGCCCTTGCCAGCTTGATGGAATTCACTCTTCTGCTCTGTCATCTCTGAGCAGAAAATAGAGTATGGTAGAGCAGGGTAGAGTAGAGTAGAGTAGAATAGAATAGAGTAGAGTAGAATAGAATAGAATAGAGTAGAGTAGAGTAGAATAGAGTAGAGTGGAATAGAATAGAGTAGAGTAGAATAGAATAGAGTAGAGTAGAGTAGAATAGAGTAGAGTAGAGTAGAATAGAATAGAGTAGAGTAGAGTAGAATAGAGTAGAGTAGAGTAGAATAGAATAGAATAGAATAGAATAGAATAGAATAGAATAGAATAGAATAGAGCAGACCAGATCAGGTTGGAAAAGACCTTTAAGATCATGGAGTCCAACTTATCACTCAACACCATCTGATCAACTAAACCATGGCACCAAGGGCCACATCCAGGCTCTTCTCCAGTAATAGGGACTCCACCACCTCCCTGGGCAGCACATTCCAGTGGCCAATCTCTCTTTCCATGAAGAATTTCTTCCTAACATCCAGTCTGAACCTCCCCTGGCACAGCTTGAGACTGTGTCCTCTTGTTCTGGGGCTGGCTGCCTGCCTAGGAGAAGAGCCCAACCCCCACCTGGCTCCAACCTCCCTTCAGGGAGTTGGAGAGAGCAAGAAGGTCTCCCTGAGCCTCCTCTTCTCCAGGCTAAGCAACCCCAGCTCCCTCAGCCTCTCCTCCCAGGGCTTTGCTGGGGAGGGGTCTGGGAGCTGGGGTTGCTTAGCCTGGAGAAGAGGAGGCTCAGGGGAGACCTTCTTGCTCTCTCCAACCCCCTGAAGGGAGGTTGGAGTCAGGTGGGGGTTGGTCTCTTCTCCCAGGCAAGCAGAACAAGAGGCCACAGTCTCAAGCTGTGCCAGGGGAGGTTTAGGCTGGAGGTGAGGAGAAAGTTCTTCCCTGAAAGAGGACTTGGCCATGGGAATGTGCTGCCCAGGGAGGTGGTGGAGTCCCCATCCCCGGAGGTGTTCAAGAGGGGCTTGGATGTGGCACTTGGAGCCATGGTTTAGGTGTCAGGAGGAGTTAGGTATTAGGTCATAGGTTGGACTTGCTGAGCTCTGAGGTCCTTTCCAAGCTGGTTGTTTCTCTGATCCCATGCTTCCCAGCTGCTGCATTGCAGTTCTGGTCTCTCTGGGGCTTGGCTCTTGTTTCCCTGCTGTGTGCCTTTGTAGCCTTGTGTCAGCCCCCAGCCCCTGGCTTTGGCAGTTTCTTGTCCTAACAGGCCTGATGATTATTTGCAGGAAATAGCTCGTTTGCTTGCCTTGGAGGAAGCCACCCTCAGCACTGATCTGCAGCAGGGATATGCCTTGAAGAGCCTCACAGGTATGTGGGGACATCAGCTGAAGTCCTGGAGGAGGATTAGAGCTGGGCTGGAGGTTGCTCTGTAACAGCATGCAGCAGAATTTCAGAGGGATGTGCTTCAGCCTTTTGCAGTTGCTGTCCCTGGGTGTTTGCCATCCCTTTAGCACCTGACTCCTCCATGGCTTTGTCCATGGTTTTATTGTGTGGTCAGTTGGGGTTTTTAATTACTGGGCCTTTGGAATGAGCAAACTTCATCCCCTCACTTCCCTTCTCACACCAACAGTTCCTGAGACCACTGCAAACACTGCTGATGTGTTCCTGCCACTTGTTTCCTACCTGCTTACTGTTCCAGGGTAGCTTTTCCTTTTGAATCCTCTCTGGCTATGGTGCAGGCTTGGTGCAAATGGAAGCACAACACTAGCCAGGCACCAGTGGTGTCCCCCAGGGATCAGTGCTGGGCCCAATCCTATCCAATATCTTTATTGATGATCTACATGAGAGGATTGAGTCCATCAGCAGTGAATTTGCAGCTGACACCAAGCTGGGGAACAGGAGTTGAGCTGTTAGAGGGTAGGAGAGCTCTGCAGAGGGACCTTGCCAGGCTGGGCAGATGGGCAGAGGCCAACAGGATGGCACTGAACAAGGCCAAGTGCCAGGGGCTGCACTTTGGTCACAGCAACCCCAGGCAGTGCTACAGGCTGGCTTCAGGGTGGCTGAGAGCAGCCAGGCAGAGAGGGACCTGGGGGTAGTGGTTGAGAGCAGCTGAACAGGAGCCAGCAGTGTGCCCAGAGGGCCAAGAAGGCCAAGGGCATCCTGGCCTGCATCAGGAAGAGTGTGGCCAGCAGGAGCAGGGAAGTCCTTGTGCCCTGTGCTCAGCACTGCTTAGGCCACACCTGGAGTCCTGTGTCCAGTTCTGGGCTCCTGAGGTTAGGAAAGAGGTTGAGCTGCTGGAAGGTGTCCAGAGAAGGGCAAGAAAGCTGGGGAGGGGTCTGGAGCACAGCCCTGGGAGGAGAGGCTGAGGGAGCTGGGGTTGCTTAGCCTGGAGCAGAGGAGGCTGAGGGGAGACCTTCTTGCTCTCTGCAACTCCCTGCAGGGAGGTTGTAGCCAGGTGGGGGTTGGTCTCCTCTCCCAGGCACCCAGCCCCAGAACAAGAGGCCATTCTGTGACATTCTCTTCTGTAGCCTCTTCCACATTCTTCTGAAGTCCCTAAATCCTGGTTTCTTGCAGGAATAAACACCTTGACAAAGACAGCCTGGGAGAGGCTCAAGTGTTTAGAAAGCTCCCTACACCTTTTCATGTTCCCTCACCATGACCCCATGGTTAAATTTCAAGGCACCTCAGCCTTGGACAGAGGTTTTGCTTCCAACCTTTCAGCTCTTAGAAGTGAGCTGCTTCTTTCCTTGAGCTGCTCCAAATGGCTGCTGCTTTGATGTCACAGAATCACAGAACTGTCAGGGTTGGAAGGGACCTCAAGGCTCAGCCAGCTCCAACCCCCCTGCCATGGGCAGGGACACCTCACACCACAGCAGGTTGCTCACAGCCACCTCCAGCCTGGCTGCAAACACCTCCAGGCAGGAGGCTGCCACCACCTCTCTGGGCAACCTGTGCCAGGCTCTCACCTGCCCATTGTGCCCTGTTTGCTGGCCACATGAAGTTTAGAGCTAACAAATGCAACTCTCTCTCTCACTTCCTGACTGTCTCACTTGCTTTCTAGGTCTCCTCTCTTCCTTTGTGGAGGTGGAGTCCATCAAGAGGCACTTCAAAAGCCGCCTGGTGGGCACCGTCCTGAATGGTTACCTGTGCCTGAGGAAGCTGGTGGTGCAGAGGACAAAGCTGATTGATGAAACCCAGGACATGCTGCTGGAGATGCTGGAGGATATGACCACAGGTACAACCCACCATAATAATAACCTCCATAAATCCACAGTCTGGGCCAAGCAGGGTGAAAAGCAGGCAGAGCTGTTTGAAAAGGCTGCTGTGGTGAAGAGGTTTTCTCTCTCATGGCTTGGACCTTCCAGGGGTTGCATTTGGCACAGAAAAAGTCAGTTGACCTCATTGTGGCCTTCCAGTATCTGAAGGGGGCCTACAGGAAGGCTGGGGAAGGACTGCTCAGGATCTCAGGTAGTGATAGGACTAGGGGGAATGGAATGAAGCTGGAGGTGGGGAGATTGAGGCTGGAGGGGAGGAGGAAGTTCTTCCCCATGAGAGTGGTGAAGCCCTGGAATGGGTTGTCCAGGGAGGTGGTTGGGGCCCTGTCCCTGGAGGTGTTTAAGGCCAGGCTGGATGAGGCTGTGGCCAGGCTGATCTAGTGTGGGGTGTCCCTGCCCATGGCAGGGGGGTTGGAACTGGATGATGCTTGTGGTCCCTTCCCACCCTGACTGATACTGTGATACTATGAATAACATTCCTGGAGTTGTCTCTTTGTTTCCCAGGAGTTTAAACCCTCTCCTTTTATGGGGTTGCTTTATTGCAGCCCAGGGGTTCCCCTGGCAAACACAACATAGAGCCATAGAATCAGTAAGGTTGGAAAAGACCTCAGAGATCATCAAGTCCAAGCTGTCACCCAACACCTCCTGACTAATAAACCATGGCTCCAAGTGCCACATCCAATCCCCTCTTGAACACCTCCAGGGACAGGGACTCCACCACCTCCCTGGGCAGCACATTCCAATGGCCAACCTCTCTTGCTGGGAAGAACTTTCTCCTCACATCCAGCCTAAACCTCCCCTGGCACAGCTTGAGACTGTGGCCTCTAACATGAAGTAGTCTTTTATCTTTTGAGTCCTGTGGCCAGTTCTGGGCCTCTCAATTCAAGAAGGACATTGAAACACTTGAATGTGTCCAGAGAAGGGCAGCAAAGCTGGGGAGGGGTCTGGAGCACAGCCCTGGGAGGAGAGGCTGAGGGAGCTGGGGTTGCTTAGCCTGCAGAAGAGGAGGCTCAGGGGAGACCTTCTTGCTCTCTCCAACTCCCTGAAGAGAGGTTGGAGCCAGGTGGGGGTTGGTCTCTTCTCCCAGGCAGCCAGCCCCAGAACAAGAGGACACAGTCTGAAGCTGTGCCAGGGGATGTTTAGGCTGGAGGTGAGGAGAAAGTTCTTCCCAGCAAGAGAGATTGGCCATTGGGATGTGCTGCCCAGGGAGGTGGTGGAGTCCCCATCCCTGGAGGTGTTCAAGAGGGACTTGGATGTGGCACTTGGAGCCATGGTTTAGTTGATCAGATGGTGCAGGGTGATAAGTTGGACTTGCTGAGCTCTGAGGTCTTTTCCAACCTGGCTGGTTCTGTGATCTTTGAAGCAGTGGATCTGCAGAAGAAACAGGGCATCCAGTAGAATAGAATTAACCAGGTTGAAAGAGACCTTTGAGATGATCAAGTCCATCCTATCACCCAACACCATCTGATCAACTAAACCATGGCACCAAGCACCCCATCCAGACTCTTCCTAAACACCTCCAGGGATGGGGACTCCACCACCTCCCTGGGCAGCACATTCCCATGGCCAATCTCTCTTGCTGGGGAGGACTTCTTCCTCACCTCCAGCCTAAAAGGCCGCCACACCCAAGCATGGTGCATGTTGTGGAGGGATTTGTAGTGCAGCCTGAGTTACAGTGGAACCTGGAGAGCTGACTCCTGCCTGTTTGTTGTTCATTTAATACTTGTGTTCCCTGGCAGGCACAGAATCTGAAACCAAAGCCTTCATGGCAGTGTGCATAGAGACTGCAAAGCGTTACAGCCTTGATGACTACAGGACTCCAGTCTTCATCTTTGAGAGGCTCTGCAGCATCATCTACCCTGTGAGTACAGAGGGGGCTGTGTGCCATGCCTTCTGGAGGTCACCTCCTTAAACAGGAGTCCAAAAAGCCAACTGTGTGAGACAGTGATTTCATGTTGGGCAGTTTGGAGCTGCAGCAGTGGGATATCCCCTTTGGGGCTGTGTTGTCCAGGCTGCCTGCTGTGGCATGCTCTGGGCACAAAAGCAGAACCACTGTGGGCTGTCACATGCTGAGGCTCACTGAATGACACAAGACATCTGCTTGGTGAGACCTCACCTCCAATCCTGCCTCCAGTTGTGGTGTCCCCAGCAGCAGAAGTACACAGAACTGCTGGAAGAGTCCAGAGGAGGCTCCCTGTGCAGTGCCCTCAGAGGGAAGGGTTGCTGTGCAAGGCAAGATGGACACTGTGTCCACACTGGACACTACCTTCAGTTCTGGTGTGCCCAGCAGAAGAAGTACACAGAGCTGCTGGGAGAGTCCAGTGGAGGCTCCCTGTGTCCCCCCAGAAGCACAGTGCAGTGCCCTCAGAGGGAAGGGTTGCTGTGCAAGGCAAGATGGACACTGTGTCCAGTGTGGACACTGCCTCCAGTGCTGGTGTCCCCAGCAGAATAAGTACACAGAGCTGCTGGGAGAGTCCAGAGGAGGCTCCCTGTGCAGTGCCCTCAGAGGGAAGGGTTGCTGTGCAAGGCAAGATGGACACTGTGTCCAGTGTGGACACTGCCTCCAGTGCTGGTGTGTCCAGTGTGGACACTGCCTCCAGTGCTGGTGTGCCCAGCAGAAGAAGTACACAGAGCTGCTGGAAGAGTCCAGAGGAGGCTCCCTGTGTAGTGCCCTCAGAGGGAAGGGTTGCTGTGCAAGACAAGAGGAACACTGTGTCCAGTGTGGACACTGCCTCCAGTGCTGGTGTGCCCAGCAGAAGAAGTACACAGAGCTGCTGGAGACAGTCCAGAGGAGGCTCCCTGTGCAGTGCCCTCAGAGGGAAGGGTTGCTGTGCAAGGCAAGATGGACACTGTGTCCAGTGTGGACACTGCCTCCAGTGCTGGTGTCCCCAGCAGAAGGACATAGGAATGTTGGAAGGAGTCCAGAGGAGGCCACAAAGATGATCCAAAGGCTGGAGCAGGTCTGCTGTGAGGACAGGCTGAGGGAGCTGGGGATGTGCAGCATGGAGAGAAGACTCCAGGGGGACCTCAGAGCTGCCTGCCAGTACCTGAAGGGATTCTGCAGGAAAGCTGCAAAGGGACCTTTCCTGAGGGTGTCTGGAGACAGGCCAAGGGGGAATGGTTTGAAGCTGAGGCAGAGCAGGGTTAGAGTGGAGCTGAGAAAGAAGCTCTTCAGTATGAGGTTAGTGAGACTCTGGAACTGGTTGCCCAGAGAGGCTGTGGATGCTTTCTCCCTGGGGGTGTTGAAGGCCAGGTTGGCTGAGGCCTTGAGCAGCTGAGTCTGGTTGAGAGGTTGGAGCAGATGATCTCTGAGGTCCCTTCCAACCTGAGCCATTCTGGGATCTGTGTTACTGGGCAGCAGGATGCAGCAGGTGAGGGAGGCTCTGAATGCTTAGGGCTGTCTCATCACTTGCTGCAATGAAAATGCAGCCCTGGGAGTGTGGTTAAGAAGAAGCTCACTGTGTCTGTGCTGCTGTTCTTTAGGAGGAGAATGAAGTGACTGAGTTCTTTGTAACTCTGGAGAAAGATCCCCAGCAGGAGGACTTCTTACAGGGCAGGATGCCAGGGAATCCCTACAGCAGTAATGAGCCTGGCATTGGGCCACTCATGAGGGACATCAAGAACAAGATCTGTCAGGACTGTGACCTGGTAGCTCTGCTGGAGGATGACAGTGGCATGGAGGTGAGTATGTGGATTTCTTGCACACCAGGGCTGCCACTTCCAGGCAGCTGGGAGGGTGAGGCAACCTGAGCTTGTTCTCTGACCTCTTTGTGTTCTCCCTTTCAGCTTTTGGTGAACAATAAGATCATCAGTTTGGATCTGCCTGTGGCTGAGGTCTACAAGAAGGTGTGGTGTCCCACTAATGAGGTGTGTGTTACCTTCAGGGGTGTTCCCAGCACAAAGCAGCTGTCCCTTGATAGCAGCAAAGCAAAGAAAGGAAGAGAAGGAAACTCTCACCCGAGGCAGGGTTTATACTCTGGCACATAAATCACTGGCACAGGTTGCCCAGGGAGGTGGTGGAAGCCTCCTGCCTGGAGGTGTCTGCAGCCAGGCTGGATGTGGCTGTGAGCAACCTGCTGTGGTGTGAGGTGTCCCTGCCCATGGCAGGGGGGTTGGAGCTGGCTGAGCCTTGAGGTCCCTTCCAGCCCTGACAGTTGCATGATTCCAATTGCTTAGCACCTTTTTGTGCTCTCTTAGGGTAGATCTTTAACCTAATTTGTGATATAAAGGATTTAGAGGGACCTTGAGAGGCTGGACAGATGGGCAGAATGCAATGGTATGAGATTGAACACATCCAAGTGTCAGGTGCTGCACATTGGCCACAACAACCCCAGGCAGTGCTGCAGGCTGGGGTCAGAGTGGCTGAGAGCAGCCAGGCAGAGAGGGACCTGGGGGTAGTGGTGGATGGTAGGCTGAACATGAGCCAGCAGTGTGCCCAGGTGGCCAAGAAGGCCAAAGGCATCCTGGCCTGCATCAGGAAGCGTGTGGCCAGCAGGAGCAGGGAAGTCCTTGTGCCCTGTGCTCAGCACTGCTTAGGCCACACCTGGAGTCCTGTGTCCAGTTCTGGGCTCCTCAGGTTAAGAAGGACATTGAGAGACTTGAAGGTGTCCAGAGAAGGGCAAGAAAGCTGGGGAGGGGTCTGGAGCACAGCCCTGGGAGGAGAGGCTGAGGGAGCTGGGGTTGCTTAGCCTGCAGAAGAGGAGGCTCAGGGGAGACCTTCTTGCTCTCTCCAACTCCCTGCAGGGAGGTTGGAGCCAGGTGGGGGTTGGTCTCCTCTCCCAGGCAAACAGAACAAGAGGCCACAGTCTCAAGCTGTGCCATGGGAGGTTCAGGCTGGATGTTAGGAAGAAATTCTTCCCAGCAAGAGAGATTGGCCATGGGAATGTGCTGCCCAGGGAGGTGGTGGAGTCCCCATCCCTGGAGGTGTGTAGGAGGAGCCTGGATGGGGTGCTTGGTGCCATGGCTTAGTTGATCAGATGGTGCTGGGGGATAGGTTGGACTTGATGATCTCAAAGGTCTTTTCCAACCTGGTTTGTTCTGTTCTGTTCTGTTCTGTTCTAAAAGCACATGCTGGGTAGTTACCAGACTCCAGAGCTGCCTTTTTGAGCACCAAACCTTCTTACATTCCTTTGGGGAAAGAGCTGAGCCTTGTGGCTCTGCCTTTCAGAGCCCATTTCCCACTCCCATCTGCAAGTGCCACTTTGATGTGTGTGTGTGTGTGCAACCAGACAGGGACACCAGATTGCTCCAGCAATCTGTGCTCCAGAGAGGAGCCCAAGGTATTTATGCAGGGAGAGCAGCCAGCATCTCTCTCCCATGTCACTTTGTGCCTCTGCTCTTGTGCTTTTCCTGATGGAATCTTCAGAACCTGGCAGATTTCAGCTTCCCACTTGGCTTTTAATAGTTTGTACTGCAGAATCACCAACTGCTGGGGGGGTGGGGAGGGGTTGGAAGTGACCCAGTAAAGCAGGATCAGCTTGAGATGAAGAGTTTGAATTGAATTGAATTTGAATTGAATCTAGCCAGGGAGATTAGAGGGAACACTAAGAACTTTTACAGGTATATTAATGGGAAGAAGAAGACTAGGGAAGGTGTGGGCCCCCTCAGAAAGGAAAATGGTGACATGGTCACAAGTGATGAGGAAAAGGCTGAGGTACTTAATAACTTCTTTACCTCAGTCTTCACTGCAAGGGCCTCTAGCCACACTCCTGACGTTATGGAAGTCAAAGCCAGGGACGGGGAGGAAGAACTGCCCATTGTGAGTGCAGATCAGGTTCGTGATCATCTGAAGAACCTGAAAGTGTTCAAGTCCATGGGACCCGACGGGATACACCCACGGGTACTGAGAGAACTGGCAGATGAGGTTGCTAAACCCCTCTCTATTATATTTCAAAAGTCATGGCAATCTGGTGAAGTCCCCACGGACTGGAAAAGGGGAAACATTGCCCCCATCTTCAAAAAGGGTAAGAAGGAGGAACCAGGGAACTACAGGCCAGTCAGTCTCACCTCTGTGCCTGGAAAGATCATGGAGCAGATCCTCCTGGAGTCACTACTCGCTCAAAAGAATAGTGAAGAGGTGATTGGGAACAGTCAGCATGGCTTTGCCAAGGGCAAATCCTGCCTGACCAACCTGGTGGCCTTCTATGAGCAGGTGACAACATTAATCGATGAGGGGCGAGCAACTGATGTCATTTACCTGGACCTGAGCAAAGCCTTTGACACTGTCCCGCACCACATCCTGGTCTCCAGGCTGGTGACACATGGGTGTGATGGGTGGACCACTAGATGGATAAGGAACTGGCTTGATGGCTGCACCCAGAGAGTGGCTGTCAATGGGTCCATGTCCCAGTGGAGGCCAGGGACAAGCGGAGTCCCTCAGGGATCAGTCCTGGGACCTGTCTTGTTCAACATCTTTGTGGGTGCCATGGACAGTGGCATTGAGTGCACCCTCAGCAAGTTTGCTGATGACACCAAGCTGTGTGGTGCAGCAGACACGCTGGAGGGAAGGGAGGCCATCCAGAGGGACCTTGACAGGCTGGAGAGGTGGGCACAAGCCAAGCTCATGAAGTTCAATAAGAGCAAGTGCAGGGTCCTGCATCTGGGTCGAGGCAATCCCAGGCACAAATACAGGCTGGGCAGTGACTGGCTGGAAAGTAGCCCTGAGGAGAGAGACTTGGGGGTGCTGGTGGACAAAAAGCTCAATATGAGCTCTCAATGTGCACTTGCAGCCCGCAAAGCCAATCAGACCCTGGGCTGCATCAGGAGAAGTGTGGCTAGCAGGTCGAGGGAGGTGATCCTCCCCCCCTACTCAGCCCTGGTGAGACCCCATCTGGAGTACTGTGTCCAGTTCTGGAGTCCCTATTACAAGAGGGATGTGGAGGTGCTGGAACGTGTCCAGAGAAGGGCCACGAGGATGATCAGAGGGCTGGAGCACCTCTCCTATGAGAGCAGACTGAAGGAGTTGGGGCTGTTCAGTCTGCAGAAGAGAAGGCTCCGAGGTGACCTAATTGTGGCCTTCCAGTATCTGAAGGGGGCCTACAGGAAGGCTGGGGAAGGACTTCTCAGGATGTCAGGTAGTGATAGGACTAGGGGGAATGGAATGAAGCTGGAGGTGGGGAGATTCAGGCTAGATGTGAGGAGGAGGTTCTTCACCATGAGAGTGGTGAGACCCTGGAATGGGTTGTCCAGGGAGGTGGTCAAGGCCCCGTCCCTGGGGATGTTTAAGAGCAGGCTGGATGAGGCTCTGGCCAGCCTGATCTAGTGTGGGGTTTCCCTGCCCATGGCAGGGGGGTTGGAACTAGATGATCCTTGTGGTCCCTTCCAACCCTGAATGAAACTATGAAACTATGAAATGAACCCCACACAGTCTTAAGGGACCAGTCCACCACGTCACAGTAAGCTTGTTGCAGAGGGGGTGTGGGCCAGGCCAAGCTTTTCCCTTCACTTTCTTGTAGCCACCAAAATGAATTCCCACTGACAAGGAATCATAGAACCCTTTAGGCTGGAAAAGACCTCCAAGATCCAACCATTATCATAGAATCAATAAGGTTGGAAGAGACCTCAGAGATCAGCAAGTCCAAGCTGTCACCCAAGACCTCCTGACTACTAAACCGTGGCACCAAGTGCCACGTCCAATCCCCTCTTAGCCCAGCACTGCCACATCTGCTCTTAAACCACGTGCCTCAGCTCCACATCTGCGTGGCTTTTAAGGCTCTCCAGGGATGATGACCCAGCCACTCCCCTGGGCAGGCTCTTCCAGGGCTTGATAGCCCTTTTGGGTGGGGGGAAATGGTTCCTCATGTCCAAACCTCAGGCTGAGTCTTGTGTGTTACAAATACAGTCTCCAGAGGCACAGCAGGTAGCACTTGAGATCATAAAGGAAGCAAAGAACATTGATTTGCCCAGTTTCATGGAATCATGGCATGGCTTCAGTTGGAAGGGGCCTTCAAGATCATCCAGTTCTAACTCCCTGCCATGGACACCTCCTCATTTGCTCTTGGGCTGTGCTGGTCTGTGACTGCAAGTTCAGTTTCCTGAGGCCATTTGCTTGCTGTGCTTGAGGGGAGGGATTCAGAGTGCCTGGTGTCTGTGGATTGTGGTAGGGGGAATGGTTCTGCTCAAACTCTGAAGTCCCAAAGCCTTCTGTCCTGCAAAGATCAAGGCCAAAGCTGTGTGACAGAGATCATTCTTTTCAGCAAGGTGCCAGATTCATTAGGAGACTGATCCCAGTCTGTGCCTTGTGATTTGACCTCTGCTGAAGGGAGTTGGTGGTAGGTGCTGCCCCTCCTGCTTGGAGCAGCAGCGTGCCAGTCCTGTGAGACTCAAAATGGTTTGGGTTGGAAGAGACCTTCAAGATCATCCAGTTCCAACCCCCCTGCCGTGGGCAGGGACACCTCCCACCAGCCCAGGCTGCTCAAGGCCTCATCCAGCCTGGCCTTGAACCCCTCCAGGCAGGAGGCATCCACAGCCTCCCTGGGCAGCCTGTGCCAGTGTCTCCCCACCCTCGCTCTCCAGCATGTCTTCCTTCAGCCCATTCCCTCATCCTGTCACTCACTACCAGCCCTTGCCGATGCAGAGCTGAGCTCTCAGGCTGCCGAGCTGCCGGTGGAAGGCAGAGCTCGCTCAGCATCCTGCCTGTGAGCAGCTTTCAGCTGTCTCCCTTTGTCTGCCCCTCCGCCGCGCCGCAGCTCAGCCTTCCCTGGGAGCTAGACAGGCTCACAAGGGAGCAACCTCAGGCCCCTTTTTGTTTCCCTTGTCTCCTTTCTGTTGTTCATCTGCCGTTTTACCAGGGCCCCTGCGGTGTTAATTGCTGGTCTCTAGCGTGGCCTTTGAGCAGCTCTTCCCCCCGGGGGCTTTTCCCCCTCTGCTTCGGTATTTGCTGTGACATTAAGCGCTGCTTATTCCCCATTAGGGCTTAAGCAGGCTCCCTGACAGGTTTTCTCTCACCAGCTCTCCTGCTCCCAAATCTGGGATTTCTCTTTTTCTGCCTGCTTTAGGGTTTTTTTTTTTCCCCTTTCTTTCATTCATAGCCAGGGATTAGAATGGGAAGTTTAGTGCCAGGCTGGCAGCATTGCCACGGGGAAACACCGCTGCAGAACTAGCCCCCCCCAAAGACAAAGACAGGTGGGGGTTGGCTCTTCAGTGGGGTTGGCTCTTCAGTGGGGTTGGCTTGGCAGTGGGGTTGGCTTGGCAGTGGGGTTGGCTCTGCAGTGAGGTTGGCTTTGCAGTGGGGTTGGCTTTGCAGTGGGGTTGGCTCTTCAGTGGGGTTGGATGCTCAGTGGGGTTGGCTCTTCAGTGGGGTTGGCTTGGCAGTGGGGTTGGCTTGGCAGTGGGGTTGGCTTGGCAGTGGGGTTGGCTCTGCAGTGAGGTTGGCTTTGCAGTGGGGTTGGCTTTGCAGTGGGGTTGGCTGCTCAGTGGGGTTGGCTGCTCAGTGGGGTTGGCTGCTCAGTGGGGTTGGCTGCTCAGTGGGGTTGGATGCTCAGTGGGGTTGGATGCTCAGTGGGGTTGGATGCTCAGTGGGGTTGGCTCTTCAGTGGGGTTGGCTCTGCAGTGGGGTTGGCTCTGCAGTGGGGTTGGCTTTCAGTGGGGTTGGCTTTTCAGTGGGGTTTGGCTTTTCAGTGGGGTTGGCTCTTCAGTGGGGTTGGCTCTTCAGTGAGGTTGGCTTTGCAGTGGGGTTGGCTTTGCAGGGGGGTTAGCTCTTCAGTAGGGTTGGCTCTGCAGTGGGGTTTGGCTTGGCAGTGGGGTTGCCTTTTCAGTGGGGTTGGCTCTTCAGTGGGGTTGGCTCTTCAGTGGGGTTGGCTCTTCAGTGGGGTTGGCTCGGCAGTGGGGTTGGCTCGGCAGTGGGGTTTGGCTTGGCAGTGGGGTTTGGCTTGGCAGTGGGGTTGGCTTTGCAGTGGGGTTGGCTTTGCAGTGGGGTTGGCTCTGCAGTGGGGTTGGCTTTCAGTGGGGTTGGCTTGGCAGTGGGGTTTGCTCTTCAGTGGGGTTGGCTTTGCAGTGGGGTTGGCTTTGCAGTGGGGTTGGCTTTGCAGTGAGGTTGGCTTTGCAGTGAGGTTGGCTTTGCAGTGGGGTTGGCTTTGCAGTGGGGTTGGCTTTGCAGTGGGGTTGGCTTTGCAGTGGGGTTGGTTTTGCAGTGGGGTTGGCTTGGCAGTGGGGTTGCCTTTTCAGTGGGTTTGGCTTTTGAGTGGGGTTTGGCTTTTCAGTGGGGTTGGCCTCTTCAGGGAGGTTGCCATTTCAGTGGGGTTGGCTTTGCAGTGGGGTTGGCTTGTCAGTGGGGTTGGCTTTGCAGTTGGTTTGGCTCTTCAGTGGGGTTGGCTCCATCCTTTTAGCTTACTGAAAGCTCATTAAATTGCCTTTTACTCCTCCTCTTCTCTTTTCCATCCTTGTAGATCTTATCTGTTTGCAAACAGCCAATTAGCCTTTCCTCCTTTCCCTGGCCTGTGCCTGCTCCCTGTGTTCCCCCAGGAGCACAGTGCAGTGCCCTCAGAGGGAAGGGTTGCTGTGCAAGACGAGATGGACACTGTGTCCAGTGTGGACACTGTCTTCAGTTCTGGTGTCCCCAGCAGAAGAAGTCATAGGAGTGTTGGAGGGAGGCCACAGAGATGATCCAAGGGCTGGAGCAACTCTGCTATGAGGATAGGTAGAGGGAGCTGGGGGTGTGCAGCATGGAGAGAAGACTCCAGGGGGACCTCAGAGCTGCCTGCCAGTACCTGAAGGGATCCTACAGGAAGGCTGCAGAGGGACTTTTCCTGCGGGTGTCTGGAGACAGGACAAGGGGAGTGGTTTGAAGCTGAGGCAGAGCAGGGTTAGAGTGGAGCTGAGGAAGAAGCTCTTCAGTATGAGGGTGGTGAGACACTGGAACTGGTTGCTCAGGGAGGTTCTGGATTGCCTTCTCCCTGGGGGTGTTGAAGGCCAGGTTGGCTGAGGCCTTGAGCAGCTGAGTCTGGTTGAGAGGTGTCCCTGGCCATGGCAGGGGAGTTGGGAGCAGACGATCTCTGAGGTCCTTTCCAACCTGAGCCATTCTAGGATTCCTCAGCTAGATCTCTCAGTGGGCTGAAGGACACTGGGGGAGGAGATATAAGGAGGAAGAGACTCTCTGTTACCAGCCTGCCCATCCAAAGAGCAGTGCCAGCAGCAGGTGGCCAGCCCAGAGGGTGAGCTGTTGGTGTTTTTGCAGGTGGTGGCTTCACTGCTGCTGTTCATTCACCTCAGGGAGGGGAGAATGAGGGAGTGTAAGATTCCTCTGTGCTCCCCTCTGCAGGAGGGGCAGTGTCCACAGAGGTGGAGGTGATGGAGTGCTCTGCTCTCTTGCAGGGGGAGCCCATGAGGATCATCTACCGCATGCGAGGGCTGCTGGGAGATGCCACCGAGGAGTTCATCGAGTCCCTGGACTCCACCACTGGTAAGGCATTTGGCTGCTGAAAGCTGGGATTGGATTGGAGAGCTGAGCTTTGCTGCAGAGCACTGACACCATCATCCTTACAGCAGGGAGCTTAAACTTGATTGACATTGCTTCTGCTACCTGCTTCACCCAGAGTGGAGGAGGATTTTCACAGCCCTTCAGGTCTGGGCTTTAGCTGGCAGCACTGACATGGCACAGGCACCATTCTGCCTGTCCCTCCTTCCTGTTCCTGCTCAGATGGCACAGGAACCATGCTGCCTGTCCCTCCTTCCTGTTCCTGCTCAGATGACACAGGAACCATTCTGCCTGTCCCTATTCCAGCTCAGATGGCACAGGACCCATTCTGCCTGTCCCTTCTCCCTATTCCAGCTCAGATGGCACAGGACCCATTCTGCCTGTCCCTATTCCTGCTCAGGTGACACAGGCACCATTCTGCCTGTCCCTATTCCTGCTCAGGTGACACAGGCACCATTCTGCCTGTCCCTATTCCTGCTCAGATGGCACAGGCACCATTCTGCCTGTCCCTATTCCTGCTCAGATGGCACAGGCACCATTCTGCCTGTCCCTATTCCTGCTCAGATGGCACAGGAACCATTCTGCCTGTCCCTATTCCTGCTCAGATGGCACAGGAACCATTCTGCCTGTCCCTATTCCTGCTCAGATGGCACAGGACCCATTCTGCCTGTCCCTTCTCCCTATTCCAGCTCAGATGGCACAGGACCCATTCTGCCTGTCCCTATTCCTGCTCAGGTGACACAGGCACCATTCTGCCTGTCCCTATTCCTGCTCAGATGGCACAGGAACCATTCTGCCTGTCCCTATTCCAGCTCAGATGGCACAGGACCCATTCTGCCTGTCCCTTCTCCCTATTCCAGCTCAGATGGCACAGGACCCATTCTGCCTGTCCCTGTTCCAGCTCAGATGGCACAGGCACCATTCTGCCTGTCCCTATTCCTGCTCAGGTGGCACAGGCACCATTCTGCCTGTCCCTATTCCTGCTCAGGTGGCACAGGCACCATTCTGCCTGTCCCTATTCCTGCTCAGGTGACACAGGCACCATTCTGCCTGTCCCTATTCCTGCTCAGGTGACACAGGAACCATTCTGCCTGTCCCTATTCCTGCTCAGGTGGCACAGGGACCATTCTGCCTTCCCCTTCTCCCTATTCCAGCTCAGAATTCTTCTCCAGTTCTTTCCAGCTGAAGTGATTTGACCTGATGGAAAACATGTCCCACCCTACCCTCCATTTTCCTTCACTGCTTCATCCCCTGTGGGCTTCATGACCTTGCCATCTTGTGCTTCCTCCTTCTCCTCATGCTCTGTGTCTGCCCTGTAGATGAAGAGGAGGATGAGGAAGAAGTTTACAAGATGGCAGGTGTCATGGCCCAGTGTGGAGGCTTGGAGTGCATGCTCAACAGGCTGACTGGGATCAAGGACTTCAAGCAAGGCCGGCACCTCCTAACTGTGAGTCTCAGCTGCAGCTCTTTGGGATCAAGAGTTCTGGGAGGGGAAATGCCCCCAGCTGTTAGTGCTGCTGAGTTGTCTGCCTTGGGTTGTACTGTTGGAGCAGAGGTTTCAGTTCACTGATGGGCTAAAATCTGAGTAATTTCCCTCTCTCCCCTCTCCCATCCCTCATGGTTAACAATTCCTTGCAAAGGCTTTGAAGAAGCTGAGGAGGTGGTGAGGCTTAAATGCTGCCTTCCTAGAGGGATTTTTTTCTGCCTTGACCTTGCTGTGAAAACCAAAGCTGCCCTAATCATAGGATCCCAGGCTAGTTTGAGGTGGAAGGGACCTCCAGAGGCCATCTAGTCCAACCCCTGTTGATAGTGGTCTCAAACCCCAGCTGGTGCTTTGCCCCAGGCATCTGGATAGTGCCTTTGTTCCCTCAGGGGCTTTCAGTATTCAGCAAAATCCTCCTCCTGGTTCTGAAGGCCCTGCAGAGAAGACATTCTCTGTGCCTTGCAGGTGCTGCTGAAACTCTTCAGCTACTGTGTGAAGGTGAAGATAAATCGCCAGCAGTTGGTCAAGCCGGAGATGAACACTCTGAACGTCATGCTGGGAACCCTTAACTTGGTAAGGAGCCCCTGGGGCTTGCCAAAGTCTCACCCATCGACTCCAGGGGCTGGAAATTGCTCCTCCCTCTCAGACTGCCTCGGGACAGCTGCAGGAGGTCTCCAATGCTGCTGGCCTGGCACTGCAAATCGGTGGCCATTGCTTCTCTGTTAGGGAGCAGGAGCGTGGGGGTCACTTCAACCACTTGCTGCTGCTGCAGTAACTGCTGCCAGCTTAGGATGGAATCACAGAATCAATAAGGTTGGGAAAAGACCTCAGAGATCAGCAAGTCCAACCTATCACCCAACACCTCCTGACTAGCTAAACCATGGCTCCAAGTGCCACAGCCAATCCCCTCTTGAACACCTCCAGGGATGGGGACTCCACCACCTCCCTGGGCAGCACATTCCCCCTGGCCAATTCCTCTTGCTGGGAAGAACTTTCTCCTCACCTCCAGCCTAAACCTCCCCTGGCACAGCTTGAGACTGTGTCCTCTTGTGCTGGGTGCCAGGGAGAAGAGACCAACCCCCACCTGGCTCCAACTTCCCTTCAGGCAGTTGGAGAGAGCAAGAAGGTCTCCCCTGAGCCTCCTCTTCTCCAGGCTAAGCAACCCCAGCTCCCTCAGCCTCTCCTCCCAGGGCTGTGCTCCAGACCCCTCCCCAGCTTTCTTGCCCTTCTCTGGACACCTTCAAGTCTCTCAATGTCCTTCTTAAGTTGAGGAGCCCAGAGCTGGACACAGGACTCCAGGTGTGGCCTAAACAGTGCTGAGCACGGGGCACAAGGACTTCCCTGCTCCTGCTGGTCACACTATTTCTGATCTCCTCCAGGCTCTGGTGGCTGAGCAGGAAAGTAAGGACAGTGGAGGAGCAGCAGTGGCAGAACAAGTGCTCAGTATCATGGAGATCATACTGGATGAGTCCAACGCAGAACCTCTGAGCGAGGACAAGGTGAGTGAGTGCCTGGGGCTGGAGGCACCAATGGAAATGCTGTGTGGCATTCAGGGCTTGCAGATGTCTCCTTGCAGAGATGCTGAGCTCCAGGAGCTTGCAGAGCTGTGCTGAGTGGCAGTCTAACCCTTGTTATGCTTGCTGGCATGTCTTGGCAGGCTGTGGAGGTAGGGCAGTGCCCTGCACCCAAAGCACTGCAAGGCTTCTTTGGGATGATCTTGCACAGTCAGGGTGGGGGTTTATTAGGCACTGCTTGGATCCCATCCTTGCTGCTTTGGGCCACAGGCCAGTGAGAGACAAGAAAAGGCACAGCTCTGCCTTTGTTTTTGGAGTGTTTTGGTACATGTTGAAAACATGATTGGCTTTTTCCAGTTAATTGAGGATGAAAACAATACCTCAGCAGCACTGAGCCTGAGAAGAGTTTCTTGGTCATCTTCTGAGGCTGCTGCTGGATAGGAATGTGATGTCCTTTGGGCTAGGATTATTAGAGCTTTTGGCTAGAAAATCAGTGAGTAGCAAGTGGAAGAAGCCAGTTGTCAGCTGGAGGAGTTAGAACCGTGGAATCCTACAACTGTTTGGGCTGAGAAAGCCCTTTAAGATCATTGAGTCCAACCAGCAACCTAACACCACTGTGGCCACTGAACCATGTCCCACAGTACCATGGCCACAGGTTTCTTCAACCCCTCCAGGGATGGGGACTCCACCACCTCCCTGGGCAGCCTGTGCCAATGCCTGAGCACTCTTGCAGGGAAGAAATTCCTCCTCATGTCCAACCTAAACCCCCCTAGCACAATTTCAGACCATTTCCTCTCATTCTGTCACCTGATACAGGGAGAAGAGACCAACCCCCACCTCACTCCAGACTCCTTTCAGTGTGTTGTGTAGAGCAATGAGGTCTCCCCTCGGCCTCCTCTTCTCCAGAGTGAACAAGTCCAGGTCCCTCAGCCATTCCACAAGAGGCAGAGTTTTGCTCTTCTCCAGGCTGCCTTAGGAGGGCCTGGACTGGAGCAGAGTTTTGCTCTTGGCAGGGGCTGGACTGGAGCAGAGTTTTGCTCCCCCCAGGCTGCCTTACCAGGGGCTGGACTGGAACAGAGTTTTGCTCTCCCCCAGGCTGCCTAACCAGGAGCTAGGCTGGAGCAGAGTTTTGCCCTTAGCAGGGGCTGGACTGGAGCAGAGTTTTGCCCTTAGCAGGGGCTGGACTGGAGCAGAGTTTTGCCCTTAGCAGGGGCTGGACTGGAGCAGAGTTTTGCTCTTAGCAGGGGCTGGACTGGAGCAGAGTTTTGCTCTTAGCAGGGGCTGGACTGGAGCAGAGTTTTGCCCTTAGCAGGGGCTAGACTGGAGCAGAGTTTTGCTCTTAGCAGGGGCTGGACTGGAGCAGAGTTTTGCCCTTAGCAGGGGCTGGACTGGAGCAGAGTTTTGCCCTTAGCAGGGGCTGGACTGGAGCAGAGTTTTGCCCTTAGCAGGGGCTGGACTGGAGCAGAGTTTTGCCCTTAGCAGGGGCTGGACTGGAGCAGAGTTTTGCCCTTAGCAGGGGCTGGACTGGAGCAGAGTTTTGCCCTTAGCAGGGGCTGGACTGGAGCAGAGTTTTGCTCTTAGCAGGGGCTGGACTGGAGCAGAGTTTTGCCCTTAGCAGGGGCTGGACTGGAGCAGAGTTTTGCCCTTAGCAGGGGCTGGACTGGAGCAGAGTTTTGCTCTTAGCAGGGGCTGGACTGGAGCAGAGTTTTGCTCTTAGCAGGGGCTGGACTGGAGCAGAGTTTTGCCCTTAGCAGGGGCTGGACTGGAGCAGAGTTTTGCTCCCCCCAGGCTGCCTTACCAGGGGCTGGACTGGAGCAGAGTTTTGCTCTTAGCAGGGGCTGGACTGGAGCAGAGTTTTGCCCTTACCAGGGGCTGGACTGGAGCAGAGTTTTGCTCCCCCCCAGGCTGCCTTGGCAGGGCCGGACTGGAGCAGCTCCTGACGCGAGAGCTTTTCCTTGACTGCTGCGGATTGATTTCCTGCTCAGAACCCAAACTCTTCTTCCTCTGCAGGGCAACCTCCTGCTAACTGGTGACAAAGACCAGCTGGTGATGCTGCTGGATCAGATCAACAGCACCTTTGTGCGCTCCAACCTCAGCGTGCTGCAGGGCCTGCTGCGCATCATCCCCTACCTGTCCTTCGGGGAGATGGAGAAGATGCAGATCCTGGTGGATCGCTTCAAGCCCTACTGTAACTTTGATAAGTATGTTGGCTAATTCCAGCTGAAAGCACATGAAATCACTTGCACTGACAAGCCTATACCTTTTTTTCCCCCCCTCCCACCTCATTGATGCTTCCCTCAATGCGATGCAAAGCTCCAGAGATTCCTGGGGCGGAAGCTTAATTTCCTCTTTTCGCCTCTAAGCCATTTGAAGAAGAAAAGGAGATGTGTGAGCTTGCAGCTGGTGGAATAAGGGCTTTGGAGTATATTCTGAGGTGACAAGGGTCTGAATGGCTTTGCTGAGTCTGTGAGCAGGGATGTGGATTGCCTGATAGTGCAGTGGGGATTACAGGCAGCTGCTGTTTGGAGAGCTTTCGAGTCAGTCTTTCTTCTCTCCCTTCCTTCAGGTACGACGAGGAGCACAGTGGAGATGATAAAGTCTTCCTGGACTGCTTCTGTAAAATAGCAGCAGGAATAAAGAACAACAGCAATGGCCATCAGCTGAAAGATCTCATCCTCCAGAAGGGGATTACACAGAATGCCCTGGACTACATGAAAAAGCACATTCCCAGTGCAAAGAAGTAAGAGGCTCTGCTTGCTCTCTGTGATAACCCTGATCGTCCTCCTCTAGGTTTGAGGTGGGCTGAAGATTCCCTCTCCCCCTCCTCCAGCATTAAATTTGTCACACCAGCCCAGCTGGGAGCAGCTGAAGCTGCATTTCCAAGCAAAACTACAACCTACAAGGAAATCATAGAATTGTCAGGGATGGAAGGGAGCTCAAGGCTCAGCCAGCTCCAACCCCCCTGCCGTGGGCAGGGACACCTCACACCGCAGCAGGTTGCTCACAGCCACATCCAGCCTGGCTGCAAACACCTCCAGGCAGGAGGCTTCCACCACCTCCCTGGGCTGCAAGGAATATGTACAAAATACACAATATTTACAGTTTATAAACAGCACAAGAACCCCCCTGGCCAAAAACCAGGGGAGCTACAACATCTCCCCACCCTGCTCCCCTCCTTACCTCCCTTGGATGCAAAACTCTCCCCAGAAAGCCGTTCACAACTCCATGTTCAGAAGCATTTAGACTTGGTACAGCTGTGACACAGAGGGGTGAGGCTGGAATGGGCTAAAAAGCCTGGAATCTTCCCAGCTGATAGCCATCTGAGCTGATTTCTTGGACATCAGCATGCTTGTGCCCCCTACCTCTTCCTTACCCACTGCACAAAGCCAAGGCCAGGGCTCAGGGCTGGCGCTGGGGCTGTTGGCATGCACAACGTGGCAACGGCAGTGTGAATGCCGCTTAATTAGTTAAAGGAGGGAGGGCCACAGGAGGAAGGGTGCTGGTCTGGCCTGCAGCTTGCAAGCTGTGCTGCTGGCTGCCTGCCAAGTGTCCTGTGGGCATGGGGTGACTGCCCTTCAGCTGCTGCCTCTTGTCTCCTGTGCAGTTTGGATGCAGACATATGGAAGAAATTCTTATCCCGACCGGCGCTGCCTTTCATCCTGCGCCTGCTCCGGGGGCTTGCCACGCAGCACCCTGCCACACAGGTAAGGAGGCTCTCCTGAGAGCCAAGCAGCACCTGGCTGGCCTGTTGGGTTCTGCTTTCAGTGGCTGTAGGTCACAGCATCACAGGGTTGTATGGTGGGAAAAGGAGTCTGGAAGGAATGAGGAAGGAAGGAAAGAATTTGGAGGGAAGGAAGGAATTTGGAAGGTGGGAATTTGGAAGGAAGGAATTTGGAAGGGAGGAAGGAATGAGATAGAAAGGAATTAGGAAGGAAGGGAAGAGGAAGGAAGTAATTAGGAAGGAAAGAGGAAGGAAGGAATTTGGAGGGAAGGAAGGAATTTGGAGGGAAGGAAGGAATTAGGAAGGAATTTGGAAGGGGGGAAGGAATTTGGAAGGGAGGAATTAGGAAGGAATTTGGAAGGGAGGAATTTGGAAGGGAGGAAGGAATTTGGAAGGGAGGAAGGAAGGAATTTGGAGGGAAGGAAGGCATTTGGAAGGTAGAAAGGAATTAGGGAGGAAGGAATTTGGGAGGAAGGAATTTGGAAGGAGGGAAGGAAGGAATTTGGAGGGAAGGAAGGCATTTGGAAGGTAGGAAGGAATTAGGAAGGAAGGAAAGAGGGAGGAAGGAATTTGGAAGGAGGGAAGGAAGGCATTTGGAGGGAAGGAAGGAAAGAGGGAGGGAGGAAATAATTTGGAGGGAAGGAAGGAATTTGGCAGGAAGAAATTCTTCCCAGCAAGGAGATTGGCCATGGGGATGTGCTGCCCAGGGAGGTGGTGGAGTCCCCATCCCTGGAGGTGTTTAGGAAGAGCCTGGCTGAGGCACTTGGTGCCATGGTTGAGCTGATCAGATGGTGCTGGGTGAGAGGTTGGACTCCATGATCTCGAAGGTCTTTTCCAGCCTGGCTGATTCTGTGGTTCCAATCCCTCTTAGGTGCTGATAGGCACAGACTCCATCACCAACCTGCACAAACTGGAGCAGGTGTCCAGTGATGAAGGGATTGGGACGTTGGCAGAGAATCTTCTGGAGGCTCTGAGGGAACATCCGGAGGTGAACAAGAAGATCGACGCCGCCCGCAAGGAGACCCGGGCGGAGAAGAAGCGAATGGCCATGGCCATGAGGCAGAAGGCCTTGGGCACTCTGGGCATGACGGTAATGGCTGCTTGCCCTGACAGCAGGCCACTGATCTCATCACCTTTGCTCTCCCTCTTGCTTACAATTGGCACCTGAGGAGCTGTGTGCAGATGGTTTAGCGCCGAACGTTGCCGAGCCGGGGCCCGCGCTTGACCTGGCGCTGGGGAGGTTTAGGCTAGAGGTTAGGAAGAAGTTCTACACAGAGAGAGAGATTGGCCACTGGAATGGGCTGCCCAGGGAGGTGGTGGAGTCACCATCTTTGGAGGTGTTCAGGAGGAGACTTGATAGGGTGCTTGGTTGCATGGTTTGGTTGATAGGTTGGTGGTGTTGGATGATAGGTTGGATGCGATGATCTTGAAGGTCTCTTCCAACCTGGTCCTGTCCTCTCCCCTCCCCTCCCCTTCCCCTCTCCCCTCCCCTTCCCCTCTCCCCTCCCCTTCCCCTCTCCCCTCCCCTTCCCCTCTCCCCTCCCCTTCCCCTCTCCCCTCCCCTTCCCCTCTCCCCTCCCCTTCCCCTCCCCTCTCCCTTTCCCCTCCCCTCTCCCTTTCCCCTCCCCTCTCCCTTTCCCTCCCCTCTCCCTTTCCCTCCCCTCTCCCCTTCCCTCCCTCTCCCCTCCCTCCCCTCCCCTTCCCTCCCTCCCTCTCCCCTTCCCCTCTCCCCTTCCCCTCCCCTCTCCCCTTCCCCTCCCCTCTCCCCTTCCCCTCCCCTCTCCCTTCCCCTCCCCTCCCCCTCCCCCTCCCCTTCCCTCCCCTCTCCCCTTCCCTCCCCTCTCCCTTCCCCTCCCCTCTCCCCTTCCCTCCCCTCTCCCCTTCCCCTCCCCTCTCCCCTTCCCCTCCCTCTCCCCTTCCCCTCCCTCTCCCCCTCCCCTCCCCTTCCCTCCCTCCCCTTCCCCTCCCCTCTCCCCTTCCCCTCCCCTCTCCCCTTCCCTCCCTCTCCCCTTCCCCTCCCTCTCCCCTTTCCCTCCCCTCTCCCCTTCCCCTCCCCTCTCCCCTTCCCCTCCCCTCTCCCCTTCCCCTCCCCTCTCCCCTTCCCCTCTCCTCTCCCCTTCCCTCTCCTCTCCCCTTCCCCTCTCCTCTCCCCTTCCTTCCCCTCTCCCTCCCTTCCCCTCCTTCCCCTCCCCTTCCCCTCCCCTTCCCCTCCCCTTCCCCTCCCCCTCCCCTCTCCCTCCCCTCCCCCTCCCTCTCCCCTTCCCCTCCCCTTCCCCTCTCCCCTTCCCCTCTCCCCTTCCCCTCTCCCTCCCCTCTCCCCTCCCCTCCCCCTCCCTCCCTCTCCCCTTCCCTCCCTCTCCCCTTCCCCTCCCTCTCCCCTTCCCCTCTCCCCTCCCCTTCCCCTCTCCCTCCCCTTCCCCCCCTCTCCCTTTCCCTCCCCCTCCCTTTCCCCTCCCTCTCCCTTTCCCTCCCCTCTCCTTTCCCCTCCCCTCTCCCTTTCCCCTCCCCTCTCCCCCTTCCCCCCCTCTCCCCTTCCCCTCCCCTCTCCCCTTCCCTCCCCTCTCCCCTTCCCCTCCCTCTCCCCTTCCCTCCCCTCTCCCCTTCCCCCCCCTTCCCCTCCCCTCTCCCTTCCCCCCCCCCCCCCTCCCCTCCCCTCCCCTCCCCTCCCTCCCCTTCCCCTCCCCTCTCCCCTTCCCCTCCCCTCTCCCCTTCCCCTCCCCTCTCCCCTTCCCCTCCCCTCTCCCCTCCCCTCTCCCTTCCCCTCCCCTCTCCCCTTCCCCTCCCCCTCCCCTTCCCCTCCCCTCTCCCCTTCCCCTCCCCTCTCCCCTTCCCCTCCCCTCTCCCCTTCCCCTCCCCTCTCCCCTTCCCCTCTCCTCTCCCCTTCCCCTCTCCTCTCCCCTTCCCTTCCCCTCTCCTCCCCCCTTCCCCTCCCCTTCCCTCTCCCCTTCCCCTCCCTTCCCTCCCCTTCCCCTCCCCCTCCCCTCCCCCCTCCCCCTCCCCCTCCCCTCTCCCCTTCCCCTCTCCCCTCCCCTCTCCCCTTCCCCTCTCCCCTCCCTCCCCCTCCCCTCCCCTCCCCTCCCCTCCCCTTCCCCTCCCTCTCCCCTTCCTCCCCTCTCCCCTTCCCTCCCTCTCCCCTTCCCTCCCCTCTCCCCTTCCCTCCCTCTCCCCTTCCCCTCCCTCTCTCCCCTCCCCCTCCCCTCTCCCCTTCCCTCCCTCTCCCTCCCCTCCCCTCCCTCTCCCCCCTCCCCTCTCCCTCCCCTCCCTCTCCCCCTCCCCTCCCTCCCCTCTCCCCCCTCTCCCCTTCCCTCCCCTCCCCTCCCTCCCCTCCCCTCCCCCCCTCTCCTTCCCCTCCCTCTCCCCTTCCCTCTCCCTTCCCCTCCCTCTTCCCCTCTCCCCTTCCCCTCTCCCCTCCCCCTCTCCCCCTCTCCCCTCCCCTCCCCCCCCCCTCCCCTCCCCTCCCCCTCCCCTCCCCCCCCCCTCCCCCTCCCCTCCCCTCCCCTCCCCCCCCCTCCCCTCCCCCCCTCCCCTCCCCCTCCCCCTCCCCCCTCCCCCCCCCTCCCCTTCCCCTCTTCTCTTCTCTGTTGCTAATGAGAGGCTGGGAAGTGGGTTGGGGATTTGCTGTTAAGGGTGGTGTGGCGGGTGGGGTGTCCACTGTGGTCTTTTTAACCTGCTTGAGCTCTCCTCTCTTTCAGACAAATGAGAAGGGTCAGGTAGTGACCAAGACCGCGCTGCTCAAACAGATGGAGGAGCTGATAGAAGAGCCAGGGCTGACCTGCTGCATCTGCCGGGAAGGATACAAGTTTCAGGTACAGGGAGGGAGCACAGCCCTCTGTCACCAGCTGAGGGGACCTGGCAGGGTCCAGCTGCACAAGGGATGGTGCAGAATGATCAGGACATCTCTCTGGGAGATGAGGAAATGTCAGGTTTGGGTCCTGGGGTAAACAATTCCAGAGGTAGCCAGGTGCTGCACTTCGGTCACAACAACCCCAGGCAGTGCTACAGGCTGGCTTCAGGGTGGCTGAAGAGCAGCCAGGCAGAGAGGGACCTGGGGGTAGTGGTTGACAGTAGGCTGAACATGAGCCAGCAATGTGCCCAGGCAGCCTAGAAGGCCAAGGGCATCCTGGCCTGCAGCAGGAAGAGTGTGGCCAGCAGGAGCAGGGAAGTCCTTGTGTCCTGTGCTCAGCACTGCTTAGGCCACACCTGGAGTCCTGTGTCCAGTTCTGGGCTCCTCAGGTTAGGAAAGAGGTTGAGCTGCTGGAAGGTGTCCAGAGAAGGGCAAGAAAGCTGGGGAGGGGTCTGGAGCACAGCCCTGGCAGGAGAGGCTGAGGGAGCTGGGGTTGCTTAGCCTGGAGAAGAGGAGGCTCAGGGGAAACCTTCTTGCTCTCTCCAACTCCCTGAAGGGAGGTTGGAGCCAGCTGGGGGTTGGTCTCTTCTCCCAGGCAGGCACCCAGCCCCAGAACAAGAGGACACAGTCTCAAGCTGTGCCAGGGGAGGTTCAGGCTGGAGGTGAGGAGAAAGTTCTTCCCAGCAAGAGAGATTGGCCATTGGAATGTGCTGCCCAGGGAGGTGGTGGAGTCCCTGTGCTTGGAGGTGTTCAAGAGGGGATTGGATGTGGCACTTGGAGCCATGGTTTAGTTGATCAGATGGTGTTGGGTGATAGGTTGGGCTTGCTGAGCTCTGAGCTCTTTTCCAGCCTCATTGATGCTCTGGTTCCATGTTTCTAAGTGGCAGTGGCTTATTATTGGTTTTTCAGTGAAAGCTCAGTGTAAGTTTGAGGTTGGGAGCGGGAGAGGTGACATTGAGAGCAGTGTCACAGTGGTGCAGAGGGTGGCCCAGCATGAGTGGTCCTGAAGGGAGCTGCTGTGTCATTGCAGCCCACCAAAGTGCTGGGGATTTACACCTTCACCAAGCGTGTTGCCCTGGAGGAGTTTGAGAACAAGCCCCGCAAGCAGCAGGGCTACAGCACCGTCTCCCACTTCAACATTGTCCACTATGATTGTCACCTTGCAGCTGTCAGGTGAGTCCTGCCCACACCCTGGGACAGTGCATCTACTCAAGAGTGTCCAACAACCAGCTACCAGATGCTGAAGTGGCTGGAGCACTGCCCTGTGAGGAGAGGCTGAGAGCCCTGGGGGTGGTTAGTGTGGAGAAGAGAAGACTGAGAGGGGATCTGATAGATGTTTCTGGGGGTTAAGAGGGAGGGGAGAGGGACAGGCTCAGCTCAGTTGCACCCTGGGATAGGACAAGGGGCAATGGATATAAACTTCAGCACAGTAGGTTCCACCTCAGCACAAGGAGGACTTCACTGTGAAGATCACAGAGCCCTGGAGCAGGCTGCCCAGAGAGGTTGTGGAGTCTCCTTCTCTGGAGCCTTTCCAGCCCCATCTGGATGTGTTCCTGTGTGACCTGTGCTGGATTCTCTGCTCCTGCTCTGGCAGGGGGGGTTGGACTCAATGATCTCTGGAGGTCCTTTCCAACCCCTAACACCCTGTGATCCAGGTGGCTGATGTGTTTTTCCAAGGGGCTTTGTGAGCACAGCACTTGGCCTTGTCATTCATGGAGGGTTTGCTTGTGAGGTGATCACTCTGCAGCCTGGAGACAGCCAGAAGCTCTGTTGAGGTTTGCTGTCATGTCCCAAGTAGAGATTAGGCCTGGGCACTACAATGTGAAGTCCATCAGGACAGAGTACACAAAGTTCCACCTCACCATGAGGAGAAGCTCTGCTCTCAGGGTGCTGGAGAGGTTGTGGAGTCTCCTCTGGAGCCTTTCCAGCCCCATCTGGATGCGTTCCTGTGTGACCTGCCCTAGGTGACCCTCCTTTGGCAGGGGGGTTGAACTGGCTGATCTTCTGAGGTCCCTTCCAACCCCTACCATTCTGTGACTGGAGAAGCTGTGGAACTGTCTGGGGTTTTGCTGGTTTCTCAGACACAAACCTGGATGCTCCTGACTTGCCTGGGTGTGGTTTGCTTTCTCGCTGCAGACTCGCTCGCGGCCGTGAGGAATGGGAGAGTGCAGCCCTGCAGAACGCCAACACCAAGTGCAATGGGCTCCTGCCAGTCTGGGGACCTCATGTGCCAGAGTCTGCTTTTGCTACTTGCTTAGCAAGGTGAGCAGACACAGCTCCTCCTTGAGCTGTTTTGCATCTGGGTAGGTGAGTCAGGAGGTTAGCACGGAGGCCTGCTGGCTTCGAACCGTGGAATCAAAGCTGATGGGAGCTGAGTGAAGCTGCTCTAGGAAAATGTGCTGTGGGAGAAGAAACCACCTGAAGGCTGTGAGGGCCATTCAGTGAGATTTGGACAGGCTGAGAGCTGGGCAGAGAGGAACCTAAGGAGGTTCAGCATGGAGAAGTGTAGAGTCCTGCAGCTGGTCAGCAAATGTGCCCTGGTGGCCAAGAAAGCCAATGGGGTCCTGGGGTGCATCCAGAGGAGTGTGGCCAGCAGATCCAGAGAGGTTCTCCTCTCCCTCTACTCTGCCCTGGTGAGGCCACAGCTGGAATATTGCAGCCAGTTCTGGGCTCCCCAGGGCAGGAGGGACAGGGATCTGCTGGAGAGAGTCCAAGGGAGGGCTAGGAGGATGCTGAAGGGACTGCAGCACTGCCTGGGGAGGAGAGGCTGAGAGCCCTGGGGGTGGTTAATCTGGAGAGGAGAAGACTGAGAGGGTTTAATAAATGTTTCTAACTATCTGAGGTCTGAGGGTTAAGAGGGAGGGGACAGGGACAGGCTCTGCTCACTGCACCCTGGGATAGGACAAGGGGCAGTGGATATAAACTCCAGCACAGGAGGTTCCACCTCACCATGGGGAGGAACTTCTTCACTGCAAGGGCCACAGAGCCCTGGAGCAGGCTGCCCAGAGAGGCTGTGGAGTCTCCTGCTCTGGAGCCTTTCCAGCCCCATCTGAATGTGTTCCTGTGTGACCTGTGCTGGATTCTCTGCTCCTGCTCTGGCAGGGGGGTTGGACTGGATGATCTCTGGAGGTCCTTTGCAACCCCTAAAACCCTGTGAGCCAGTTCTGGAAGGGTTTTTTATCAAGTGACCCCAAGCTGCTGTGTTTTTCAGGCACAACACATACCTCCAGGAGTGCACAGGACAGAGGGAACCTACCTACCAGCTGAATGTCCACGACATCAAACTGCTCTTCCTCCGCTTTGCCATGGAGCAGTCATTCAGCGTCGACACCGGAGGAGGAGGAAGGGAGAGCAACATCCACCTCATCCCATACATCATCCACACGGTGCTCTACGTCCTCAACACGTCAGTACCTTCCTCTCACATTCCCCCTGTGCTGCTCTGGGTCCCAAACATGTCAGTACCTTCCTCTTAGCAGCTTCCACTCCAAAAGGTGTGGGAGTGCTGAAGTCTGATCTCTGTGTGTGTGTGGCCCTGGTGAGAAGACCACACCTGCCATGCTGTGTCTGGTTTTGAGCTCCCTAGTTCAAGAGAGGCAGGGATCTAGAATAGAATAGACCAGACCAGACCAGACTGGAAAAGACCACACCTGCAATGCTGTGTCCAGTTTTGAGCTCCCTAATTCAAGAGAGGCAGGGATCTACTGCAGGATAGGATAGGATGGGATGGGATGGGATAGAATAGGATGGGATGGGATAGAATAGGATGGGATGGGATAGGATGGGATGGGATAGGATAGGATAGGGTAGACCAGGTTGGAAAAGAACACACCTGCAATGCTGTGTCCAGTTTGGAGCTCCCTAATTCAAGAGAGGCAGGGATCTACTGGAGAAAGAAGAGAAGAGGAGAGAGGAGAGGAGAGGGAAGAGAAGGGAAGGGAAGGGAAGGGAAGGGAAGGGAAGGGAAGGGAAGGGAAGGGAAGGGAAGGGAAGGGAAGGGAAGGGAAGGGGAGAGGAGAGAAGGGGAGAGAAGAGAGAAGAGAAGAATAAACCAGGGTGGAAAAGACCTCAGAGATCATCCAGTCCAATCTATCACCCAACACCATCTAATCAACTAATCCATGGCACCAAGCACCCCATCCAGTCTCTTCCAGAGGGCTGTGAGGGTGCTGAAGGGATTTGAACACCTCCTGTGAAGAAAGGCTGAGAGACCTGGGGCTGTTTAGTCTGGAGAGGAGCAGCCTGAGAGGGAATCTGATCAGTCTCTGTAAATATCTGGGGGGGTGGGGGAGGGAAGATCGAGGTGCCAGGCTCTCTCTGGTGGTGCCCAGTAGTGGAACAAGGAGCAATGGGTATAATCTGGAGCTCAGGAAGTTCCACCTCAACATGAGGAGAAACTTCTTTGCTGTGAGGGTGCTGGAGCCCTGGAGCAGGCTGCTCAGAGCGGCTGCGGAGTCTCCTTCTCTGGAGACTTAAGGACCCATCTGGGCATGTTCCTGTGTGACCTGCCCTAGCTGATCCTGCTTTGGCAGCAAGGTTGGACATGATCATCTCCAGAAGTCCCTTTCAACCCCTTAATGTTCTGTGATCCTATGAAATCACACCAGAGTTTTAGGAGGACCCAAATTGCCTCTCTGAAGCAGCTTTGCTGGAGGTTCACATGGTTTGGAGCGAAGCGTCGCCGCCTGAACACGCAGGGCAACAGAGAACCTATTGAGCAAAAGCAATGGGGAATTAGCTTCTCTTTCCATCCTGGATGTAATTATTACCTCTGGAAGGTTATTAGATCCTTTAAGAAACACTGCCAGCTTCATTTTCTCTGGAACAGACAGAAGGGAAACACAGGGATGAAGTAATTGTTGTCAGCTGAAAACCTAACCCTGGTTATCTGATGCTTGGAGTTACACAATCCCCTTTGTGTTCCCAGCTTTGCCACACTGGAATTCTCCTGCAGCCTTCAGATCCATCAGATTTCCCTGACATTATTCATTTTATTTATGTTTGGGCTTAGTGAGCACAGGAGCACTTCTGCTGAAGTGTTTCAGCAAGATCTTTATTGATGCAAAGGGTAATAAGCTTAGGGGGGGGGTTCGAGCTCGCCCTGATGGCTGAGTGCACCTCATGCACAGGTGGAATGCCCCCCACACCTTTTGCTTTGTGGAGTTCAGATGCTGGGAAGTAAATAGTCACCAAATGAGGGTGGAAATGGTGAAATAGACCTCTCTTAAAGGACACTGGAGGTGGAGTGCAGTGAAATCTCTCTCCCTTTCCCACTTTCAGACTCCATGCTCTGGCTCTAACACAATTTGCCTTTAATGCTGGTTCTGATCATGCACAGGTAGAATGCCCCCCACACCTTTTGCTGTGTATAGTTTAGATGCTGGGAAGTCAATAGTTTAGATGCTGGGAAGACCTCAAAGGGCACTGCAGGTCAGTGAAATGACCTGGCCTCCACGCTGGAAATGGTGGTTCTGAAATAGACCTCTTTTGCTTTGTGGAAATGCTGGGAAGTAAATAGTCACCAAATGCAGTGAAATCTCTCTCCTTTCCCACCTGCAGACTCCATGCTCTGTGGAGTGCACCTTTTGCCAGAAATGAGGGTGAAATGGTCCTCTTTCACCAGTGAAATCTCTCTCCCTTTCCCACCTGCAAACTCCATGTTCTAACATAATTTGTCTTTAATGCTGGTTCTGATCATGCAGCACCTCATGCACAGGTAGAGTGCCCCCCACACCTTTTGCTGTGTATAGTTCAGATGCTAGGAAGTCAAAAGTCATGAAATGAGGGTGGAAATGGTGAAATAGACCTCTCTTAAAGGGCACTGCAGGTGGAGTGCAGTGAAATCTCTCTCCCTTTCCCACCTGCAGCCTCCACGCTCTGGCTCTAACATAATTTGCCTTTAATGCCTATCTCCAGATCCCTGAGCTGTTGTTTTCCAGCTCCCTTGGGAGACAGAGAAATGAACTGTTCTTTTCATCTCAACTGTCCTTTTCATCTCAGTAGTCTGCTCATTGCCACCAGAGAGCCCAGAACCTGCTGGGCAGCTGCTGGATCAAAATGCAGCTCTGCTCTCTACAGCTGCCTGAAAGGAGGCCCTGAGTGAGGTGGGGGTTGCTCTCTTCTCTCTACTGTCAGGTGATGGAATGAGAGGAGATAGCCTGAGGATGCACCAGGGAAGATTTGGGTTGGACATGAGGAACAATTTCTTTGCTGCAAGAGTGGTCAGGGCTTGGCACAGGCTGCCCAGGGAGGTGGTGGAGTCCCCAGCCCTGGAGGTGTTCAAGAAACCTGGGGCCATGGCACCTGGGGCCATGGTGGGGTTGGGTTGCAGGTTGGACTGATGATCTTGGAGGTCTTTTCCACCCCAAACAACTCTCTGATTCTGTGACCATTTCCTTTCCAGCCATCATTTGTTTTTTCCCTCAAGCCATGTCAGTGTTAAATAGAGCAAACAAAGAGTTCCTGGTTGGCTACCTGCTGCATGGTGCAGCAGATGAAAAGCTCACCCAGCACTGACCCCCAGGCACAGCTTCATCTGCTGGGATGCTGGTTTACACCTTCCTGACAGGGGTGTAGATCTCACTGAGAAATTGAGGGGCCTGCCTGATGGAGCAGAGCAGTAGGGATGTGGTCAGGTGTGGTACAACTTCATGTTGGTCAGGTGTGGGCTGTCAGGACTGCTGAAGAGACTGGAGCTCAGGGGAAGGGGGGGGAAAAATGACCTATGTGTAAGCTTACAGTAAGTACACTTCTCTTTGGGAGGGCTGAAATTGGCTTGCAGCTTCCCTGTGATGGCTTTTGTGGTAGATGAATAACAGGAATTGATTCTGAAGCCTGGCTGAAGGGGATGGGGAGGGGGGAGGGGGGAGATGGTGTACATGGCACATGGCTGGCCTGCCTGCTTCTTGCCTGAAAGAGAAGGAAAACAGCTCAGCAGTACTCTTGCCCTCTGCTGAGGCAATGCTTCCATGCTGACCCCCCTGGTACCATACCCAGGTCCGAGGCAAAGCGAGCTTGCCAGGCTTGTGAGCTTCACTGGGAGCTAACCCCCAGCCAGGGGAGGTGGTTTGGGAAGGGCCAAGCTAGGACTGCTTTGTTCTGCATGGGATTGTGTGGTGCTGGGCCTCCAGGCTCCTGAGGTGTACAGCACAGCAGCATGGAAGAGGCAGCACAGCCACTGAAGCTTCTCTTGTCTTCCAGCACTCGAGCCACGTCGAGGGAGGAGAAGAACCTCCAGAGCTTCATGGAGCACCCCAAGGAGAAGTGGGTGGAGAGTGCCTACGAGGTGGATGGGCCCCATTACTACACCGTGCTGGCACTGCACATCTCTCCCCCTGAGAAGTGGAAAGCCATGAGAGTGGAGGTCCTCAAGAGGCTCCTGGTCACCTCCCACGCCCGAGTGGTGTCACCAGGGGGAGCCAGCAGGTTGGTCACCGCCCCAGCGCTGCTCCTGCTCGCTGCTGGCACCGCCAGGGCCCTGCCACCGCAGCCAGGCAGGGCCACACAGAGCCCTGGGGAGCAGAGGAGAAGTGGCTGTGTCAGAGCAGCGGATTGCAACCCTCCTGAGCAAGTTTGTACACAGCTCAGGGCTTTATGAGATTATCACAGAATCAACCAGGTGGGAAAAGAGCTCAGAGCTCAGCAAGTCCAAACCATGACCTAATTCCTAACACCTCCTGACAACCAAGCCATGGCTCCAAGTGCCACAGCCAAGCCTTTTTTGAACATCTCCAGGGACAGGGACTCCACCACCTCCCTGGGCAGCACATTCCCCTGGCCAATTCCTCTTGCTGGGAAGAACTTTCTCCTCACCTCCAGACTAAGCTTCCCCTGGCACAGCTTGAGACTGTGTCCTCTTGTTCTGGGGCTGGGTGCCAGGGAGAAGAGACCAACCCCCACCTGGCTGCAACCTCCCTTCAGATAGTTGGAGAGAGCAAGAAGGTCTCCCCTGAGCCTCCTCTTCTGCAGGCTAAGCAACCCCAGCTCCCTCAGCCTCTCCTCCCAGGGCTGTGCTCCAGACCCCTCCCCAGCTTTCTTGCCCTTCTCTGGAAGCCTTTGTCAGGCTGCCCAGAGAGGTTGTGGAGCCTCCACCTCTGGAGTCCTTCCAAACCCACCTGGACATTGTGGTCCTGGGTGGTTTACTCTGGGTGATCCTGCTCTAGGAGGGGGCTTGGACTGGATGATCTTCAGAGATCCCTCTCCACCCCCAGCAGTCTGGGACTGTGTGATGAGCAGGATGCCTCCTCCAGGAAGGAAGAGGGAAAAGAGAACTGCCCCAAACTTTGGTTTCTCCCTACACCTACCAATCATCACTGCTTTGCTCTGGGGGCTCTCCACTATGCACTCCAGGCCACCATTAACATGGGAGGGAGGCAGCTGCCTCTTTGGAGTGCACCAGGGGGGACGTTCAGGGCCAGGCTGGATGAGTCCTTGAGCAACCAAGTCTAGTTGAGAGGTGTCTCTGCCCTTGGCAGGCAGGTTGGAGTAGATGATCTCTGAGGTCCCTTCCAACCTGAGCCATTGTGTGAATCAAGCCTGGAGGGTTTCTGGAGCAGGTCAAGCAGCTGCTTCATGGAAAGGCTCTTCCTGAAGTGTAGCTGAAGTAGGAGGAGGGGAAGATGCTTCTTGCCCTTCACCTCGAGTGGAAAGATGTAGTAAGTTCTTAGTGTGCTGCTTGAGGGCTGGTGGTGTGCTCTCTGCAGAAGCTGCTTCAGTGCTCTTTTGATCAGGGCAAGCAGCTTCCTTTAAATAGAGAAATAGAAATAGAAATCAAATGCCTTGGCTTTTAAAAGAGCAAAGAGTAAAAGGGGAGGAAAAAAAAATCAATAGCAGCTGTCAGGCACTTGAGGTACAAGAATAAATGGCTGTGCCTGCCTGACAAAGGCACAAAGTGCCAGAGAGGGGAAGGGGAATTCCAGGCTCCTTGAAAAGATGATTTTTAAAGAGCTGTCATAATTAGGAGCAGCTTCATTATTATTCTGAGTTGCCTTTAAAGGGCCTTCTTGCTCTGATGACATTAATTATGTGCCTGATAAAGTCCTCACATTGTGGTGAGCACACAACACAGCGTGCACCAGTGCTATTAGAGGCATCAAAAGGGAGAGAGAGAGAGAGAGAGAGCCCTGCAAGGGGCTCCTGTATTGATTCCTCTGCTGGCTTTTGCTGTTCAAGCTCAGCCTGCTCTCTGGGCTCCTGGCTGCTGTCTGCACCACCCTGCCTGAGCCCTGGGGAGAAGGGGAGGTGAGGAGTTACAGGAGGCACATCCTGGAGGGCAGGGTAAAGCAGAGGCCCTGAGTGGGGTGGCTGTGGGTGTTTGGTGGGTTTAAAAACCCTGAGCACAGGAAGGCAAATCACAGCCTGGGCTGCAGCCCAGAGACTTGGAGAGTGGATGGGGTGCTTGGTGCCATGGTTTGGTTGATCAGATGGTGTTGGGGGATAGGTTGGACTGGATGATCTCAAAGGTCTCTTCCAACCTGGTCTGGTCTGGTCTATTCTGTTCTATCCTGTTCTATCCTATCTCTTCCAACCTGGTTTATTCTATTCTGTTCTATCCTGTCCTGTCCTCCTATCCTACCCTATCCTACCCTATCCTATCCTATCCTATCCTATCCTATCCTATCCTATCCTATCCTATCCTATCCTATCCTATCCTATCCTATCCTATCCTATCCTATCCTATCCTATCCTATCCTACCCTACCCTACCCTACCCTACCCTACCCTACCCTACCCTACCCTACCCTAAGCCCTGCTGCCAGCAGATCCAGAGAGGTGATTCTCCCACTTTGCTCTGCCCTGCTGAGACCTCACCCTGAGTGCTGTGTGCAGGTCTGGAGCCCTCAATACAGCAAGGACCTGGAGCTGCTGGAGAGGTTCCAGAGGAAGGCCATGAAGATGATCAGGGGGTTGGAGCAGCTCTGCTATGAGGAGAGGCTGGGGGTGTTCAGCCTGGAGTAGAGGAGGCTCCAGGGACACCTAGTAGCAACCTGCCAGTACCCAAAGGGGACTAGAGGAAGGCTGGAGAGAGACTGTTTGCAGGGACAGGACCAGGGGCAATGGCTTCCAACTAGAGCAGAGCAGATTTAAATTGGCTGTCAGGAAGAAGTTCTTCACTCTGAGGGTGGTGGAACACTGGAGCAGGTTGCCCAGGGAGGTGGTTGAGGCTCCATCCATCAAGATGGATGGTCTCTTCTGCCAGGCACCCAGCACCAGAACAAGAGGACACAGTCTCAAGCTGTGCCAGGGGAGGTTCAGGCTGGAGGTTAGGAAGTAGTTCTTCCCAGCAAGAGAGATTGGCCATGGGAATGTGCTGCCCAGGGAGGTGGTGGAGTCCCCATCCCTGGAGGTGTTTAGGAGGAGCCTGGATGAGACACTTGGTGCCATGGTTTAGTTGATCAGATGGTGCTGGGTGACAGGTTGGACTTGATGATCTCTGAGGTCTTTTCCAACCTGGTTAATTCTGTTCTCTTCTAGTCTAAGATATTCAAGGTGAGGCTCAATGAGGCCCTGGGCAACCTGATCCAGTTGAGGATGTCCCTGTTGGACTGGAGGAGCTTTGGAGGTCCCTTCTGGCCTGGTCCATTCTGTGCTTCTGCTTCTTTCCCAGCTAAACATCCATGTCATAAGAGCATGTCATAAGAAACTTCCAGCTTGGAGCAGCCCATCTGTGGAATTTCAGGGGCAAACAGTGAAGAAAAGGTCCTCAGGGATTGTGTCAGGGTTTATTCAAGGGCTTTCTCTAATCCCTGCAGGCTAAGAGAGCACAAAAGCCTTCCCCTGCTAGCACCTCTCAGCACCAGCAGTGTGGCAGTTCTTGATTTCCAAGGGCTGTGCTTATTTACTCTGGTGGAACAAGCAGGAGAAGGGCACTGGAGGGTGAAATGCTCTGCAGATCAGCCCCTGCCATTTGCAGGGCAAGGCAAAGAGGAAGGGCAGAGGCTGGCACATCAGAGTGATCTCTCTGCATACAGAGGATCCAGAGTAGCATTCCAGGTTGGAGATGCTCTGCCAGGGTGGTACAGCAGCACCACCACCATGCAGAGTGCCCTGGAGGGAAGGTTAGAGGCACACCAAGGGCTCACTCCCTGCCTTTGCTGGAGGAGGTGGAGACAAATCACTGTGGGAAGCAGCTAAAAGCAGCTGAGCTGATCAACTTGTGACCCTCAAAAGGACCTGAAAAGCTTCCTAATGAAGGTGCAGCAGTTCCCTCCTGCATAGGTGAAGGCACCAAGCAGAGCTAGGGCCTGGGGTTAGGTGGTTTCATCCAGCTGCTCAGCTGGAGTGGTCAGAGCAAGCCAGATGTGAGGAGAACTTAGCCACAAGTGTTGTGTCCCTGGCAGGAGCTGCAGTTGGTCTGCAAGAGCAGAGCAGGGGAAGGCTCTGCACCTTTGTGTGGAACCCAGAGCTGCAGCTGGCAGGAGGGGTGGGAGTTCTGAGACTCCCATCATTGCTCCCTCATTGCTCAGGAGTAACTAAAAGGCTTCTCAAAGACTAGAGCAGGGCTGCCCAGGGAGGTGGTTGAGTCCCCACACCTGGAGGTGTCAAAGCTGCTGGGCTGTGGTGCTGAGGGCCATGGTTTAGCCTCAGCCTTGGTAGAGTTAGAGAAGGGTTGGACTGGAAGAGCTTCAAGGTCTTCTCCAGCCAAACCAATTCTGTGCTTCTGGGTTGTAAATGTCACTGACCAGCCCCAAAGACCTGAATCTTGGATACTGAACCAACACTTCTGGCTGGAAGAATCCTACCAGTGCCTTGCAGCACAGCTTTCACCTGGAGTTTGGGAGGAAAGGATCTGAGAGGGGTTGGACTGGATGAGCTTCAAGGTCTTCTCCAGCCAAACCAATTCTGTGCTTCTGGGTTTGTTCTGGGTTGTAAATGTCACTGACCAGCCCCAAAGACCTGAACCTTGGTTTCTGAACCAACACTTCTGGCTGGAAGAATCCTACCAGTGCCTTGCAGCACAGCTTTCACCTGCAGTTTGGGAGGAAAGATCTGAGAAGGGTTGGACTGGAAGAGCTTCAGGTTCTTCTCCAGCCAAACCAACTGTGTGCTTCTGGGTTGTAAATCTCACTGACCAGCCCCAAAGACCTGAACCTGGTTTCTGAACCAACACTTCTGGCTGGAAGAATCCTACCAGTGCCTTGCAGCACAGCTTCCACCTGCAGTTTAGGAGGGAAAGATCTGAGAAGGGTTGGACTGGATGAGCTTCAAGATCTCCAGCCAAACCAATTCTGTGCTTCTGGGTTGTAAATCTCACTGACCAGCCCCAAAGACCTGAATCCTGGTTTCTGAACCAACACTTCTGGCTGGAAGAATCCTACCAGTGCCTTGCAGCACAGCTTCCACCTGCAGTTTGGGAGGGAAGGATCCTTTTGATTTCAGGGTTTGAGGTCTTTTCTCCCCTTTGCTCCTGACTGTGACCTTTCTAAAGCATTCCTGAGGGAAGCAGAGCTCCTGAAGTGTTACCATTCCACTTTTCTGCTGGCAGCCCAGGCACAGCTGATGACCCTGAACCAGCTTCCACTAATGACAAGGAAGTAGCTGGTCCAGAAGGTAGCTCCCAGACTTCTAACCCACAAGGGCCTTTTAGTTTTTCAATTAAAGGAGCAGACTCCAATTAGATCAAACACAGGGGGGTGGACACAAAAGGCACTCTGGCTTTGCAGTAGTTGGGAGGCTGGCATGAGCCATGCTCTGAAGTTGCCCTTCTTCCCATGGCAATTTAGTCACCTTCACTAATTGGTTTTCCTTTAATAGTTAAGCCCAGCTGCCCAAGCAGGCTGCCACCCCCCACCTCCCCCCCACAAGCTGCCAGCTTTAAGGGCAGACACACCAATGGAGACTTTTAGGAGAGGAGCAAAATGTTTCTTTCCCACCCACCCCCAAAAAAAAAAAACAACCCCAAGTTGTGGCAGGTGAGTAGAAAATAGAGTAGAGTAGGAATAGAGTAAGAGTAGGAATAGAGTAAGAGTAGGAATAGAGTAAGAGTAGGAGTGGTGTAGAGTAGGAGTGGAGTAGGAGTAGAGTAGGAGTAGGAGTAGAGTGGAGTAGGAGTGGAGTAGGAGTAGAGTGGGGTAGGAGTAGAGTAGGAGTAGAGTGGGGTAGTAGGAGTAGGGTAGAGTAGAGTTGAATTGAATTGAATTGGATTGAATTGAATTGAATTGAATTGAATTGACCAGGTTGGAAAAGACCTTTAAGATCCTCAAGTCCAACCTCTCACCCAGCACCATCTGATCAACCAAACCATGGCACCAAGGCCTCATCCAGGCTCTTCCTAAACACCTCCAGGGATGGGGACTCCACCACCTCCCTGGACAGCACACTCCCCTGGCCAATCTCTCTCTCTGGGCAGAATTTCTGCCTAACATCCAACCTGGCACAGCTTGAGGCTGTGTCCTCTTGTTCTGGTGCTGCTTCCCTGGGAGAAGAGACCAACCCCCACCTGGCTGCAACCTCCCTTCAGGGAGTTGGAGAGAGCAAGAAGGTCTCCCCTGAGCCTCCTCTTCTGCAGGCTAAGCAACCCCAGCTCCCTCAGCCTCTCCTCCCAGGGCTGTGCTCCAGCCCCTCCCCAGATGTTAGGGCCAGGATCAGACCATTGCCTCTTGCCTTGCTGACTTGCAGCTGAGCTTGTTCCAGATGCATAGCAAAAAGGAAAGGTTTATTGAGGTTTGTGTTGGTTTGTTTCTTCCCAAAGCTTTTAAGTGGTGAGCAGGAAGCAGCATGTGAGGGAGGCAGATGTACCTGAGAAACACATGCAAGAAAATTCCAAGCCCATGAAGAGTTTGCTGGCAGGAGGCTCTGCCTTGCCAGAACCTGTTGGTGATTAATCCTATAAACTTGGGGAGCTGTTGTCCCAGGACAGCTGGGAGTTGGTTTGGGGCTTTTGTTTTTCCCAGCAGATCCTCAGCCAGGTGCTGAATTTCCCAAGGGAGTCCTGGCATGGTGATAGAACAGTCAAGAAGCTATGAAATGGAAATGGCCAAGAGATGGAGAGAGGGGATCCTGCCCCTCTGCTCTGCCCTGCCCTGCTGAGGCCTCACCTGCAGGGCTGTGTCCAGTTGTGGGATTCCCAACACCAGAGAGACCTGGAGCTGGCCCAGGGTAGGGCCACAAAGATGATCAGAGGGCTGGAGCACCCTGTATCTCAGCAGAGGAAAGAGGTAGGGAAGAATTCTAAGGATCATTTTGACTGTCTCCAGAAGTTAGATCAGATGGCCAATGCAATTTGGTGCTAGGCCTTTCCCTTTAGGTTTTACCCCAACAATGTTTTCATTAGTTTCGCTCACTCTCGAGATCAAGCATTTTACAGCAGGTTGGAGCACCCTGTATCTCAGCACAGGAATAAGGTAGGGAAGAATTCAAATACTCATTTTGACTGCCTCCAGAAGTCAGATCAGATGGCCAATGCAATTTGGTGCTAGGCCTTTCCCTAGGGCAGGCTAGGGACAGGCTGAGAGAGCTGGGGCTGTTCAGCCTGGAGAAGAGGAGGCTCCAGGGAGACCTCAGAGCAGTGTTTCAATACCTGAAGGGGGCTACAGGAGAGCTGGGGAGGGACTGCTACAAGGGCTTCAGGTCCTAGGCTGAGAGGCAATGGTTTGAAAGTGGAGCAGGGGAGATTTAGGTTGGACATCAGGAGGAAGTTCTGCTCAACAAGCAGCTGCAGAGGAGCCAGCAGTGTGCCCAGGGGGCCAAGAAAGCCAAAGGCCTCCTGGCTGGGGTCAGCAATGCTGTGTCCAGCAGGAGCAGGGAGGGGACTGACCCCTGGGACTGAGCTCTGGGGAGGCCACACCTCGAGGGCTGTGTCCAGTGTTGGGCACCTCAGCACAGGAGAGGTGTGGAGGTGCTGGAGCCAGGGCAGAGGAGGGCAAAGAAGCTGTGGAGAGCCTGGAGAATGAATCTGATGAAGAGAGACTGAAGGAGCTGGGGATGGTTAGTGTGAAACAGAGGAGGCTGAGGGAGAGCTCACTGCTGTCTACAACTACCTGAAAGGAGGTTGGGGAGAGGTTGGTGCTGGTCTCTTCTCACAGGTAATTAGTGATAGAAGAGGAGGGAATGGCCTCAGGCTGCCACTGGGTAGGTTCAGACTGGGCAGTAGGCAAAAGAGTGGTCAGGGACCGGGATGTGCTGCCCAGGGAGGTGGTGGAGTCCCCAGGCCTGGCTGTGTTTCAAGGTGGTTTGGATGTGGTGCTTGGGGCTATGCTTGAGGGGTGACCCTTGCAGAGTAAGGTTCTGGGGTTGGACTTGGTGATCCTGAGGCTCTTTCCCAACCTGACTGTTGCTGTGATTCTGTGATTCTCTTGGCTCAGCTGCCCTGGTTCCACCTGGGCAGAGCTGCTAAAGCAACTTCCCAGCCGCAGGAATTCCTGCAGAGGAATCGAGGCTGGTTCATCTTGTGTCCAAAGCTTACCCTGAGCCATTCTCCACCCCCCCCATGTGTATTCTTGATGGGCTTTATGGCTCTTTCAGCTTTCCTGCTATTCATTCAGCTGGTCACCAAAGCACAGTGAAGTGATTAACTCCAAGAGTGATTTCATTATCTTCCCAGACTGGCAGATAAGGCGGTGAAGGATTACGCCACGTACCGCTCCGGCCTTCTCTTCTGGGCCCTGGTAGATCTCATTTACAACATGTTCAAGGTAAGCAAATGAAACATTGAGGCTTGCTTCCAGCAGCTTTCTAACCTCAGCAACCATCTTCAGTGTGAGAAAGAGGCATTGGAGTTCATTCCTGGCAGCTTTCCACCCACGTGCGGCTGAAACGAGGCAGAGGTCGAAGCCCCTTTTGTCCAAGAGCCTTGGAAAAGCTTCACCTTGTCTGAGCAGAAAGGCCCCAAGAGGCTGCCTGGGCTTCTTGTTCCCCTTGCAACCTCCTCTCTGAAGGATTGAGACTCCCCCAGTTTGCAGCACTCCTCCTGTGCTGTGAATTCACCCTGTTCCAGGCAGGATCTGGAGGTGCTGGAAGGTGTCCAGCGCAGGGCCACAAGGGTGAGCCAAGGGCTGGAGCTGCTCTGCTGTGAGCACAGACTGAGGGAGTTGGGGTTGTGCAGGCTGGAGAGGAGAAGGCTCCCAGGAGACCTCATTGTGGCCTTCCAGGATCTGAAGGGGGCTCCAAGCAAGCTGGGGAGGGACTTTTGAGGCTGTCAGGGAGGGATAGGACTGGGGGGGATGGAGCAAAACTAGAAGTGGATAGGTTCAGATTGGCTGTGAGGAAGAAGTTGTTCCTCATGAGGGTGGTGAGAGCCTGGCACAGGTTGCCCAGGGAGGTGGTGGAAGCCTCCTGCCTGGAGGTGTTTGCAGCCAGGCTGGAGGTGGCTGTGAGCAACCTGCTGTGGTGTGAGGTGTCCCTGCCCATGGCAGGGGGGTTGGAGCTGGCTGAGCCTTGTGCTCCCTTCCAGCCCTGACAGCTCTGTGATTCAATGATTTTCTCTGTGGTTCACACTGAGATCTGCACCAAGGAAGCTGTTGGGGATGGAAGGAAGGAGCAGCACCCACCAGAGAGAGCTTCCAAAGAGGGTTCAATAATTAGGGTGGGAAACTGCCTAGGAACTGGTTAGCATTGTGCACAAGCAGATGATGAGCTCAGATGTGGGTAACTGTCCCTGTGTGGCTTGTTTCCAAGAGTCTCAGGAGATACAAGTCCAAGGGCAGAAAGCACTGGGGGCTTGCAGTTCTTCCTCAGGACATGGACTGGTGGCCATGGTGGTGTTAGGTTGATGGTTGGCCTTGTCCAGCAGAGCCAGGGAGGTTCTCCTCCCCCTCTACTCTGCCCTAGTGAGGCCACACCTGGAATGTTGCAGCCAGTTCTGGGCTCCCCAGGGCAGGAGGGACAGGGATCTGCTGGAGAGAGTCCAAGGGACAAGGATGCTGAGGGGACTGCAGCACTGCCTGGGGAGGAGAGGCTGAGAGCCCTGGGGGTGGTTAGTCTGGAGAGAAGACTGAGAGGGGATCTGATCAATGTCTCTAAACATCTGAGGGCTGGGGGTCAGGAGGGAGGGGACAGGGACAGGCTCTGCTCAGTTGTGCCCTGGGATAGGACAAGGGGCAGTGGATATAAACTTCAGCACAGTAGGTTCCACCTCACCATGAGGAGGAACTTCTTGACTGGGAGGCTCACAGAGCCCTGGAGCAGGCTGCCCAGAGAGGTTGTGGAGTCTCCTGCTCTGGAGCCTTTCCAGCCCCATCTGGATGTGTTCCTGTGTGACCTGTGCTGGATTCTCTGCTCCTGCTCTGGCAGGGGGGGTTGAACTCAATGATCTCTGGAGGTCCTTTCCAACCCCTAACATCCTGTGATCCTGGTGGCTGATGTGTTTTTCCAAGGGGCTTTGTGAGCACAGCACTTGGCCTTGTCATTCATGGAGGGTTTGCTTGTGAGGTGATCACTCTGCAGCCTGGAGACAGCCAGAAGCTCTGTTGAGGTTTGCTGTCATGTCCCAAGTAGAGATTAGGCCTGGGCACTACAATGTGAAGTCCATCAGGACAGAGTACACAAAGTTCCACCTCACCATGAGGAGAAGCTCTGCTCTCAGGGTGCTGGAGAGGTTGTGGAGTCTCCTCTGGAGCCTTTCCAGCCCCATCTGGATGCGTTCCTGTGTGAGCTGTGCTGGATTCCATGCTCCTGCTCTGGCAGGGGGGGTTGGACTTGATCTCCAGAGATCTCTTCTGTAGAGAGTTGGGGGTTGGGGGCTGATTTGGTCCTGTGCTTCCTTCTCCTAGAAGGTGCCTACCAGCAACACTGAGGGGGGCTGGTCCTACTCTCTGGCCGAGTTCATCCGCCACAACGACATGCCAATCCACGAGGCCGCCGACAGGGCCCTGAAAACCTTCCAGGAGGAGTTCATGCCAGTGGAAACGTTTGCTGAGTTCCTGGATGTTGCTGGTGAGTGTCTGCCTTGCCCTTTCTTCACAGGGCTGCCTGCTTGCAGCTGGTGGCTGCTGCTGGCTGCGGGCAGCAGAGCGTTGCTGCCACCCCGGCGGCGGCCTGGTTGCGCCAGGCCTGGGAGCTGGCTCCCAAACGCTTGGGAGGGAACATCCCCCAGGCAGCCACACCTGGAGAGTCATGGAATAGAATCATGGAGTCAGTAAGGGGGGAAAAGACCTCAGAGATCAGCCAGTCCAACCTGGCACCCAAGACTGCTAGACCATGGCACCAAGTGCCACATCCAATCCCCTCTTGAACACCTCCAGGGATGGGGACTCCACCACCTCCCTGGGCAGCACATCCCAATGGCTAATGACTCTCTCGGTGAAGAACTTTCTCCTCACCTCCAGCCTAAACCTCCCCTGGCACAGCTTGAGACTGTGGCCTCTTGTTCTGGGGCTGGCTGCCTGCCTGGGAGAAGAGACCAACCCCCACCTGGCTCCAACCTCCCTGCAGGGAGTTGGAGAGAGCAAGAAGGTCTCCCCTCAGCCTCCTCTTCTGCAGGCTAAGCAACCCCAGCTCCCTCAGCCTCTCCTCACAGGGCTGTGCTCCAGACCCCTCCCCAGCTTCCTTGCCCTTCTCTGGACACCTTCAGGTCTCTCAATGTCCTTAAATTGAGGGGCAGTGTCTCACCTGACCCTGTAGGTACTCCCAGAATGCATCAGATTGGAAGGGGACCCTCAAAGGTCATCTTGTCCAACTCACCTGCAGTCAGCAGAGACATCTCTGGCTAGATCAGGTTGCTCAGGGTCACATCAGGTTTGACCTTGAATGTCTCCAGGGATGGAGCCTCAACCATATCTCTGGGCAACCTCCTCCAGCTCTCTTAAACATCACAGCTGAAGGGTGGTTTGGGCTATGTGTGGTTTGAAGAGTACCTGAAGGGGGCTGCAGGAGAGCTGGGGAGGGACTTCTGACAAGGGCTGGGAGTGACAGGATGAGAGGCAGTGGCTTTGAGCTGGAAGAGAGGAGATTGAGAGTGGAGATGAGGAAGATGTTCTTGAGAGTGAGGATGGGGAGACACTGGCACAGGTTGTCCAGAGAGGCTGTGGATATCCCCAGGCCAGGCTGGATGAGGCCTTGAGCAGCCTGGGCTGGTGGGAGGTGTCCCTGCCCATGGCAGGGGGTTGGAATTGGATGAGCTTTAAGGTCCCTTCCAACCCAACCCATTCTATGAACAGGTTGTCCAGGGGGGTTGTGGATGCCCCCTCCCTGGAGGTGTTCAAGGTCTAGTGGGAGGTGTCCCTGCCCATGGCAGGGGGTTGGGACTGGATGATCTTGAAGGTGCCTTCCACCCCAAACCCTTCTGTGATGCTCCAGGCAGAGGTGTCTGTGCAGTGAGCAGGGCAGGGAGAGCTGCTGCTGTAGGCCTTTGGATATCCCCAGGAGATGCTGAGAGTTCCCCTGCAGAGAAGCCACTCTTACTCCTGTCACAAGTTAGCTGTGCCCCAAGGCCAGGCTCTCCTGCCCAAGGCTGCCAAGCAGGCTCCCTCTGGTAGCTCTGTTGCACAAGAGCTCCTGTGGGTCTCAGGCAGACACTTCACTCCCTTTGCTCAGGGAAGGAAGGGAGAAGGGAAGGGAAGGGAAGGGAAGGGAGAAGGGAATGGAAGGGATAAGGGAAGGGAGAAAGGAGAAGGGAAGGGAGAAGGGAAGGGAGAAAGGAGAAAGGAAGGGAAGGGAGAAAGGAGAAGGGAAGGGAGAAGGGAAGGGAGAAGGGAAGGGAGAAAGGAGAGGGGAAGAGGGAAGGGAGAAGGGAAGGGAAGGGAAGGGGAAGGGGAGGGAAGGGAAGGGGAAGGGAAGGGAAGGGAAGGGAAGGGAAGGGAAGGGAAGGAAGGGAAGGGAAGGGAAGGGAAGGGAAGGGAAGGGAAGGAAGGGAAGGGAAGGGAAGGGAACTAACCAGCTTGGAAAAGACCTTTGAGATCATCCAGTCCAACCTATCACCCAGCACCATCTGATCAACTAAACCATGGCACCAAGCACCCCATCCAGTCTCTTCCCAAACACTTCCAGGGATGGTGACTCCACCACCTCCCTGGGCAGCACATTCCAGTGGCAAATCTCTCTTGCTGGGAGGAACTTCTTCCCTCCACCCAGCAGGGACTTAACCTCCCTCCTGCCCACACCTCAGACACCAGCACAGCTGCCAGCAGGCAGTGCCCATGGCCCAGCACAGACCTGGGCAGCAGAAACACTTTGGTTGGTTGGTTGGTTGATTGGTTGGTTGTTGGTTGTGTTGTTTGAGCTGACTGCTCTCTCTCTTCCCTTCTCTTTCAAGGCCTCTTATCAGAGATCAACGATCCTGACAGCTTCCTCAAGGACCTTTTGAACTCCATCCCCTGAGCCACCAGCACAAGGGAGCACTGGGCAGAGACTACAACTGCTTTGCCTTCCCCCCTCCCCCTCCTTTGTGTTCCTCCTTGTGCAGTCTGTCCCTTCCCTAAGGAGTGCTGCAGTTGGGGTTATTCTTGTTTTGTTCCTGGGGGGTTTGATTCTTTTGTTGTTGCTTGGTTGGTTTTTATTTTCTACCAATTGGTTGGGGGTTGGGGTTTGGGTTGTTGGGGTTTGGGGTTGTTTTTTTTCCCCCCTCCCCCCTTCCTCTTTGGAGTGATTTGGAATTGAGATTTGTTTTATCCTGTGTTTCAAAGCTTCTGTCTGTAAAGCCTTGTGTTGTGGTCCAGCTGGTGGGAGGAACTTATACAGAGAGGAATCCAAACCAGTAAAGCTTAAATGCTTTAGTGTGCAGCTCTTGGAGTGCAATGCAGCCAACAGAGGGGTAAGGTGGGGTGGACTAGTCCTTTACTCCTGGGGTGGACTAGTCCTTTCCCCATGGCTTGGACCAGTCCTTTACACATGGTTTGGATTGGTTCTTTACACATGGGGTGGACTAGTCCTTTCCTCATGGGTTGGACTAGTCCTTTCCACATGGGATTGACTAGTCCTTTATACATGGGTTGGATTGGTCCTTTACACATGAGATTGACTAGTCCTTTCCACATTGGACTAGTCCTTTCCTCATGGGGTGGATTAGTCCTTTACACAGGGGTTAGATGAGTCCTTTGCACATGGGTTGGACTAGTCCTTTATACATGGGATTGACTAGTCCTTTCCTCATGGGTTGGACTAATCCTTTCCACATGGGTTGCACTAGTCCTTTCTCATGGGTTGACTAATCCTTTCCTCATGGGTTGGACTAATCCTTTCCACATGGTTTGGACTGGTCCTTTACACATGGTTTGGATTGGTCCTTTACACATGGTTTGGATTGGTTCTTTACACATGGGGTGGACTAGTCCTTTCCACAGGGGTTAGATGAGTCCTCAACACATGGTTTGGATTAGTCCTTTACTCATGGGTTGGACCAGTCCTTTCCCCATGGGATTGACTAGTCCATTCCCCATGGGTTGACTAGTCCTTTGCCCATGCAGTAGCCTAACCACCAAGTTCTTCCTGCTGTGTTCTCTGAGCTCCTTCTCCCTGGGCTCAGAGCTGCTGCTCCCTTCCCAGCCCCACGGTCTGGACGAGGAGAGAGGAAGCCGAAGGCTCCTGGCGCGCAGGGACACAGAGTGGCGCTGTCCTCGCTGCCTGGACACACACAGCAGCTTTCCACTCCTGGGACACGAGCTGTAGGCACTGGTGGCTGCCAGGACAGCCCTTTCCTGCCACCCTTTCTCCAGCTGGGTGTGGGCAGCTCTCTCCTTCTCCCCTGGTCTCTGCTGAGCTGACTCTCGGAGGCTGTATCCGAAGCGGGGGACGCGTGGTGGCCACCTCACCTCCCAGAGGGGTGCTGCTCACATCCCCACTCCTCCTTCTCTCCCTCTGGGGAACAATTGCAGCTTCAGCAAAAATGCATGGCAAGCAGGCACTGCACACATCCTGAGCCCTTTCCACAGCTTACCTTTGGCTGTGCATGCCCCGAGCTGAAGCCAAGGACCTGCTTCGGATACAGCTTTGCCTTTCCTCTCCCACTCGTGCATGCTGGTCGCCTGCCTTCCCCACCCCTCCTCTTGTCCTGGAAGCCAGCTGCCACCTCCTGAAGCTGGACTCTAATAAAGCTTTCCCCTCTCTTCCTTGTCTCTGTTTGAACTTGAATTTCCACAGCCCCATCCCACACACCAGCAGTCTTCCAGAGGCTGAGTAACCGAGCAGCCAAGCTGCTGCTGGCCTCCTGCTAGTGTGGAGCACACCTGAGGAGCTGGGTGAAGGCACAGTGCTCTTCCTCTCACCTCTCTGGTGTCACTCTTGGCATGAGGGTTGGCTTCTGGAGAGGAGGTGTGAACAGCACAATCATAGTCACAGAATGGGGTGGGGAGAGTCTGTGGAGCTAGGACCCACCCCCGAGGGTGCTGTAGAGCACCCACCCACAGGGGCACCAGAGCTGCTGCTAGGGAGAGAGGACTCAGGTTGGGCTTCACAGGGCTCTGAAAGCAAAAGGCAGCTGAAGCAGGGCTGAAGAACCAACTCCACACATCACCTCCCTCCTGATTGTCCCCAAAGCAGCCCTGCTGACATCCTCCAGGCCCTTGGGTCCCAAGCACAGGAAACTCCACCTCACCCTGAGGAGAAGAAGCTTTGGGGTGAGGCTGCTGGAGGCCTGGAGCAGGCTGCCCAGAGAGGTTGTGGAGTCTCCCTCTCTAGAGACATTCCAAACCCACCTGGATGTGTTCCTGAGTGAGCTGCCCTAGGGGTTCCTGCCCTGGCAGGGGAGGGTTGAACTCCATGACCTCCACAGGTCCCTTCCAGCCTCTACCATTCTGTGATTTCCTTTGTCCTGCTCCCTTCTGCCCTGTGCAATGCCCTTTTCCCAAGCCCTCCTGGAAGCTCTGCATGCTGGTTGCTCTCCCCAGCAGCTGTCCTGCTGGGCTGGGAAGCCTTCCTCCTGCTCCTCCTCCCTGCCCTGCTACCAGCCCTTCTGACCCTCTCTCCATCCCAGCCTCTCTGCTGTGTTTTGTCTCTGACTGCAAGCACCTGGAGTGTTTCCAAAGCAGCAGGGGCTTGGAGCTGCTGAGCACAAACACAGGCTGAGCTGCAGCCTTTAAATGCCAGGGGAAGATGCCCTGGATGGTTTTTTTCTGAGGCAGGCAAAGTGATTTCTCCCCCTGGCCAGGTCCCCCCAGCCTGTTTTGCAGGCAGGGGAAGGACACATGGCTCATGTGTGCCCAGGTGGAGCTTCAGTGTGGCTGCAGCTCCTTGGGGTTGCAGCCTCCAGTGCAGGAATGTGGAGCCAAGAGCCTCTGCTTCCCTCTGTCCCAAGTTCTGGGGGAGCTTTGCTGTGTGTGAGCACACCTGGAACCAAAGGCTGCCTCAGTGTTCAACAGCAGAAACCCTTCTGACACAAACCCAGCACCAGCTGCTGCCAGGACCCTGCTGAGATGTTGCTCAAGGAGCCTACAGCAAAGAAAGGAGCCCCCAGACTTGTGCCACAGCAAAACAGCTCCTAGGGCCAGGCTGGAGCTCACCCTGGCAGGAAAGTTTGCTGAAACAGGATCTGGTGTTAGCCAAACATCTCCTGAGGTGCCCAGACTGCTGCCTCTGGGAAGCACAGAGCCTCTTCTCCATGCTGGGTGGCTAACTCCCAGGGAAGGACTCCCCCAGGTCGCTCCTCTTGAAGAGCACAGCACAGGGCTGGCTGCTCCCTGCTGCTGCAGCTTCCTGAGCTGCCCTCAGCACCGTGTGGCTCTGCAGACCTCCTCCTCCCCATCCCTGGAGGTGTTTAAAAGCTGCAGAGCTGTGCTGCTGGGGGCCAGGGCTTAGCCCCAGCCTTGGTGGAGTTAGAGAAGGGTTGGCCTGGAAGATCTTAAAGGTCTTGTCCAGCCCAAACCGATTCTGTGCTCTTCTCCCACCTCCCTCTTGGCTGCTGCCTGGACACGAGCCAGCACCATCCCTCACCTGGGAAGAGTCCCAGGGGCTTGGCCCTGCAGCCCCCCAGGCTTTTGGCTGCTGAGCACCTTTTCCTCTCCCAGCCCAGCCTTTTCCATCCCCATCACAGCAACAAGCACCCTGCCCAGGCCCTGAGCAGAGCCCTTGCTGGGCAGTGCAAGCAGCAGGCACTGCTGTGCTGCCTTTGCCATCTGCCCCTGACAAGAGAGCAAACTCTTCTGGAGAATCCCCTCCCTGCCCCAGCCTTGCCTGTCAGACCAGCTCTGCTTTCACTCCAGGGCTCAATCCTCACCAACTGAGGCCCCCCATCGAGCTTGGACCTCCTCTGAGCAGGTAAAGGACACAAGTAAGCACCACAGGCACCCAGCTCAGGCTCTCCAAGTGGCTTTCAATTCACAAGTGAAACCTGGCACCGTTTCAGCTGCTCTGGAGCACAACCTCCCTGCCAGCCCCTTCCCAGCACATCCCAGGAGACCTCCCATGGTCTGTGGGAGCTTATTTGGAAGTCACCCTTTGGGTCCTCTTGGTTCCTTGCCCAACTCCAGGCAAGAAGCTCCAGATTGGCCTTGACTTGTTCGCTGCACGTGGCTGGGGCACAGCCTGGCCACGTTTATCAGCCCAGGCTGGGATGATTCACACAGCTCACAGGTAGAGAGCTGAGGGCAGAGGCAGGAACAAGCTGGGCACTCTCCAGGCACTGCTGGAAAAGGGCTTGGGATGAATCCAGTGCAAAAAACCTCTTCAAGGATTTGGGGACAGGGTTGAGTGGTGACCTGGCAGCTGCTGGGTTGCTCACAGAATCGTTGGGGTTGGAAAGGGACCTCAAGGATCAGCCAGTTCCAACCCCTCCTGCCATGGGCAGGGACTGGTTGGGCTTGCTGACCTGAAAAGGTTTCTTCCAACCAAAAGGATTCAGTGCCAGCTGCAGCCACCTGAAACAGAGTCCAGTGCAGGCTCCAAAGCTGCTGAGGGGCCTGGAGCAGCTCCGTGAGGAGCAAAGGCTCCTCTGGGGCCAAGAGCCTGGAGAAGAGCAGCTCCAGAGGGGAGCTGAGCAATGCTCAGCAAGAGCTAAAGGAGCTGTGGGGGCAAGAGGCTGGGGCCAGACTCTGCTCAGTGGTGTCCAGGGACAGCACAAGGGGCAGTGGGCACAAACTGGAACCCAGGAGGTTCCACTGAACAGGAGGAGAAAGTTGTTTGGTGTGAGGGTGCTGAGCCCTGGAGCAGGCTGCCCAGAGAGGTTGTGGAGTCTCCTGGTGTGGAGAGCTTCCAACCCCCCCTGGGCATTGTGCTGCTGGGCAGGGTGCTGTGGGTGCCCTGCTGGAGCAGGGGGTTGAGCTGGATGAGCTTCTTTCAATCTCCACCATGCTGGGGTGCTGGGAGCTTCTGATCTTTCCCTGCAGGGGGAACCTAGCAGGGGCTGGAGAAGGACTAAAGGAGATGCTTTCATTTCATGGAGTCTCAGAATCACTTGGATTGGAAAAGCCCTTTCAGGTCATTGAGTCCAACCACTAAACTGAGTCCAACCTCCTCCACTGAGGGAAGGAGGCAGAGGGCAGGGCAGCCAGGGAGCCCCAGTGCTTGATGTGCTGTTGCACTCCAGCCGTTCGGCTGCAGACACCTTCCCCACCACGGTGACAGCAGCTCCGCTAATTACTGTCATTAACGACCGGCCCACTTGGTGCTTTCCCAACAAGACCTCAGTAACCCTCATGCCCCCGGCTGAGTGAGTGCTGTCCTCGCCCCGAGATGGGGAAACTGGGGTGGGAAAGGGCTGAGGATGCTCCTGCAAAGGCTGCAGTCCTCTGGGGCTGGAAGGGAGTCGCAGCCCTGGGTAGCAGTGGAAGCCAAAAGCTGCTCCCCAGAGCAGCGACCTGCGGCCAGCCCTCTGCAGCCCCTGAGGGGCTGTCTGTGCTGGGGGCTCGGGTGGCTGCCTCTGGTTCCCTGTGCTGCTGCTAGCCCTGGTGACTTGTGGTGCTGGTGCCTCTTGTGCCAAGGAAGGGGCAGGCTGGGTATGGGGGGAATGTCTTCCCAGCAAGGGTCCTCAGGCACTGGAAGAGGCTGCCCAGGGAGGTGGTGCAGGCACCAACTCTGGAGGTGTTCCAAAGCCACCTGGCTGTGGTGCTGAGGGCCGTGGGGTGGTGGCAGTGGCTTAGCAGCAGTGGTGGGCAAGCAGCTGGGCTTGAGGATCCCAGAGGTTTCTTCCATCCTCAACAGTTCCATGGTTCTTGTCTCTGGCTCCCCATGGTGCTGGGGTCTCTGGGGTGCTGGGGTCCTGTGGTGCTGGGGTCCCCATGGTGCTGGGGTCTCTGTGGTGCTGGGGTCTCTAGCTCCCTGTGATGCATGGGTCCCTGTGGTGCTGGTGCCCCTGGTTCCCCGTGGTGCTGGTGCCCCTGCTTCCCCATGGTGCTGGGGTCTCTGGTCTCTGTGGTGCTGGTGCCCCTGCTTCCCTATGGTGCTGGGGTCTCTGTTTCCCCGTGGTGCTGGGGTCCCTGTGGTGCTGGGGTCTCTGGCTCCCCATGGTGCTGGGGTCCCTGTGGTGCTGGGGTCCCCGTGGTGCTGGGGTCTCTGGCTCCCCATGGTGCTGGGGTCTCTGTAGTGCTGGGGTCTCTGTGGTGGTGGAGTCCCCGTGGTGCTGGGGTCTCTGGCTCCCCATAGTGCTGGGGTCTCTGTGGTGCTGGGGTCTCTGGCTCCTGTGGTGCTGGTGCCCCTGCTTCCCCGTGGTGCTGAGGTCTCTGTTTCCCTGTGGTGCTGGGGTCCCCATGGTGCTAGGGTCTCTGTAGTGCTGGGGTCTCTGGCTCCCTGTGGTGCTGGGATCCCTGGCTCTCTGTGGTGCTGGTGCCCCTGCTTCCCCGTGGTGCTGGGGTCTCTGGTCTCTGTGGTGCTGGTGCCCCTGCTTCCCCGTGGTGCTGGGGTCTCTGGTCTCTGGTGCTGGTGCCCCTGCTTCCCTGTGGTGCTGAGGTCTCTGGTCTCTGTGGTGCTGGTGCCCCTGCTTCCCTGTGGTGCTGAGGTCTCTGGTCTCTGTGGTGCTGGTGCCCCTGCTTCCCCGTGGTGCTGGGGTCTCTGGTCTCTGGTGCTGGTGCCCCTGCTTCCCCGTGGTGCTGGGGTCTCTGGTCTCTGTGGTGCTGGTGCCCTGCTTCCCCGTGGTGCTGGGGTCTCTGGTCTCTGTGGTGCTGGTGCCCCTGCTTCCCTGTGGTGCTGAGGTCTCTGGTCTCTGTGGTGCTGGTGCCCCTGCTTCCCCGTGGTGCTGGGGTCTCTGGTCTCTGGTGCTGGTGCCCCTGCTTCCCCGTGGTGCTGGGGTCTCTGGTCTCTGTGGTGCTGGTGCCCCTGCTTCCCCGTGGTGCTGGGGTCTCTGGTCTCTGTGGTGCTGGTGCCCCTGCTTCCCCGTGGTGCTGAGGTCTCTGGTCCCTGTGGTGCTGGTGCCCCTGCTTCCCCGTGGTGCTGAGGTCTCTGTGGTGCTGGTGCCCCTGCTTCCCCGGGTGCTGAGGTCTCTGTGGTGCTGGTGCCCCTGCTTCCCCGGTGCTGAGGTCTCTGGTCTCTGGTGCTGGTGCCCCTGCTTCCCCGTGGTGCTGAGGTCTCTGGTCCCTGTGGTGCTGGTGCCCCTGCTTCCCCGTGGTGCTGAGGTCTCTGTGGTGCTGGTGCCCCTGCTTCCCCGTGGTGCTGGGGTCTCTGGTCTCTGTGGTGCTGGTGCCCCTGCTTCCCCGTGGTGCTGAGGTCTCTGGTCTCTGTGGTGCTGGTGCCCCTGCTTCCCCGTGGTGCTGAGGTCTCTGGTCTCTGTGGTGCTGGTGCCCCTGCTTCCCCGTGGTGCTGAGGTCTCTGTGGTGCTGGTGCCCCTGCTTCCCCGTGGTGCTGAGGTCTCTGTGGTGCTGGTGCCCCTGCTTCCCCGTGGTGCTGAGGTCTCTGGTCTCTGTGGTGCTGGTGCCCTGCTTCCCCGTGGTGCTGAGGTCTCTGTGGTGCTGGTGCCCCTGCTTCCCCGTGGTGCTGAGGTCTCTGTGGTGCTGGTGCCCCTGCTTCCCCGTGGTGCTGAGGTCTCTGTGGTGCTGGTGCCCCTGCTTCCCCGTGGTGCTGAGGTCTCTGTGGTGCTGGTGCCCCTGCTTCCCCGTGGTGCTGAGGTCTCTGGTCCCTGTGGTGCTGGTGCCCCTGCTTCCCCGTGGTGCTGGGGTCTCTGGTCTCTGGTGCTGGTGCCCCTGCTTCCCCGTGGTGCTGAGGTCTCTGGTCCCTGTGGTGCTGGTGCCCCTGCTTCCCCGTGGTGCTGAGGTCTCTGGTCCCTGTGGTGCTGGTGCCCCTGCTTCCCCGTGTTGATGACCTTGGTGCTTGCCACACCACCCAAGCAGCTGAGCCCTGCACGCTGGGACACCCCCAGGGGGTTCTGGGGCTGGTTGATCCCTGCAGCTTCTCCCAGGCCGTTGGGTTCTGATCTCCTCTAAGGAGCAATCAGGAGTGGGCTGCTCCAGCCCAGGACCCAGCCTTTAATTAGCCCTAAAAGTGGGATGACAACAACCTGCTTCCCAGCTGCTGCCATCAGCCATGCCAGGCTCCTCTCCTGCCTGCTGGCTCAGGGCATTGCTCTTCTCCCAGCCCTGGTTTGGGCTTTTTTTTATGCTTGCTCTAAGCACTTTTGATGCAAGGAGCTTGGTGACTCCATCAGCTGGCACACAGCAAAGGCATTCAGCAGCCAGAGGCCACCAGCTCCTCTCATGGGCTGGGAAGCAGTGCAAACTGGGCGTCCTGCTGGCAGGGTGCTCCACCCGAGGACCTCTCCCTCAGAAACACCCCAAAACGTTGAGAAATCCCCAAAGGGAGCTGTCCTGACAGCTTCAGCTCATCCACTCACCCTGCTGACACCACCACCTCTGCTTGCTGCTGCCATCACCTGCCCTCTGGGTGCAGGAGGGGAGGTTGGAGCGGCCCAGGGCTGGCACCAGCAGCTCCCCCGCCAGAAGGGCTCCCCAGAAGTTCCCACCAGGTCCCACCAGCAGCTCCCATCAGTAGTTCCCCCACCAGCAGCTCCCATCTGTATCTCCTCCACCAGAAGATCCCTCACCAGCAGCTCCCCCACCAGCAGCTCCCATCTGCATCTCCTCCACCAGCAGCTCCCTCACCAGCAGCTCCCCCACCAGCAGCTCTCCCCCACCAGCAGCTCCCTCACCAGCAGCTCCCTCACCAGCAGCTCTCCCCCACCAGCAGCTCCCTCACCAGCAGCTCCCCCACCAGCAGCTCCCTCACCAGCAGCTCCCCCATCAGCAGCTCCCATCAGCAGCTCCCACCAGCAGCTCTCACCAGCAGCTCTCCCTCACCAGCAGCTCCCCCACCAGCAGCTCCCCCAGCCAGCAGCTCCCATCTGTATCTCCCCCACCAGCAGATCCCATCAGCAGCTCCCCCCAGCTTTTCTTCATCCTGTGTCATGCAAAACACATCAAGGACTGAAAATTCTCAGTTCAAGGAATGAAAGGAGTGGCTGAGGGACCTGGGCTTGTTCACTCTGGAGAAGAGGAGGCTGAGGGGAGACCTCATTGCTCTCTACAGCTCCCTGAGAGGAGGCTGGAGGGAGGTGGGGGTTGGTCTCCCCAGTAACAAGCAACAGAAAAAGAGGAAAGGGCCTCAAGCTGCAGCAGGGGAGGTTGAGGTTGGACATTAGGACCTGCAGGAGTGGTCAGGGATTGGCACAGGCTGCCCAGGGAGGTGGTGGAGTCCCCATCCCTGGAGGTGTTCAAGAAATGTGTGGCCATGGCACCTGGGGCCATGGTGGTGTTGGGTTGGTGCTTGGACTGGGTGATCTTGGAGGTCTTTTCCACCTGAAACAATTCCATGATTCTATGAAAATACTCAACCCATGGCTGCTGGAAGAGAGATTGAGGTAGGGAGCTGAAAACACCTCCCAGTTCTACTTAACCCTGAGCATCAGCAGCAAAGCAATTGGCAGAAGGAAAATCCCAACCCCTGGTGGGGCTGAAGCTGTGCATTGAGCACAGGATTGGTCTGGTTGGAGAAGAACTTTGAGATCATAGAGTCACAGAATGGGTTGGGTTGGAAAGGACCTTAAAGCTCAGCCAGTTCCAACCCCCTGCCATGGGCAGGGACACCTCCCACCAGCCCAGGTTGCTCAAGGCCTCATCCAGCCTGGCCTTGAGCACCTCCAGGGAAGGGGCAGCCACAGCCTCCCTGGGCAACCTGTTCCAGTGTCTCCCCACTCTCACTCTAAGGAATTTCTTCCTCATCTCCACTCTCAATCTCCTCTCTCCCAGCTCCAAGCCATCCCCCCTTATCCTATCACTCCCAGCCCTTGTCCAAAGTCCCTCCCCAGCTCTCCTGCAGCCCCCTTCAGGTACTGGAAGGCTGCTCCAGGCTCTCCCTGCAGCCTTCTCTTCTCCAGGCTGAACAACCCCAACTCTCAGCCTGTCCCCACAGCAGAGGTTCTCCAGCCTGGCCTCCTCTGGACCTGCTCCAGCAGTTTGATGCCTTTCTTATGCTCAGGGCACCAGGACTGGGCTCTAGGTGGGGTCTCAGCTCCTCAGCAGCGCTGGAGCACCCTGCAATCATCCTCCTGGAGCTGCCAAAGCAAGCAGCCTGTCCTAGAACACACCTGTGGTGGCCTGCAGGGGCTCATCGATGCATAGTTGCTGCTCTACTCCATGCAGAGGCAAATATTTGGTTACTAAGGAAGCAGAGAACATTGCCACAGTCTCCAAGGAAATGCTCTGGCAGGTCTCAACTGCTCCAGCTTAGTGGATGCTTCACAGCACCTTGATCTCTTGATCCATCTCCTGACTTCATTCAGACCTTTGGGGCTGGACCTGGGGCAGAAGATTTTGGTTTGCTTCCAAAACATTGTTGGTCTCTCATGGAGAACCAGCCCCAGCTTGGGTGAGAGGGGATGGGAGGCAGCCAGCCTGGGGCCACCCTCTGCATCCACACTGCTGAGGGGAAGTGGAGCTCTTGGGCATGGCAAGAATCAGGGAATGACTTTGGTTGGGAAAAGACCTCTGAGCTCATCCAGTTCCAACCATTCTCTGACTGTACCAAGGCTGGGGCTAAACCATGGCCCTCAGCACCACAGCTCTGCAGCTTTGAAACATCTCCAGGGATGGGCATTCAACCACCTCCCTGGGCAGCCTGGGCCAGGCTTTGAGAGCCCTCTCAGGGAAGAAGTTTCTTCTCATGTCCAGCCTAACCCTCCCCTGGTGCAACTTTGAGGCCATTTCCTCTTGTCCTATCATTTATTCCTTGGGAGAAGAGACCAACCCCACCTGGCTCCAGCCTCCTTCCAGGCAGCTGTAGAGAACCAGAAGATTTCCTCTCAGCCTCCTCTTCTCCAGGCTCAACACCCCCAGCTCCCCAGAGCTGCTCCTCCCCAGCTCTGTTCTCCAGACCCTCCCCAGCTTCTGGACCTTATTCCCTTCTCTGGACCTTATCCAGCCTCTCAATGCCCATCATGGAGTGAGGAGCCCCAGACTGAACCTGGTACTCAAGGTTTGGCCTCACCAGTGCTGAACACAGGGGTTGGGGATGCAAACTCAGCACCAAGCTCATAAGTGCCTGTCCTGATGTGTGCTCTGGGGTCCTTCCTTCAGGCTTTGGGCAGCTGAGCTGGATGAGGCCTCAGCATCTGAGGTGTTCTTGTTGGTAAGAGTGTTTGGTGGTACTGATGCAGAGAGAGTCCCCAAAAGAGGTTTTTTCCCCCCAAGAAAAAAACCCAAACCAGACCAAACCAAACCAGAACAAAACCAAACCAAACAGAACAAAACCAAACCAAACAGAACAAAACCAAACCAAACCAAACAGAACAAATCAGAACAAAACAAACCAGAACAAAACAAAACCAAACAGAACAAAACCAAACAGAACAAAACAGAACAAAACTGTTCTTTTCATCTCAGTAGTCTGCTCATTGCCACCAGAGAGCCCAGAACCTGCTGGGCAGCTGCTGGATCAAAATGCAGCTCTGCTCTCTACAGCTGCCTGAAAGGAGGCCCTGAGTGAGGTGGGGGTTGCTCTCTTCTCTCTACTATCAGGTGATGGAATGAGAGGAGATGGCCTGAGGATGCACCAGGGAAGATTTGGGTTGGACAGGAGGAACAATTTCTTTGCTGCAAGAGTGGTCAGGGCTTGGCACAGGCTGCCCAGGGAGGTGGTGGAGTCCCCAGCCCTGGAGGGGTTCAAGAAACCTGTGGCCACTTGGGGCCATGGTTTAGTGGCCATGGTGGGGTTGGGTTGCAGGTTGGACTGGATGATCTTGGAGGTCTTTTCCAGCCCAAACAACTCTCTGAAAACCAAACAGAGCAAAACCAAACAGAGCAACACCAAACTCAACCACCTGGAGCCCTGCAGCAGGAGAAGGTGCTGGGGTTAAGGAGCAGCTCCTGACTCCAATCAGCTGTGGCAGAACCCTTAGCAAACACATGGTAGGGAAACAAAACCCTCACCCTTCGAGGAGGAGAAACTTCCTTTAAAGGCAAGGAGGAAGCTGCAGGGAGGAAGGGCTGCTGCTGTTGTAAGCCCTGATGTCACTCATTCCTGCCCCGCTCTCGAGAGCGGCCAACCTGCCGAAGCTTTTCTGCTCCCCCGCCGCAAGGCTCCGAGTGATGCAATCCTCCACGGCATCCAGAGGCTTCCCTTATAGGGCTGGGATGGGACACAACTCCTGCTGAGGAGCCCAGCCCTTTCTCCGCCGGGCAACACCTCGGTGATGTGCGGAGGTGCAGCCTTTGGGCGTCCTCCGAGCACCCCCCCGGAGCAGTGCGCTGGGGGCTGAGTCACCGCGGGAGGCACCGGCGCGGCCGCCGGCTTCTTGCCTGTCCTCTGCCCGGGTGTCGAGTGATGGAGCGAGAGGAAATGGCCTCAAGTGGCACCTGGGGAGGTCGAGGTTGGAGAGCAGGAGGAATTTCTTTCCTGCAGGAGGGGTCAGGGATTGCAACAGGCTGCCCAGGGAGGTGGTGGGGGCTGCATGCCAGGAGGTTTCTAGGGCCGGGCTGGATGTGACTCTGAGCTACCTGATCTGGTATGAGGTGTCCCTGCCCATGGCAGGGGGGGTGGGAACTGGCTGAGCCTTGAGGTCCCTTCCAACCCTCACAATGTTGTGATCCTATGAAATGGCCTCAAGTGGCACCTGGGGAGCTTCAGGCTGGATAGCAGGAGGAATTTCTTTGCCGCAGGAGGAATTTCTTTGCCGCAGGAGGAATTTCTTTGCTGCAGGAGGAATTTCTTTGCTGCAGGAGGAATTTCTTTGCTGCAGGAGTGGTCAGGGGTTGGCACAGGCTGCCCAGGGAGGTGGTGGAGTCTCCATCCCTGGAGGTGTTCAAGAAGCCTGTGGCCAGGGCACTTGGGGCCATGGTTTGATGGCCATGGTGGGGTTGGGTTGGTGCTTGGTCTGGATGATCTCTGAGGTCTTTTCCAACCTGGTTGATTCAGTGAAATGTGTGGCCATGGCACCTGGGGCCATGGTTTGGTGGCCATGGTGGTGTTGGGTTGATGGGTGGACTGGATGACCTCAGAGAGCTTCTCCAACCCAAATGATTCTCTGATTCTGCTGCAGGGAATGAGCAGGCAGGGATGGATGCTGCTCTCAGTTCTCAAGAGCAAGCCCCAGTGCTGGTGCAAACGTGGGAGCAAACAGGGGAAAGGGCTTGACTGGAGCTGGAGACACTTTGCTGGCCAAAAATACTGCCAAGATATGGGGAGGCTCATGGCAGCAGCTCATCAGCTGCTGGTCATGGAATCATAGAACATTAGAGGTTGGAAGGGACCTCCAGAGATCATCCAGTCCAAGCCCCCTGCCAAAAGCAGCATCACCCAGGGGAGTCTGCACAGGAATGCATCCAGTGTGCCCAGCTGGCCAAGAAGGCCAAGGGCATCCTGGCCTGCAGCAGGAAGAGTGTGGCCAGCAGGAGCAGGGAAGTCCTTGTGCCCTGTGCTCAGCACTGCTTAGGCCACACCTGGAGTCCTGTGTCCAGTTCTGGGTTCCTCAGGTTAGGAAAGAGGTTGAGAGACTTGAAGGTGTCCAGAGAAGGGCAAGAAAGCTGGGGAGGGGTCTGGGGCACAGCCCTGGGAGGAGAGGCTGAGGGAGCTGGGGTTGCTTAGCCTGCAGAAGAGGAGGCTCAGGGGAGACCTTCTTGCTCTCTCCAACTCCCTGAAGAGAAGTTGGAGCCAGGTGGGGGTTGGTCTCTTCTCCCAGACAGGCACCCAGCCCCAGAACAAGAGGACACAGTCTCAAGCTGTGCCAGGGGAGGTTCAGGCTGGATGTTAGGAAGAAATTCTTCCCAGCAAGAGAGACTGGCCATGGGAATGTGCTGCCCAGGGAGGTGGTGGAGTCCCCATCCCTGGAGGTGTTTAGGAAGAGCCTGGATGGGGAGCTTGGTGCCATGGTTGAGTTGATCAGATGGTGCTGGGGGATAGGTTGGACTTGATGACCTCAAAGACCTTTTCCAACCTGGTTACTTCTATTCTATTCTATTTTTTGAAAGGCTCCATGGAAGGAGACTCCACAACCCCCCTGGGCAGCCTGCTCCAGGGCTCTGCCACCCTCCCTGTAAAGAAGCTTCTCCTCATGTTGAGCTGAAACCTTCTGTGTTCAAGTTTGTTCCTTGCCTTATTACTGTGCACCCCCAAAGAGAACTTGGCCTCCTCCACTTGCCCCCCACCCCTCAGCTATTGATAGACATTGATTAGATCCCCTCTCAGCCTTCTCTTCTCAGCCCCAGGGCTCTCAGTCTCTCTTCACAGGGCAGATGCTCAAGTCACCAGATCATCCTTGTGGCTCTCCATCAGCCTCTCTCCAGCAGGTCTCAGTCTCTCCTGAACTCTGGGGAAGCCCAAAGCTGGATGACAGTATTGCAGGTGTGGTCCCAGCAGGGCAGAGCAGAGGGGGGGGGAAAAGATTCCAGCACCCTGCTGATATCAGCTCAGGCAGCATCTCACAGATCTAGGTTAAAACCCAACCCTTTTGGGGAAGGCCCTGCTCAAAATTCTGCTTATTTCAGCAGCTTGGTGTGCACAAAGCCTCATTCAGGCAGCAAGCTGCAGTGCCAGGCTAAGAGCCCCAGCTGAGTGACACTAATCCCAGTTTAACCACTGGCTGTTAAAAGGCAGCCTCAGCAAGAAGCCTCTTCTTGCTTCTGCAGAGTTTGGGGTGGCTAAATCACCCCAAATCCATCTCTGAGGGCAGTGAAGAGCAGGCCTGGGGGTTACCACAGCCCAAAGGTGAAGGAAGGGGGATGAGGGAAGGATGCTGAGATCCCTGGGGGGGGGGGAGGTTTGGAGGGGATGCTGCTTCACCATGATGCTGGAAAAAGCCAGAGCCAAGGAGGGCTTCCCTCTTCCCACTGAGATTCCTGAGTGTGGCATTTCTGAGGGCTGAGGAATTCCAGGGATGTTAAGCCAAGGGATTTCTGCTGGGTTGGTTCAGGGGGTGTGTGTGGTGTGGTGTGGTGTGGTGGTTCTTCAAACAAACAAACCATAACTCAGGGGTGATGCATTTCAGCCCTGGGGAGCATTAACTGCTCAACCCAGCACAGCATGTTTTGTGCTGGGGAGGCTGTGGGGCTTGGTTTGGTTTGGTTTGGTTTGCCTGGAAATTGGTTATTTAGAAGGAAACAACAACTTTCCATGAGTGCCAGGCTGAAAAAGGATCACAGAATAGTCAGGGTTGGAAGGGACCTCAAGGCTCAGCCAGCTCCAACACCCCCTGCCATGGGCAGGGACACCTCACACCACAGCAGGTTGCTCACAGCCACCTCCAGCCTGGCTGCAAACACCTCCAGGCAGGAGGCTTCCACCACCTCCCTGGGCAACCTGTGCCAGGCTCTCACCACCCTCCTGGGGAACAACTTCTTCCTCACAGCCAATCTCAATCTCCCCACTTCTAGTTCTGCTCCATCCCCCCCAGTCCTATCCCTCCCTGACAGCCTCAAAAGTCCCTCCCCAGCTTGCTTGGAGCCCCCTGCAGATCCTGGAAGGCCACAATGAGGTCTCCTGGGAGCCTTCTCCTCTCCAGCCTGCACAACCCCAACTCCCTCAGTCTGTGCTCACAGCAGAGCAGCTCCAGTCCTCTAAGAAAGAAAAAAGCAAAAGAAAGAAAACCCAAACCCAACCCAAAAGCCTCAGCACATCTAACCAAAGCCAGGAAAATCAATATTGAACCAAGCTCTGCAGAGGTCCTGAAACAGCCACTGAGGTTTGAGAGTGAAGGTTAATTGTGTAGGGATAGGCTGAGGGGCAATGTGTAGGGAGTGGCAATGGACTGAAGATGGAAGAAGGGAGATTGAGGCTGGAGAGTGGGAAGAAACACTTTCCAGTGAGGGTGGGGAGACACTGGAACAGGTTGCCCAGGGAGGCTGTGGATGTCTCCTCCCTGGAGGTGTTCAAGGCAAGGTAGGATGAGGCCTTGAGCAACCTGGGCTGGCAGGAGGTGTCCCTGCCCATGGCAGGGGGTTGGGACTGGCTGAGCTTTAAGGTCCTTTCCACCCCAACCCATTCAATGGATCTATGACAAGTCAATTCCAAGGGCCCAGATTCCTCAGCCTGCATTTGGGGTGAAGCAACTGAGAGCCAAAATAAACCCAGCTGCTTGAGCACTGCCAGGGCCGGGGGTGGGCACTGTTATTCAACTGCCAGATGGCTTCTGAGGTCAGAAATAGCCTCATTTCCCATCCCTTTTCCTGCCTGTCCAAAGAGGAAAGGGCTGATCAGGGCCTCATTATTTATATCTGCAATTGGCAGGCAGCAGAGAGCTTTCCACAGCAGGAATTGGAGGAATCCCTGCAGGAATGTCCCCGGCCGCCGCCGCCGCCGCCACTGGGGGTATCCCACACCCCAGACCCTGGCTGCTTGGCACCAGCTCTGTGGCAAACAGATCAGCTCCAGGCTTGCAGGAGAACCCTGTGGAAGAGGGCTTCCCACTTCTCCCAACCTCATTAATTGTTGCAATTAATTCAGGGTGATTCACTTCCAGGGGCTGAGTTGAAGCCGGCGGTGGAGCAGGATGCTGGCGGTGACCACGTTCATCCCAGGGATGAGCCAAAGCCCATCCCCATGGACTCATGGATTTAATGACCCCCAGAGAGGGCTGTGGAGAATCCATCCTCAGCACCAGGGCCATGGGTGCTGCCTAATGAGTGGTCACAGCGTGGTCTCACCAGGCAGGTACAAAAAGCATGCATCAGCTGCCAGGTTTATCATCCCCTCTGATGTTTGGCCTGCTTCCTCAAAGGGAAAAGAAAAACATCTCTGGCTGGCCCAACAGGATTTGGGTTTAACAAGAACAAGTGCTGGGTCCTGCACTTGGGTCACAGCACCCCCATGAATGCTCCAGGGTTGGGGCAGAGTGGCTGGAAAGTGCCCTGAAGAGAAGGACCTAGGGGTGTTGGTTGGCAGTAGGTGAAGATGAGCCAGCAGTGCTCAGGTGCAGTGCAAGAGCAGCCTGGCCTGGATCAGCAATGGTGTGGCTAAGAAGGTCACCAGCAGCCTGCCTTGGATCAGCAATGGTGTGGCCAAGAAGGTCACCAGCAGCCTGCCTTGGATCAGCAATGGTGTGGCCAAGAAGGTCACCAGCAGCCTGGCCTGGATCAGCAATGGTGTGGCCAAGAAGGTCACCAGCAGCCTGCCTTGGATCAGCAATGGTGAGGCCAAGAAGGTCAGCAGCAGCCTGGCCTGGATCAGCAATGGTGTGGCCAAGAAGGTCACCAGCAGCCTGGCCTGGATCAGCAATGGTGTGGCCAAGAAGGTCAGCAGCAGCCTGCCTTGGATCAGCAATGGTGAGGCCAAGAAGGTCAGCAGCAGCCTGGCCTGGATGGGTGTGGCCAAGAAGGTCAGCAGCAGCCTGGCCTGGAGCAATGGTGAGGCCAAGAAGGTCACCAGCAGCCTGGCCTGGATCATGGTGTGGCCAAGAAGGTCAGCAGCAGCCTGCCTTGGAGCAATGGTGAGGCCAAGAAGGTCAGCAGCAGCCTGCCTTGGATCAGCAGCCTGGCCTGGATCAGCAATGGTGTGGCCAAGAAGGTCACCAGCAGCCTGCCTTGGATCAGCAATGGTGAGGCCAAGAAGGTCAGCAGCAGCCTGCCTTGGATCAGCAATGGTGAGGCCAAGAAGGTCACCAGCAGCCTGCCTTGGATCAGCAATGGTGAGGCCAAGAAGGTCACCAGCAGCCTGCCTTGGATCAGCAATGGTGAGGCCAAGAAGGTCACCAGCAGCCTGGCCTGGATCAGCAATGTTGTGGCCAAGAAGGTCACCAGCAGCCTGCCTTGGATCAGCAATGGTGAGGCCAAGAAGGTCAGCAGCAGCCTGCCTTGGAGCAGCCATGGTGTGGCCAGCAGGACCAGGAAAGTGATTGTGCTCCTGGACTGGGCACTGGTGAGGCCACATCTTGAGTCCTGGGGGATGGAAATGTCCCTCCATGATCACACCCTGCTGCCAGGGAGCTGCTCTGGTGGTCCACCAGCAGCTCTACAACTGAGCCCTCAGCTTTCTGTAGCCTCAGCAGCCAGCAGAGCTTCCAACCTACATAAACTGAGGGTACAGTCTCCTTGAGCTGGGCAGAGATAATCTTTTCAGGTGTTCCTTTGAGTCACCCTCTTAACAAAGAGGCCTCCACCCAGGACTTGAATTTTATTTTCCAGGAGGTGCTGGCAAAGCAGAGGTTTGTGACACCCCAAGAGAGCCTTGGCAGAGCCTTGGCTTATGGTACTGAGCTTGGCTGGTGGCTGCTGCAGGACTTTGAGCAAGGGGAGGCTGCTGCCTGTGCAGCTCAGTACACACACTGCCCCTCCAGCAGTGCTGGAGTAAATACTATCAGGCAAAGCACCAAATTCTTATTTCAAAGCCTATTGGAGCAAATCCAGTCAAGAGAGGGGATTCTGCCCCTTTATTCTGCTCTGCTGAGCCCCCCAGCCTTGAATGCTGCCTCCAGTTCTGGTGTCCCCAGCAGGAGAAGGACACAGAGCTGCTGGAGTGAGTCCACAGCAGAGCCACAAGGATGATCCAGGGGCTAGAGCAGCTCTGCTGTGAGGACAGGCTGAGGGAGCTGGGGGTGTTCAGCATGGAGAGGAGAAGGCTCCAGGGGGACCTCAGAGCTGCCTGCCAGGAGCTGAAGGGATCCTGCAGGAAGGCTGCAGAGAGACTTCTCCTGAGGGTGTCTGAGACAGGACAAGGGGAAATGGTTTGAAGCTGAGGCAGAGCAGGGTTAGAGTGGAGCTGAGGAAGAAGTCGTGCAGTGCAAGGGTGGTGAGACTCTGGAACAAGCTGCCCAGGGAGGCTGTGGCTGCCTCTTCCCTGGGGGTATTCAAGGCCAGGCTGGATGAGGCCTTGAGCAGCTGAGTCTAGGTGAGAAGTGTCTCTGCCCATGGCAGGGGGAGGAGGAGTAGATGTTCTCCAGGGTCCCTTTTAGTCTAAGCCGTTGTATGAAACACTGCTTTACACCAACATTCCTGAGAGTTCTCCATGTACTCTGCTTGCTCAAGCAGCACCATTCCCACCCCTGGCAGTGAAACAAAGTAATCAAATCAGTCAATTAAACAATATCTGTTGATTGCAGCGTGGCTCAGAGCAGCAGTTGGGAAAGGCTTGTTTAATAGCTTAATTATTTTAATATCAATGTTCTTTAGCACTTGGGCAGGACTCTGCATTGGGATAACAAAATTCCCCCCTCATAATCCAATCTTATCAATTAGATGATTCCCCTGAGAGCCAGGAGCAGGGACAGGGAGGGTTTCACTGAGCAGAACCACCCTGCTTTGTTTAGTCACCCAGTGAGGTAACCTCAGCCTGGTGTCCTCTTCAGGGCTCACTACTGGGACCAGTTCTCTTCAGTATCTTTATCAATGATCTGGAGGAGGGGATTGAGGCACCCTCAGTCAGTTTGCACTAAGGTGAGAGGGACTCTTGCTCTGATGGAGTGCCAGGAGGCTCTACACAAGGATGTGGCCAGGCTGTATCAATAGGCTGAGGACAATGGGCTGGAGTCCTGCAGTTGGGTCACAACAACCCCCTGAATGCTCCAGGCTGGGGGCAGAGTGGCTGGAAACTGCCCAGCAGAGAAAGCCCTGGGGTGCCAGCCAACAGCAGATGAAGATGAATCAGTGTTTGCCCAGGTGGCCAAGGAGGCCAACAGCATCCTGGCTTGGATCAGCAGGACCAGGGAAGTGATTGTCACCCTGTACTCAGCACTGGTGAGGCTACACCTTGAGTCCTGGGTTCTGCTTTGGGCCACTCACTCCAAGAAGGACACAGAGGGCTGGAGCAGGGCCAGAGAAGGGCAAGGAAGCTGGGGAAGGGTCTGGAGAACAGGGCTGGGGAGGAGCAGCTGAAGGAGCTGGGGTTGTTGAGCCTGGAGAAAAGGAGGCTGAGGGGAGACCTTCTGGCTCTCTACAGCTCCCTGAAAAGAGGATGGAGCCAGGTGGGGGGGCAGTCTCTTCTCCCAATGAACAAGTGACAGGAAAAGATGAAAGGGCCACAAATCGCACCAGGGAAGTTTTAGGTTGGACATGAGAAGAAACTTCTTCACTGAAAGGGTTTTCAAGCCCTGGGCCAGCCTCCCCAGGAAGCTGGAGCTGTTTAAAAGCTTTTAGGTGTGGTGCACCAGCCTCGGTAGAGTAAGAGAATGGTCGGACATAAAATCCCAGCTTCTCAGCATGGTGGGCATTGGAAAGGACCTCTGGCGACCATCCAGTGCAAGCCCCTTGCTAAAGGAGGGTCACCCGGAGCAGCTTGCCCGGCATCACAACATCCCGGCGGGTTCAGAATTTCTCCACAACCTCTCTGGGCAGCCTGCTCCAGGGCTCCAACACCCTCAGAGTGAAGAAGTTTCTGCTTTAGTTCAGGTGAAACCTCCTGGGTTCGCTTGCACTTGATGCTCTTAATGACCCTTTTCCAGCTGACACCATTCTGTGTTTCAGCGTTGTATGGATTAACCTGGGGGCGCTTTTGGCCCCCACCCTAATCTCCCTTAGCTCCCTCAGTGCCACACGTGTCGGGGAGCGCCGCGGACACGCGGCGGGGCGGAGGCGTGGCTTGAGCAAGGAAGGCGGAGACTACGTGAACGGAGAGGACGCTATGCGAGGCGTGTGGGCGTGCCCTAGCGCAGAAGAGGGCGTGGTCTGTTTACTGATGTCCTATCCTGGCGGTCGAAGGGCGTGGCCTTGCGGATTGGGGCGTGACCTATCTGCCGCGGGGCGTGTCCTGGTGGCCGCGCTCCCGCAGCCCCGGCGCCGGGGGCGCGGCGAGGCGGATCAGGGCCCGCCCCGTGCCGGTGGCCGCTCAGTGCCCGGGTAGCGGCGGCGGCAGCGGCAGCCGCAGGAGCGTGGAGGTGCGGGTCCAGGTGTCTCGCTTCTTCTCTCGGCGCTCGGCCCGGTGGCTGCTGGCAGCTCAGCGCGCTCCGCAGCGGTCACTCCGCCTGAGCCGCGGCGACCGTTAAACAGCCGCTTCCGGCCGCAGCCCCCCGCTTCCCGCCTGCCCTCACCTCCCCTCAGGGGCTGAGGCGATGAACTCGCTGCTCTTCGGTGAGATGGCCCGCGCCTTCTCCCCTGCTGCCGCCGCCGCCGCCTCCTGCACGCTGGGCCCCGGCGGCGCGGGCGGTCCCGGCAGCCCAGCGGCGGCAGCGGCGGGGGGTCCGCCGGTAACGGCGGCTCTTCGTAACGACCTGGGCTCCAACATCCACCTGCTGAAGGGACTGAACGTGCGGTTCCGCTGCTTCCTGGCCAAGGTCCATGAGCTGGAGCGGCGGAACCGGCTGCTGGAGAAGCAGCTGGCGGCCCAGCAGAGCGAGCGCGACCGCCGCCTCCGGTACAAGACCTTCTCCCGCGACCAGGCCGTGCAGACCGACTCCGGTACCTCCCCGCTGCTGCTGCCGCCGGGCCCCGGCCACGGGCTGGCCGCCGCTCCCCTCGCCTCGCCCCCCCACTACAGCCGCTTGCCCGGTACCATCTGGAGCTACACCCAGGTGCGGCGCACCGGAGGCGGCGGCTTGGAGACGGTGCAGGGGCCCGGGGTCTCCTGGATCCATCCCGACGGCGTCGGAGTCCAGATCGATACCATCACCCCCGAGATCCGAGCCCTTTACAACGTGCTGGCCAAAGTCAAGCGGGAGCGGGATGAGTACAAGAGAAAGTGAGCGGCTGGGGCTGGGGGGGAGCCTTGAGCCTGCGGGAGAGGGCGGGGGGGGGATGCGGGCCGCCGGCTCCTGCAGTGCGGGGAAATGGGCAAGGCCCTTCCTTGGGTCGGAGGAAGCCTTCGGGAGACTCCTGGGGGGACATGGGGAAAGGCCTCTCCTTACCCCAGGGCTCAGCGAGAGGATGTTATGATGAGACCCTTGGGGGCCAGGCCTCCCCTTCCCCCAGGGCTCCTTCCTTGGGACGGAGAAAGCGTTGAGGAGACGTGGAGCCAAGGTTCTCTCCTCGGGGTGGAAGAAGCCTTGGGGGGGGGGAGACCCTTTCTTTGGGGGGGGACCCCTGGGGGGAGAGGCCTTCCACCAGCCCAGGGCTCCTTCCCTGCTGAAGGTGCTGCCAGGATGCTCCCCAAGGCTTTGCCACAGTGCCTCTGTGTGTGTGTGTGTGTGTATGTGGGGAGGGTTGCCCCTCGGCTTGGTAGAATCCTTCCCTGGGAAGCTGGCGAGCAAAAGAGAATTGTTAGTTTGGTTTAAAAAAAAATTTACAGTAATTAAAAAAAGCTTTTTATTTTTTTTTTCCTGGAGAAGGGCAAGAATCTGTTATTAATATTGTATTGCATAGTGGCTCCTAAATTTAGCTCGCCTTCATTTTCTGATCTAATCGCTCCAGTAGTCGATTTTGTGTGTGTGTGTGTGCCCCGAGCTCGCCCAAAATTAGCTCAGTGCTGCAATATTTGGGTTGCAAATACTGCGGGGGAAGGTTTGCGCTCTTTAAAAAGCAGCTCTTCCCTCGGAATTAGGCAAAACAAAAGCCCTAACTAACGACAGCCTTTGTGTGAACCCCCGGCGAGCAGGAGCTTTCTCGTCGGGAAGTCCTGGGGGGCGGGTGGGTGGGGGGTCTTTTTGCCTCGTTGTACGTGGTGTTCTTCTTCCCCCCCCTCCCTGCTCGAAGCCTTCTCCTCGGCTTGCTGTGTTCTCCTGCCTAGCGTAGCTGTGGCGGAGATGGAGGCCAGAGGGATGGGGGGAGAGTGGAGGAACACCCCCCCCCACCCCAAGCAGAGGCGGTTGGGATTCTGCGGGGAGATTCCTGCGTTGTCTGCTGAGCTGCGGGTCCGGTGGGGCTGGGGTGGGCACTCCCGTTGGGAGTTTGGGTATCTTTTTGGTTGCAATATGTGGTTGGGTTTTCCCCCCTCCTCCCCCTCTTTTCCTTTCCTTGGGGATGTTATTTTTTTGCCTGCAGAAGAAATGTAACCCCATCTCAGGGTGGTGGTGGTGGTTTTTTTTCCTCCCCTGGTGGAGGCAGCCTGCTTTTCACGGCGCTGTGGCCTCTGAAGCGTAAGCTGAATGTCTTCTGTCCAGGGTAAGAGGACTGCAGTGTGCTCTTAAGCCATCAGGCTTGTCGACCAGACCTCCTCTGGTGAATTAACTCGAGGTTTTTACAGGCAGGCAGATGTGTTGGAGGAGTCGTTTCTGGCCTGTGTGTTAAGTGGAATAGTCTTGAGAGCATCGGTTTCAAGCCTGCGTGGCTCTGCTGCGCGGCTGGAGTGCTGGCACAGCGTGGATGGAAAATGAAGTTGGCTGCTTGGTTTCAGTCTGGAGTGGTAGAGGCCGTGGTGGCACTGGCTGGTTGTTGTTGTTGTTGCTTTTGTGGTTGGTACCAAGGAGATGGGAGAAGTGGTGCCTCAGAGGAAGCTGCCTTTGGTGAAGGGAGGATGTGCTGGCTGGGGGTTATGTCATCAGAAGTGCAGGGTGCTGCTGCTTTTTTGTGGAGCTGTGATTTCTTTCCTCCTCTTGAGGCACTTGGTGCCACGGTTTAGTTGATTAGATGGTGCTGGGTGAGAGGTTGGACTCAATCTCGAAGGTCTTTTCCACCCTGGTTAAGTTTGTATTCTGTAAGACGAGGCTTGCAGGCCATTTAAGCTCAATCTTCCTGCTGATACATGATTAATTCTGTCTGTTCTGCTTGTGCACAGCTGATTTTCACCCCCAAGTCTGTGCTGAAGTGTGGCTGCACTCACATAGAATTGTTTGAGTTGGAAGAGACCTCTAAGATCGAGTCCAGCCATCAGCCCAAACACCACCATGGCCATTAAACCATGTCCTGAAGTGCCAAGTCCATACATTAGCCACATACACTCAGGGGAGCAAAGGGGGAACCCTTTTTAGGCAGTCACAGCTCCTAGTTCCAGCACCCTTCTTGCTCTGGGAACAGGTTTTTCTCCTTATGCTTGACAAGAAAATGAGTTTTGGTTGGAGAAGACCTCTGAGATCAAGTCCAGCCATCAACCTAAGGCCACCATGGCCATTAAACCATGTCCTGAAGTGCCAAGTCCACACATAAACCACATACATTCAAGGGAGCAAAGGGGAACCCTTTTTAAACAGTCATATCTCCTATTTCCAGCACCCTTTCTGCTCTGGGAACTGCTTTTTCTCCTGATGCTTGACAAGAAAATGAGTTTTGGTTGGAGAAGACCTCTGAGATCAAGTCCAGCCACTAAACCATGTCCTGAAGTGCCATGTCCACACATAAACCACATACATTCAGGGGAGCAAAGTGGGACCCCTTTTTAGGCAGTCACAGCTCCTAGTTCCAGCACCCTTCTTGCTCTGGGAACTGCTTTTTCTCCTTATGCTTGACAAGAAAATGAGTTTTGATTGGAGAAGACCTCTGAGGTGAAGTCCAACCATCAGCCCAAACAGCACCATGGCCATTAAACCATGTCCTGAAGTGCTAAGTCCACACATAAACCACATACATTCAGGGGAGCAAAGTGGGAACCCTTTTTAGGCAGTCACAGCTCCTATTTCCAGCACCCTTCTTGCTCTGGGAACTGCTTTTTCTCCTTATGCTTGACAAGAAAATGAGTTTTGGTTGGAGAAGACCTCTGAGGTGAAGTCCAACCATCAGCCCAAACACCACCATGGCCATTAAACCATGTCCTGAAGTGCCAAGTCCATACATTAGCCACATACACTCAGGGGAGCAAAGGGGGAACCCTTTTTAGGCAGTCACAGCTCCTAGTTCCAGCACCCTTCCTGCTCTGGGAACAGGTTTTTCTTGACAAGAAAATGAGTTTTGGTTGGAGAAGACCTCTGAGATCGAGTCCAGCCATCAACCTAAGGCCACCATGGCCATTAAACCATGTCCTGAAGTGCCATGTCCACACATAAACCATATACATTCAGGGGAGCAAAGGGTGAACCCTTTTTAGGCAGTCACAGCTCCTATTTCCAGCACCCTTCCTGCTCTGGGAACTACTTTTTCTCCTGATGCTTGACAAGAAAATGAGTTTTGGTTGGAGAAGACCTCTGAGATCGAGTCCAGCCATCAACCTAAGGCCATCAACCTGCACCCCAAAGCTCCACATCAGCCTGTCCCACGGCAGGCTCTGCTCTGCAGTGTGTTTCATGGCTACTTGCAGTGCTCTGAAATGATTGTTCCCCTCTCCAGTGACCTTCAGCCAGCAGCTGGCCACCCCACGTGGAGCTCTTTAGGGGGTGGCTTGGTTTTTTTATCATGGGTGGCCTGGAGCACTCTGGATGTGCTGTTTGCAATGTGGTTCTTGCAATCAGAATGGATTAGTCAGCTCCATTTCGTTCTCATTAGCCTCATGGGGGTGTTGCAGTGTTTGTCAGCAGCTCCCCTCCCTCCCAGCTCAGGAGTGGGGCCAGGGATTCCTTGTTTGGTTTTTGCAGGGGAGGGTTTGTGTGCCCTGGCATGTTTGTGCCCAGGTGGTTATAAATACCCACCTTGGGTTTACCTTATCTTGCTGGGAACTCTTTGATGCTGGAGTTGTCTTTAGGGAAATGAGCTCCAAGTGTGTGTGTGGGGGGAAAACAAAACCCTCATGCCCCTCTCCTGGTGGTGCTGTTGGGACCTGCAGAAAGCTGGATGTGCTCCTGAGCTTCTCTCTCAGGCTTGTGATCTTGCAGAGGTGGGTGTGTGTTTGTACACAGGCTGGTGGTGCTGGTGGGAAGCCCCTTGAAAGGGCACTGCTGCAGGCAGCTCTGTGGTGGAAACACCAGGCTTGCCAGACCACAGCATGTTAGAGATTGGAAGGGACCTCCAGAGATCACCCAGTCCAAGCCCAAAGCAGCATCACCCAGGGGAGTCTGCACAGAATGTTTGAGGTTGGAAGGGACCTCCAGAGCTCATCCAGTCCAAGCCCCCTGCCCAAAGCAGGATCCCCCAGGGGAGTCTGCACAGAATGTTAGAGGTTGGAAGGGACTTCCAGAGATCATCAGACCAAGCCCACTGCAGGATGCCCCAGGGGAGTCTGCACAGAGTGTTAGAGGTTGGAAGGGACCTCCAGAGGTCATTCAGACCAAGCCCACTGCAGGATGCCCCAGGGGAGTCTGCACAGAAGGTTAGAGGTTGGAAGGGATCTCCAGAGATCATCCAGTCCAAGCCCCCTGCCCAAAGCAGCATCCCCCAGGGGAGTCTGCAGAGAATGTTAGAGGTTGGAAGGGACCTCCAGAGGTCATCCAGACCAAGCCCCCTGCAGGATCCCCCAGGGGAGTCTGCACAGAATGTTAGAGGTTGGAAGTGACCTCCAGAGATCATCTAGTCCAAGCCCCCTGCCCAAAGCAGCATCACCCAGGGAAGTCTGCACAGAATGTTAGAGGTTGGAAGGGACCTCCAGAGATCACCCAGTCCAAGCCCAAAGCAGCATCACCCAGGGGAGTCTGCACAGAATGTTAGAGGTTGGAAGGGACCTCCAGAGGTCATCCAGACCAAGCCTCCTGCAGGATCCCCCAGGGGAGTCTGCACAGAATGTTAGAGGTTGGAAGGGACCTCCAGAGGTCATCCAGTCCAAGCCCCCTGCCCAAAGCAGCATCCCCCAGGGTAGTCCACACAGGAATACACCCAGGTGAGTTTTGAAAGGCTCCATCAAAGGAGACTCCACAACCTCCCTGGGCAGCCTGCTCCAGGGCTCTGTCACCCTCACTGTCAGGAAGTTTCTCCCCCTGTTGAGGTGAAACCTTTTGTGTTCAAGTTTGTATCCCTGTTCCTTGTTTTATTACTGTGCCCCACAGAGAAGAGCTTGCCCCTCACCCCTCAGCTATTGATGGACATTGATCAGATCCCCTCTCAGCCTTCTCTCTCTCCAGACTCAACAGCCCCAGGGCTCTCAGCCTCTCTTCACAGGGAAGATGCTCAAGTCCCCTAATCACCCTCCTGGCTCAGAACATCCCAGAAGGGTTTTTTTTTCAGTACCCTGTTGTTGTTTCACCCCAAGAAAAGAACCATTTAGCTTACTTCCAGCAAGTCAGAGCAATAAGGCACCAGCTCAGCGTGCAGGAATGCCAGGCAGATAGTGATACATCACATTTATTTCCTTTCCAGGGTGACCACTTTGATTAAAGAGGTGGCAGCTCAAGCAAAGATCCTTTGTTTGAAATGCTCAGGCTACCAGGAAAACACCAGGCAGGTGATTATGTTGGGGAGTCACTGGAGTCAGCCTGGGCTTCAAAGCCCTGGGTGATGTGTCTGTGCTTGGCTGGAGACACAGAGCCCTTGTGAAGTGGAATGAACAAATGCAGAGGTGAAGTGATGCCTCTAAATAAAGGCAGCTGGGGCTTCTGCTCTTAACATGAAGAGTGGAAGGGGAGGCAGGATGCTTTTTTCTTTCCCCCATCAAATCTCTGCCTGTGCAAAAAGTCTTTGGCCTTCCCAGGGGCTTCATTTTAGGACAATCTCTTCCAACTCCTTTGTTCCACTCCCACCCCCCCAAATGGTTTCTCTCATGGACATCCCACCACAAGGAGCAGGAGTTCTGAGGTCTAGAAGGTATTAGAGTGCACAAGCAGGACAGCACCCAGGTCGTGTTTGACTCTTCTCTTGGTTTGCAACTGAATTACAGATGAGAAAAAGGTCCCCCTGAGGAGCCTGGCAGATACTTCAGACCTAAATGGTTGGGGTTTTTTTCCCCCCTTGCAGTGAAGAAGTTTCTTCTGATACCCAACCTAACCCTCTGGGGAGGGGTCTGGAGCACAGCCCTGTGAGGAGAGGCTGAGGGAGCTGGGGTTGCTTAGCCTGGAGAAGAGGAGGCTCAGGGGAGACCTTCTTGCTCTCTCCAACTCCCTGCAGGGAGGTTGGAGCCAGGTGGGGGTTGGTCTCTTCTCCCAGGCAGGCACCCAGCCTCAGAACAAGAGGACACAGTCTGAAGCTGTGCCAGGGGAAGTTTAGGCTGGATGTTAGAAAGAAATTCTGCATAGAGGGAAGAGATTGCCCAGGGGAATGTGCTGCCTAGGGAGGTGGTGGAGTTGCCATTACTGGAGGTGTTTAGGAAGAGACTTGATGGGGTGCTTGGTGCCATGGTTTAGTTGATCAGATGGTGTTGGGTGGTAGGTTGGACTTGATGATCTTGAAGGTCTCTGTTCTGTTCTCTGTTCTGTTCTCTGTTCTGTTCTCTCTCGAGGCCATTTGCCTTTGTCCAATCTCTTGTTCCTTGGGAGAACAGACCAACCCCTACCTGGCTCCAACCTCCTTTCAGGGAGTTGTAGAGGGCAATGAGCTCTCCCCTCAGCCTCCTTTTCTCCAGACTAAACACCCCCCCAGGTCCCTCAGCTGCTCCTCCCCAGCCTTGTTCTCCAGACCCTTCCCCAGCTGCTTTGCCCTTCTCTGGACCTCCAGCCTCTCAATTCCCATCTTGGAGTGAGGGATCCAGAACCGAACCCAGTGCCCAAGGTATGGCCTCACCAGTGCTGAGTACAGGGCTTGGGGATGTAAACCCAGCACCATGCCCATCACCACATGAGGGCCTGTCTCTGGTAGATGTGCTCTGGGGTCCTTTCCTTCAGCCTTTGGGCAGCTGAGCTGAATGAGGCCTCAGCATCTGAAGTGAGAAGCGTTGTCCGTGTTGCTCTGGGTGAGTGTGCAGCAGGTACTTGAATTGACCTGCTCATGGCAATGGGAAGACAAAAGGGCTTTTTCCTCCCCTTTTTTTATGTTCCCTTCTCAATTAATCAAGTTCCATGGCCAGTTGAGGCTGGAGTGCTGATATCCTCCTGTCTTCTGGCCAAGGCAGGAAGGACATAGGCTGAGAGGAGACCTTATTGCTCCCTACAGCTACCTGAAAGGAGGTTGGAGCGAGGCCAGTGCTGGCTGCTTCTCCCAAGTAACTAAGGACAGGACAGGTGGTCGAGGCCCTGTCCCTGGAGGTGTTTAAGGCCAGGCTGGCTGAGGCTCTGGCCAGGCTGATCTAGTGTGGAGTGTCCCTGCCCATGGCAGGGGAGGTGGAACTAGCTGATCCTTGTGGTGCCTTCCAACCCTAACTGATACCATGATACTATGACAAGAGGAAATGGCCTCAAGCAGTGCCAGGGGAGATCTGGGTTGGATACCAGGAACAATTCCTTTCCTGCAAGAGCAGTCAGGCATTGGAACAGGCTGCCCAGGCGGAGCCCCCATCCCTGGAGGGGCTCAGGAAATGAGGGGATGTGGCACCTCAGGTCACGGTCCAGCGGGCAGGGAGGTGTTGGGTCTTGATCTTAGGGGTCACTTCCAACCTTGATGGTTCTGTGGCATCAGAATGTGTGTGCAGGGAGCGTGTCAGTCAGCCATGCTGAGGACAGCTCACAGCCCTGGTGGGGAGAAATGCCCTCTGCTTTCAGCTGCCAGCTCTCCCCTGAAGCTCTGAGCGCATCGACTGTCACAATACAGCTGCGTGTGGCCAGCTGGAGCTGCTGACTTGGTGAAAACCTTCTGCAGTCACTCCCTGCTCCTTCCCCTCCCTTTGAGCTGCAAGCAGGCAGCTGAGCTTGGCTGTGGAGAGCTTTATTCTCAACACTTTGGACTAGATTTGTCTCTTATGGCTTCAAAGTTGGCCTGAATAGGTGCAGGTATCGAGCCTGCCAGACGTTGGGCTTCGCTTTTCTCCTCTCCCCCTTCCCAATAAGAGACTTCAGCGTTGCTAAGAGTTGGGCTGGAGAGAATTGTTTTACCTCAGGATGGTATTTCACTGGGAAGATGAATAAAAGTCCACTTGAACCAAAAAAAAAGAGAGAGAGAGAGAGATTACCTTAAATGTGCTGCAGCTGGGGAAGGACAAAGCTCAGCATTGTCGAAGGCGGCGGGCGGCAAAACTCGCTGGGGCCTTGGTGTTTTTTGGGGGCCCCTTTGTGGTTTGTTGTTGGGTTTTTCCCCCAAGGAGGGGGAACTTAATAAAAAAATGTGCTTAGGAGAAGCCCTGGAGGAATGTCTGAACCCTTGGGGAAGCTGAAATCTCAGTGGTAACAAGATGCAAATGTTCTGCCTAGGTTCAATCAAGCCCCCCGAAGCGTTTTGTTCGCCCCGGAGAGGAAGCACTCTGGGCTGCTGTCCCTGCCTCAATTGGTTACAGAGCTGGCAGCAAAGCACATCAAATATGTTGAGTTCTCCTTTGCTTTTCATGTTTTCTTGGGGTTTTTGAAGGGGTAGGTAATGTTTCCATGAGGCTCTCTTTCACTGAGGTGCTGTGTTCCTTCCAGCAGCCTCACGCAGCCTGGTGTTGGAGATGTGTTTTTTTCTGGGGGGGGGACACACACCCCTTCTGAGATGTTGAAGTTTGTGAAATGGGAAACCTGAGGCCTGAGGAGACTCTTTAAACTTGCACTGAGAATGTGTTCTTTGTGAAGAGGTGGCTGCAAGTCATGGTTTCACAGGATGCTTTAGGTTGGAAGGGGCTTTCGTGGATTCGTAGAGTGGTTTGGGTTGGAAGGGACCTTAAAGCTCAGCCAGTTCCAACCCCCTGCCATGGGCAGGGACACCTCCCACCAGCCCAGGTTGCTTCAAGGCTTCATCCAGCCTGGTCCTGAACACCACCAGGAAGGAAGCATCCACAACCTCCCTGGGCAACCTGTGCCAGTGCCTCCCCACCCTCACTGGAAAGAACTTCTTCCTCATCTCCAGTCTCAATCTTCCCTCTTCCAGCTCAAAGCCATTTCCCTCTCATCCTATCACTCCCATCCCTTGTCAAGAGTCCCTCCCCAGCTCTCCTGTAGCCTCCTTCAGATACTGGAAGACTGCTCTAAGCTCTTCCTGAAGCTTTCTCTGCTCCAGGCTGAACAACCCCAGCTCCCAGCCTATCCCCCTAGGGGAGGTTCTCCAGCCCTCTTTGTGGCTTCCACTGGATCTGCCTTGGCCACCCCTTAGAAGTGGTGGTTGGGAACCTGCTGTGTGGAGCTGTGCAAATGAAGCACTCCCAGAAGAAGGTTTGTTTGGGAGTCATCTTTCTTGAAGTGATGCCATCTTTGTTTCCAAACTGCTGCTGCAGAGGCATTTGTGATCTCACAGCAATATCTGGGGCACTCTAACAATCACATCCTGGACTGCAGCAAGAGAGACACAGCCAGCAGGTCAAGGGAGGTGATTCTCCCTCTCTGCTCTGCTCTGGTCAGACCACACCTGGAGTACTGCATCCAGTTCTAGAACCACTATTCCAGGAAGGATCTGGAGGTGCTGGAAGGTGTCCAGAGAAGGGCCAGGAGGGTGAGCAGAGGGCTGGAGCTGCTCTGCTATGGAGACAGACTGAGAGGGTTGGGGTTGTACAGGCTGGAGAGGAGAAGGTTCCCAGGAGACCTCATTGTGGCCTTCCAGGATCTGAAGAGGGCTCCAAGAAAGCTGGGGAGGGACTTTTGAGGGTGTCAGGGAGTGAAAGGACTGGGGGGGATGGAGAAAAACTAGGACTGGTTAGATTGAGATTGGATGTTAGGAAGTTGTTCTTCTCCAGGAGAGTGGTGAGAGCCTGGCACAGGCTGCCCAGGGAGGTGGTGGAAGCCTCCTGCCTGGAGGTGTTTGCAGCCAGGCTGGATGTGGCTGTGAGCAACCTGCTGTAGTGTGAGGTGTCCCTGCCCATGGCAGGGGGCTTGAAGCTGGCTGAGCCTTGGAGTCCCTTCCAACCCTGACCATTCTGTGATCTCTGGTTTCTTTTTTCTTTCTCATGTGGTGCAGTTAGAAACTGGGTTGTAGTAATGTGGGGAGTAGTTATCATAGAATCAGTCAGGGTTGGAAGGGACCACAAGGCTCAGCCAGTTCCAACCCCCCTGCCATGGGCAGGGACACCCCACACTAGATCAGCCTGGCCAGAGCCTCAGCCAGCCTGGCCTTAAACACCTCCAGGGCTGGGGCCCCAACCACCTCCCTGGACAACCCAGTCCAGGGCTTCACCACTCTCATGGGGAAGAACTTCCTCCTCTCCTCCAGCCTCAATCTCCCCACCCCCAGCTTCATTCCATTCCCCCTAGTCCTATCACTGCCTGAGATCCTGAGCAGTCCCTCCCCAGCCTTCCTGGAGCCCCCTTCAGATCCTGGAAGGCCACAATGAGGTCACCTCAGAGCCTTCTCTTCTCCAGACAGAACAGCCCCAACTCCTTCAGTCTGTCCTCACAGCAGAGCAGCTCCAGCCCTCTGCTCATGGAGGGAGAGGAGGATGCTTCCCTTTGCTCCTGCTTTTCTACCAGTGCTCCTCTGAAACAGTGAAGTGGATGAATCTCTGTGTGTGCCTCCCTCCAACTGGTTTGTAATGGGAGCAGCCAGGGAGGGTGAAGGAAGATGCTTCAGTCAGGAGTGATCTGGAGGCAGGCTGTCTGTCATGACTGTGCAAGCCAGCTCCTCATTCTGAACTTTCTCTTTAACTCTGAGTTGTGGGGTTTTATTGAAAGCATTTTCAGATAGACCAGATTGGGGTTTTCTTTTTGCTCTCCATAGAATACACAGAATAGGCCAGGCTGGAAGAGACCTTCAAGATCATCGCTTCCAACCCATCAACCAATCCAACCCACCTGAAACAATTAACCCATGGCACCAAGCACCCCATCCAGTCTCCTCCTGAACACCTCCAATGATGGTGACTCCACCACCTCCCCAGGCAGCCCATCCCAATGGGCAATCACTCTCTCTGTGTAGAACTTCTTCCTAACATCCAACCTAAACCTCCCCTGGTGCAACCTGAGACTGTGTCCTCTTGTTCTGGGGCTGAGTGCCTGCCTGGGAGAAGAGACCAACCCCCACCTGGCAACAAGCCCCCTTAAGGTAGTTGTAGAGAGCAAGAAGGTCTCCCCTGAGTCTCCTCCTCTCCAGGCTAAGCAACCCCAGCTCCCTCAGCCTCTCCTCACAGGGCTGTGTTCCAAACCCCTCACCAACTTTGTTGCCCTTCTCTGGACACCTTCCAGCAGCTCAACCTCCTTCCTAACCTGAGGGCCCAGAACTGGACACAGGACTCCAGGTGTGGCCTCAGCAGTGCTGAGCACAGGGCACAAGGACTTCCCTGCTCCTGCTGGCCACACTCTTCCTGCTGTAGGCCAGGATGCCATTGGCCCTCTTGGCCACCTGGGCACACTGCTGGCTCCTGTTCAGCTGCTGTCAACCACTACCCCCAGGTCCCTCTCTGCCTGGCTGCTCTCAGGCACTCTGCCCCCAGCCTGTAGCACTGCCTGGGGTTGTTGTGGCCAATAGTGCAGCCCCTGGCACTTGGATGTGTTCAGTCTCCTGCCCTTGGCCTCTGCCCAGCCTGGCAAGGTCCCTCTGCAGAGCCTCTCCACCCTCCAGCAGATCAACTCCTGCCCCCAGCTTGGTGTCATCAGCAAATTCACTGCTGATGGACTCAATGCCCTCATCCAGATCATCAATGAAGATGTTAAAGAGGATGGGGCCCAGCACTGCTCCCTGGGGCACACCACTGGTGCCTGGCTGCCAGCTGGCTGTGGCACCATTCCCCACCACTCTCTGGGCTCAGCCTCCAGCCAGTTCCTAACCCCATGCAGTGTGCTCCATTTCCAAGCCAGGGGCTGACACTTGGGCAGGAGTTTGCTGTGGGGGATGGTGGCAAAGGCCTTGCTGAGGTCCATCCAATCATCTCCTTGTGCTGTGGTGAAGAGTTTCTGAGAAACTTGGGCCCAGGATCTGTGCTGTGTTCTTCAAAGCACAGCTTCCTCTGTTGCAAGAGAACCACAGGGCTTTCTCTGTGTGTAGTTTGATCTTACCTTTTGAGCCCTCCTGTGACTCATGGTGGGAAGCTTTGGCCTTTCTCAGAGGCAAGCAAAACAGGCTTGGAGTAAACAGTGTGGATAGGGTCTGGGGGCAAAACCCCTGCTCCTAACCAGCTCTGATCTTCCCCCCCCCTCCCCAAATCACCTCTGGAGAAAGACCCTTGCAATTTAGGGCTGAGGTGAAAACAAACACAGCAGCTGAGTTTATTTCTGGCTCTGCATCATCTGTAATCACAGGCTTGGGGTGCAGTAATGCTGCTTGGGTGCTGGGCTTGGAGCTAAAGAAAGCCCTGAACCCACACAGAGCTCCACAGCTGCTTTCTTGTGGTGAAGGTTTCGTGGTGATGCTCTGCCAAGGCCTTAGGTTGACTTCCTGAGTGTTCTTTGCTGTGACTAAGTTTGTTTCTGATTCCTCACCCCCCTCCAGTTTGCTAGAAATCTTTACAGGATGCTCTTCTTTCTGGGTGAAGTCTTCATCTTCATGGTTAAGGCCAACCTCTTCCTCTCTTGGACAAAGAAAAAGGTGGGGTTTTTTTCCCCCAGCTTGGGTTTTTAGAAGTTCAAAAACTCCACAGTGTTTGTCTCCAGGTTTGAGTCTAACTGAAGCTGGAGGAGAGAAGATTCCAGGGGGCCTCAGAGCTGCCTTCCAGTAGCTGAAAGGATCCTACAGGAAGGCTGCAGAGGGGATTTTTCCTGAGGGTGTCTGGAGACAGGCCAAGGGGGAAGGGTTTGAAGCTGAGGTCAGAGTGGAGCTTTCCTGAGAGTGGTCAGGGAGGGAACAGCCTGCCCAGGGAGCCTGAAGCTGGGCTGGGACCTGGATCATTTCCTGTCTGCTGTGGACTGGGGAGTTTTGGGGGGCTGAACTGGGCTCTTCTGTCCTCCCAGTATGCAGCACCAGGCTGCTTCTGGAGAAGCAGCTGAGCAGCTTCAGCTGAGAAGATAACCTTCTGACTCTCCACAACTACCTGAAAGGGGGTTGGAGGCAGTGGGGGGATTGGTCTCTTCCCCCCAGTAACAAGTGGTAGAACAAGAGGAAATGGCCTCAGGTTGCACCAGGGAAGGTTTAGGTTGGACATGAGGAAGAATTTCTTTGCTGCAAGAGTGGTCAGGCACTGGAACAGGCTGCCCAGGGAGGTGGTGGAGTCCCCATCCCTGGAGGTGTTCAAGCAATGTGTGGCCATGGCACTTGGGGCCAGGGTTTGCTGGCCATGGTGGGGTTGGGCTGATGGTTGGACTGGCTGATCTTAGGAGTCTTTTCCAACCCAAACAATTCTCTGCCTCTCTAATTTGGTGACCTTTTGCAGCCCTGTCTGAGAAGGTGGCAGCTGGGAGGCAGGTGCTAGAGCCATCACTGCATGAACAAGGTGCTTGGTTTCAGCAGCTGTTTAAACCCCAGCTGCCCAGCCCTGCAAAATCCCTCTGAGTGGGTGAGAACCTTCCTGTTCTGTTGTCTCTGCTGTGAGTGGTGTCCATCCATGTACCAAATTGCCACCAGCTCTGCCTCTGGATCTCCCTCAATAGCGAGGGCATGAGGAGAGCTGGGAGAGAATGGTGCTCTGTGCCCATTAATGATGTGTCCTGCTTGTTAAGGACACAGAACATGGGCTGGCTGCATTGTTCCTGTGTGAAAGTGAATCACAGCTGATGCATTGCTTCAGCCTTTTTGTTCAAGCCTTTCCACCCTCACTCAGCTCCATGTGACTTAGGCCTTGCTGGACTCAATTTGGAAGCCTTCTGCTGGGCTCAGTGTCTCCTGCTTCACCCCAAAAGGTTGTTAATTTGAACCCCCTTCCAAGCAGAGGGTTTTGGGGGGGGCTCAACCTAGTCAGGTCTGCTTGCTGTGGCTTGGCTTCAAGTGTAAGCCCAGTGCTGCATTTTGGGAGCTTGTTCCTACTGGAGAGATGTTCACTTGTTCCTTTTTTGGCTTCCTCCCCCTCCCCCCCTTCTGTTTGGGAAGCAGTATTGTGTATTGCTTTGGAGAAAGGATTTTAGCTGGGTGTGAGGGAATGCATCAAATGGTGGAGGCAGTGGAACATAGAATCAATCACAGAATTGGCAGGGTTGGAAGGGAGCTCAAGGATTCAGTTCCAACCCCCCTGCCATGGGCAGGGACACCTCACACCAGATCAGGCTGCTCAGAGTCACATCCAGCCAGGCTGGAAAAGAATCATAGAACTCTCAGGGTTGGAAGGGAGCTCAAGGATTCAGTTCCAACCCCCCTGCCATGGGCAGGGACACCTCACATCAGATCAGGCTGCTCAGAGTCACATCCAGCCAGGCTGAAAAAGAATCATAGAACTCTCAGGGTTGGGAAGGGAGCTCAAGGCTCAGCCAGCTCCAACCCCTCTGCCATGGGCAGGGACACCTCACACCACAGCAGGTTGCTCACAGCCACATCCAGCCTGGCTGCAAACACCTCCAGGCAGGAGGCTTCCACCACCTCCCTGGGCAACCTGTGCCAGGCTCTCACCACCCTCCTGGGGAAGAACAACTTCCTCACAGCCAATCTGAATCTCCCCATTTCTCCCAGTGAAGGCAGGCTGAGGGAGCTGGGGCCCTGAGCTTGAAGCAGAGGAGCCTGAGGGGTGACCTCCTTCCTGGTGACAAAGATGTGCAGGGCAGTGTGGGGAGGCTGGAGCCAGGCTCTGCTCAGGGATGTCCAGTGATAGGACAAGGGGCAGTGGGTGCAAGCTGGAGCAGAGAAGGTGCCACAGGAGCATAAGGAGAAACAGTTTCCCTGTAAGGGTGCTCAGGAGCCCTTGAGCAGGCTGCTCAGAGAGGTTGTGGCTGCCCCCTCCTTGGAGGTGCTCCAAGCCAGGTTGGATGAGGCCTTGAGCATCCTGATCTAGTGGGAGATGTCCCTGCCCATGGCAGGGGGGTTGGAACTGGGTGATCCCTGAGGTGCCTTCCAACCTAAACCTTCAGTGGAGACATTGAAAGCCCACCTGGATGTGTTCCTGTGTGACCTACTCCAGGGGATCCTGCCCATGGCAGGGGGGTTGGAACTGGATGATCCCTGAGGTGCCTTCCAACCTAAACCTTCAGTGGAGACATTGAAAGCCCACCTGGATGTGTTCCTGTGTGACCTACTCCAGGGGATCCTGCCCATGGCAGGGGGGTTGGAACTGGATGATCCCTGAGGTGCCTTCCAACCTAAACCTTCAGTGGAGACATTGAAAGCCCACCTGGATGTGTTCCTGTGTGACCTACTCCAGGGGATCCTGCCCATGGCAGGGGGGTTGGACTGGATGATCCCTGGGGTGCCTTCCAACCTGAACCTTCAGTGGAGACATTCAAAACCCAACTGGATGATCCCTGGGGTGCCTTCCAACCTAAACCTTCAGTGGAGACATTCAAAACCCAACTGGATGATCCCTGGGGTGCCTTCCAACCTAAACCTTCAGTGGAGACATTGAAAGCCCACCTGGATGTGTTCCTGTGTGACCTACTCCAGGGGATCCTGCCCATGGCAGGGGGGTTGGACTGGATGATCCCTGAGGTGCCTTCCAACCTAAACCTTCAGTGGAGACATTGAAAACCCACCTGGATGTGTTCCTGTGTGACCTACTCCAGGGGATCCTGCCCATGGCAGGGGGGTTGGACTGGATGATTTCTGGAGACCCCTTCCAGCTCCTACCAGTCTGTGACTCTCTGCTTGCATTGCAGCTGTCAGTAGTGGGGCTGCAAGTTTCATCCTCAGTCTGCCCCTAATTTCAGGGGGGTTCCTTCTGAGTTTGCACTGGAGCACAACCCAAAGCAAAACTTTAATGCCACATCACTTCACTAAGCTCTCAGTGCTGTGAACAAGCCAAATGTTTTGGTTTCCCCATCCTCAATGGTTTCACAAACCTGCCCAGTGGTTACCAAGCCTTGGTGAAGAGCTAAACCTGAGATCAAGCTGTGTGTTGTATCAATAAGAGGAGTGCCACCACAGGGCAAGCCCAGTTTTGTTTGCTTTGGGGAGAGTTTTGTATGTGTAAGCAGAGATCAGGGGTTGAAAGCTATGGCAGCTCTCAGCCCTTGGGCTGGAAAGAGGAGGAATCAATTTAATCCTCTTTGTGAGGGCAAGGAAGCTTCTCAATTTGCAGTGCCTCATTAACATGGGGCACAGAGGTGTTGAAGGGAGTGAGGATGGATAGACCTCAAGGCTCAACCAGCTCCAACCCCCCTGCCATGGGCAGGGACACCACAGCAGGTTGCTCACAGCCACCTCCAGCCTGGCTGCAAACACCTCCAGGCAGGAGGCTTCCACCACCTCCCTGGGCAACCTGTGCCAGGCTCTCACCACCCTCCTGGGGAAGAACAACTTCTTCCTCACAGCCAATCTCAATCTCCCCACTTCCAGTTTTGCTCCATCCCTGGGGGTGCTCACGAGGGGATTGGATGTGGCACTTGGTGCCATGGTTTAGTCATGAGGGCTGTGGTGACAGGTTGGACTCGGTGATCCTTGAGGTCTCATGATAGCTGCTCCCCAGGGCAGTTAAGATTTGTGAATCAGTTTGAAATGCTGAAGCAAGAGGGGCTGTGAAAATACAGAGTGTTTTTATTCCTCCCCAGAATACAGGGCTTGCCAGGGGAAGCACTCAGAAACATGTTGCAGTTGTTGCTGAGATTTACTTAAGTCTTCATCTTGGGCTAGGTGCTCTGCAGGTTCACTTGGAGATTTTGTTGGTATTTTTCTTATGAGGATAGAATTAACCAGGTTGGAAGAGACCTTGGAGATCATCCAGTCCAACCTTATCATCCAACACTATCAACTAAACCATGGTATACAGAAAATTTGGTCTCTTCCAGCCTTGGTGATTCTGTGTGATTCCCCCCCAGTCCTATCCCTCCCTGAGAGCCTCAAAAGTCCCTCCCCAGCTTTCTTGCAGCCCCCTGCAGATCCTGGAAGGCCACAAGAAGGTCTGTCTTCTATCACTTGTTCCCAGGGAGGAGAGCCTGACCCCCACCTGGATCCAAGCTCTTTTCAGGGAGCTGCAGAGAGCAATGAGCTCTCCCCTCAGCCTCCTTTTCCCCAGCTCCCTCAGCTGCTCCTCCCCAGCCCTGTTCTCCAGACCCTTCCCCACCTTTGTTGCTCTTTGACTGTTTGGTTGATTTCTTTTTTTCCCCTCTGCTTTATTTCCTTTTAAAGGGAGCAAAAATCGAGCAGGAAGCCCTTTAGAACTCCTTAATGCCCTGGAAAATGCTTTGCCACTAATCTGTATTCTTAAGCAGAGCCTGGGACTGCTGGCTGTCAGTGGGAGAGCAGCTTCTCCTTGTTGAAAGGGACAAAGTGACCCTGGGAATGCAGTCCCACTTGCAGAGATGCTGTACAGGGATTTTAGCCTTTCAGGCAAGGCTCTGGGATGCAGGTGAGCTCCTTTGGTGCTAACTTTCCCTGAAGGACAGCAAGCTGCTGGTGGCAGGGTGTGATGAGTCTGCAAATGAAGCTGTTTTCCTTCAGAGCCTTCCCTTCCCCTCTTGGGCAGCAGATCCTTCTGTCCATTTGTATGCAGCACAGTCAGACTCCTCTCTGGTAGCATTGAGTGGCTGCAAGGAGCTTGCTGTCTGCTCTGCCTCTTGTTTCACAGGATTATGGGATTGTTTGGGATGGAAAAGACCTCTCAGCTCAAGTCCAACCCTCAGCCCAACCCCACCATGGCCTCTGAACCGTGTCCCCAAGTGCCATGGCCACACATTGCTTGGGCACCTGCAGGGATGGGGACTCCACCACCTCCCTGGGCAGCCTGTTCACTCTTGCAGTGAAGGCATTTTTCTTAATCACCAACCTAAACCTGCCCTGGCTCAACTTCAGGCCATTTCCTCTCATCCTATCACCTACTAGTAGGGAGAAGAGCCCAACTCCCACCTGGCTCCAGCCTGCTCTCAGGGAGCTGTAGAGAGCAATGAGCTCTCCACTCAGCGTCCTCTTCTCCAGGCTCAACACGCCCAGTTCCCTCAGCTGCTCCTCCCCAGCCCTGTTCTCCAGACCCTTCCCCACCTTTGTTGTCCTTTCTGGAGGCCATTTCCTCTCATCCCATGACCTACTAACAGGGAGAAGACCCCAACTCCCACCTGGCTCCAGCCTCCTCTCAGGGAGCTGTAGAGAGCAATGAGCTCTCCCCTCAGCCTCCTTTTCCCTAGACTCAACACCCCCAGTTCCTTCAGATGCTCCTCCCCAGCCCTGTTCTCTAGGCCTTTTCCCACTTTTGTTGCCCTTTCTGGATCTGCTCCTTGAAGGTCTCTTCCAACCTGGTCTGGTCTATTCTATCCTACCCCATTCTCTCCTCTCCCATCCTCTCCTCTCCCATCCTCTCCTCTCCCATCCTCTCCTCTCCCATCCTCTCTCCTCTCCCATCCTCTCCTCTCCCATCCTCCCATCCTCTCCTCTCCCCATCCTCTCCTCCTCCCTCTCCCATCCTCTCCTCTCCCATCCTCTCCTCTCCCATCCTCTCCTCTCCCATCCTCTCCTCCCATCCTCTCCTCTCCCATCCTCTCCTCTCCCATCCTCTCCTCTCCCATCCTCTCCTCTCCCATCCTCTCCTCTCCCATCCTCTCCTCTCCCATCCTCTCCTCTCCCATCCTCTCCTCTCCCATCCTCTCCTCTCCCATCCTCTCCTCTCCCATCCTCTCCTCTCCCATCCCACCTTGGTTTGCTCTCCAGTGTGATCCTGGGGACTTCATGGCTGGTGGGGAGCTCACCCAGTCCCTCTTTGTTGTTTGCCTGTGAGTATAGACACCAAACAATTAAACTCCTGGTGATTTCTCCTCCACCACCACCACCTTTGCTGGTGTGAGTTTGAAGTCCTCATCTGCCTTTGTGCAAGTGCTTGAGAGTGCCTAATCTTAACTTTTCCATCCTCCCTGGCTGTCATCTCCATTAATTCTCTTCCCTCTCAATAGCACAGCAGAGTGGGTGAGTGGTAATGCTGTCAAGGCTACTCACCCCATAATTAAGCCAGGAATACTCCCCTATTAATCTGCCCATTGTACTAGAGGGTGATTAAAGCAGCTTAAACAGAGGGAGCATTCTTCTGCTCCCTTGAAGGAGGGTGTGAGGAGCACTGCTGGCTTTCCTGCAGTGTCACAGAAGCCTTTGAAGAGCAGCTTTATTTCTTGCCTTGTGTTGTTAATACCTGTGTTCCTGGGCTCCTGAAAGCTGCCCTTAGATATATTTAGCTCCACAAAGGTAATAAAAGCCTTTGCACTTGGAGATAAGATGAGTGGCTACACAGGAGCACCGTGGGGAGACTGGGCTGCGTGCTAGGTGTGTGTGTGTCCCCTGACTTTTTGACTCCTGGGAGGAGATAAGCATTATCTCATTGAATAAATAAACTCCTCCATCCCTCAAGGGTCAGGAAAAGTGCTTGGTGTGATTGGCAGAGATTAAGGTGACTTTGAGCTCTCTGTTCTGAGGCTGTGGAGGGAAAGGGAGAGCAGGTGGAGATTCATAGATCCATGGAATGGTTGAGGTTGGAAGAGGACCTCAGAGATCAGCCAGTTCCAGCCCTGCTGCCATGGGCAGGGACACTTCCCACTAGCCCAGGGGGCTCAAGGCCTTATCCAGCCTGGCCTTGAGCACCTCCAAGGAAGGGACATTCACAGCCTCTCTGGGCAACCCGTTCCAGGGTCTCCCCACACTCACTTCCTGATCTCCAGTGTAAATCCACCCAAAGAGTGGCTGTCCATGGGTCCATGTCCCAGGGGAGGCCAGGGACAAGCAGAGTCCCTCAGGGATCAGCCCTGGGCCCAGGCTTCTTCAACATCCCTGGGGGTGCCATGGACAGTGGCACTGAGTGCAGCCTCAGCAGGGTTGCTGATGACACCAAGCTGTGTGGTGCAGCAGACAGCTGGAGGGAAGGGATCCATCCAGAGGGAGCTGGGCAGGCTGGAGAGGTGGGCACAAGCCAACCTCAGGAGGTTCAACAAGAGCAAGGGCAGGGTCCTGCAGCTGGCTGGAGGCAATCCCAGGCACAAATGCAGGCTGGGCAGGGACTGGCTGGAAAGCAGCCCTGAGGAGAGAGCCTTGGGGGTGCTGGGGGAGGAGAAGCTCCCCAGGAGCTCTCAGTGTGCACTTGCAGCCCAGAAAGCCAAGCAGAGCCTGGGCTGCAGCAGGAGAAGTGTGGCCAGCAGGGCAAGGGAGGTGATTCTTCCCCTCTGCTCAGCTCTGGGGAGACCCCACCTGGAGTCCTGCCTCCAGTTCTGGAGCCCCTATGGCAAGAGGGATGTGGAGGTGCTGGAAGGTGTCCAGAGCAGGGCCAGGAGGAGGAGCAGAGGGCTGGAGCTGCTCTGCTGTGAGGACAGACTGAAGGAGTTGGGGCTGTTCAGTCTGGAGAGGAGAAGGCTCTGAGGTGACCTCATTGTGGCCTTCCAGGATCTGCAGGGGGCTCCAGGAAGGCTGGGGAGGGACTGCTCAGGATCCCAGGGAGTGCTAGGACTAGGGGGAATGGAATGAAGCTGGAGGTGGGGAGATTCAGGCTGGAGGTGAGGAGGAAGTTCTTCCCCATGAGAGTGGTGAAGCCCTGGACTGGGTTGTGCAGGGAGGTGGTTGAGGCCCCAGCCCTGGAGGTGTTTAAGGCCAGGCTGGCTGAGGCTGTGGCCAGGCTGATCTAGTGTGGGGTGTCCCTGCCCATGGCAGGGGGGTTGGAACTGGCTGATCCTTGTGGTCCCTTCCAACCCTGACTGATACTATGATACTATGATCTCCCCTCCTCCAGCCTCAATCTATTCCCTCCCATCCTACAAGCCCTTGCAAAAAGTCCCTGCCTGGCTTTACTGTAAGCCCTCTTCAGGTGCTGGAAGGCTGCTCCAGGGTAAACCTAAATAGCAGGTAAGGAGAGGAGGGAGTGCTTTAGCTGCAGCTTGCCATGGTTGTTGGTCATTTCATGCTGAAGAGCTGCAGAATGGGGAGAAGAGGTGCTAATAAATTCCAGCAGGATCTCTGCTGCCTTTCCACAGCAGAGTAACCCTGATCTATTATCACTCAATGTTATCTGAGCCCTTCACAATGAGTTGGAGGTGATAACAGCAGGGTGGTTACAACCTGGCTAGCAGGGCAGGGGCTATTTATAGAAAGCATTCACTCCTAATATCAGGAAACCAAATGAAAAGCCTTGATGAGAGAGGATGTTAAAGCAGCAGTGTCTTGGACTTAGCACAGGTTCCGTTCTAGCAGCCAAGCTTAGCAAGCTGTGCATTTAGTGACTCAGCTCAGGCTTTCTCCACAGAACTGGAGCAGTTTTTTTACCCTGAAATGGATGGTTTGCCCTGAATGCTGACATGAAAGAAGATGGGGGAGTATCTGTTGGCAAGGAGGTGGGGTTCCTGTGTTAGTAGATGGCAGTGGTGCTGGCTGAGCGTTCTGGGCTGTGCCACTGATGTATTTCTGTCTTCTTTTAAGGTCAGCAGCTGGCTCAAAGGGTGACACAAGCTCTCTAGGCTGATGCAGTCCTGAGAGCAGCCCTTCAGAAAGGCTGTCAGGGAATCACAGACCTGCTGTGGTTGGAAAAGCCCTCCGAGATCACCCAGTCCAACCTGGAGGTGTTCGAGAGGGGACTGGATGAGGCACTTGGAGCCATGGTTTAGTTAGTCAGGAGGTGTTGGGTGAGAGGTTGGACTTGCTGAGCTCTGAGGTCTTTCCCAACCTTATTGATGCTATGATTCCTGGTGTGGCTGAACAGCTTCCACCCCTGAGCAGCCACTGACTGCTCACTCACTGATTTTTCTGACAGCCCTTTAAAACAAACTACACTTTATGCCCAAGGTCATCCAGGGACCTTGGATGTGGCACTTGGAGCCATGGTTTAGTTAGGCAGGAGGTGTTGGGTGAGAGGTTGGACTTGATGAGCTCTGAGGTCTTTTCCAACCTTATTGATCCTATGAACCTAACACCACCATGGTCACCAAACCATGTCCCCAGGTGCCATGGCCACACATTGCTTGAACACCCCCAGGGATGGGGACTCCACCACCTCCCTGGGCAGCCTGTCCTAATGCCTGACCATGCTTGCAGGACAGAAATTGTTCCTGATATCCAACCTGAACACCTCCCAGGTACAACTTGAGGCCATTTCCTTCTGTTCCTTGGTGGAAGAGACCAACCCCCTCCTCACCTCCCCCTCCCTTCAGGCAGCTGTAGAGAGCCGAAGTCTCCCCTCAGCCTCCTTTTCTCCAGACTAAACCCCCCCGGGTTCCCTCAGCTGCTCCTCCCCAGCCCTGTTCTCCAGACCCTTCCCCACCTTTGTTGCCCTTTCTGGACCTGCTCCAGCCCCTCAGTGTCCTTCTTGGAGTGAGGGGCAGCTGGAGTGGGATTATTTTGTTCAGCTGGTAACAGTGAAAACCATGCAGGCAGCCTTGGTTTGCTCTCCAGTGTGATCCTGGGGACTTCATGGCTGGTGGGGAGCTCACCCAGTCCTTCATCAGCATCCTTGCTCTTCCCTGGCCCTCCCAGCTGGAGTGGGATTATTTTTTCCAGCTGATAACTGTGGAAATGGGGCAGACATCCTTGCTTTGCTCTCCAGTATAATGCCCTGTGCTTCATGCTGCTTTGCTGTGCAAACTCCCTCTTGACAAGGCATCCAGCTGGGGGTCTGTTAGGTGCAACTCAGCTCAAAGCCCACAGACTCAACCTGAGTATAAATATTCTAGTCCCAGGAAAATTCCCTGCTCTGTCTGGAGAACTGAAGACCCTCAGTGCTGAAAACATCCATCTAGAACAAATTGCCACAGCAGTGTGGCCAGCAGGAGCTGGGAGGTCATTCTGCCCCTGTGCTCAGCACTGCTGAGGCCACACCTGGAGTCCTGTGTCCTGTTCTGGGCTCCTCAGGTTAGGAAAGAGGTTGAGCTGCTGGAAGGTGTCCAGAGAAGGGCAAGAAAGCTGGGGAGGGGTCTGGAGCACAGCCCTGGGAGGAGAGGCTGAGGGAGCTGGGGTTGCTTAGCCTGGAGAAGAGGAGTGTCAGGGGAGTCCTTCTTGCTCTCTGCAACTCCCTGAAGGGAGGTTGTAGCCAGGTGGGGGTTGGTCTCTTCTCCCAGGCAGGCACTGAGTCCCAGAACAAGAGGCCACAGTCTCAAGCTGTGCCAGGGGAGGTTCAGGCTGGATGTTAGGAAGAAATTCTACACAGAGATTGCCCATTGGGATGTGCTGCCCTGAGGAGACGGTGGAGTCACCATCATTGGAGGTGTTCAGGAGGAGACTTGATGGGGTGCTTGGTTGAATGGTTTGGTTGATTAGGTGGTGCTGGGTGATAGGTTGGACTTGATGATCTTGAAGGTCTCTTCCTACCTCACCCTGTTCTACCTTAGCCTATTCTACCCTACCTTACCCTATTGTACTCTACCCTGTTCTACCCTACCTTACCCTGTTCTACCCTACCCTATTCTACCCTACCTTACCCTATTCTACCCTACCTTACCCTGTTCTACCCTACCCTGTTCTACCCTACCCTACCCTGTTCTACCCTACCCTACCCTGTTCTACCCTACCCTACCCTGTTCTACCCTACCCTACCCTGTTCTACCCTACCCTACCCTGTTCTACCCTACCTTACCCTGTTCTACCCTACCTTACCCTGTTCTACCCTACCTTACCCTGTTCTACCCTGTTCTACCCTACCTTACCCTGTTCTACCCTACCCTACCCTGTTCTACCCTACCCTACCCTGTTCTACCCTACCTTACCCTGTTCTACCCTACCTTACCCTGTTCTACCCTACCTTACCCTGTTCTACCCTACCTTACCCTGTTCTACCCTACCTTACCCTGTTCTACCCTACCTTACCCTGTTCTACCCTACCTTACCCTGTTCTACCCTACCTTACCCTGTTCTACCCTACCTTACCCTACCCTACCCTACCCTATTCCTCAACCCTACATGGGGAAGAGTTTGAAAGCTGGGCTAGACTTAACCTCTCTGAGCTGTGATGTAAGGATCTTCTGGGGAGTCATGTGCAGCAGCTGAGCTAATGCACTCTTTTAAGTTGGCAGCCTGCAAGAGGACATGCAGGAAGGCTTTCATGAGGTGTTTACAGAGAGTGGAAGGGAAGCTCATGCCACAGGAGTTTGCCTGCTCTTTCCGACAGCTCCGCGTTCGAGCTTATTATGGCTTGAAAGCTCTCCTAGGGTAGCTACTTGTCTCCTCAGCTGCCAGCCTCTTGGCAAGGTGTCTGCTTCTTGCTGAGAGCCCTCAGAGAGGCAGTAGGAGGTGAGACATCACCAGAGGAAATGTCCTGGGCTCCATCAAAAGGCAGAATGGGTTTTTAAAGCGGCGGCGGTGACTTGTTTTGCAAGGTGCTGCGAGGCTGGAGCTGGGAAGGATTGATTCTGCTTGCTGACACCGAGGGCTTGACTCCTCAGGAGATTGCAGGGCTGGTGTATTCATAGGTTGATGGAATGGGTTGGGTTGGAAAGGATCCTGAAGGTCATCCACTTCCATGCTGTGAGCAGGGACGCCTCCCGCCAGCCCAGCTTGCTCAAGGCCTCATCCAGCCTGGCCCTGAGCGCCTCCAGGGAGGGCACATCCCCAGCCTCCCTGGGCAGCCTGTGCCAGGGGAAGTTTAGGCTGGAGGTGAGGAGAAAGTTCTTCCCAGACAGAGAGATTGGCCATGGGAATGTGCTGCCCAGGGAGGTGGTGGAGTCCCCATCCCTGGAGGTGTTCGAAAAAGGCTTGGCTGTGGCCCTTGGAGCCATGGTTTAGTTGTCAGGAGGTGTTAGGTATTAGGTAATAGGTTGGACTTGATCTCTGAAGTCTTTTCCACCCTGTCTCACTCTGTGATTCTGTGACAAGCTGTGCTTGCAGTTGTCTTCTGCAGGCCTAGAGAGAATACAAAGCTCTTCAGTGTGCTTCAGTGGCAAAGCAATCAGAGTCCTACAATGGCTCAGGTTGGGAGGGACCTCAGGGATCATCAAACTCCACCTCCCTGGCAGGGGCAACTCTCAACTAGGAGCAAACTCTGTTTCAGGGAAAGGGTATTTGGTAGCTAAGATGAGACTTACTGCTGGAAAAGGAGCACTTCAGTGGCCAGGCCAGGCTTCTGCTTTGACCAGAATCCTAGGATGGCTCAGGTTGGAAGGGACCTCAGAGATCTTCTACTCCAATGCTCCTGCTGTGGGCAGGGACACCTCTCAACTAGACTTGGCTGCTCAAGGCCTCATCCCACCTGGCTTTGAACACCTCCAGGGAGGAGGCAGCCACAGCCTCTCTGGGCAACCCCTTCTAGAGTCTCACCACCCTTGTGCTGCACAACTTCTTCCTCAGCTCCACTCTAACCCTGCTCTGCCCCAGCTTCAAACCATTCCTCCTTGGCCTGTCTCTAGGCACCCTCATGAAAAGTCCCCCTGCAGCCTTCAGCTATTGGAAGGCAGCTCTAAGGCCCCCCTGGAGCCTTCTCTTCTCCAGGCTGAACAGCCCCAAAGCAGGCAAATAGGATTTCTTCCCCATTGTCTCAGCTGCTTGAGTTCTCCTTTGGCTTTGTGCTTTGTGGTTGCCTTGCTGGGGGGTTGCTGGCACAGGGAACGCCTGTGAGACCTGCCAGAGGTAAATGAGAATGGCAGCCTGGGAATCAGCTCTGGAAATGTGATGCTGTCCTCCAACACAGTCAGATCAGGATGTGTCCCAGATTCTTGCATTTCCTCTCAATTGTTCATGGAAGAGAGAAAGGGGGAAAAAAAGCCAAAGGGATATAGCAGTGAAATGGGGGAAATGCCTTGGGGTTAGCTGCTGCAGGAGGAAGACAACTCTTGAGCTTGAGCTTTGTCCCAGGGAAGTTCATGTCCCATGAGGACAGACTGAAAGAGTTGGGGCTGTTCAGTCTGGAGAAGAGAAGGCTCCAAGGAGACCTTCCTGTGGCCTTGCAGGATCTGCAGGGGGCTCCAAGAAAGCTGGGGAGGGACTTCTGAGGGCGTCAGGGAGTGATAGGACTGGGGGGGATGGAGCAAAACTAGAAGTGGGGAGATTGAGATTGGCTGTGAGGAAGAAGTTGTTCCCCAGGAGGGTGGTGAGAGCCTGGCACAGGCTGCCCAGGGAGGTGGTGGAAGCCTCCTGCCTGGAGGTGTTTGCAGCCAGGCTGGAGGTGGCTGTGAGCAACCTGCTGGAGTGTGAGGTGTCCCTGCCCATGGCAGGGGGGTTGGAGCTGGCTGAGCCTTGAGGTCCCTTCCAACCCTGACAGTTCTGTGATCTCTGGTTTCTTTTTACTTTCTCCTGTGGTGCAGTTAGAAACTGGGTTGTAATCATGTGGGGAGTAGTTATGGAAGGAGAGGAGGATGCTTCCCTTTGCTCCTGCTTCCTACCAGTGCTCCTCTGAAACAGTGAAGTGGATGAATCTCTGTGTGTGCCTCCCTCCAACTGGTTTGTAATGGGAGCAGCCAGGGAGGGTGAAGGAAGATGCTTCAGTCAGGTCTGATCTGAAGGCAGCCCTGACAATTCCATGACTCTATGTAGTAGCTACAAGAAATACTTACAAAGATGACTGAACTCTGCACATCTCAACCCAAACTTCATGGCTTATGGGGTGCTGGAAGAGCTTGCTCCCCAGGAGCTACCTGATGGTAGAAGTTGAGTATCCTGTTGGCATGGGGAAGAGTAGATGTGTGGCTTAGTGACAAAGAGCAGCTTGCTAGAAGCTGATTAGATTGGAGATAGGGAAGAAATCCTTTCCAGTGAGGGTGGGGAGACCCTGGAACAGGTTGCCCAGGGAGGTTGTGGATGCCTCTTCCCTGCAGGTGTCCAAGGCCAGGTTGGATGAGGCTTTGAGCAACCTGGGCTGGTGGAAGGTGTTCTGTGACAGGGTGTTAGAAGTGGATGATCTGGAAGGCTGGGGAGGGACTGCTCAGGATCTCAGGTAGTGATAGGACTCCTAGGAGCATCAGGAGAAGTGTGGCCAGCAGAGCAAGGGAGGTGATTCTCCCCCTCTGCTCAGCTCTGGGGAGACCCCACCTGGAGTCCTGCCTCCAGTTCTGGAGCCCCTATGGCAAGAGGGATGTGGAGGTGCTGGAAGGTGTCCAGAGCAGGGCCAGGAGGATGAGCAGAGGGCTGGAGCTGCTCTGCTGTGAGGACAGACTGAAGGAGTTGGGGCTGTTCAGTCTGGAGAAGAGAAGGCTCTGAGGTGACCTCATTGTGGCCTTCCAGGATCTGCAGGGGGCTCCAGGAAGGCTGGGGAGGGACTGCTGAGGATCTCAGGTAGTGATAGGACTAGGGGGAATGGAATGAAGCTGGAGGTGGGGAGATTGAGGCTGGAGGAGAGGAGGAAGTTCTTCCCCATGAGAGTGGTGAAGGCCTGGAATGGGTTGTGCAGGGAGGTGGTTGAGGCCCTGTCCCTGGAGGTGTTTAAGGCCAGGCTGGCTGAGGCTGTGGGCAGCCTGCTCTAGTGTGGGGTGTCCCTGCCCATGGCAGGGGGGTTGGAACTGTCTGATCCTTGTGGTCCCTTCCAACCCTGACTGATACTATGATACTATGATACTATGATCTTGAAGGGCCTTTCCAACCCGAACCATTCTAGATTCTCTGCTGTCTTAGCTGATTGAGTTGCTCTGTGTGTGTGAGTGCTGTGTCTGGTAGCTGCAAGGCTGCCTCAGGAAGCCTAAGGGACTGATCTCAGACACTGGGAGTTCAAAGTTCATCCCAACATTTCCCTTTTGCAGTGGGAATTTCCTAAGAGCTAGGCTGGTTTTAGAGCTATTGCTCTTTGTTAATCATTTCCCCTCTTCCCCACTTCTTTGCCTTGTTTTGAGCTCTGGGTATTTCCCTAGTTGCAGACTGTTTTGTCCTTACCTTGCCCTCTTGGCTGTTTCTCTTGAGGCCTGTAGTGATCTTAGGTTGAAGGTTGGACTCAATGATCTTTAAAGTCCCCTCCAACCAAAACAATTCTGTGATTCTTTCATGGCACAGAGTAAACCCTTCACACTTCCCTCCCCAAAGCAAGCTCACAGACCAGGCTTTGTAGCTCTTGCATTTCTCTTGAGTCCATTTCTCACAAGGCTCTTTTGTTGCAAGGAGTTCTGGGCCAGCTTCAGTCCCCCTAAGCTTGCTGGAAAGTGGAAGGCAGTTCCTGCTTTCTCATGGTACTCAGCAAATCCCTCTCCCCTTCTCTGGGGGGGTCTGTTATACCTAGTGGAAAAAAAAACCCAACCCCCAAACCCCTTCTTCTCCCTGGGGGGGTCTGTTATAGAATAGAATAGACCAGGTTGGAAGAGACCTCAAAGATCACCGAGTCCAACCCATCAACCAATCCAACCCACCTAAACAACTAACCCATGGCACCAAGCACCCCAGCAAGTCTCCTCCTGAACACCTCCAGGGATGGGGACTCCACCATCTCCCTGGGCAGCAAATCCCAATGGGCAATCACTCTCTGTGTAGAACTTCTTCCTAACATCCAGCCTGAACCTCCCCTGGCACAGCTTGACACTGTGTCCTCTTGTTTTGGTGCTGGGTGCCTGCCTGGCAGAAGAGACCAACCCCCACCTGGCTCCAACCTCCCTTCAGGGAGTTGGAGAGAGCAAGAAGGTCTCCCCTCAGCCTCCTCTTCTCCAGGCTAAGCAACCCCAGCTCCCTCAGCCTCTCCTCCCAGGGCTGTGCTCCAGACCCCTCCCCAGCTTTCTTGCCCTTCTCTGGACACCTTCCAGCAGCTCAACCTCTTTCCTAAGCTGAGGAGCCCAGAACTGGACACAGGACTCCAGGTGTGGCCTCAGCAGTGCTGAGCACAGGGCACAAGGACTTCCCTGCTCCTGCTGGCCACACTCTTCCTGATGCAGGCCAGGATGCCCTTGGCCTTCTTGGCCACCTGGGCACACTATTGGCTCATGTTCAGCCTACCATCAACCACTACCCCCAGGTCCCTCTCTGCCTGGCTGCTCTCAGCCACCCTGACCCCAGCCTGTAGCTCTGCCTGGGGTTGTTGTGGCCAATGTGCAGCACCTGGCACTTGGATGTGTTCAATCTCCTGCCCTTGGCCTCTGCCCATCTGCCCAGCCTGTCCAGGTCCCTCTGCAGAGCCTCTCTACCCTCCAGCAGATCAACTCCTGCCCCCAGCTTGGTGTCATCAGCAAATTCACTGCTGATGGACTCAATGCCCTCATCCAGATCATCAATGAAGATGTTAAAGAGGATGGGGCCCAACACTGATCCCTGGGGCACAGCACTGGTGCCTGGCTGCCAGCTGGCTGTGGCACCGTTCCCCACCACTCTCTGGGCTCAGCCTCCAGCCAGTTCCTAACCCAATGCAGTGTGCTCCATTCCAAGCCAGGGGCTGACAGCTTGGGCAGGAGTTTGCTGTGGGGGGATGGTGTCAAAGGCCTTGCTGCAGTCCAGGCAGACCACATCCACAGCCTGCCCCACAGCCACCAGGCATCACCTGGGCATGGAAGGAGATCAGGTTGGTCAGGTGGGACCTGCCCTTCCTGAATCCCTGCTGTCTGGGCCTGATCCCTTGGTCATGCTGTAAGTGCTGTGTGATTGCACTCAGGATGACCTGTTCCATGATCTTGCCTGGCACTGAGGTCAGGCTGACAGGCCTGGAATTCCCTAATTATACCTAGTGGGAATAAAACCCCAACCCCCAAACCCCTTCATTTCAGCTGCCCGGAACTGCCACGCATCCAGGCTGCAGACTTGTTTCTTCATGCTGTCAGAGCTGTCTATTTGTGTTCAGGGGCTGTGAAAACCACCCACCACCCTCCCAAGGTTTTGACAGGAGTGAGAAATGAATTGAAGTGCAGAAGGCTGGTGCAGAAGGGGGGAGGGGGACGTGCAAGCAGTGCCAATTCTGCCTGCAGCCTGCCGGTGCCCCCCGCTTGCTGCCGAGGAGCAAGTGCAGCCCCAGCTGAGTGTTCCTTGTGTGTGTGGTTAGTGGGACAGGCTGGGCTTGCATTGCCATCTCTCTCCTTGACATGCTGGCAAACAGAGGAGGCTGGAGAAAGCAGGGCTTAGTTTACCTTTCTGTGTCAGTTATTGTGGCATGAATTGCATCACGGGCCTTGCTCCAACCCCTCGCAGCCTGATGGTGTCTTATCAGCTGGAACAGTTGATGACTAACCAGAAATCACTTCTCTCTGTGTTCCTGGCTGCAGCACAGGGCTGTAAGGTGTGCAGGAGAAAACAGGAGTTTGAATTATACTGATAAGGGTGAGAAGAAATGGCCTCAAGTTGCACCAGGGGAGGTTTAGGTTGGATATTAAGAGCGATTTCTTTGCTGCCAGAGTGGTCAGGCGCTGGAACAGGCTGCCCAGGGAGGTGGTGGAGTCCCCATCCCTGGAGGGGTTCAAGAAATGTGTGGCCATGGCACTTTGGGGCATGGTTTAACAGCCATGGTGGTGTTGGGTTGATGGTTGGACTCTATCTTAAACGTCTCTTCCAACCAAAACACAAGGAGGGCATGGACCTGTTGGAGTGGATCCACAGGAGGCCAGGAAGATGATCAGGGGGCTGGGACGTGGCTCCTGTGAAGGCAGGCTGAGGGAGTTGGGGTTGTTCAGCCTGGAGAAGAGAAGGCTCCAGGGAGACCTCAGAGCAACCTTGCAGTACCTGAAGGGGGCTGCAGGAGAGCTGGGGAGGGACTATTTACACAGATATGGAGTGACAGGATGAGAGGCAATGGCTGCAGAGTGGAAGAAGCTGGATTCAGATCAGACATGAGGAAGAAATACTTACCCATGAGGGTGGTGAGGCACTGGAACAGGCTGCCCAGAGAAGCTGTGGAGGCTTCAAGCCTGGAAGTGTTGACAGCCAGGATGGATTAGGGCCTTGAGCAAGCTGCTGTAGTAAGAGGTGTCCTTGCCCATGGCAGGAGGGGTGGAACTAGATGATCTTTAAGGTCCCTTTCCATCTCAAACCATCCTAGGATTCTAGGATTGCATTTTTTTGTGCCCTTCTCTTGTTTAGCTCTGAGGTTGAGGAGAGCTGAAGCTTACAAGCAGTCATTTTTTTGCATCATTCAAAGTCCTTTGCAAGGCCAGGAGATTGCTTGTGGGAACACCCTGCAGCAACCTCACCCCCTGGGTTAGACCTGCTCCTGAGTAAGTCTTTTCTGTCTTTGCTAATAGAATAGAATAGAATAGAATTAACCAGGTTGGAAGAGACCTCAAAGATCATCAAGTCCAACCTCTCACCCAGTTCCGTCTGATCAACTCAACCATGGCACCAAGTGCCTCAGCCAGGCTCTTCCTAAACACCTCCAGGGATGGGGACTCCACCACCTCCCTGGGCAGCACATCCCAAGGGCCAATCTCTCATTCTGGAAAGAACTTCTTCCTCACCTCCAGCCTGAACTTCCCCTGGCACAGCTTGAGGCTGTGTCCTCTTGTTCTGGTGCTGGGTGCCTGCCTGGGAGAAGAGACCAACCCCCACCTGGCTCCAACCTCCCTTCAGGGAGTTGGAGAGAGCAAGAAGGTCTCCCCTGAGCCTCCTCTTCTGCAGGCTAAGCAACCCCAGCTCCCTCAGCCTCTCCTGCCAGGGCTGTGCTCCAGACCCCTCCCCAGCTTTCTTGCCCTTCTCTGGACACCTTCAAGTCTCTCAATGTCCTTCTTAACCTGAGGAGCCCAGAACTGGACACAGGACTCAAGGTGTGGCCTAAGCAATGCTGAGCACAGGGGCAGAATGACTTCCCTGCTCCTGCTTGACCACACTGTTCCCTGTTTGGGGCTGGGTGCAGGTACAAAAGATAGAGCTCCAAAGCCTGGCTGCAGACACCCAGGAGTGAGAAGTGGCCTTTTGTTTGGTGGAGGAAGAAGTCAGGCGAGGAGAGTCTGACTCGTAGCTGTGTAGCTTCCAGTGTGTTTCATGTTGTTGTTGTTGGGAATGTTGCACAATTAGATGTGGGTTCTCCTCAGGTATGAAAGCACCCTCATTTTCTGTCTGAAGGGAAGGCAGGGCTTGGTGGTTGCTTCTGCTTGCAGTGGTTGAGCTCCTGTGCCCATTATGCCTGGCTGCTGTTTGAACGCCTCGCCGTGGTCAGGGACAAAACACAAAGCGACTTGCAGATGATTTTCTTCTTCTTCTTCTTCTTGTGGTTCCAGGAACAGGCTGGACCATCTTTCCAGGTGAATGGAATGGGGAGGGATAATTACACCATGTTGGGGTGGTTGGGTTGTTTTCCTCCCCCTTATTATAGTAAGGCCTTTTAGTGATTCTCTCCCCAAGGAATTGCTGCTGATCAAAGGGTCTGGCTGCTGGTTTATGTAGAGCCCAAGTCTGGAAGAGGGCTTGGATGTTAACCTCTGCTTTGTAATGAAATGGTGAAGTCATCACAGTGCACTTGGAGTGTTGTGCACTTGGAGTATTGTGTCCAGCTCCAGGACCCATCTGGTGGATGTGGGGAGGCTGTAGAGGAGTTCTACCTGGACTTCAGCAAGGCCTTTGACACCGTCCCCCACAGCAAACGGCTGGCTAAGCTGTCAGCCCCTGGCTTGGACCACAACACTCTGTGCTGGGTGAGGAACTGGCTGGAGGCTGAGCCCAGAGAGTGGTGGGGAATGGTGCCACAGCCAGCTGGCAGCCAGGTACCAGTGGTGTCCCCCAGGGATCAGTGCTGGGCCCCATCCTCTTTAACATCTTCATTGATGATCTGGATGAGGGGGTCGAGTCAGTCATCAGCAAGTTTGCAGCTGACACCAAGTTAGGAGCAGATGTTGGTCAGTGAGAGGGCAGAAAGGCTCTGCAGAGGGACCTTGCCAGGCTGGACAGATGGGCAGAGGCCAACAGGATGGCATTCAACAAGTCCAAGTGCCAGGGGCTGCACTTTGGCTACGGCAATCCCATGCAGAGCTACAGGCTGGGGTCAGAGTGGCTGAGAGCTGCCAAACAGAGAGGGACCTGGGGGTGCTGATCGACAGCTGCCTGAATATGAGCCAGCAGTGTGCCCAGGTGGCCAAGAGGGCCAATAGCATCCTGGCCTGCATCAGGAAGAGTGTGGCCAGCAGGAGCAGGGAAGTCCTTGTGCCCTGTGCTCTGCTTTGGTTATACCACACCTTGAGTCCTGTGTCCAGTTCTGGGCTCCTCAGTTTAAGAAGGACATTGAGAGACTTGAAGGTGTCCAGAGAAGGGCAAGAAAGCTGGGGAGGGGTCTGGGGCACAGCCCTGGGAGGAGAGGCTGAGGGAGCTGGGGTTGCTTAGCCTGGAGAAGAGGAGGCTGAGGGGAGACCTTCTTGCTCTCTCCAACTCCCTGCAGGGAGGTTGGAGCCAGGTGGGGGTTGGTCTCTTCTCCCAGGCAAGCAGAACAAGAGGCCACAGTCTGAAGCTGTGCCAGGGGAGGTTTAGACTTGAGGTGAGGAGGAAGTTCTTCACCAAGCAAGTTGTTCATCATTGGGATGTGCTGCCCAGGGAGGTGGTGGAGTCCCCATCCCTGGAGGTGTTCTAGAGGGGATTGGATGTGGCACTTGGTGCCATGGTTTAGGCATGAGGGCTGTGGTGGCAGGTTGGACTTGGTGATCTTTGAGGTCTCTTCCAACCTTGGTGATTCTGTGTGTGTGTGTGAGACATGGAACTGCTGGAGTGGATCCAGAGGAGGCCTCAAGGATGAGCAGAGGGCTGGAGAACCTCTGCTGTGGGGACAGGCTGAACACTGGGGCTGTTCAGCCTGGAGAAGAGAAGGTTCCATGGAGACCTTAGAGCAGCCTTCCAGTACCTGAAGGGGGTTACAGGAGAGCTGGGGAGGGACTTTGGACAAGGGCTGGGAGTGGTAGGATGAGGGGCAATGGATTGAAGCTTGAGGAGGGCAGATTTGGATTGGAGATTAGCAGTAAATTCTTTTCAGTGAGGGTGGGGAGGCACTGGAACAGGTTGCCCAGGAGACATTCAAGATGAGACTTGATGTGGCTCTGGGCAGCCTGACCCAGTTGGAGGTGTCCCTGCTGACTGGGAGGCTTGGACAAGATGACCTTTGAGTGCCTCTTCCAACCCCATGCAACCTGTCAGCTCTGCTGCAGGGATCCTTAACCTTTATCCTCCAGAGCCTTGCTGGAGCTTCAAGGGTGCAAACTCCTCCATCTCTCTGCTGTGGGAAATTGGATGCTGCAATGTCTGACTTGTAGCAAAGAGAGGCCATGGGGAGAGGATGCTGCTTGCAACAGGCCACAGGCATGACTTCCCTCAGGAGTGCTGCTGCTGCTGTTGTGTTGCAGCCAGGCTTTAATGGAATCAGTCATTCACATTAAATTAAACCATCTCACATGGAGGCCCATCCACTGGCATTTAATTAGCTTCATTGAGAAGCCAGGGATCCAAATGGGTTGTGCTTGGGATAACCTGGAAGGATCCCTGGGTTAGAGCCATCTTAGCAGTGCCCAGATAAAACAAGAGGCAGCATTTGTGAGCAAGCTAATTGCTTAATGCAACCTGGGATCTAATTTAGTGTTAAATGAGGGCTGGGTAGGGAAATGATCTCTAAGGCAAGGATTCTAAAAGCAGAGGGAATGAGTGGTGCCTGGTCTCTGTTTTTTTTTGGCTTAACAAAACAAAGAAAGCTTCATAGAGGTCCTTTAAAATGAAATCATGGAATCCTAGCATGGTTTGGGTTGGAAGAGACCTTAAAGATCATCTAGTTCCAGCCCCCTACCATAGTCAGGGATACTTCCTACTGGATCAGGTTGCTCAAGGCCTTTTCCAGCCTGGCTTTGGACATTTCCAGGCTTGCAGCTTCTCTGGGCAACCTGTTCCAGTGCCTGAGCACCCTCATGGGGGAGAATTTCAGCCTGATCTCAATCCACCTTCTTCCTCTTTGAAGCCATTACCCCTCTTCAGAGCCAGGTTGGATGGGACCTTGAGCAGGAGGTGTCCCTGCCCATGGCAGGGGGATGGAACTAGATGATCTCAGAGATCCCTTCTAGTCCAAAGCATTCTGGGATTCTATGCTTCCTTATCCAAAGCAGCCATAGCATGGAGTCCTGCTGTGAGGACAGGGCTGAGAGTTGGGGCTGTGAAGACAGGGCTGAGAGTTGGGGCTGCTCAGCCTGGAGAAGAGAAGGCTCCAGGGAGCCCCTAGAGCAGCCTTCCAGTTTCTGAAGGGGGCCTACAAGAAAGCTGGGGAGGGACATTTTACAAGGGCTTGTAGTGGCAGAATGAGAGGGATTCAGACTGGAGATGAGGAAGAAATTCTTTCCAGTGAGGGTGGTGAGACACTGGAACAGGTTGCCCAAGGAGGTCACGGATGTCTCCTCCCTGGAGGTGTTCAAAGCCTTGAGCAACCTGGGTTGGTGGCAGGTGTCTCTGCCCATGGCAGAGGGGTTGGAACTGGCTGATCTCAAAGGTCCCTTCCCACCCAAACCATCCTAGGATCCTGTGCTTCTTTAGGATAGAATAGAATAGAATAGAATAAACCAGGTTGGAAGAGACCTTTGAGATCATCAAGTCCAACCTCTCACCCAGCACCATCTGATCAACTCAACCATGGCACCAAGTGCCTCAACCAGGCTCTTAAACACTTCCACTGATGGAGACTCCACCACCTCCCTGGGCAGCACATCCCCATGGCCAGTCTCTCTGTCTGGGAAGAACTTCTTCCTCACCTCCTGCCTAAACCTCCCCTGGCACAGCTTGAGACTGTGTCCTCTTGTTCTGGGGCTGGCTGCCTGCCTGGGAGAAGAGACCAACCCCCACCTGGCTCCAACCTCCCTTCAGGCAGTTGGAGAGAGCAAGAAGGTCTCCCCTGAGCCTCCTCTTCTTCAGGCTAAGCAACCCCAGCTCCCTCAGCCTCTCCTCCCAGGGCTGTGCTCCAGACCCCTCCCCAGCTTTCTTGCCCTTCTCTGGACCCCTTCAAGTCTCTCAATGTCCTTCTTAAATTGAGCTCCTCAATTGAGCTCAGTTTGAGCTTTTGTTGATGTAGGTGAGTTAAACCATCACGGGAGCCCAGAACTGGACACAGGACTCCAGGTGTGGCCTAAGCAGTGCTGAGCACAGGGCACAAGGACTTCCCTGCTCCTGCTGGCCACACTCTTCCTGCTGCAGGCCAGGATGCCCTTGGCCTTCTTGGCCAGCTGGGCACACTGCTGGCTCCTGTTCAGCCTACTATCGACCAGTACCCTCCAGATCCCTTTCTGCCTGGCCGTTCTCCAGCCTGTAGCCCTATCTCAATCCACCTCAGCATGCTCCTGCCCAGCAGCAGGCCCTGCCCAGGTTCGATGGCTCTGCCCCTGCAGGGCTGAGGCTGAGGCTGCTTGGCGTGGGCAGGGGAGGTTTGCAGATCTGAGGAGCCGTTAAGTGCCTTGGAGTGAAACCAGCCCTGTGACAGAGGGCAGAGTCCTAAGCTGTAATGGTGAGAGCTATTATCTAGGTGTTGGAGAAGGGATTAGTGGGCATGTTCCTGCAGCCCCACGGTGCCAGGGGTGTGTGTGTGTGTGTGAGGAGGGTGATTCAGGCGGCGTGACTCAAGGCGGCTCTCGGCCGCCGCACGTTCAGCCTTGCATCTCCTGCCAGCTTCACCCTCTTGGAGTTCCTGTAAACAACCTCTGGGCGTCAAAGGGATCCCACCAAGCTGCCACAAAGCAGCAGCAGCAGCACCAAAAAGGTGTCTCCAACCATCCCAGGCAGAGCTGGACGTGTCATTGCTTGGTGCTGCCCGGCGATGGGCGTTTGCTCCGAGCTCCTCGCAGCCGTGGGACGTCTGAGGAGGCAGCCTCACAACCCAGAGATGAGCAAGGCTGGGTGCATCTCGTGCCAAAGGATGGGACAGGGGTGACTTAGCATGCAAGAAAAACCAGTAATGGGGCAAGGAACAAGGGGTACAAGCTTTTGGGAAGCAGGAAGTTCCACTTCAAGGTGAGGGAGAACTCGTTTGGTGCGAGGGTGCTGGAGCAGGGCTGCCCGGAGTGGTTGTGGAGCCTCCTCCTCTGGAGGCTTTCAGGACCCCTCTAGATGTGTGACCTGCCCTAGGTGATCCTGGACCAACCCCCACCTGGCTCCAGCCTCCCTGCAGGGAGTTGCAGAGAGCAAGAAGGTCTCCCCTGAGCCTCCTCTTCTCCAGGCTAAGCAACCCCAGCTCCCTCAGCCTCTCCTCACAGGGCTGTGCTCCAGACCCCTCCCCAGCTTTCTTGCCCTTCTCTGGACACCTTCCAGCAGCTCAACCTCTTTCCTAACCTGAGGGGCCTAGAACTGGACACAGGACTCCAGGTGTGGCCTGAGCAGTGCTGAGCACAGGGCACAAGGACTTCCCTGCTCCTGCTGGCCACACTCTTCCTGATGCCCTTGGCCTTCTTGGCCCCCTGGGCACACTGCTGGCTCCTGTTCAGCTGCTGTCACCCACTACCCCCAGGTCCCTCTCTGCCTGGCTGCTCTCAGCCACTCTGCCCCCAGCCTGTAGCTCTGCCTGGGGTTGCTGTGGCCAAAGTGCAGCACCTGGCACTTGGCCTTGTTAAGGTCCCTTCCAGCCCAGCCCTCTCTATGATTCTGCAAAGGTTGGACCAGATGATCCTCGAGGTCCCTCCCAACCTGGCATTCAGTGATTGCAGGTGGCTCAGGTTCATTTCATGGACGTTAAGGCTTGGAGAAGCTTTTGACAGGCATCATCCAGTTCTTGAGAGTCCTCCATAGGCTCTCATAGGTGCAGGAGATGATGTCAGGCTCTGTGAACTGGTAGCTTGCTCTCTCAGTTTCAAAGGAAGCACACAGTTTGTGCTGTGACTCAGCTTTACAAGAACACAGCTTTAAGCAATGTTAATCCTAGCTGACTGCTCTGGGTTTTGTTTGTCTAACATCCTTGCAATGTAGCTGGAGCCTTTCAAGAGAGCCAGCAGCCTTTGTTCTCCTCTAAGCTATGTCAGACCATGACTGCAGAAGCAGCTTGGGGCCCGAAGCTGCAGTGACTGAATGCAGCTGGAATGCAGTGCGTCACATCTGGGGGAAAGGCAGAGGAGATCCCATCAGCTTCAAGAATTCAGACCAGCCCTTCAGTTGGGGGGTGGGGAGGTGGTGGTTGGATCTAAAGCATCCCTGGAAGGTGAGGTTGTGCAGCCTCTAGAGATCATAGAATCAATAAGGTTGGAAAAGATCTCAGAGATCAGCAAGTCCAAGCTGTCACCCAACACCTCCTGACAACCAAACCGTGGCTCCAATGCCACAGCCAATCCCCTCTTGAACACCTCCAGGGATGGGGACTCCACCACCTCCCTGGGCAGCACATCCCAATGGTAAATCTCTCTCTCAATGAAGAACTTTCTCCTCACCTCCAGCCTAAACCTCCCCTGGCACAGCTTGAGACTGTGTCCTCTTGTTCTGGTTGCCTGGGAGAAGAGACCAACCCCCACCTGGCTCCAACCTCCCTGCAGGGAGTTGCAGAGAGCAAGAAGGTCTCCCCTGAGCCTCCTCTTCTCCAGGCTAAGCAACCCCAGCTCCCTCAGCCTCTCCTCCCAGGGCTGTGCTCCAGACCCCTCCCCAGCTTTCTTGCCCTTCTCTGGACACCTTCCAGCAGCTCAACCTCTTTCCTAACCTGAGGAGCCCAGAACTGGACACAGGACTCCAGGTGTGGCCTAAGCAGTGCTGAGCACAGGGCAGAATGACCTCCCTGCTCCTGCTGGCCACACTCTTCCTGATGCAGGCCAGGATGTTCAAAACCTGCCTGGAGGCCTCCCTGTGTGACCTGCCCTCGGTGGTCCTGCTTTGCAGGGGGATGGGTTGGACTCAATCCTCTCTGGAGGTCCCTTCCAACCCTCAGCACTCTATGAATATATGAGGAGAGCTTGGGGAGATTTGGACTTCGTATTGCTGGGTGGTTTTAATAAGAAATAACTGAAACTACTTTAAGAAACCCTGAGGTGCCTTAGGATGCCAACTTCTGCTTTTCTGGGTCAGGAAAAAGATGGGATGTCTTTTTTTTGTCCTGGATGCAGCTGGAAAGCACAGGAATGGCTGCATCTGAGCCAAGGAGGAAGTGCCTTGGAGGGCAGCAGGAGCAGCTGGGGAGTTAATATCCTGCAGCATGTATGTGAAGCTGGTTTTTCATTCCCTGTTTTGTTAACACATCCAAGTGCCAGGTTCTACACATTGGCCACAACAACCCCAGGCAGTGCTACAGGCTGGGGGCAGAGTGGCTGAGAGCAGCCAGGCAGAGAGGGACCTGGGGGGAGTGGGTGACAGCAGCTGAACATGAGCCAGCAGTGTGCCCAGAGGGCCAAGAAGGCCAAGGGCATCCTGGCCTGCAGCAGGAAGAGTGTGGCCAGCAGGAGCAGGGAAGTCCTTGTGCCCTGTGCTCAGCACTGCTTAGGCCACACCTGGAGTCCTGTGGCCAGTTCTGGGCTGCTCAGGTTAGGAAAGAGGTTGAGCTGCTGGAAGGTGTCCAGAGAAGGGCAAGAAAGCTGGGGAGGGGTGTGGAGCACAGCCCTGGGAGGAGAGGCTGAGGGAGCTGGGGTTGCTTAGCCTGGAGAAGAGGAGGCTCAGGGGAGACCTTCTTGCTCTCTGCAACTCCCTGCAGGGAGGTTGGAGCCAGGTGGGGGTTGGTCTCTTGTCCCAGGCACCCAGCCCCAGAACAAGAGGCCACAGTCTGAAGCTGTGCCAGGGGAGGTTTAGGCTGGATGTGAGGAAGAAATTCTTCCCAGCAAGAGAGATTGTCCATGGGAATGTGCTGCCTGGGGAGGTGGTGGAGTCCCCATCCCTGGAGGTGTTTAGGAAGAGCCTGGCTGAGGCACTTGGTGCCATGGTTGAGTTGATCAGATGGTGCTGGGTGACAGGTTGGCCTTGCTGATCTCTGAGGTCTTTTCCAACCTGGTCTCATCTCTTCTCTTCTCTTCTCTTCTCTTCTCTTCTCTTCTCTTCTCTTCTCTTCTCTTCTCTTCTCTTCTCTTCTCTTCTCTTCTCTTCTCTTCTCTTCTCTTCTCTTCTCTTCTCTTCTCTTCTCTTCTCTTCTCTTCTCTTCTCTTCTCTTCTCTTCTCTTCTCTTCTCTTCTCTTCTCCCTCCCTCCCTCCCCTCCCCTCCCCCTCCCCTCCCCTCCCCTCCCCTCCCCTCCCTCCCCTCCCCTCCCCTCCCCCCTATTCATAGAATGATTTGGGTTGGAAGGGATCTTAAAGCCCCTCCAGTTCCAACCCCCCTCCATGGGCAGAGACACCTCCCTCTAGACCAGGTTGCTGAAGGCCTTTTGGGTATTGCTGTCCACATCCTCCCTGCTGCCACTTCTGCTGTGGTCATGCAGCTGAGGAGTGACCTCTTCCCTCAGCTCTGTGCTGTGGTGGTGGTTACTCAGGTGGTGCTTCCCTCCTCCTTGCCATGAGGGGCAGCAAGACTGGTGAAGGCTCTGGAGAAGAGGTCTGGTGAGGGGCAGCTGAGGGAACTGGGGTTGTTTATTCTGGAGAAGAGGAGGTTGAAGGGAGACCTTTTGGCTTTCTGAAAGGAGGTTGGAGCCAGGTGGGGGTTGGGCTCTTCTCCCTAGCATCAGGTGATAGAGTGAGAGGAAATGGCCTGGAATTGTGCCAGGAGAGGTTGAGGTTGGACTGGAGGCACAATTTCTTTGCTGCAGGAGGGGTCAGGCATTGGCACAGGCTGCTCAGGGAGGGGGTGGAGTCCCCATCCCTGGAGGTGTTCAAGCAATGCGTGGCCATGCCAGTGTGGGACATGGTTTAATGGCCTTGGGGGTGTTGGGCTGGTGCTTGGACTCAATGACCTTAGAGAGCTTTTCCAGCAGCTCTGTGCCTCTATGAAGGGAGCATCCAGGCTTTGGTCCTGCACACAGAGGTGGCCTCACTGCTTCTGCTTGCAAAGCAGCAGAGGGCATCTGGGGTTAGGACTTGGGGAAGACTTAAGCCTTCAGTGCTTACTGAAGGGGAAGGTATTGATTACTGGGAGAATAATTCAGAGTCTGTTGAATATTCAAGATGCCAGAGCCATGATTGAGCAGCTTGTCAGTGATGCTGAGCCCTTGCTGAGCCCTTACTGAGTCAGAGTAGCAGCAGAGCTGCCAAGGTCCCTCTCCAAGGCTGGAGGCTGATGGCATGAATGAGCCATCTGCCCTATTGTCTCACTGCCTGGGAAGTTTAAAGGGAGCATTAATCCCCTGCTCCATTGTCATCCTCCACCTTCCCATCCCTCTCCTCACTACAAATAGCCTCTGGGGGTTTAAATAGGAGAAAGTTAAGGTTTAAATGGGAGAAGAGAAAGTAAGATTGGCATTTTGAGCTGGTAAAGGAGGTTAATCAGCTTGGTGGAGGGGGGGAGAAATCTGCTGTGAGGCTGAGAATAGGATATCAGTGGTGAGCAGGACCCTTGTTGTCAGGCCAGGGTGCTCCTGGTTAGATGTGGGCTTCTTGGGCCAAAAGTACCTGGTTGTTTTATTGTTCCTACCATGGAGATGGCATTCAACAAATCCAAGTGCCAGGTGCTGCATTTGGCCACAACAACCCCAGGCAGTGCTACAGGCTGGGGGCAGAGTGGCTGAGAGCAGCCAGGCAGAGAGGGACCTGGGGGTAGTGGGTGACAGCAGCTGAACTGGAGCCAGCAGTGTGCCCAGAGGGCCAAGAAGGCCAAGGGCATCCTGGCCTGCATCAGGAAGAGTGTGGCCAGCAGGAGCAGGGAAGTCCTTGTGCCCTGTGCTCAGCACTGCTTAGGCCACACCTGGAGTCCTGTGTCCTGTTCTGGGCTCCTCAGGTTAGGAAAGAGGTTGAGCTGCTGGAAGGTGTCCAGAGAAGGGCAAGAAAGCTGGGGAGGGGTCTGGAGCACAGCCCTGGGAGGAGAGGCTGAGGGAGCTGGGGTTGCTTAGCCTGCAGAAGAGGAGGCTCAGGGGAGACCTTCTTGCTCTCTCCAACTCCCTGAAGGGAGGTTGGAGCCAGCTGGGGGTTGGGCTCTTCTCCCAGGCAGGCACTGAGTCCCAGAACAAGAGGACACAGTGTCAAGCTGTGCCAGGGGAGGTTCAGGCTGGATGTTAGGAAGAAGTTCTACACAGAGAGTGATTGCCCATGGGGATGTGCTGCCCAGGGAGGTGGTGGAGCCACCATCCCTGGAGGTGTTCAGGAGGAGACTTGATGGGGTGCTTGGTGCCATGGGTTAGTTGTTAGGTGGATTGGGTTGGTTGATGGGTTGGACACGATGATCTCAAAGGTCTCTTCCAACCTGGTCTGGTCTATTCTATTCTATTCTATTCTGGGTGCCCTGCTAGAGCTTTGCATCCCCCTTCTGCAAAGAAAGAACTGAAGAAGGGATGGATTCCTTTTGTTGCTGCTGCTGCTGCTGTTGGAAGAGGCAGCTGAGTGTTTTTGCTGCCTCTGCCAAAAAGCCAGCAGCAAGGACTCGAGATTCCTTCCCCCTCCCCTCCAGCACTTCAGCCACTCTGGGCAGCTGCCAAAATGACACATCTCAAAGTCTGCTCAGTCTAACCCTTCCTCCTTCACCCTGCAGAAATTCCAAGAGTTCCAATTTCTTTGCTCTCTGCCAGGTTTTTTTTGTGCAGAGCAGAGGAGATCTGCAGCCCCAAATTCCCTTCTGTCAAAGCCAGAAGAGGAAGAGGATGGCTCCTGTCTCACTCACACACACCACACACCCCCTCCTCAGCATTTCTGTGTTCCTCTCACAGTATCACAGAATCACCAAGGTTGGAAGAGAGCTCAAAGATGGAGTCCAACCTGTCACCACCACAGACCTCATGCCTAAACCATGGCACCAAGTGCCACATCCAGTCCCCTCTGGAACACCTCGAGGGCTGGGGACTCCACCACCTCCCTGGGCAGCACATCCCAATGGCCAATCTCTTTCTCTGTGATGAATTTCTTCCTCATATCTGCAGGCTCCTGTTCAGCTGCTGTCCACCACTCCCCCCAGGTCCCTCTCTCCCTGGCTGCTCTCAGCCACTCTGCCCCCAGCCTGTAGCACTGCCTGGGGTTGCTGTGGCCAGAACCCAGCACTTGGCTGTGTTCAGTCTCATGCCAGAGCACAAGGCAGCATTTCTCCTTTCAACAGTTCAAACCCTGGAGCTGCAGCATATCAATTTTTGCACTGTCTGCTTGACTTCCATCCATCTGCTGGGGCCTGAGCAGGGGAGGGAGGAAGGTGGTTAGAGTGATTAAATCCATGCAACCCTCCTCCTTGTAACAGAAGGAGAGCATCTTCCAGGCTGCAAGGCTAATTGATTGCCTGAATTCATTTCACCTTGTGTTTTGACTCCTCAGATGAAAAATCCCCACACTGGAGCTGCTATTTTTAGAGTAGGAAATGTAATTGGGGGTGGAAAAAAAAAATAACCACCCCCCCACTCCCCCTCCCAGCTAGGGGATGGAAAGGAAAGCTCAAAACATTTGGTGGCAAATACAAATGTCAGCCTAAATATTTCTCAGCCTGCTTGGCAGTGTTGCTTGTAAATACAGAGAGGGCACAGCAGACCTGCCTGCATAAATCAAACCTGCTGAGTTCCCACACTTCCCTTGGATGTTCTTGCAGCACAGGAGCAGGATGAAAGGCAGCTGGAACCAGAGCATCCTCCTGGCACTGCTCTCTCCTCAGGCTGCTGCTGCTGCTGCATTAAGCTGTAACCCATTGGGGTAGCTCTGAAGACAGCAGACTGCAGGAGCTGCCTCTGTTGCTGCTGCAATGCCCCTGGCTTCCATCTCAGCTGGTGGGACTCATAGTATCATAGAATCAGTCAGGGTTGGAAGGGACCACAAGGATCAGCCAGTTCCAACCCCCCTGCCATGGGCAGGGACACCCCACACTAGAGCAGCCTGGCCAGAGCCTCAGCCAGCCTGGCCTTAAACACCTCCAGGGACAGGGCCTCAACCACCTCCCTGCACAACCCATTCCAGGGCTTCACCACTCTCATGGGGAAGAACTTCCTCCTCCCCTCCAGCCTCAATCTCCCCACCTCCAGCTTCATTCCATTCCCCCTAGTCCTAGCACTGCCTGAGATCCTGAGCAGTCCCTCCCCAGCCTTCCTGGAGCCCCTTCAGATCCTGGAAGGCCACAATGAGGTCACCTCAGAGCCTTCTCTTCTGCAGACTGAACAGCCCCAACTCCTTCAGTCTGTGCTCACAGCAGAGCAGCTCCAGCCCTCTGCTCATCCTCCTGGCCCTGCTCTGGACACCTTCCAGCACCTCCAGATCCCTCTTGCCATAGGGGCTGCAGAGCTGGAGGCAGGACTCCAGGTGGGGTCTCCCCAGAGCTGAGCAGAGGGGGAGAATCACCTCCCTTGCCCTGCTGGCCACACTTCTCCTGCTGCAGCCCAGGCTCTGCTTGGCTTTCTGGGCTGCAAGTGCACACTGAGAGCTCCTGGGGAGCTTCTCCTCCCCCAGCACCCCCAAGGCTCTCTCCTCAGGGCTGCTTTCCAGCCAGTCCCTGCCCAGCCTGCATTTGTGCCTGGGATTGCCTCCAGCCAGCTGCAGGACCCTGCCCTTGCTCTTGTTGAACCTCCTGAGGTTGGCTTGTGCCCACCTCTCCAGCCTGTCCAGCTCCCTCTGGATGGATCCCTTCCCTCCAGCTGTCTGCTGCCCCACACAGCTTGGTGTCATCAGCAACCCTGCTGAGGCTGCACTCAGTGCCACTGTCCATGGCACCCACAGAGATGTTGAAGAAGCCTGGTGCCAGGACTGATCCCTGAGGGACTCTGCTTGTCCCTGGCCTCCCCTGGGACATGGACCCATGGACAGCCACTCTTTGGGTGCAGCCATCAAGCCAGTTCTGTATCCATCTGGTGGTCCATGTGCACTTGGAGTGCAGAGGTGGATGGAGTAGCACAGTGACTACCTAGGCATCCAGTCTGCTGCCTCAGGGGGAGCAGAGGATTGTGGAATATCAGAGATTGATGGAATGGTTTGGGTTGGAAAAGACTCTCTAAGGTCATCCAATCATCAACCCAACCCCACCATGGCCACCAAACCATGTCCCCAAGTGCCATGGCCACACATTGCTTGAGCACCTCCAGGCATGGGGACTCCACCACCTCCCTGGGCAGCCTGTTCCAATGGCTGATCACTCTTGCAGCAAAGAAATTGTTCCTCATGTGCAACCTAAACCTCCCCTGGCACAATTTCAGGCCATTTCCTGTCCTCCTATCATTTGTTCCTTGGGTGTAGAGACCAACCCCACCTGGCTCCAGCCTCCTTTCAGGGAGTTGTTGAAAGCCAGAAGGTCTCCCTTGAACCTCCTCTTCTCCAGGCTCAACACCCCCAGTTCCTTCAGCTGCTCCTCACCAGAACTCTTCTCCAGACCCTTCCCCATCTTCCTTGCCCTTCTGTGGAGCTGCTCCAGCCTCTCAATGTCCTCCTTGGAGTGAGGGGCTCAAAACTGAACCTGGTGTGGCCTCACCACTGCCCAGTACAAGGGGACAATCACTTCCTTGGTCCTGCTGGCCAAATTAGTACTAATCCAGGCTAGAATGCTGGTGGCCTTCCTGGCCACATGGGTGCTCATCTTCAGCTGCTCTCAACCAACATCCCCAGGTCTTTTTCTGCAGGGCAACTTCCAGGCACTCTGCCCCAAGCCTGGAGCTCTTTATTTACTCCTCTGAATATGAAGAAGAGACTAAAATCTAACCCAAAAAGTCCAACAAGAGGCCTTCTGCACAGGGGGACAATCACTTCCCTGTCCTTGCAGTGAAGGGCACGCAGGTTATTGAGGGTTTGACTGTGGAAGGCACATCAGTGTAGGAATATATTGGGCTGAACAGAGGAATATTTGGAGTTGCCTTCAGCTGATTCTTTTTGCACTGAACATTCCCCCACCCCCCACTTTATTTGCAACCAAACATTGCAGGGGAGAAGGTCTCATTGGAAGTGGGTTTAGCTTTGTGGTGGTTTAGGCTCTTGCAGGCTTACTGCTTGGAGGGTGTACAAGTGAGGGGGGGACCATCTGCTTTACATGTCAGAGAGCTGTCAGCATCCTCCAGCTAGCAGAAGACTTGGGATTTGAAGGGGGGGGGGGAAATGCACTTTTCTTTAGTTAACCCTTTCCCTGCCAATCTTCTCTTTCAGATGGGAAGAAGAACTGACGAGGAGAATGAGCCTGGAGTCGATGGTAGAAACCTTGAGAGAGGTAAGCCTTGAAGAGTGTGTTCTGAGAGGCTCAGCTTTGCTCTGCACCTTTTGTTCTGCTTTTAATTGTGTCTGCCCAGGTGGCCAAGAAGGCTGCCAGCAGCCTGGCTTGGATCAGCAGTAGTGGGATCAGCAGGACCCCCTGGTAGAGGCCACACCTTGAGTCCTGGGTTTAGGTTTGGGCCCTTCTCTATAAGAAGGACTTTGAGGGGCTGGAGCAGGTCCAGGGAAGGGCAATAAAGCTGGGGAAGGATCTGGAGAACAGGGCTGGGGAGGAGCAGCTGAGGGACCTGGGGGTGTTGAGCCTGGAGGAAAGGAGGCTGAGGAGAGACCTTCTGTTCTGGCTCTCTATAGCTACCTGAAATGAGTCTAGACCAGACCAGACCAGGTTGGAAGAGACCTTTGAGATCATAGTGTCCAACCTCTCACCCAGCACCATCTGATCAACTAGCCCATGGCACCAAGCACCCCATCCAGTCTCTTCCTTGGAGTGAGGTGGGGATTGGGCCCTTCTCCCAAGGGACAAGTGAGAGGACAAAAGGAAATGGCTTCAGGTTGCACCAAGAGAGGTTTAGGTTGGACATGAGAAGAAACTTCTTCACTGAAAGGGTTTTCAAGCCCTGGTGCAGGCTGCCCAGGGGGGTGGTTGAATCCCCACAGATTGGAGAGCCACAGAGCTGTGGTGCTGAGGGCCATAGTTTAGCCCCAGCCTTGGCAGAGTTACAGAATGGTTGGCCTGGATGCTCCCAAAGGTCTTTTCCAAGCCAAACGATTCACTCATTCTAACTATTTGAAGCTGTTTCACTCATCATCTCCTAGGCAGAGCAGCTGCCTGGGTTGCCCTGTGCTGGAGAGCAGTGCTCCTGCTTGGAAGCTGAAGCAGGAAGGTGCTGAAGTTTCTGGCAGTGACATGTGGAGGTGGTGACCTGCCCTGTCAGCCCTGCTCAGGTGCAGTGCTGCAGCCCCCCCTTGGCCTCTCACCCCCTCAGTTCCCTCTGTGCTTTTCTCTTGCAGGAGGCTCAGGAGGCCGAAGCCCTGCAGGAGGAGTTAAATGAGAAGATCGAGAGGCTGAAAGCAGAACTTGTGGTCTTTAAGGGTCTGATGAGTGATGTAAGTAAGCTGCAGAGCAAGAGTGGCCAACTCCCACTGCCTTTGTGTGTCATGCAAATGGCTTCATTCATGGAAAGGGTCTGGTCCTAGTGAGTGCTGCTTTGTAGTTAGCATTCTGGCTGCCTTTCTGACCTAATGCATCAGACAGATCACCCTGCCCCCTGCTTCCTGTCTGGTCTGTGTAGAGATGCATTGACTCGCTGCTTAGCCCATGACCCGGACTCTTCCCTCCCCTTCCCAGTTCTCCACAGCTGGCAGGAGCCAGCAGCCAGATCCGCAGCCCTGCACCGTTGGGAGACCTCACAGGTCAGGGCTCAGGGCTCAGCAGTGTGCAGCACCGAGGGGACTCTGCTCTGGGAAAGTCCCCTTCAAAAGGAAGATGAGCTCTGTGGTATCAGCTCCCTTTCTGGAAGCTCTGAGGAGGTTCACCCAGAGTCACTGGTTGAAGTGTGGCTTTGTTTGCAGCGCTGCTCTGACCTCATTGTTTTGTTTCAAGGGCCTTATTCTCTCAGGAGTTTCCTCCTCTGTTGTTAGACGTTGACTTCCCTTCAAAGCTGGGCTGTGCCTGGATCATTTTCTTCCAGGTAGAGCAGCACTCCTGCAGATACCTAGCCAGCTCAGCTGTGTTGGCAGTGCCATGCTGTAGGACTGAAGGAGTGCTGCTGCCAGCTGTCTCACGGCTCTGTCCTACTGTGCTTACTTCTCCTGTGATTCTGTCTCTGTGCAGAACCTGCTCCCTGGTGTCAAACCCAGTCTCTCAGGGCTGCTAGATCTGTTGGGGTGAATCAAGCCAGCAGTCAGCTGGCTCTTCTTTTGGTGCTGAGTGGGAAACAGGCCTGCTTGGGTCGAGGCAGAGTGTGAGGGGCAGAGGCTTGTCAGGGCTGCATCGCCACACGACGACTTTTCTACTGGGGAAAGAGGTGTTTGTGTGTACAAAAAGGGTGGTGGTGAAGTGCAAACATCCTCCTCAGCCTCGAGAGAAAGTGTGCTCTGGACTTTGTGAAGTCTCTAAAGGAGAAGAGAGCCCAAGGAAAGCTTGGTTTGAATCCCTCTGGGTAAATATTTAGCGTAGGGAAGGGGCAAAACGTTGGTACGTGGCTCTTGCTTTCCTGCAGCTGATAGAATCAGAGTGGGGTAGGAGTTGGAAGGGACCTCTGGAGATAGAGTCCAAGCCCCCTGCCAAGGCAGGGTCACCTAGAGAGGGTCATGCTCAGGTGGGTTGGGAATGTCTCCAGAAATGGAGACTCCACCACCTCCCTGAGCAGCCTGCTCCAGGGCTCCACCAGCCTGCAATGGAAGGAGTTCCTCCTCATGTTTAAATGGAACTTCTTGCAGTCCAGGCTGTGCCCATTGCCCTTGTCCCGTCCCTGGGCACCACTGACAGAAGACTGGTCCTATCCTCCTACCACCCACCCTTTGAGTATTGATCAGCATGGATGAGATCCATCCTCAGGCTGCACTTTTCCAGGGCTGGTACCTCTGCAGTTGGTAAGGTTGTGTTGGGAGTGTGGCGTTGGGAGTGTGGCAGTGTTCAGAGGCTTCTTTCTTCTCAGTGTCTTTGGAAGACCCAAAACTCTTTAACTTGCCCCAAGGTGGCTGAGAAGGCTGGGAAAGAGCTCTCTAATGATTTGAAAGTAAACAAAACCCCAAGGCCAAAGCTTTCTCCTTGGAAAGGGGGCTTGGTATTCAAGAATGCTCTGCAAAGAGTGGATCTGCACAGGATGATCCAAGGGCTGGAGCAGCTCTGCTGTGAGAACAGGCTGAGGGAGCTGGGGGTGTTCAGCCTGGAGAGGAGAAGGCTCTGAGGGGACCTTAGAGCTGCTTTCCAGTACCTGAAGGGATCCTGCAGGAAGGCTGCAGAGAGACTTTTCCTGAGGGTGTCTGGAGACAGGACAAGGGGGAAGGGTTTGAAGCTGAGGCAGAGCAGGGTTAGAGTGGAGCTGAGGAAGAAGTTCTTCAGTAGGAGGGTGGTGAGACTCTGGAACTGGTTGCCCAGAGAGGCTGTGGCTGCCTCCTCCCTGGGGGTGTTCAAGGCCAGGCTGGATGAGGCCTTGAGCAGCTGAGTCTGGGTGAGAGGTGTCCCTGCCTGTGGCCTGGGGGTTGGAGTAGATGATCTCTGAGGTCCCTTCCAACCTGAGGATTGTTGTCAAAGCAGAAGCCTGCCCTGGCCACTGAAGTGCTCCCTTCCAACAGGAACTCTCATCTGGGCTGCAAAATAACCTTTTTCCTGGAACAGAGTCTGTTCCTAAGGAGCCAGCTGCAGTCTCTGGTGGGACTCTCTCTTCCAAATCCCATTCCTAGTTACTGGCCAGGGGGAAGCAAGAGCAAACCACTTTTTTTCCATGTTGAATTTATGCCAGGCTGGAAGCCAGGTTGGTGCCAGAGAAGAGTGTTTGCTCTTGGCAGCTTTTGTGGAGCTCCTCAGATCCAGTCTTGAGTTTTATGGTATGGGATCACAGAATGCACTGGGTTGGAAGGGACCTCCAAAGGTCATCCAGTCCAACCCTCTGCAGTCAGCAGGGACATCCTCCACTAGATCAGGTTGCCCTGTGGAGCCTCACCTTGAGTATCTCCAGGCCTCAACCACCTCCCTGGGCAACCTGGTCCAGTGTTCCACCACCCTCCTGGTAAAGTTAGCTGGGTTAGCCTGGATGCTGTTTTAAGAGCAACTCCTCCTTGCAGGCAGAGCTTTTTCTGTCTGAAAAGGGAGGGGAGGGGGGGGAGGGGAATTGGTGCAAGCTCACCAGGTTTTAGATTTCATTCCAGTCTCCACATTCTTCCTTTTCTTCTCCTCCACGAGGTTTTTTCTGTTGTTCCTCCTTCACTTGCAGAGTTTTACTGCTCCATAAAACAAACCCAGCCTGACTGTGGCGCCACGTCTGGCAGTTGTTTTGGGGTGGGCATAAGGTTGTCTGGTTGGATTTTGGTGGTGGTGGTGGTGGCAAATGCCTCTTGAGCTCCCAAGTTTCTTCACAACCAGCTCTGAATGTTACCTGTTAGCTGCCTGGTCTGCTTAGGCTGTCCCCTTGCCCTGCCCTTCCTTTCCCGGAGCAGCTGGAATGTTGGTTTAAAGAATGGTGTGGCCCCCTCCTGGCGGGGGGTTAGAGAGATACTCTTGGGGGTATCTCTCCTTGCCTTGAACTGTCTAATACTAGAAGATAATCACTGCTGTCCTTCCTGCAGCCCATGACAGACCTGGACACAAAGATCCAAGAAAAGGCCATGAAGGTGGACATGGACATCTGTCGGCGAATCGATATCACAGCCAAGCTGTGCGATGTAGCGCAGCAGCGCAACTCGGAAGACGTTTCCAAGATATTCCAGGTGATTAGGCCATGAATTTTCCCGAGGGCAGGAGGAGAAGCGAGGGGACAAAGAGGGAGCAGAGCTGACAGCATCGCTCTGAGGTCACTTGCCTTCCCCTGGAAGCTTGTCGCCCGCCTGAGACGCGGTTCCCCCCTCCGGCGGTCCGGGAGGCGTAGCTTTCTCCCGCTCCCAAGAGGACACCAAAACGTGGAGGGTTGTCAAAAGCAGCCTCAGGAGGACTTTGAAGAGGTGTTGGTAGACTGCTGGTAGTCTACAGGGAATGCAGGGATGGAAAAAACCCCAACCCCTCCCCCAAGGTCTAGGTGTGTACAAATGGCTTCCTCACGTCTGTTCCCTGCACAAGTGGAGAGGTTTGGAAGCTCGTAGGATGTTCTTCTGTCTGGGTCAAGCTCCATGGGCAGAAAGCAAGCTGCTGTGGTGGTGAGCAACGACTGCTTTGTGAGACTAGAAGCTCCAGCTTCTTTCCTTGAGCTGCTGTGGCCCCTTGGTGCTAGTAGGAAAGTCCTTTAACTTGCTCCAGAAGCAAGGAGTTAACAGCTGTGTGTGGAGCAAACCTGTAACGAGGAGAGGCTGAGGGAGCTGGGGTTGCTTAGCCTGGAGGAGAGGAGGTTCAGGGGAGACCTTCTTGCTGTCTGCAACTACTTGAAGGGAGGTTGGAGCCAGGTGGGGGTTGGTCTCTTCTCCCAGGCAGTCAGCACCAGAAGAAGAGGACACAGTCTCAAGCTGTGCCAGGGGAAGTTTAGGCTGGAGGTGAGGAGAAAGTTCTTCCCAGAGAGAGTTGTTAGCCATTGGGATGTGCTGCCTAGGGAGGTGGTGGAGTCCCTGTGTCTGGAGGTGTTCAAGAGGGGCTTGGATGTGGCACTTGGTGCCATGGTTTAGTTGTCAGGAGGTGCTGGGTGACAGCTTGGACTTGCTGAGCTCTGAGGTCTATTCCAACCTCATGATTCTATGATTCTATGACCTCCCAGTGCAGCTGGCCTTGGGTCATCACTGCCATTTCAGCTGCGATTAACCCAGCTTCCTTCTCCTCTGATCTGAATGTGCCTCGTTGAGTCTTTTCACTGGGTCTGATGCTTTTCTTTGTGTAGTGATGAGCCCAGAGTGTGCTGAAAGCTGTCCCCAAACCACTGGAGGGGACCCTGGTGGGCCCTACCGGTTGTGTTTTGATGGCTGCAGTGAAGTTGCCTGAATGCTTAATGGGTTGTTTGTGTTTCCTTACATAGCCTGGAAGACCCAAATCTCCTCCTTTTTCTGGCATGTTGAGCCAGGGGGCACAAAATGGAGAGAGTTCCACAAAGAGAAGCCTCAGGATGACTTTTAAGACATAAAATCATAGAATGCCTTGGGTTGGAAGGGAGCTTTAAAGGTCATCTAGGCCAACTTCCCTGCAGTGAGCAGGGCTGCCCCAACTAACCTAATGAGGTTACCCCAACTAACCTAACTAATGAGGCTGCCCAAAGCTCCATCAAGCCTGACCTTGGACGTCTCCAGGGGTGGGACATCCACCACCTCCCTGGCCAACCTGTGCCAGTGTTCCACCACCCTCACAGCAAAGAACTTCTTCCTAGTGTCCAGTCTAAATCTACCCTTCTCTAGTTTGAAACCCCTCATCCTGGCACTAGAAGCCTTTCTACACAGTCTCTCCCCAGCTTTCTTGTAGCCCCCTTCAGATACTGGAAGGCCACAGTTAGGTCTCCTGGGAGCTTTCTTTTCAGGCTGAACACTCCCAGCTCCCTCAGCCTGTCCTCATAGGAGAGGTGCTCCAGCCCCCTGATCATTTTTGTGGCCCTCCTCTAGGTCTGTGTCCTTATGTCCTTCTTGTGCTGGCAGCCCCACAGGTGAGGCCTCAGCAGAGCAGAGGGGCAGGATCCCCTCTCTCCATCCCTGGCCACGCTGCTTTGGGCGCAGCCCAGGCTGCCATTGGCCTTCTGGGCTGCAAGTGCCCATTGCTGGCTCCTGTCCAGCTTTTTGTCCACGTGGTGTCTTACCTTGTGCTCCTTCTGGTCTTTGAGGAGGACTGCTGGGGCTCTCTGCTCAAAGCTTAACTGCTAACTTTGCCTCAAAGCTAACTTTGGGGCCAGCATGCAGTGGTTAAAATGATTGGCAGGGAGAACAGCACCAAGAAGGAAGGGATGGCTGAGGTGCCAAGTAGAGGCAAAACTCCAGCAGGTTGGGAGTGGACTGTGTGGTTTTGTGAGTCTGTGGCACCATCTGTGACTATCTTCCATGCTGCTGACAGTCCTCAGCTGAAGAAGTGATCCTCTGCACCCTTTGCAGAGGCATCCCTTGAGTTCTCTGCACATCTGTGAAGTTCCTGTCTTTGAGGTGGTCCAGGTGTTTTCATGGTTCACTTAACCCTTCTCCTGTCAGCCTGAAGATGAGCACTCTGCCTCTGCTGCTGGGGTGGGAATAAAGGCTACCTACAAAGGCTTCCTGTCTACTCTTTTGTGGTGGTTCAATGCTGGGGCCCACAGCCTGTGGCGGTGGCAGGAGAGGGAGAGTTCTGTCATCGCTCTCAAGCCTGCTGCCTGGGCACTCCTGCCAGCTTTCTGCTTCTACCCTGTATCATTCTAACCTCTGCATGTTCTCTGGTGGATCACAGACTGGTGTCAGTGAGCAGGGAAACCTCTGTAGAGCGCTGGCAGCCTGCAGCTTGCTTTGCTCCTCACCCTTCTGAGCTGCTTCCTTGTGCTCTGTGTTCACCCCCCGCGAACGGACGCAGTTCCTGTCTTGAATCCCGGCGACCCCTGGGCTGCCTGGCAGCTGATGAACACTTCTCTCACTCCAGCCTAATGGTTCTCCTTCTTTGTTTCTGCCCCTTATGGCACAGCACCTCAGCTGAACCTTCTAGTTACTGCTCTTCTCTCCAATTAAGGTGGCTTCCAAGAAGAAGGAGCGCAAGCTGACGTCCGACGACGACCTCTCTGAACAGGATGGAGACAATGGCAGGTTCTCTGATGATGAGGTCAGCTGTTCCTTGAACATCACAGATGAAATGAAGAGGATGTTTAATCAGCTGTGAGTATCATGGAGAAAGCCTAACCTGTTGAATCCCAGTACTGGCTTGTTTCACAGCTTCACATCGGGTTGCATTGGGTTGGAAGCGACCCTCAAAGGTCACCTTGGCCACCCCCTCTGCAGCCAGCAGGGACACCTTCCACTAGATCAGGCTGCCCAGGGCCACATCAAGTCTGATCTGGAATGTCTCCAGGGATGGGGCTTCAACCACCTCCCTGGGCAACCTGTTCCAGTGTCTCCCCACCCTCATTGTGCAGAGCTTCCTCCTGAGTCCAACCTAAATCTGCCCTGCTGCAATTTCAAACCATTGCTCCTCGTCCTATCCCCTTCTGAGCAGTCCCTCCCCAGCCTGCCTGTAGCTCCCCTTCAGATACTGAAAGGCAGCCCTAAAAGTCTCCCTGTAGCCTTCTTTTCTCCAGGCTGAACAGCCCCAACTCAGCCTGTCCCCACAGGGGGGGTGCTCCAGCCCTTTGATCATCTTTGTGGCCTCCTCCCACCCCAGCTCCATGTCCCTCTTGTGTTGGGGTGCCATAGCTGGACACAGTGCTCCAAGTGGGGTCTCAGCAGAGCAGAGAGCTCCTGCTGTAGACAGGCTGGCTGTGGCCACAGCCTGGTGAGACTTTTGCAGGTCTCTGCTGTTTGTTTTTTGCCAGAGGAAGGCCCCAGGAAGTGCTGTAGCTCTGACTTTCCCAGCACTGGAGCATGGGTGTCTTCTGCCAACTTCTGCAGTGACTGCAGAGGGAAGAATTCCCAGAGTTTTCCCACACAATGTAGGCCAGTGTTCCAAATGTGGGAGTGTGTGAGAAACCCTCTGAGGAGCACTAGCTCATCCTCTGCTCTCAGCTGCTGCCAGAGGCTCTGTTCTCAGAGTGTCTCTCTCACCTTTGCACTTGAATTTCACCTATAAGAGGGCACAGTGTGCACAGAAGGCCTCTTGTTGGACTTTTTGGGTTAGATTTTAGTCTCTTCTTCATAATCAGTGGAGTAAATAAAGAGCTCCAGGCTTGGGGCAGAGTGCCTGGAAGTTGCCCTGCAGAAAAAGACCTGGGGATGTTGGTTGAGAGCAGCTGAAGATGAGCACCCATGTGGCCAGGAAGGCCACCAGCATGCTAGCCTGGATTAGTACTAATTTGGCCAGCAGGACCAAGGAAGTGATTGTCCCCTTGTACTGGGCAGTGGTGAGGCCACACCAGGTTCAGTTTTGAGCCCCTCACTCCAAGGAGGACATTGAGAGGCTGGAGCAGGTCCAGAGAAAGGCAAGGAAGCTGGGGAAGGGTCTGGAGAGCAGAGCTGATGAGGAGCAGCTGAGGGAGCTGGGGTTGTTGAGCCTGGAGAAGAGGAGGCTGAGGGGAGGCCTTCTGGCTCTCTCTCTATAACTCCCTGAAAGGAGGTTGGAGCCAGGTGGGGGTTGCTCTCTTCTCCCAAAGATCAAATGACAAGACAAGAGGAAATGGCCACAAATTTCTCCAGGGGAAGTTTAGATTGGACATGAGAAGAAATTTCTTCCCTGGAGGGTTTCTCCAAGAGCAGAACAGGCAGCCCAGGGACGTGGTTGTATCTCCATCCCTGGAGGTGTTTAAATGCCACAGAGTGGGAGTGGAGTAGGAGTGGAGTGGAGTGGAGTAGAATAGAGTGGAATGGAGTAGAATAGAGTGGAATAGAGTGGAATGGAGTAGAATGGAGTGGAGTGGAGTAGAATAGAGTGGAATGGAGTAGAATGGAGTGGAATGGAATAGAATGGAGTGGAATGGAATAGAATAGAGTGTAATGGAATAGAATAGAGTGGAATGGAGTGGAATAGAGTGGAATGGAGTGGAATGGAGTAAAATAGAGTGGAATGGAATAGAATAGAGTGGAATGGAATAGAATAGAGTGGAATGGAATAGAATAGAGTGGAATAGAGTGGAATGGAGTAGAATAGAGTGGAATGGAGTAGAATAGAGTAGAATGGAGTGGAATGGAATAGAATAGAGTGTAATGGAGTGGAATGGAGTGTAATGGAGTGGAATGGAGTGGAATGGAGTAGAATAGAGTGGAATGGAGTAGAATAGAGTGGAATGGAGTAGAATAGAGTGGAATGGAGTAGAATAGAGTGGAACAGAGTGGAATGGAATAGAATGGAGTGGAATGGAGTGGAATGGAGTGGAATGGAGTAGAATAGAGTGGAATGGAGTGGAATGGAGTAGAATGGAGTGGAATGGAGTGGAATGGAGTAGAATGGAGTGGAATGGAGTAGAATAGAGTGGAATAGAATGGAATAGAGTAGAATTAACCAGGTTGGAAAAGACCTTTGGGATCATCAAGTCCAACCTATCACCCAACACCATCTGATCAAGATGTGGTGCTGAGGGCCATGGTTTGGCCCCAGCCTTGGCAGAGGTGGTTGGAGTGGGTGACCTTGCAGGTCTTTTCCAACCAGAAGGATTCTGCCATCCTAAGAAAAGGCCCAGCCCAGCTCTGTCTGAGGTTTGTTGGGGTTTTAAATCCCTTTCCCAGCCCTGCTGACTCCACACAGGCAGCCTGTCTCTTTAGCCCAGCTCCTCAGCCTCCTGCAGACACTGCTGGCCGCTCAGCTTCCTCAGTGAGATGTTATCTGCCTGAGAGGAAATGAGCTCAAGGAACAAAAATGCATCAGCCTGAAATGAGCAGCCTCCTTCTGGGAACAACTTCAGGGTTTTGTCAAACCTCCTTAACAAGGCCAAGGAGCAGCTACCAGTGTTCCACTCTGCTGCTGTGCAAACCAGAAGGGACTCAGGTGCCTCCTGAAACTTTCCTTCATTGCACAGCTGACCTAGGCTTGTTCAGACAGCAGAGTGAAAGGTCACTCTTGCCACTGTTTGCTGCAGTCTTAGGTGGCTGTAGCAGGGTCTGTGCTGTTTCAGTCCCCAGTAAGGGTACCAGATGACTGGAAACTGGCCAGTGTGGTCCCCATCCACAAGAAGGGTCAGATGGAGGAACCTGGAAACTGCAGGCCTGGCAGCCTGACCTCAGTACCAGGGAAAGTGATGGAACAGATTATCCTGGGGGCAATGACTGCACACCTGAAGGATGGCCAAGGGCTCAGGTCCAGCCAACATGGATTTAGGAAGGGCAGGTCCTGCCTCTCCAACCTGATCTCCTTCTATGATCAGGTGACTGCCTGGTGGATGTGGGGCAGGCTGTGGATGTGGTCTGCCTGGACTGCAGCAAGGCCTTTGACACCATCCCCCACAGCAAACTCCTGGCCAAGCTGTCAGCCCCTGGCTTGGGCAGCAGCTCTCTGAGCTGGGTTAGGAACTGGCTGGAGGCTGAGCCCAGAGAGTGGTGGGGAATGGTGCCACAGCCAGCTGGCAGCCAGGCACCAGTGGTGTCCCCCAGGGATCAGTGCTGGGCCCTGTGCTCTTTAACATCTTCATTGATGATCTGGATGAGGGGGTCGAGTCAGTCATCAGCAAGTTTGCAGCTGACACCAAGTTAGGAGCAGATGTTGGTCAGTTAGAGGGTAGAGAGGCTCTGCAGAGGGACCTTGCCAGGCTGGACAGATGGGCAGAGTCCAACAGGATGGCATTCAACAAGTCCAAGTGCCAGAGGCTGCACTTTTGCTACGGCAATCCCATGCAGAGCTACAGGCTGGGGTCAGAGTGGCTGAGAGCTGTCAAACAGAGAGGGACCTGGGGGTGCTGATTGACAGCTGCCTAAACATGAGCCAGCAGTGTGCCCAGGTGGCCAAGAGGGCCAATAGCATCCTGGCCTGCATTAGGAAGAGTGTGGCCAGCAGGAGCACGGAAGTCATTGTGCCCCTGTACTCTGCTTTGGTTAGGCTGCACCTTGAGTCCTGTGTCCAGTTCTGGGCCTCTCAGTTTAAGAAGGACATTGAGAGACTTGAAGGTGTCCAGAGAAGGGCAAGAAAGCTGGGGAGGGGTCTGGAGCACAGCCCTGTGAGGAGAGGCTGAGGGAGCTGGGGTTGCTTAGCCTGGAGAAGAGAAGGCTCAGGGGTGACCTCATTGCCCTCTACAACTACCTGAAAGGTGGTTGTAGCTGGGAAGGGGTTGGCCTCTTCTCCCAGGCAACCAGCACCAGAACAAGAGGACACAGTCTCAAGCTGTGCCAGGGGAGGTTTAGACTTGAGGTGAGGAGGAAGTTCTTCACCAAGCGAGTCGTTCATCATTGGGATGTGCTGCCCAGGGAGGTGGTGGAGTCCCCATCCCTGGAGGTGTTCAAGAGGGGATTGGATGTGGCACCTGCAGCCATGGTCTAGTCATGGGGTCTGTGTTGATGTGTTGGACTCGATGATCCTCGAGGTCTCTTCCAACCTTAGTTATACTGTGAGACTGTGAGACTGTGACATGGCCTAAGAGTTGTGCACAGGGAGATGTTAGGCTGTGGTTGGACTCGAGGTCTTTCCCAGCCAGGTGGTTCTTTGAATCATAGAATCATTGGATTGTTTGGGTTGGAAGAGCTCTCTGAGGTCATCCAGTCCAACCTGCCACCTCACACCACCATGGCCACTAAACCATGGCCCCAACATGCCATGGCCACAGGTTTCTTGGACACCTCCAGGCCTGGGGACTCCACCACCTCCCTGGGCAGCCTGTGCCAATCCTTGACCACTCCTGCAGTGAAGAAATTATTCCTCATCTCCCACCTAAACCTCCCCTGCTGCAACTTGAGGCCATTTCCTCTCATCCTATCACCTGATATTAGGGAGAAGAGACCACCCCCCACACCAGTCCAACCTCCTTCCAGGGAGTTGTGGAGAGCCAAGAGGTCTCCCTCTCAGCCTCCCCTTCTCCAGGCTCAACACCCCCAGGCCCCCCTCAGCTGCTCCTCCCCAGCCCTGTTCTCCAGACCCTTCCCCAGCTTCCTTGCCCTTCTCTGGCCACACTCCAGCCCCTTTATGTCCTTGCTGGAGTGAGGGCCCCCAAACTGAGGTGCACCCTCCCCAGTGCCTAGCACAAAGGCACAACAACTTCCTCTGCCCATCCTTTTGGGGTTCAGTTTCCCCTTGTGCAGCTCTTTCTTTTGAGGACAGTGTTTGGAAGGGCAAACCTTGGCTGAACTTCCTCCTGCAGAGCAGCAGGGAGGCTTCTGCTGCCTGTGTGGGGTCAAAATCCTCACTCTGGCTGAGGACTCAAAAAGCTCACCAGGAGCTCTCAGTGTGCACTTGCAGCCCAGAAAGCCAATCAGATCCTGGGCTGCAGCAGGAGAAGTGTGGCCAGCAGGGCAAGGGAGGTGATTCTCCCCCTCTGCTCAGCTCTGGGGAGACCTCACCTGGAGTCCTGCCTCCAGTTCTGGAGCCCCTATGGCAAGAGGGATCTGGAGGTGCTGGAAGGTGTCCAGAGAAGGGCCAGGAGGATGAGCAGAGAGCTGGAGCTGCTCTGCTGTGAGCACAGACTGAAGGAGTTGGGGCTGTTCAGTCTGGAGAAGAGAAGGCTCTGAGGTGACCTCATTGTGGCCTTCCAGGATCTGAAGGGGGCTCCAGGAAGTCTGGAGAGGGACTGCTCAGGATCTCAGGGAGTGATAGGACTAGGGGGAATGGAATGAAGCTGGAGGTGGGGAGATTGAGGCTGGAGGGGAGGAGGAAGTTCTTCCCCATGAGAGTGGTGAAGCCCTGGAATGGGTTGTGCAGGGAGGTGGTTGGGGCCCTGTCCCTGGAGGTGTTTAAGGCCAGGCTGGCTGAGGCTGTGGCCAGGCTGCTCTAGTGTGGGGTGTCCCTGCCCATGGCAGGGGGGTTGGGACTGTCTGATCCTTGTGGTCCCTTCCAACCCTGACTGATTCTATGATACTATGACTCGTGTGGGAGCAGCAGGGTTTGAACCCTTTTTGGGTGGTTTGAACCAAGCAGGGGAAACCGAGGTGCAGCTCCCTGTGGAGGGCAGAGCCAGCAGTGTGGGCTTGAAGCAGGAGTGGGAACAAGGCTCTTTTTATCCTGCTCCGGGGTGGCAAAGAGCCCAGCAGGCACTTGGACAGGGGCAGAGCCTCTTTGTCACTAGCTGGGAGAGGTTGCTGCTGCTGCTGCATTGTCTCTGGCAGTCGCTTTTCAACCCCCCCCTTTTTCCCAGGAGATTCGTTAGAGAGCTGAGGGGGCAGGGCTGGGGGGGTGGCCACTAGAGCTGGGGTGGTGGCCACTAGAACTGGGGTGGTGGCCACTACAACTAGAGTAGTTGCCACTAGAGCTGGGGCTGTAGCCGCTCCAGCTGGAGTAGTTGCCACTAAAGCTGGGGTGGTTGCCACTACAACTGGAGTAGCTGCCACTGGAGCTGGGGCTGTAGCCAGTCCAGCTGGGGTTGTAGCCACTGGAGCTGGGGCTGTAGCCAGTCCAGCTGGGGTTGTAGCCACTGGAGCTGGGGCTGTAGCCAGTCCAGCTGGGGTTGTAGCCACTGGAGCTGGGGCTGTAGCCAGTCCAGCTGGGGTTGTAGCCACTGGAGCTGGGGCTGTAGCCAGTCCAGCTGGGGTTGTAGCCACTGGAGCTGGGGCTGTAGCCACTGGAGCTGGGGCTGTAGCCACTGGAGCTGGGTTTGTAGTCACTGGAGCTGGGGCTGTAGCCTCTGGAGCTGGGGCTGTAGCCACTGAAGCAAGGGTTGTAGTCACTGGAGCTGGGGTTATAGCCTCTGGAGCTGGGGTTGTAGCCACTGGAGCTGGGGTTGTAGTCACTGGAGCTGGGGTTGTAGCCAGTCCAGCTGGGGTTATAGCCTCTGGAGCTGGGGTTGTAGTCACTGGAGCTGGGGCTGTAGCCACTGGAGCTGGGGTTATAGCCTCTGGAGCTGGGGTTATAGCCTCTGGAGCTGGGGCTGTAGCCACTGGAGCTGGGGTTATAGCCTCTGGAGCTGGGGTTATAGCCTCTGGAGCTGGGGCTGTAGCCACTGGAGCTGGGGTTGTAGCCTCTGGAGCTGGGGTTATAGCCTCTGGAGCTGGGGTTGTAGTCACTGGAGCTGGGGTTGTAGCCTCTGGAGCTGGGGTTGTAGCCACTGGAGCTGGGGTTATAGCCTCTGGAGCTGGGGTTATAGCCTCTGGAGCTGGGGCTGTAGCCACTGGAGCTGGGGTTGTAGCCGCTCCAGCCGGGGCTGTAGTCGCTCCAGCTGGGGCTGTAGCCACTGGAATTGGGGTTGCAGCCGCTCCAGCCGGGGTTGCAGCCGCTCCAGCCGGGGTTGCAGCCGCTCCAGCAGGGGTTGCAGCCGCTCCAGCCGGGGTTGCAGCCGCTCCAGCAGGGGTTGCAGCCGCTCCAGCAGGGGTTGTAGCTGCTCCACCGGGGTTGCAGCCGCTCCAGCCGGGGTTGCATCCGCTCCAGCCGGGGTTGTAGCTGCTCCAGCCGGGGTTGCAGCCGCTCCAGCAGGGGTTGTAGCTGCTCCACCGGGGTTGCAGCCGCTCCAGCAGGGGTTGCAGCTGCTCCAGCCGGGGTTGCAGCCGCTCCAGCAGGGGTTGTAGCTGCTCCACCGGGGTTGCAGCCGCTCCAGCAGGGGTTGCAGCCGCTCCAGCCGGGGTTGCAGCCGCTCCAGCAGGGGTTGTAGCTGCTCCACCGGGGTTGCAGCCGCTCCAGCAGGGGTTGCAGCCGCTCCAGCCGGGGTTGCAGCCGCTCCAGCTGGGGTTGTAGCTGCTCCACCGGGGTTGCAGCCGCTCCAGCCGGGGTTGCATCCGCTCCAGCCGGGGTTGTAGCTGCTCCAGCCGGGGTTGCAGCCGCTCCAGCCGGGGTTGCAGCCGCTCCAGCCGGGGTTGCAGCCGCTCCAGCCGGGGTTGTAGCCGCTCCAGCCGGGGTTGCAGCCGCTCCAGCAGGGGTTGTAGCTGCTCCAGCAGGGGTTGTAGCTGCTCCACCGGGGTTGCAGCCGCTCCAGCCGGGGTTGTAGCTGCTCCAGCAGGGGTTGCAGCCGCTCCAGCCGGGGTTGCAGCCACTCCAGCCGGGGTTGCAGCCGCTCCAGCCGGGGTTGCAGCCGCTCCAGCCGGGGTTGCAGCCGCTCCAGCCGGGGTTGTAGCTGCTCCAGCCGGGGTTGCAGCCGCTCCAGCCGGGGTTGCAGCCGCTCCAGCCGGGGTTGCAGCCGCTCCAGCAGGGGTTGTAGCTGCTCCAGCCGGGGTTGCAGCCGCTCCAGCCGGGGTTGTAGCTGCTCCAGCAGGGGTTGCAGCCGCTCCAGCCGGGGTTGTAGCCGCTCCAGCCGGGGTTGTAGCTGCTCCAGCAGGGGTTGCAGCCGCTCCAGCCAGGCTGTAGCCACTCCAGCTGGGGCTGTAGCCACTGGAGCTGGGGTTGCAGCCGCTCCAGCTGGGCCTGCAGCCACTCCAGCTGGGGTTGTAGCCTCTCCCACTAGGGCTGCAGCCACTCCAGCTGGGCCTGCAGCCACTCCAGCTTCTCCTGTTTCCTTCCCAGCCGTGAGACCTTCGATTTCGACGACGACTGCGACAGTTTGACGTGGGAGGAGAACGAGGAGACCTTGCTTCTGTGGGAGGACTTCACCAACTGCAACCCTTCCATCGACCTCCAAGGCGAGGTGAGCTTCTCTCCCTTGTTCCCTCCCCCCTTCCTCTGCAGAAACCACATCCCTCAGCAGCTCCTTCAGCCATCTGAGCCCTGGGACATTTGAGTGGCGATTTAGCTTTGCCACGCCAAGCTTCCTTTGATTTTCAAATCCTCTTAGTGCTTTCTCTCTGTGGCTGCTTTGCAGCCCCTGCAAGCAGTTTATGTACCACCCTTCCTTTCTTCTGCTCCTTCAAACTGAGGGTTTGGAAGGACCAAGTGAGTGGCAGAAGATCCAGCATGTCTTGGTGCTCCAGGAGCACCTCACAACCTGGCACCCAGAGCAATCCTTTCTCCATGTCCTGTTGCTCCAGGAGCACCTCACAACCTGGCACCCAGAGCAATCCTTTCTCCATGTCCTGTTGCTCCAGGAACACCTCACAACCTGGCACCCAGAGCAGTCCTTTCTCCATGTCCTGTTGCTCCAGGAGCACCTCACAACCTGGCACCCAGAGCAATGCTTTCTCCATGTCCTGTTGCTCCAGAAGCACCTCACAACCTGGCACCCAGAGCAATCCTTTCTCCATGTCCTGTTGCTCCAGGAGCACCTCACAACCTGGCACCCAGAGCAGTCCTTTCTCCATGTCCTGTTGCTCCAGGAGCACCTCACAACCTGGCACCCAGAGCAATGCTTTCTCCATGTCCTGTTGCTCCAGGAGCATCATAGAATCATAGAATCATAAGGCTGGAAAAGACCTCAGAGATCAGCAAGTCCAACCTGTCACCCAACACCTCCTGACAACCAAACCATGGCTCCAAGTGCCACAGCCAAGCCCCTCTTGAACACCTCCAGGGACAGGGACTCCACCACCTCCCTGGGCAGCACATTCCCATGGCCAATCCCTCTTTCTGGGAAGAACTTTCTCCTCACCTCCAGCCTAAACCTCCCCTGGCACAGCTTGAGACTGTGTCCTCTTGTGCTGGGTGCCAGGGAGAAGAGACCAAGCCCCATCTGGCTCCAAGCTCCCTTCAGGGAGTTGGAGAGAGTAAGAAGGTCTCCCCTGAGCCTCCTCTTCTGCAGGCTAAGCAACCCCAGCTCCCTCAGCCTCTCCTCACAGGGCTGTGCTCCAGACCCCTCCCCAACCTCCTTGCCCTTCTCTGGACACATTCAAGTCTTTCAATGTCCTTCTTAAATTGAGGAGCCCAGAACTGGACTTGCAAGATGCCTCTCCAACTAGATACAGTATTCAAGGTGTGGCCTAACCAGGAGCATGACACAACCTGGCACCCAGAGCAGTCCTTTCTCCATGTCTTGGTGGTCTAGGAGTCACCAGAGCAATCCTTGGGGGTGCTGGTGGATGAGAAGCTCAATATGAGCTGCCAGTATGCACTTGTAGTCCAGAAAGCCAACCAGATCCTGGGCTGCATCAAGAGAAGCATGGCCAGCAGGTTGAGGGAGGTGATTCTCCCCCTCTACACCACTCTGGTGAGACCCCAGCTGGAGCACTGTGTCCAGTTTTGGAGCCCCTATTACAGGAAGGATTTGGAAGTGCTGGAAGGTGTCCAGAGAAGGAAGGACATCCATGAGGATGAGCAGAGGACTGGAGCTGTTCTGCTATAGAGACAGACTAAGGGAGTTGGGGCTGTTCAGTCTGGAGAAGAGAAGGCTCTGAGGTGACCTCATTGTGGCCTTCCAGCATCTGAAGGGAGCTACAAGAAAGCTGGGGAGGGACTTTTGAGTGTGTCAGGGAGTGATAGGACTGGGGGGGATGGAGCAGAACTAGAAGTGGGGAGATTCAGCTTGGATGTTAGGAAGAAGTTGTTGCCCATGAGGGTGGTGAGGGCCTGGCACAGGCTGCCCAGGGAGGTGGTGGAAGCCTCCTTGCTGGAGGTGTTTGCAGCCAGGCTGGATGTGGCTGTGAGCAACCTGCTGCGGTGTGAGGTGTCCCTGCCCATGGCAGGGGGGTTGGAGCTGGCTGAGCCTTGAGCTCCCTTCCAAACCCTGACAATCCTGCGGAATAATCCTGCCTGCTGCCACTGTCCCTGCAGTGCAGAGCTGCTGAGGCAGCAGTCTCCTACACGCTGCCCTGCGCCGGCCGCCAGGGGCCTGCGCTCACTTCCAGGCTCCCTCTTTGTGCCTCGCCTGGCACAGGCTGGAACCGCAGCGATCCCTCCCAAGGGGCTGGGGGCTGCAGCGCTGCTTGGCTGCCTTGCGGAGCAGGGAGAGGGGGCAGAGCGGCTCAGCTGCAGCCCGGGTGTGCTGGAATGAAGCGGCAGGCTGCTTTGCATCGCGCTGCACGGTGGGCTGGGCGCAGCTCTCGGGGGAGCGGCGCCCGTCTCGGCCCCGCCGCGCCGCAGCTCCCGAGGTCTTAAGAAGCTTAAGTCCTTCTAAATGAAAAATTATCCAAGGCAAGGGTAGATTTGGCTTGTAGATGGAGGGGCAGAATAAAGGCTGCTGCTTCTGTGCCTGGTCTTTAGCACAGTGCTTTACATGCCTGGATCTGCCTTCCGCTGGCTTTATTCCTTCTCAAGCCCTTCCGCGCTGCCCCAGCCACCTCCTCTCCCTGACCTCCCTCCTTAAAGCCCTTCTGCATATAAAAGGATCAGTGGAATGAGTCTTGTAACTCCAGGCTGGTTAGCCTGATGCTGCTACCGAGGTAGGGTCCTGATAAAGCTGCCTCAGATGCGGCCCGAGGATGGGGGAGGGAAAGGTAATTAACGTTGAATGAAATGGATGATGATTTCCTCTGGAGGAGAAGGTAGGCAGCTAAGAACATGAAAGAGAACAATGAGGTTGTTCCAGGCTCTTTGTGGCAGCATGAAATAGTGCTGGGTGGGGTGGGGTTGGGGCTTTTTTTTGGAGCCCAGGCTGTGCTTGGCAATCCAAGTGATAACAATGGAGGGAGGGGGCTGTTGTCTGCCAGGATGTCCCCTCCGGGCCAGAGCACATCCTCCTGTGGGCTGTGTTTCATCAGGAGGGTGCTGAGAGTCAGCAGCTGGCTTCAGCCAGCAGGCAAGGGAAGAATCTCAATGGGAGAAGGCTGCGTGCAGAGCATACCTGTGAGGTGAGGGAGGCTGACAGGACTTGAGAGCAGAAAGCTGTCATTGGGAAATGACAATTCCAGCATGGAATAGTGGGGGGCAAGGCAGTGCTGGGAGCAGAGCGTCTCAGTGTGGTCAGGCTGGGTTCTTTGGCATGCATCAGGTAGCTGTGTTTAATTGCTGGGGCCTTCCTTGATGAGAGGCTTTATCTTGGTGTGCACAAAGCCCTGTTCCCTGGTACAAAAAAGGTTTCCTGGTGTGCCAGTCTGAAGGAGCAGAGCATCCCT